>CM060413.1:175903876-177103876 GCA_030545235.1 Helianthus tuberosus
TAATGTTATATGATGGATGTATAGTGTTATACATTTCTTGTAGCAGTTACATATTTCTGTATTTTTAGAATTTAGGATCGATAGAATTTAGCAGTTAAATTTGAATCGCTAGAATTTAGGAGTGAATTTAGGAGAGGTTACCTAATTTGAAACATATACAAAGACATTATTACCCCTACAATTTTCAAATCAGTCCATATAATTAAAACACAATTTATAATTTGGTCCCTATTGATCTCAATCAATAGATCAAAGATCTAATGGTTTAAAACATTTCTTACACTTCTCACACTTTAGACACTTTGTACACTATCCCTACCCTATATATATATATATATATATATATAGAGAGAGAGAGAGAGAGAGATAGAGAGGCCGGTTATCATACAAATAACCTAATCGTACATTATGTACGCTTCATCCACAACCGTCGGATCATCTGATTTAAACAGCGTGTTTTACTATTAAATTTATCAAATTAAAATTAATACAAAGAAACCGCCAAGGTTAAAATCGTCTAATGCGAGATCAAAACCCTTGATAATCAGCAAACAAAAACCTCAAAAATCATAACGTAAGATTCTAAAATCAAAACCGAAATCAAAATTATAACAATTAATCAAAAATCGATCGATTCCTATTCACCAAAATCCTTATGTGAAAAATGAAATTCGGATGAATTTAGAAATTATTAACTAACACAAATCGATGGACACGTTTGTGAACTTCTGATGAATATATAAATCGAAATTATAACAATTAATCAAGAAGATGATGCAGGTTTTGAGATCATGTGCGAATTCATGGACAATGCACATGCGATTTATATTAAAAAAAATTCTTTCAAATTTCATATAGTGTGCGAATTCATAACAATGTACATGCGATTTCGATAAAAAGTTAAGTATTCCTTATAATTTCATATAGTGTGCGAATTAATGATAAAGCATTGCGATTTCAGTAAAAATGTTAAGTATTCTTTGAGATTTTATATAGTGTGCGAATTTGTATCCATTCAAATGCGATTTCGAATAAAAACAGTGCAAAACAATTAAAAATTGCATTCTCTTAAAAATGATAAAAAAAAATTAAATAATAAATAAATAACTAAAAAAACAAAATACGAATCTAAAAAACTAAAAATAGTAGTATTATATATAAAAAAATACTTGATTTATGACCGATGTGACTGTAAATTGACATGTAATGATCAATTTTACAATAATTACTATTGAACTTACCACCCTACCTACATAATAAATTTACTATATTAATATAAAAAACCTAGATATAACTACCTTCCATATTAAGTCATACATAGAAGATTATCAAAAAACACACACAAAACATACAAACAAAAATGGCATCTGATGATTCAGAACAAATAAAAAACATTGCAATCAAAGAATTATTGTCAACTCGCACGTTGACAGAACTAAGCACTGATGTCAACTCTTCTCATCTGGTTCTTGATGTGCAGGGTAAAATTCTTGAACAAATCAAGAAAAATCAAGATATATGGGAACGCCTACTTCAAGAACCACCATCAAGCTTCAAGGACAGAGCTTTGGATCACATAAAAGAGCAATCTCGAGCTGATGACTTGGCCTTCTCTTTCCTGACAGATGCTCTGAACACTGTGAAGGAGAAGATGGAGTTCAGCTCTTCTGAACGTGACAAAATATTTACTCCAAGTAACTAAAAAACTCTTTTTAATCGTTTTTTTTGGTAATGGCTGTGTTAGACAATAACTATTATTATATTTTGGGTACATATTTTTTAACATATTATGTTATCTCTTAATATTAAATCGCATGAATGATATAGCCATCATTGTCACATAACAAAAAACAAGATAACTAACAAATCGCATGTAATAAAAGTGAAATCGCATGTAAAAAATTATATTAACTGTTGATTATAAAATTGGATGTTTAAAAAATATAATCGCATGAAAACTGATATAAACAGATGAATATAAAAAATCGCAAGTGTTTCGTATAAATTCGCATGTCCATTTAGAAAAAACTACTCATCCTCATCATCTTCCGAAACCTCCTCCCACTGATCTTCTTCTTCAGATCCATCATCACTACTGTAATCTTCAAACTCATCTTCCTCTTCATCATCTTCAACCTCATTGTCTTTGTCTCTATCAACATTTTCGATCTGGATGCCCTTCTTCTTCTTTTTTTGCTGTTTACCTTGTAGTTTGGCTTTCAGCTCCTCGCAAGTCCGAATGTCATGACCTTTTACATTACATACGCTACATGTCCTTGACCTTTTCCCCTTGCGGCTGATCATTTGTTCTTTCTTAGATTTAATCATTTTATGCGAGCCTCGACCTTTGTTTCTTATACCAGCCGGCACACGGACAGTAGGAGGAGCATTAGTTACGGGTTGTTGATAACCAATTTGGAAAATCGGTCAAATTTTGGATCAAGTTGCTTGGTTATACGACTCTGATCCACTCTCTCTTTGAGCTGCATCATTTGATCCCTCACTAAAACAAGTTGATCGAGGTCGGAAATCAAATTGCTAACCAAATACTCCCCTGTGTGGATGATTTCACGAGCAATCCGTTTAGCCTTGTGTTGCACATCCTTGCCACCCACATTTAGATTGTACTTCACATTTAACTCATTCGGAACAACATCCTTCGTCCATCTCTTCGTAACATACTTGTTTGGTATTTCTTTAACACCAAACATCTTGAAAAGGAAATAAATGTGTTTGCAAAGCAGCTCATACTGCTCAAAACGCAAACAACTACATTGTGCAGTTACATCATTTTCAAGGTTCTTGAACCACACCTAGGAAAAACCAACAAAAAAAATATATATATTCAAAATTAAATTCGCATGTGAAACATGACAATTTCGCATGTCTTACAAACATGTAAAGGGATAACTTTAAAATCGCATGTGTAACATAATAAATTCGCATGTGCTTTAAAGTCCTTCAACATTATCCTGATCTGTGGACCCTCTACTTTGGTGTCCATCGGCAGACATTCAGAAATTGTACCACAAATCTCTATTTGCTGATCAAAGAATATAGACCTGGTGAATCTCTTAGCAGCATCTTCTTCCAAAGAAGTTCCGGTCAAATCAGCAGGCTCCGTATATCTTGAAATATGATCATTCTTTCTATGATTAAAACGTTGGACATCCATTGCACCGTCGAAATGATTCATAAACTCTACGAGAGTGAGTTGTGAATTAGACACCTGGCAGAAAAAATGGTTCTCACTCTCTGATCTTGATGTTGTTCTCATAAGTCCCGACATTGGCTCGTGTCGGTAAAAAGCAGGAATCCACATGGATCTCATCACAAACATATCATCGATCCATTTGTTTTCTGTGAGACCAAAATCAATCATCACCAACTTCCACTGTCTCTCGAATTCTTCAGGCTCAATCGAATCAGTCCATACAATGTCGCACATCCTCCTTTTAAACTCATTGTTATTGTACAACTCGTGTCCAACCTATGACAAATAAATGCTCTTTATATCAACCTATAAAAAAATATATAATATACAAAAAAAATAACACTAACAGAAGACAATATAGCATACTATACCTTATCTGCCACTTTTTTCATTATGTGCCGCATGCACAATCTGTGTCTGCTGACATAGAAAACCTCCTCAATAGCCTGTTTCATAGCAGGGTCTTGATCAGTCACTACAACCTTTGACTGCTGACCAAATGACTTTAAAAATGAATTCAAAAGCCATTTATATGATTCAATGCTCTCTGGTGCCAACAACCCAGCTCCAAATGTTACATTTCGACAGTGGTTGTCAATGCCAGTGAACGGGACAAACACCATCTTGTACCTGCACAACACATGCGAATAAACGTTGAAAAACATGCGAATTACAAAAAACCACATGCGAAAACAAAAGTAAAACATGCGATATAGTTAACACAAATTTTACACATGCGAAATACACAGCTCATGAAGACATATAACATGCGAAAAATAGTAAAAAAAAAACATGTTTGTCTTCAAACACTAACCTGTTTATCTTGAAAGTTGCATCAAAGGATATCACATCCCCAAATTCCATATAGTTAAGCTTGCATAAACCATCAGCCCAGAACAAACCAGTTAAACGTTTGCCATCATCAACAGAATATTCAAACGAATAATCAGCTAAATACTGTTTTTTGTCAGTCATCCTATTAATCACCATGTCAACATCATATTCTCCTATATAGCTGTTAATTCGCTTCCTAAAATTTTTGCAATCATCAACCGTGGCACCAACGTTCTCGAAACCACCATAACGTTTCCTCATTATATGGAAAGCTTTGACAGGACCAAGGTTTAAAGTGCCTAGTTCCCATACCATCTCCTCCTGGACATCTGACAATTGTCTGTAAGCTGGCAACATGTGAATATCATCTTGGCATACAAACTTATGATTATGGCCATCAACAAATCTCTTTACTGTATATAATCTACCATCCACAGTGCAAATCATAAGTTGAGCTTTGCATCCAGTTCTAATAGTCCCCCTGTTCCTTGTTTTGAATTGTTTTTTTTTTTACTTCGAACGATCGTCAATACACAGTGGCTTATGTCCCTCTTTAGAACAAACAAAATACTTAGTTTTGATTATACCACCACTGTGTACTTCACTACCTTTCCGAATAGAAAAACCAGCTAACTTAGCATATGATTGGTAAAACGCATATGCTTGTTCAATAGAGATAAATTGCATTCCAACCACAGGTGTAGCTGATGCTTGAACCTCCGAAGTGTATACCCTTTCATCTAAATGAATCAAATCAGAAAAATCAAAAAAACATGCAAAATCTATAAAGAAACCATGCGAAATTGATGATTTTGATTAATGTGATTTATCTATGCGATTTAATATACCATAGCATGCGAAATAGTTAAGGAAAAGAACATCAAATGCGAATTGAAAATACTAATAACATGCGAATTTGTACATGTTGCTTTCATGTCAAAAAATATACTCAACATTCAAACTTCAAAAACAGTTACAAAAATGTAAAATCAGAGAAGCGATTAAACAAAAAACAGGTATACGAACATTTTAGACATCTGAATTAACATAATTACCATTAAAACAATCATTTAGAGCACTTGAACTTGCAATTGGATTTGAATTTGCAGATGGCGGATTTAAAACATCCTCAATAGAAACTCTCTGATATGCAGATAATTGATCATGATCACCGAAAGGTCGACTTTCTTCAACATCAACAACATTTGCACGTCCAGCGCTGCTCTGTGGATCCATCGAAAAAAAAAACTGAATAAAACCCTAACACAGAAGAACGATAACTGCAAATTGAGAATTATGAAAAATTTGAAATTGATTCGAATGATAAATACCGGGATATTAGTGTAACGAACTTCTCGCTCGCTGATTGAATGAAGAGACGAATTTACCCTCAGATGATTGAATTGATTGTCTCATTTAACCTTATATATGAAAAAACCAATCAGGACACGTGTATGGCTATTATGCTCGCGTATATAATGTACGATAAGGTAATTTGTACCGTACTCTTTACCTATATACAGGGCATGGATGTATAGAAAACTTATTTGTACTAAGAAAACCTAGGAAACCCAATCTATGACCATTGATCAAGATCATCCAATGGCTCATAAAATTTGAAGCCTTTTTGAATTAAATTAAATAGAGTGATAAAGTCAATAAAGGTACTTCAAGGGCATATGGGTAAAATCAACCATAATTGTAGTACATTATATATATTATAATATTATGTGATTTGACATGCATTAAAGGAGGTGCACGAATATCTATAAGAACTAATCAAATACCCCAACCTCATTTCAAACATTTCAAAATACTCAACCCAAATTCATCTCTTTCTCTCTCAAACAATCGATCTTCCCAAAACCCACCGGAGAAGAAAAGGGGCACCGGAGAAGATGATCTGACCGGAGAAGATAAGGGGCACCGGAAAAAGGTGTTTTGACCGGAGAAGATGATCTGACCAGAGAAGATGATCTGACCGGAGAAGAAAAGGGGCACCGGAGAAGATGATCTGACCGGTAAAAGTTGCCGGAAATGGAAGAAAGCAAGAACTAAGTGCAGAAGCAAGTAAGTTTGGTTCGATTTTTTATCAGTAGGTGTTTTGATCGGTGATGATTTTTTTCTTTTCTCCGATCGGTAGGTGTTTTGATCGGATAAATGTTGGGTTTTCTGTTTTTTTCCGATCGGTAGGTGTTTTGGTCCGATCGGTGTGTGATTTGATCGGTGGTGATTTTTGTTTTGAATGAGACTAGAAAGTGTTAATGTTGGTTTTTATGTTTTTTTTTTTCCAATCAGTAGGTGTTTTTTGGTTCGATCGATGGTGATTTTTGTTTTGAATGCGACTAGGAAGTGTTAGTTATTTTGAGTAGAAACAGTCTTGGGTTATTTATTATTATTTTTTTTGGATTGCCAACTTGCCAACTGCACGTTAAAACTATTGATTTGTAACATGTGTCAAACCCGTCTTGTTTACTGTCAAAAACATGTGTTAAACATGTCTTATATTTTTTATCAAAAACATATTAGGTAACATGTGTTAGACCTGCCTTGTTTTCTGTCAAAAACAAATTAGGTAAACCTCTGATATTAGGGTACAAGTCTAAGGGCTCAAAAGCATATAAATATATTAGCGTAACATGTGTTAAACCTGTCTGATATTAGGGTACAAGTCAACGGACTAAAAAGCATATAAACATATTAGCGTAACATATGTTAAACCTTCTTATTAGGGTACCATGTGTTAAACCTCCCTGATCAGGTAAACATATTAGTGTAACATGTGTTAAACCTGTCTTATTACCATGTGTTAAACCTCTCCTATTAGGTAAACATGTTAGTGTAACATGTGTTACACCTGTCTTATTTTTATCAAATTATGTAACATGTGTTAAACCTGTATTATTTTTATCAGATTAGTTAACATGTGTTAAGCTCTCATATTTTTTTCCAAGTTATGTAACAAGTGTTAAACTTGTCTTATTTTTATAAAAATAGGTAACATATGTTAAACCTGACTTTATTTTATCAAAAACATATTAGGTAACCTGTTTTATTTTAATGAAATTAAGTAGCATGTGTTAAACCTGTTTTATTTGCAGCAACAAAGAGAGTAACAAGATCGCAAACTGGTAAGATACCGAAAAAGCGAAAGAAAGTATACGAAGAAACGGACGATGAATGGGATGAAGAAAGAGAAGAAGCTGAAGGGGAGGTCGTGCATAGGAAAGTTACGGACGAAGTATGCCACTCATATTCTGTTGTCGCCCTCTAACACTTTGAACGACACTCATATCCTGTTGTCGCCCTTTAACAAATGGGAGCAGGAAAATGAAGGAGGTGAGAAAGTTGCGGACGAAGTATGCCACTCATAATATTCTGTTGTCGCCCTCTAACACTTTGAAAGGCAAGATAGAAGCTGCCTCATTTATGGGAGGGCGCTGAGTGTGGTAGTGTTGTCTTTTCTACAGTTTTTGTGGGAACATCTATGATGGTTTTTGTAGTTATCTTGGGTACCACAACTTTTGTTTATAACAAGTCAACTGGCTAGTGATATATGCGTGGTGGTTTTTGTAACTATCGTAGTCACCACGAATTTTGTTTATTTTAAATTATGGCCATAACCCAAAATACAATATGACCATTCTGGTCTTCTCTGTAATATGTTGGTGTCTGGATGTTAAATAGTTATGGTGGGAAATGTATATGGTTACCAGTTATCAGTTACATGTGTTATTAGTTAACATGTTTTATTCATTACCAATTGTAAGAAAAGTAGTAGACGAGCATTGGGTGGTCAACATATTGTTTCAATTGTAACCTTTGATACTAATTAACAAGTGTAAAATGTGTTACACAGGATGAAGTAGAAAACAAGGTACATACCTTTAATGTTACTTGGAAACAATAAGCAATTGTAACATGTGTTACACATCTTACGTAAGTAAATGCAGTACATGGTGGAACATGTAAGTAACATGTGTTACATACGATGTAGTGAATAAAAACAAGGCACATATATAGTGAATAACATACATATACATGTAACATGAGTAACATGTGTTACATGATGTAGTGAATAACATACGTATACATGTAACATGAGTATATGCACCACAAAGGCATACGCATGTTACATTTGTGTATGAAACACACTTGGTATATATAAAACACATGTAAGTATCTGTAGAAAACCCACTTTTATTTAGAAAACTTGGGAAACTCTAACCTCCCGAATTTAAAAAAAATAAAAATATACAGATGTTATATACATGTTTTTAAGGGTTTTGGGGAAAAAAAATCAAAAAAGCGCAGAGTAGATATTTAAAAAAAATAAACAAGTTTTGGTGTAACACGTGTTACAAATATGTAAGATGAATGTAACACGTGTTACACCAAAACTTGTTTATTTTTTTTTTAAATATCTACTAGGCGCTTTTTTGATTTTTTTTGCCCAAAACCCTTAAAAACATGTATATAACATGTATAAATTTTTTCAAAAAAAAAACATCAGGAGCTTTGAGTTTCCCGGGTTTTCTAAATTAAAGTGGGTTTTCTATACATCCTTCCCCTATAAAACACTTAGTATATGTAACATGTATACATCCAAACATGCTAGTACATGTGATTTGTAACACACGTTACAAAAGTAAATGCAACACATGGGAATCATTTTCATCTAATATAATGGAATTAATCACAGAAAAGTAATCACATGATGGTTTGATTGGTTACCGAATTGGTTACAGAGGTGCACCCTTTTAAAAAACAAAAATAGGTCGTTAAACATAAAAAGTGGTAAAGGTAACATATAAAAGTGGTACCATACACAAGAATATACACATCTAGTAAAACAAGTTAAGGGCAACCATGCCATTGTCAAATTACAACCAAAATATATGTTGAAACACGAGCGGGATATTGTTTATTTTTCACATGAAACGTACATACGTTAAACTAGGTAACGAAGAACATACTGAGCTTCACCAATCATGTTGTACCTGGGAAAAAAAAGGGTAGGCGGTTAGCACAAAATCATGTTACATGTCGGGGGTAACACATGTAACAAGTGTCAGAACTCCAAATAAAATGCATAGTCTTATTCGAACCCTTTACATTATCCAGATACATGTCACAATGCCTGTTGTTATTTGAAAAAGATAGACAATTTTAAAATGTGTAACACATGTTACAACTACCTATTCTTTTCAAGTAACAATGAAAAAAGATATCTTTACTGTTACTTCAAAACAAGATATCTTTTCAAGTAACAATGAAAAAAGATATATTTTCAAGTAACAATGAAAAAAAATATCTTTACTGTTACATGTTACACATGTGTAAACTTTTTGTTGTAAAACATGTAACATGCCTATACATGTATTACCGCCTAGCATAACACAAAAAACAGTTAGTATTCAGATCAAAAGCCCCAAACAAGCAAACAAACTAACAAAAACATGTAAAAACACGTGTAAAAACCATGTCAAAACCACTTATGTAACACATGTAAAAACCAAATGTAACATGCGTAATGTGGCTATACATGTGTTATCCTCTAGCGTAACATATGTTACAAACATATGTTACATATGTGCAGCTCCGTCAGTGTTAGTTTAAACTTAGTAAAATTACATATGTAACAACATTACATCATCCAAAACGTCACATCAATTGATAAATAAGTAATATATGTAACTAGCAGTATATGAGACTAGTGTAACAAATTAAAGGGATAAATAGGTACACGTCATATTACATCATGTTATATTATATTTGCATATAAACACTTGTCATTCTCATGAAACTTAATAAAAAGAACATATGTGCTAACAAACATGTTTCTTGTATATTTTAGATATTGAATTGGTAAATAAAAAACCACAAAACCTAATTACATTAACAAATGTATACTCATGTGTTAGACAAGAGGCTATATATGTAACACATGTAACACCCTGTGTTAGACGCAGGTAACATCAACATGTAACATGTGTATACATGTCTAGCCCACTGGGTGTAACACATGTAACACCATGTATGCAACATATGTAACCCTCAGTGTAACACGTGTTACAACATATATGACAAACAGTTTAGAAATTTTAGCATTAATCTTTGTAAAAATATCAATATACTTTGTACAAACAATTTAGAAAGTCAACATTAATCTTCGTAAAAAATATCAATATACTCTTCACATAAATGTAGCTGATAGAAATGTAACATATGTAGCAAATTATGCCCGTAAAAACACGAATTTCTATTTGTAAAACAAACCCGATATCCGATTAAATTATGGACTTTCTAAAGGTAATGAAAATGTATTATCGGAGTGAATTTATTCAAAAAATAACTAAACAACAAAGAAATTAGAAACATACATCGTAAAAATTATGGATTTTCAAACTAATTATCTACCATCAATGGTGATGCTGAATTTAAACAAAACCAGAAAACAAATTAAACCAAATCCAATTTATAAACCCTAAAAAACCCCAACTCACCCACCCCCCCCCCCCCCCTCCCACACACACACACAAAAAATCCAACTAAAAGCAATCATTAACTCAAAATCGCTGGACAAACAATTTAGAAATTTAACATTAATCTTCATAAAAAATATCAATACACTTTGAAGAGAGAAATACAACATACAAAAATTTCTTCTAGATCTTGATTTAAAAAATAAAATAAACAAACTAGATCTTGATTTAAAAAATAAAATAAACAAACTAGCTCTGATTTTAAAACTACCAAACGTTATACAAAGTATAAATCTAAACAAATTACATAAATAACAAAAGTAAGATCTTTAAACCTGTTTCTCTCTCACACACTTGTGTGTGTGTTCTTGGTGTCTAGGTGAACAAGATGAAAAATAATGTTTCTCCTTCTAAAACATTAGCTTTCTCTCTCTAAAAAACAGAAACAAAGATGTGATTAAAATGACACCGAGCTTCCTTTTCTTTGAGAGCTTTGATGGGGGCTTCGATCTTCAATGGTGGCTTCGATCTTCAGATTTGGTGGCTTCGATCGCCGATGAAGTTGTTACGGAATACACGTCTAGGAGAGTACGCACTAAGATCATCCACAAAGTCATGTGGGTCACCCATGAAACACCGATAAAAAACTAGAACTGTGTTTGAGTTTGAGTTTGTGTGTGAGAGAGAGAGATGAGAATGATCAATGGAGGGAAGATGAAGATCTCTTGACCTATAGAAAGTAATGTGGGTGGGAATCGAGAGAGAAATGTGAAATTGGTGGGGTGGGAATCAAGATGACATGGGGAGTGGAAAAGGTAGGTAAAGTACAAAAAAAAGTGATTTGATATTGATAGGTTTATCAAATGACGAAATTGCCCTTTAGACATTTGAATATAGAAAGTGAGGTGGATTAATCTTGACCACACATAACAAGTTTCCTAAGTTTTCTAGATTAAATGGGTTTTCCATAGATACTTACGCTATATATATATATATATATATATATATATATATATATATATATATATATATATATATATATATATATATATATATATATCAACAAGTTTTTACCATAAAGTTGGTCGAACTTCCTAATAAGATTTAGTTTAACCATCTTTAAGTAACTTATCATTTGGTCCTATTTTTTAACGCATATGCTAATTATAGTATAATTGTTTTAAAATTTGTAATATTTCTATACTAAAATGATATTCATATCTCGTCTCATTATTCATAATTTCTAAAATAGTATTTAAATCAAAGTATTATTATATTATATCAATTTGCGACAACCTCATCATAACTTACAATTTATTTTAAATACATTTACAGTCTTATTATCATCATTTTTATTTTTAGTGTTACTGTTTTACAACCATATATGATAAGATTAATTATAGTGACTTAATATAGAAGTGAAAACTTAGAAAATTATATTTAGATAGCTAAAGATATAACTTTTTTCTTTTTGTTTCACTATTTTATGTATGATAAGATTAATTATAGTGACTTAATATAGAAGTGAAAATTTAGAAAATTATATTTAGATAGCTAAAGATATAACTTTTTTCTTTTTGTTTCACTATTTTATGTAACAAGTCATTTTCCCTGATAAAAATTATATACAAATATTTGATTTACACTTTTTTCGATATTCAGCTTGTGTAATACATGAGTTTGTAACCTCGTGTATACATATATGAAGATCACTCATCACTTAACAAGATGTAAATGCATATAGATATTCATGATGGAACATTTATTGTGACACCGAAGGCCAAACTTATAAGTTGTGTAATTCATTTTCTAATCGATTTCCTGTACACGTGTTTAGGGACCAAATTGGATTTTTGGTTGTTAGACGAGTTGGTTTTATCTTTGTTGATTAGTTTGAGATCGAAAAGTCGGTTTTCCAAACTTTTAGCAATAAATATGGTGGGGTTTGAAGCTTCATAGAGATGGAGGTGAAAGGTACATTAGCCATGAATTTCTTAGTATTGCTTGCCCATCGTGTTGTGAGGCCTTCATTTATTCTCAAGTTACCCTTGTCTTAGGGTACCAAAAGTCTTTTGGAATTTTCCTTAAAATCATTGCATGATATTCATCATCATCATCATTATTACTTTATCATCATCATCATCTATTTATT
This sequence comes from Helianthus tuberosus, assembly GCA_030545235.1. Taxonomy (NCBI): domain Eukaryota; kingdom Viridiplantae; phylum Streptophyta; class Magnoliopsida; order Asterales; family Asteraceae; genus Helianthus; species Helianthus tuberosus. The sequence goes on from CM060413.1 coordinate 175,916,562, forward strand.
TTTTCTTATTATTAGTCAGATTTTATACACAAAGAGTTGATGACATATGAGAATAAAGAGGCTTTTAAACATGGTGAATTTCCAATGAACTATTACTACATATGGTATAGGATACAAGGTTAACATCAATAGATAAACACAATTCAAAAATTATGACATGCATGTTTTTACGTGTTAGAAATGTCATCTCGGATATTATGTCACTGTTTATTTGTTATACGCTTTCTGCATTGAAGCCTTGTATTGTACAACAAAACATGTATAATACAAGAACTTACGGTATAAGTAAGTTTACAATACAAATGAAATATAAATATATACTATATAAAAAAGTAATACATTAGTCTCAACTCGAGAGAAGCATCTATAAACTTATAAAATCCTATCTTTTACATAGAACTAGCATGATGTCTTCATCTCAACTCAAGAGAAGTATCTATAAACTTATGAAATCCTATATTTTACAGAGAACTAGTATGATGTCTTCATTCATATGTGATATTTTGTTTTTTGCCATTAATTTTGTTTTTTTTTTATATTTGTTTAAATAGGTTGACGAAATTTTTACGTCGTTTAAACCTCATCTCGATAAGAGATATTTTATTATAAAAAAATATGTGAAATATAATTTAATACTCCCCTATCCTCTCATCTCAATACACACAAATAATACTCCAATTATTTGGGAGATTTCTCATTATGATATACAAGATACGTGGACAATGGAATCAATACTTATCAACTACCTCTTTCCTCATTGTTTAATTGCTTACACCCATGTATGCATGTTGTAAAACAAGATCTCCAAGGCCGAGTACTCCCTGAGTAATCGCTCAAAGATAGGTTGTCGAGACGACTTTCTTCAACTTCGCATAATTACTCGGAATCGATCAAACGCGCTCAACCTTGGCCAGAATCATCTCTAGTAAGTCAACTCGGGTCGAGTTTGACTTAAAAAAAACATAATTTATATGCCTATTATATCAAAGAACAGATAACATTTTCATGTATTTTATTGTAAATGTAGTAAATTTATATTATTTGATGTATAATTAATTTACGAAAACTAATTTCTATATAATTTAACATGTCTGAGTACTCCCCGAGTACTCTCGGCCTAGACCAAGTACTCTCAACTCTCCGGTCAATCGACTAAGGAGCGTCTAACGACTTTTGCAACCATACACGTATGTATAGGCATATTTATATGCATTTGTATGTCTCTGTGTGATTATGTGTGTATATGTTCTAGGAGGCTCTCACTCATATTTGTGGTATAGTCAATTAGGTATTACTATAAATTTACGTACATCAATGGGGTGGTGGTTCATTGGCAAAAGGAAAGTCTTTAAAAACATTTAGGTTGGGAAGAGTAAAGTCTTAGGTTCAAGTCCCACATACGACGGAGAATTAAAGAAATTAGCCGTTTAAAAAAAAACCTATAAATTGACGTATAGAAATCTTTAGAGAAACGACACGTGAAATGAAAGTATTTTCTTACTTTTTCTACCTACCAATTAAAAGTTGATATCTTTTTCCAAATTATTGTTACATAACTTTATATCAAAAATTTTAGATATGCTACATACGGAAAAGATCAAATAGGAAGTTAATTTTGGCAAAGAAGGATAGGAAGCCATAGGATTATGACATGTGGCAAATTTTAAAATAAAGAGAAAGGGTATTTTAGTCAATCTCATCATTTCTTCTTCCTTCTTCTCCCCAGTTACTTCAAAACCCACCATTTTCAAAACTCACCATCTCCAACATTTTCTTCACTTACTATCTCAATAATCACTACATTATAGTGTGATTTTCGTCATCAATCAATGATTCAACCTCCCGATCAACGTGTTCTTCAGTTTTTTTAGAATAAAACCCAGTTTAATTTCATTCAAAATCTCGTTTTTTCTGGTGATTTTGAAGATAATCACTCGATTTGTTCGATTCAATCGCTGATAAGTGTTTCTATCATTTCAAATTTCGTCAATTGATGAAGAAACCGGCTTCGATCCATGTAAGAAATTCTTTAATTTCATTTTCACGATCTGGGTTTTTATTTAGTCATTGCGTTTTACGATCTTGGCGGGGGTCCGGGGGCGTCAGCCCCTGGCGGGGTCCAAGGGGCAGAGCCCCAGCTGTACTAAAAACGCATCAGAAAAATTAATTTTCCAGAAATTGGCTCATTTCGAAGACAGTAATTCGTAGACAATTCAGACAGTTCACAAACAGTTTTATGTGTCCATTGCGTTTTAGAAATAAGGGAGTTTTATGTGTTTTCTGGCTATTGCGTTTTAGAAAAAACACATTTTTAAGTATCTTTAGTCATTGCGTTTTAGGTAAAAACACATTTTTGAAGTGTTTTTAGTCATTTCGTTTTAGGTAAAACACATTTTTAGGTGTTTTCAGTCCATTGCGTTTTACTGAGAACACTTTCTTTTGTTTTTTAGGTCATTGCATTTTAGAAATGAGACGTTTTTAAGTGTTTTCTGGCCATTGCGTTTTACAAATAAAACATTTCTTTGTGTTTTCTGGCCATTGCGTTTTACAAATAAGACATTTCTTTGTGTTTTTTGTGCATTGCGTTTTAGGTAAAACACTTTTTTATGTGTTTTCAGTCCATTGCGTTTTAGAAATAAGACATTTCTTTGTGTTTTCTGGCCATTGCGTTTTACAAATAAGTCATTTCTTTGTGTTTTTTGTGCATTGCGTTTTAGAAAAATGTCATTTTTTAGGTTTTTTTTTTCATTGCGTTTTACGTAACTGGTGGTTTTTCTATTGCGTTTTACACAACTAGGTTTAAATTTTTTTTTTAAATATAGCAATAGTATACTCGTTTTAAAGATAAAAAACGCTCGTTTTTTTTGGTGCAATTTTTATAAAAAAAATAATGTCGTATGAAAGAGTTATTAACGTTTAAAAAATGGGAGGGAATTGGAGGAGAGAGAAACTATTGGCTTGGATTGACTAGAATGCCCTTGAACAAACTCACGCCCCTCTTTTTTTCCTTTCAATTTCCCTGATTTAATCTTAGCCCTTGATTAACTTAATGGATGGTCAAGATCACTTCCTAGCCTTCCTAGCCAAATAAACTTCCTATTGTATCTCCACCCATGCTACATATACATTTATGTTTGTTTTTCCTGTTAAGGATTAATTAATAAATATGAATTTACTGTTTAAAATAATCAAAGTCTAGTATAATTACATATTACAAATCTATATATACTATATAATAAAAGAAACTATTTGAGAGAGAATTATCATCATATTATGCCATGTCTTATGGATAATTATTGTTTTAATTTAATCTCTTCTAATTAATCATAAATAACCCTCATATTAAATATTATTTAGTTTAATATTTTATGGATAATTATTATTTAATTTAATATCTTCTAATTAATTATAGATAACTCTCCTACTAAATATTATGAATTTCAGATATTTTTAAATAACCAAATTATTTATCACCAAAACCAAACTTTGTATTAATATATTATTTATTTTTATTTTCATTATTAAAAAAAATTATTATATCAATTTTATTACATATTTTTTAATAAATTGTATATAACTTTCAATATTACTTTGTATATAAAATTAGATTTCTTTAGTGTTTTTTAAATATAATTTATATTTTATCACTCAAATGGTTGCTTATTTGCTTCTTGAATAACATGTTTGACCACTGTATCTTCTTTTCAATAATCATCTCCGTAATCACCATATCTATCGCGTACCGAATATATCAATTAGTTTTTTTAAATATAATTTTATTTATTTGGTATATAAAATCATATTTATTCAAGTCGTGTAATACACGAGGGTTTTTAAAGACATAGCTTGTTTTTATTATTTGGTAAACAATATTACATTCATGCAACCCGTGTAATACACGTGGTTTTAAAGATATAATTTTTTTATTATTTGGTATATAAAATTACATGTATTCAAGCCATACAATATGGTTCTTATAGATATAACTTTTTATTACTTAATATTTAAAAATGATATTTATTCAACCCGTGCAATAAAGAAGGTTTATAAAGATATATTGTTTTATTATTTAGTATATAAAATTCATTTATTCAACCGTTGTAATACACAGGGTTATAACCTAGTAATTAATATAGTTAACAATCAAAAATTGATGAATATAGTACTTAACATGTTTAGCAACAATGATAAAGATTACTAAAAAATCACTAAAATAGTAAAATGCTAAACTCAGAATGTAGAGCTACAAAGATGTGTGGGTGATACACTATATTTGTCACTAGTTAAGTTAAGGAGAGAAAAGAAATGATTCTCTCATTTTCTTTTCTTTCTCTCCGTTTCTTTCCAAATTGAAAAGATTAATTTTAGGCAAAAAATTTCTTATTTTCTCTTCTATTCTCTCCTTTAATGAAACTCTGAAACACAACTAAAAATTATTTCTTTTCAAATCTTTTCTTTTCTCTCATTTAATGAAACTCTGGAACACAGTGTACATGTGTCAACACGATATACTCATTGTATTAAACCCAAACTTAAAGGACATCATGTTTGGGACTCGATAGAGAAATCTCATCACCAAGTTGTGAAAGAAACAACTTGACATTAAAAGAACATGTACATGTCTAGGACTTTTAGAAAGGAAAAAAAAGGTATTGTATTTTTTGTTATTATGTAAACAATAAATACAAAGTTTTAAACACATAATTATAATTTATAATAAATGAGAAAAATACTAAATATGCATTAAAAATCAGAATATTCTCACCACCAAATATGTAGATTATGAAAATGGTGGACGGGAAAGACATTTGTATCACTTACCCATCAACATGATTTGAGTTTTTTATTTCTGTTTTATTTTTAGGAAAAAAATATAATTCTGGATAATATGAATATTAGATGTTGGTTTTTTGAACCGGTTTTGAAAGGATAAGTGGTAGACCACCAATGATTTCATGTATTATGAGGGTTTCAGAGGTAGTGACAAAAACATGATTTGAGTTTTTTATTTCTATTTTATTTTTATGAGAAAAAAATAATTCTGGATAATATGAATTTTTTTGAACGGCTAATCTTTTTCTCTTAAATACTCACACCTTTTAAGTATTGAAGCTTGGTCTACTTGTAAGAGATCGATACTATGCCATAGCCTAAGTGGCTGGATAATATGAATATTAGGTTGCTCGGTACGGGGATCGGCTTTGGACCGTCCCCACCGGCGCCGCTCCTCCAGCCATTCCGCCCCCCTCCCAGCGTCCTCCTCGTCGACTTGTGGACGTTTTGGACGATCCACTACAAGACAATACACACTCACACACACATATACATACAGCTTATATATATATATATATATATATATATATATATAGGGAGGAGGTTCATGCGAGAACCACCCTTATTGCGAGAACCGCGAGAACCAATGTGAACACAACTTAAAATAGCTAAAAAAACCTAAAAAAACCTAACCCCACCCCCCCCCCCCAAAAAAAAAAAAAAAACCTAACCCCCCCTCCCCCCCCCCCCCCCCCAAGCTAAATGCTAAAAACTAAAACCCCCAAAAAACCTAAAAAAACCTACCCCCCCCCCCCCCCCCAAAGCTAAAATAAAAACTAAACCCCCAAAACAACTAAAAAAATCTAAAAAAAATCTAAATTTTTTTTTAATATTTTTTATGCTCAAATCGCTACTTTTAGTGGCAAAAAAAATTTTATTTATTTTTTTTTGCTTCGAAAAGTAGCGATTTTTATATAAAAAATATTAAAAAAAAATTTGTGTGATTTTTAACTATTTTTTAGGCATTTTTGGTTGTGTTCACATTGGTTCTCGCAATAAGAGGTGGTTCTCGCATGATCTTCTCCCTATATATATATATATATATAGGGTAAGGTTCATGCGAGAACCACCTTAATTGCGAGAAACGCGATAACCAATGTGAACACAACCTAAAATAACTAAAAAAACTTAACCCCTCCCCAAAAAAAAAAAAAAACCTAACCCCCCCCCCCCCCCAAAAAAAAAAAACCTAAACCCCCCCCCCCCACCCCCAAAGCTAAAATGCTAAAAACTAAACCCTCAAAAAACCAAAAAAAATATAAAAAAATAAAAAAATAAACAATTTTTAATATTTTTTTACATTAAAATCGCTACTTTTAGTAGCAAAAAAAAAAAATTTTTTTTGCTACTAAAAGTAGCGATTTTTTATAAAAAAAAATGTTAAAAAAATTATTTGTGTGTTTTTTAGGTATTTTTTGTTGTGTTCACATTGGTTCTCGCAATAAAGGGTGGTTCCTAACAGATCCTAGTCCTATATATATATATATATATATATATATAGTAGGATCATCCTCCATTTCTTTACCTCCATTCTCTTTGTCCCATCTCATGCCCATCTTACGGCGGATCATTCTCCAAGTGAAGAAGATTACCATACTGTGTATCCTTGTTGGTTTTTTGAACTGGTTTTGAAAGGATAAGTGGTAGACCACCAATCATTTCATGTATCATGAGGGTTTCAGAGCTAGTGACAAGTGGTCACTAATTAGCCTTTGGATTGCAATACAAAATCACTAACTTGAAAAATGTAACTATATTATATTTAACTAAAAACTTAAATATAAGAAAACTAAATGTGGGTATGACAAAATAAAATGCTTATAATAATAATAATAATAATAATAATTTAAGGGGCAAACTACATGAGGATTCATCGGACTTCAAGTCAAATTGTATAGTATGAAATTACTTTTAATTTATTATCATTTAATGAAAGTAGCTTTATATATAGAATTAGGTTCAAGAGTGAATACTAGTGTAGCTTGCAAACTAAGTAAACTAATCATGGTCACACACGTGTGTAGATCAATGGCCAGGATTTGATGTTGAAATACACTAGTGTATTTTACGATTTGATGATGAGATCCTGGCCATACACGTGTGTAGATCAATGGCCAGGATTTGTTCACTCAGTTCGCAAATACACTAGTGTTTACTCTAGAACCTCACCCTATATATATATAGTATGAGGTTCATTGAGGAACACTAAAAAAGTGGGGAACAGTGGGGAACCGACTCAAACGAACTCCGATTTTACTCATTCCAGCGGCGTTGGAACCGGCTCGTCGAACCCTAACTAGGATCTCTTAACCCTAAACCCTAAATCATAACCCCTAAACCCTAAATATATTAGGGTTTGGCTTTTATGGTTTAGCTTTAGGGTTTAGCCTTAGGGTTTAGCTTTAGGGTTTAGGGTTTAGCTTTAGGGTTTAGCTTTAGGTTTAGCCTTTAGGGTTTAGCTTTTAGGGTTTATAGTTTAAATTTTACGGTTTAGCTTAGGTTTTAGCCTTATTTTTTAGCTTTAGGGATTTAGGGTTTAGGGGTTATGATTTAGGGTTTAGGGTTAAGAGATCCTAATTAGGGTTCGACGAGCCGGTTCCAACGCCGCTGGAATGAGTCCAAACGGAGTTCGTTTGAGTCGGTTCCCCACTGTTCCCCAATGAACCTCACTCTATATATATATATATATATATATAGGGTAAGGATAGTGTAAAAAGGGCCTAAAGTGTGAGAAGTGTATTATAACACTATATATAATACTATATAACACTATATAAACACCGTATAACAATATGTAACACCATATAATACCATATAACACTATGTAACACTATATAACATTATATAACAAATATAACACTATACATCTATCATAGACATGCTATCAGACAACCTATAGTGTTATATTTGTTATATAATGATATATAGTGTTACATAGTGTTATATGGTATTATGTGGTGTTACATATTGTTATACGGTATTTATATGGTGTTATATAGTATTATATATAGTGTTATAATACACTTCTCACACTTTGAGCACTTTTTACAGGATCCTCTACATATATATATATATATATATATAAACGGGATTAGGAGAAAACGCTCAAAAGTGTGAGAACGGTGAGAACGCTTCCTGGCCCAATACGTTTCACGCCGCTTAGAGAAGGGGCGGAGGGGCTTTTTTGTCCTTTCATCTTTCTTTTTTTAAACGCGTGTCACTTCGGCTTTCCATTTTTTGTCCTTTCATCTTTCTTTTTTTAGCTTTAGGGTTTTTATTGTTTTTTAGATCAGGATGCATGTCTTTAATGTAAAAAAACATCAGTAATTTTCTTGATTTTATTATATCAAGTGTTTTGCCATGTAGGATACAGGCCTATAATGTGACAGGCAATTATGGCGTTTTGAAAAGATAAATAAATTTCAATTTTCCATGTAGTGGCATTAATATAACTATAATGTTTGGCAATAATGATACCGTCTCTTTATTTTATTGTTTCTTTCAATTTTCATCTCTCAATTAGTGTTGATTTTTCCAGTAATACTTTGTTTGCATTTTTTGGCGTTTTATATAGCAACATCGTGCTTTGCTAGCATTCGTTCTCACAGTTTTTCACACTATCAGGCGTTTTGGTGTTTGTAGTTTTTGGCGTTTTATACTCAATTTTTTTAAAATAGTAGAGAATTAGATGATAAACAACAGACAATTAGATAACAAACAATAGAAAATGAAAAAAAAATAAAAATAAAAATTATAATCTAATTTCTCATCCAAATCTTCACTGTCATCAACCTCTTCTACTTTTGACATTTTTGGCGTTTTGAACCTGTTTTTGAAAACCTTATGTAGATCCTTATTTTCCTACATAACGACCGTCTTTAGAAAATGTTTATTTTTTGTGGCATCCTTTATTGTGGTGGATATATACTTGTTTGATGTCATGTTGAAGACCAACGTCTGCTCTAATGTATTGATCCCTTCATGCCATCAATATATCCATCAAGAACAAAGTGACATGATGTCATATCAGTGTCATCAGTCTCTTTATCTTCAATATTTGTCCATCTCATTCAGCAAAAGATTATAGAGACACCCAACTCAGAGAAGAATCCATTCAGTGAAACTTCATTCATATGAATACTCAATATAGCAGAATCGAGGTTCTGCATCTGTGGCTTTTTTAACTATTATTTTTTGGCGTTTTTAAAGTGAATGGTTTCTAAGAAATATGGTGTTTTGTTTCTAGGGTTGTGATCAGTTGATTGTGTAGAGACGTCTATCTTATAGGATGTTTTTGGCGCGTAGTTTAGGCAGGATTTTATTTATAATATATGATATTAATAAAGTAGCCGTCTTTTCAGTTACTGTGTATTTTTACTGTATTAATATGTCATATTAATAGACTTTCCATCTCCCAAGTTTGGCGTTTTTGAATGGGTTTAAGTAGTTTTTTGGCGTTTTTTTTCCATTTTTAGCTTTTATTAATTAATACTTCTGCAAATTACTTTCATTATAGTTTGGGAGTTTTTGGCGCTTTTTACTCCATTTATGGCGTTTCATATGCATTATGACTGTTTGGCGTTTTATTAACATAATGTATTTTTTTATTCTAAGTTGAAAAATACATAGCAAACAACAGAAAAAAAAATAAAAATAAAAACAATTCATCTTCCAAATCTTCACTGTCATAAGTCTCTTTCTTCTTTTGAATCATGTTCGCTGGTAAACGATAGTGACAACCGTCGAGCGGTAAGCGACGATTGTTGCGTTGCGAGCGATGGAGGTATGCGTGATTAATGCGATTCGATTGAGTTGAACACACCACAAACACTAACCCCACATGGCCTTTTTCCACGAAAGTCTGCTAATACGGTTAAAACACCACCATGTTTCAGCCCTATTAGCTTTGTCTCGTGAAGCGAGGTCGTGTGTGCTAACATAACACATATGACACGAACAGCGAGAAGCGATGGCGATAGGCGATACAAATATCGAAGCGATGAGGTAGGCGCGAAGTGCATTAAAGCGAAAGGCGGTGAGTGATTTGCGATACTCGTCTAGCGATCCACACCAAGCGATACCCAGTAAGTGATAAGCGATAGAGCGATTCACACGTAATTAGCAATGCATAACAAGTGGTATACTCACATAAGCTGTTAAGCGAGAACACACCAAAAGCGATAACGGTTCCCACAATAAGCGATAACCAGCGGTAGAGATCGCGAGATACGCACAATATGCGATTGCGATTCACATGGTAGGTGATAGCGATTGCGAGATAGATTTTAGCGATAAAGCGATTTAATTAGCTTCGGATAGAATCATAAGTTTTTTAACTATCGTTGCGCCCCACATGGCACCTTTCCACGAAAGTTTGCTAACATGGCTAAAACACATATATATAGGAAGTACCAGCGGCGTATCCACCATGTTTTATCCATACTAGATCCGTTTCATGAATCGATGTCATGCGTGCCAACATACACAAGTAGCGATAAGCATTAGAAGCGATAAGCGATACGAAAAATCGAGTTTTGTTTCGAATATGCGTTGTGTTGTGACGCATCACGGCTATCGAGGAGGGTAGAATAGGTCCTTACTCACGGCATCGTGAGTGTTAGTGTGCGTGATGCGATTAATTGCGACAGACTTACGACCAGTCTTGCATTGAAGCGATCGCCCTGCGGGGTAGACTCACCAAGGTCTATCGATGAGGCAATTGCACTGCGTTTGCAGACTTACGAAAAGTCTCGCGGTGATGCGATTCGGTTGTTACGCCTTGCGATTGAGTGTAGTGTGTTGAAAATAACCACAATAGTATAATAGATCTAATAACGTTCAACTTCACGTGGCACTTTCCTCACGAAACTTCGTTAGTATGATAAAGCACACCTTGCTTGACCCCTACTACTTACATCCCGTGATTTGGTGTCACATTTTGTCGAGACGCTTATGGCACCTTAGAATTCACTACCATCTCCGTGCACTGACCAAAATAATCCCGTGTGCACCCATGATTAGTCGTTCCTTGCACGTTTATCGCACCTTATTCTAAGAGTGCAGTGAGGGTAAAACACATTATCTCGTGATATAGTATATAGCATGTGTGTGAATCTAGTCTAAGTGTGAAACACGAGAGAGAATGCGAATCGATGTTGTGCATAGCGACAACATCAATTAGTAGGGACAGTTTCACACATGAAATTACGTCAAAAATTTGTTTCATTACAACACTATCCTACGTCTGTCTGATGCCGAAAACTTTTGCTGGAGCTGCGGTTGTTGTACTCAAGTTCTTGATCCGGCGCGACAGTTGCGGGTGAAGTGACCACAGCGGTTGCAGTTATTGCAATAGCGACAGTCAGCTCCGACCTGGTGATGGTAGATACATAAGTAACACTGGGGATGAGCTCCAGTGTAAGCTCGTTTTGGAAACACCGGAACTGCTTGAAGAGGCTTCGGTTGCAGCAGTTCGGTTGTTGATGAGTTCGGGCTTGAAATCTTTCGTTTGCGGCTGGGTTTGTCAGTGTCTTGCGCAGAGGTGTCGTCGTTGGATGATTCGTCTGAGGACTCGCTTGCAGAATCTTCGGCCAAGTCGTCGGAAGAACCGTCAGCAGCTTCGTCAGAAGAATCGTCGGCAGATTCGTCAGAAGAATCATCGGCAGACTCGTCAGAAGAATCGTCGACAGGATCGTCTGAAGAATTAATGACGATTGCTTGATAAGTTTGCTTGACAGGATTCTTGGAGAAAAACTCTTCCATGAGTCGTTTGTTGTTGATTCCTGAGGCTAAGCGGTAGGCTTCTTTGATGGTAGTAGGTCTTGCAGCTTTGACAAAATCGCCCACACATTCAAGAAAGCCATGAATGTAATTCGCGATGGCTTTTTCTGGAGTGTTGACTTGTCTTGGGCAGATTATGCTGAGCTTTTTGAACCTTGCAGTGTAGCCAGCATTGTCACCTTTGACTTGCTCGATTTCCCAAAATTCGTTTTCCAACTTCTGTACTTCGTGGGGAGGGCAGTACTCTTCCTTCATGAGCACTTTCAACTCATTCCAGGAGAGAGCATAGGCTGCGTGAATCCCACGTTTGTTGCATTCGGTGGTCCACCAGTCGAGTGCCCGCGATTGAAATACTCCAGTTGCGCAAGTAGTTTGGAAATGTTCGGGACACCCACTCTGACGAAGGGTAACTTCGATAGAATCGAACAACTGGAGTAGTTGAGAGACACCTCCTTCACCTGTGAAGACCATTGTATTACAGGCTTTGAAGTGTTTGTAGAGAAAAGTAGACTGAGGCGCTTCTGTCTTAACGTCTTCCGAAGTTCGAGAGTTGCTAAGAGAGTCCACTTGAGTGACAATATGAGGAATGACCTTGGCCACTTCCCTGACCACAAGTGAAGCAATCCTCTTTTTGTCCCTTCGTTTGGCTCGTCTCCTGGCAGACATTCTCGAAGCAGAGTTGTTGGAAGGCATCTAGGCAGAGAGACTTGGAGTGAGATTCGATCATAATGATTTTTAAGTTTTGCGAATTGAGTGCGTTCAAAACTTGTTGCAGGTTATATAGTATTACGTATACACATAGGAGTCACACAGGAGACACAAGATTCCTAAGTTCTCACACAAGTGTTTCGTTTGTATATATATATATATATATCGTTGTAACATTTACTTAGATGCGTATAGATAATGCGAGGGCGCGATGAAATGAGAGGGCGAATTGTTAGACTTTCGTTTTGTTGCGCACATTCGGTTTTCGTTTTGGATTGCGATGGCTGTGCGTGTTGTGCGTTCATAAAGCGGGAAGCGTAAATCGATAAATCGAGAAATCATTGAAGCATAAAATTCAAATCGTAAATACGTAAGCGTAAATAAGTTAATCAAGCGTAAATCCAGTGGACTCGTTGGCTAGAAAATTCGATAGAATGCCCTGGGTGTTTAGGCGTCGACTGACCAAAGTCATCCAACTATACCTTACGAGTTCGTGCACGCGCGTTGACCTAGTAGACTATGCTTCCACTGGGATGCAGCTCATGGCATTTGTCCTTCTATTCATCACACGGCTCGAGTCATTTGGTATAGCCGAGTCTTTGGTGAGAGCTTTTCAAAAACCATTCGAGGAGTGGAACGAGAAATTAAGGTATGGGTTTCACCCCTGACTTAACAACTTCGCTCCTTGTTGTGGTTGTGCTCACCGAATAAATCTGGGAGTTCCACTAGATTGAAATGGAGATTTCTGTCGAGTTATGGATGTCACTCCTGACTCAACAGAAGTTTCTCGTGCTAGAATAATGCGCTAAGTGAGCGACCTATCAAGAGTTACTGGTTTTCACACCTCATCTTGACACGATCACTCGTTGATGAAATGCGAGTATCGTAAAACGTGTGTATTGTGTCAGCCTTAGGAAAGGCTATGTAGTATTAAGCTTTAGGAAAAGCTTTCCTCGTGCGAAGCAGTAGTATGCGGTGTTCACACAAAGATGTAGTTTTAGCGAGTTCGAATGAGAGCATCAAGTAGGCCCGTACAAACCCTACTGGGTTCGCACGAGTCGGCCTGTTGGTACTTAGACTATAGACTAGGTCATTTCTAAGACAACAACCCGGACTAGGTCGTGTCTTTCCTAATTCCCTATAGTTATGGCTCTGATACCAATCTGTCACACCCTAACCGATGGCGGAATCATCGGGGAGCGGCACTAGGCGAATCAGATTGCTCAGGAGAATCCATAACAACTATTTTGTGATAATAATTAATGCGTTCATTATCCCATACTAATAAACAATCATAATCACATTCGTCGTCACAGATTACATGTTCTCTCGAACAATACAAATCCGACAACCTAGGTTTTAGTTGAGTTTCTAGACTTCCTAGCTTGATTTGATGTAGACTGCGACTAAACCTGCAACATACGTTAAAATAATGTCAATACAAAAGTATTGGCGAGTATACAGGTTTGATATGTAATAGTGTAATAGATAAAAGCTGTGAATTTCCACATACATAAACGTAACACACGACATATATACTCACAAAACTGATACTACCATCTAAATCCTCGAGCTTCGATCGCGATAGCTAAACTAGACCCCGTCGGGTGCAATAGTACTATACTAGTCATGGTGGGACGTCGCGAGTATAAGTCCTAGTGTAACAACCCTCGGTAAAACCAACACCCTCATAAAAGTTATGACATTCTACTATATGGTAAAATGTCCCCATATGTCTTATATTACACCCCGTGTATGAAAACCGAGCCCAAAATAGATTATAACATATAAAATAAATTAAAAATAAGAAAAATAGAGTTGAGGCGGGCCGCGTAGACCCACCCCAACATCTCACGCGGGCGGTAACAGGGTCTAAACCTGATATCGTTGAATCCTTTAGTTCAAGCGGGCCGCGTAAGAGTCCTTGCTAGTTAACGCGGGCCGCTAGAGATCATGAAACGCGGAGACATCCGGTGCTGACACGTGTCGACATCGTGGCGAGTCTAGTAGCTGACCCAGCTAAGCTATAGTGTTGACCAAGGTTGACGCGGGCCGCATAACCTTGGCCTGTGCTTTACGTTGGCCGCGTGAGAGTCGTATATCAGAACTATAAATAGCAGGCATCAGTTTCATTTTCCGTCGCTCATTCTCAATTCTCAATCTTGAATTCTGAAGTATTAGGCATAATATTTGGGTATTATACCCCTAAATTAGCGAGGTTCTGCTCCGTTGTAAGTATTATAACCCCAGTTTTATAATAGTTACGCTGCCCGATTGATTTAGGGTTCCGTAACAACTGTCGTGGTTCTGCCCGACGTAGTTGTTGGAATGCCGTCTCGGGGAGGGTATCATTAATAATTTCAAAGGGTTATGATACTAACCAATGTACATTTGTATAAATTATAGATTTTTTCCAGGAAACCCTTACGAGAAGCCTAAGATAGCAATGTGAGTTTATCCTCTTTTTGCTAATCTTTTTGGTAATGTTTTACCCAACCTTAAAAGTTTTACTATGAAATTTAGCAGTGATTGAGTCTTTGTAGTTCTTCAATTACTGTCGGTATGTTGGGGTTTTGTATATAAAATGTACTACACTGTGAATAGTAAGTCGAGGTTGACAGTACGTGTAACAACTCTCATCAAAAGTCCTAATTATTATGTTAATTTGGCCAATAGGAAACCCTAATTGAGAAACCCAAGTAATTCTGAACAAACCCTAAAATTTTCATAATTTTCAGAATCAGGATTAGGGCCCCTAAAACTCAGGGGGGGTAAAACCCATTCAGTAATATCCTTACAGTTTGTTGTCAAAAATTTAAAATAACGTAAAACCAACTCACCCAAGCTACTGGGACACGAACACACCCTATGCTAGACTAGGGTCTCTCGCGCCACGCGACGCGCACAGGAGATCCTTTCGCGTGGCACGAGGGGGGACATTTTTAGGGTATAAATACAGGGCATTGGGACTTGAAATTTGGCATATGATTGACGAAGAAATTTGTTTCATGCACCGATTTACGTTCTGTATACTACAATTAACACACACAGTGCACTAATCGACGCCACAATCAGGGTAATAACTCGATCGCTATTACGATTCAACGTCCGATCGATTATAACTATCCAACGATTGTTTAAGTGCCGCTCAAATTGAGATTATACTTTATTAATTCATTGTGATTTCGACTTGAATGTTTGAGTACTGCTCGAATTCGGACTATACTCTGTCATTCGTTGTGAATCCGATGAATTGTTAAGTATTGCACTAATAATTCGTTGTGAAGGTTTAATCTCGTGAATTGACGTAACTGCTGTATTCGTTACTAACCGGTTTGTGTGTGCATTGTTAATTAAATTAGGTTAATCAAGGCTAATCAGTAGGCTTATATTCTGCTCGTTAAATCTATAAAGTGAGTCATTCTCTTTTTATCAAATTACTTTTCAAATCATATTTATTTTCAAAGGTTATAATTACAGTGATTAAGTATATGTAATCACCAAGTTACAGCCAGTATGTGGGGTTTTGTATACATTACTTGATAATCTTCACCATTGGACAACGAGTTAGCCAAGGGGTGATATGACCATAGTCACAGACACCATTGGACGAATGGGCCAATGGGTCGAGTGACAAGTACTGTGGGTAGTTGGTTTGATATCTGAAACATTGTAATATCTCTTAATACTATGAATTATAATAAATGAGTCATTTTAGTAAAATGAATGATTCACTCAGTATTTCCCTGCTGACAAAACCTTTTTCAAACATGTTTCAGGTAATCTGTTGTGAGCAAAGGAAAAGTGCCGTGGAGTACTACAAGCTTAGAAAGTGGCTCAATGAAAATAAATAAAGAAACATGTTTAAAGAAATAAAAGATTTCCCAGTGAAATCAAGTATTTGTAAATTATGGAATTTATCCCTATAATATATATAAACGAGCAGTTTTATTTTTAATCGATCTTGTTTAAAAAGACTTCCGCTGTCACTAAATTAGATACCACGGGATTTCCTGTCTTGCGGCTCTGGACCGGGTCAAACCAGGGACAAGGGCCGTGACAGTACGTTACCATTGGACAATGAGTTAGCCAATGTGTAATATGACCCACAAGTCAGTGGATTAATAGTACCAAATGGAGTAATTGTGTAGACATAAACAATGTGATCGCTCTCAATACTGTTCACTGTGACGTTTTATTTAAACTTGATTAAACTGGGATTCACTCACCAGTATTTCCGACTGACAAATGTTTTTAAAACGCGTTACAAGTAACATAATGTGACAGCCAATTAGTGATAAGCCAGCTGGAGAGCACTGAAGGCTTGGGAAAATTGTGGCTATAAAAGTTACCTAATAAACGATGTTTTAAATTCAATAAAATAGGGTTTATCCCTATAAATGTATTGTACTAAGAAATTTGGGTTTTACCCATGTGTTTATTAATATTAATTATGGTGGTTTTACTCTGATAAATATTTCCTAACTACGGTCCTGATGTAAATTCCGCTGCAAGACTATAATAACTGATACCACCTAAACTCTGAGATCGCGTCCGCCCGTTCCCGGGGATCAGGGATCGGGGGATGCGACAGAAGGTGGTATCAGAGCCTAGCCACTGGTCTGAGCCAAAGAAGTGTTCTGCTGACACTTAAATTCTATATTTTGTGTCAGGAAATAATTTACGGAAATACGTGCATAACTGTAATTATTTGTTATGTGTTATTTGACTATATGTTAGTTTTCAGTATGAGTGATCAAGGACCATTAGACGTGAATCGTCAGTTATCTGATTCACCTAGGAGTGAAGGTACATCATCACAGCCTGCCCTTTCAGGGTATTCTGCTGATCAGGAGGAGGGAATATTTGCCTTTAGAACTCAATCTGAAGAACCATTTCCTAATAAGAAACGAGGATGGTTCAGTAAAGAAGCTTTTGCTCGTAGGAAGAGAATGCTAAAATTGCAACAGCAAAGAGCGTTAGCAGCTATTAAGCGAGAGACAGATGCCCATACACAGGACATACTTAATAGAAGCCTAGCTAATTTTCATATCTTAGCTACAACTGCTGCTGACCCAAGTCTGGAACAACTAGTAGTCCCACAACCACAAAACCCAGAACAACCCATGGAGATAGAAAACCCGGAAAACCAAGTAGAAATGCACGACTTTAACCCAGAAGAAATCCCAAGGGTACCTGCACCAAACCCTCTAGATCCAAATTACGACCCCTGGTGGGACGACAATAGGGACTTTGTGCAACGTTACCCTATCCAGGAATATCCACCCATACAGAACATAGAAGCTTACCCAGGTATGGACCCTTTAGATCCCTATTACCAAAATGATTATATTAGGGAGATATTAGAGGATCCTTACCAATTTCAGGAACTGTCACCCCCATATCAGGTACCCGCACCCCAGATTCCAAACCTAGTCCGAGAACCTGCACCCCCAATGAGTGCAGAAAACGTGCAAGAACTTAGGACTTTCGGGGAGGAAATTTTAGAAAGCAGTGAGAGAATGCGTCAGGTGGGAGAGCGTCTCGTATGGAAATACGATGAGCGCAATATGGATTTTTGGATAAATCCATATCCGTGAATGTGAGAATGGAGGAAACGGTAGTAGTAGTAATAATAATAATAATAATAATAATAATAAAATATGTGTGTACGGATGCATATTACTCTTAGTATTATTTTGTTTATGTTGGTATTGTAATCTTTATTTCTGTACTAGTGTGTAATAGACGCATAGTATATGAAAATAGAGTACAAGTCGCAATGATCGACGGTTTTGGTTAAAATGCGTGTCATGTGATTAACTATATTAAGATATTATTTGTGATATTAATATGGGGTAATTGTTTAAAATTCAGATGGTCGACGAAGAAAATCAAGGAAATCTGAATAATGATAACCAGAGTAACATTAACGTGGTTAATGAGAATCCAAGCATCAATAACAATAACAATCAAGTGGATAATAGTGCTATCCAACACATAGTAGCACAGGGAATTATAGATGCAATGCCATTTATTCTTCAAACTGTTAAAGATGCTGATAATAAAAGTAAGCATAGCAGTAAGCGACCAGTTGAACCAGAAAACAGTGTGAACAATGGACCAGTACTTCGAATGCCTATTCCCAAAAGAAGAAGAACCATGCCTTATGGTTGTTCATATAAAGAATTCTGGTCTTGTAAACCAATGGAATTCTCGGGCAACGAAGGGGCCATTGCAACCTTACGCTGGATAGAAAAGACTGAGGCAGTCTTAAGGATAAGCAAGTCTGTTGAAGAAGATAAAATAATATTTGCTTCTAATCTGTTTAAGAATGCAGCATTAGAATGGTGGAACACTATCCTCCAGACAAGAGGAAGTGATCAAACCTACAATATGGAATGGGAAGAATTTAAAATCAAGGTAGAAAGGAAATTCTGCCCACCCAATGAGAAGGAACAGATAGCAAACAAATTCCTAAATCTTAGGATGACTGGTGTGGATAGTAAGGGATATACTAAGATATTCTTTGAATATGCTAGAATAGTTCCGACCCTTGCTTCACCAGAACCAGTATTAATTTCCCGTTATATCTGGGGATTAATAGGAGAGATTAGACATGTAGTCAAAGCAGCTAGACCTCAAACTATAGAAGAAGCTGTAGAACTAGCAAATACCTTGACAGATGAGCTAATCCGTACTAGAGAAGAAGATCAGAGGAGAAACCTAACCCAAAGGCTTACTCAAGAATTTCGTTCTGGAAATTTTAATCGTAGGAATATGGGTTCTACCTCTGCACCATATTGCAAGGTCTCCAAGAAAAAGCATTCGGGAAAATGCTCCACTCTCTGTAATTATTGCAAGATGCCAGGACACAAGGAAGAAAATTGCAGGAAGAAATCCAGCAATGGATTGTGCTACAACTGTGGAGATGTTGGATCTGAGTTTGGTTTTGATTGTATTTTCTGTTTGAATTAAGATGGAAATGGATGAGTTGTGCAGCGGAATTAATATGGAAACAAACTTTGCATACAATCAAACAAGAGTATTGCTTTGATCAAGACATTTTCAACAGAGAACCGAATGATTGAATTTAATTTCAACAACGATTACAAAGTAATGCTTGAATACAAACTCCCCCTCAGCCAGAGCTCAGTGTTTGTTCATGCAAAGAAGACGGTGTTGCAAAGAGCTAATAGAACAATACAGAGTACTGTTCTATTTATAGGCACTAACAAACCACTGAGCATCTTAGCTGACGTCACCATGAAAGTGACATCTAACCTCCTAACAAACTCTAACCTCTGATCTATACAAACACTGCTATACTAACTACTGCTATTACATTTCATTACATAAAAGACACTTAAACAGCTGCTGCATCCTTCCACTGCTGTGAACCCAGCAGTGCTTGTCCGGATCAGCAGTACTTGACTCAAGATAGTAGATTGAGCAGCAGAGCTTTAGTCTTCTATCAGTCTTTACAAGAGCAGCAGATTTGACGGTCAGTGGCTTATACGATCAGTAGATAGGAGGTCAGCAGATGTTGAAACCACTTTCAAGGGGAGAGACTTGTATGTAACATCTGCTTATTCTGGATCCACTGCTCTGACCCAGTTTTGGCTTTAATTATCTGTTCCTCTGGTAGGGTTCAATCCCAACAATCTCCCCCTGGAACAGATAATGCCAAAACTCTTCATTATTGTGGAATTCTTTATTGCCTCATCAGCAGTTCCCTTATCTGACCTTTAAACTATAGTTCAAAGTCTAGGGCATCTGTATCATCATCATCCCTGCTAAGTGGAAGATCAAGGAGATCCTGCAAATCTTCAAGACTCAGGCCAAGAGCTTGTTCCCTTGATATTTTCTTTACTTCTCCACCAGACCTGAGCAAAGTCAATACGCAGGTCTGTTTGTCAGTTTCCCACTTTAGTATTTTTGAGTCTGGTGGGTTTCTTGGGAGATGTTTATTTGCAGAGGTATTTGGTGAGGCTGGCCTATTCATGACTGGCTAAGCAGCACTTGCAGATTGTTCCAATTCAAGATCTTCTTTTATCATTAATTTCATGCCTGCTTTTACAATAGCATCTCCAGCTTTTAGATCTTGAATTGATTCAGTAGTCGACTGGTTTTGGCTCCTTCTTTTGTAGATGGCAGCACCAGCTAGAGCAGTGGTTCTTTTAACTTGCAGCTTTGGTTTTCTTTTTGAAACCTCTGCTTTAGAATAGTCAGGCTTTTGTGGAACTTTTGGATCTTTCTTTCTGAGTTCCTCTAACCTTTTGTAGGTAGCCCTGACCCTATCTTCTCCCCACTTTGTTACTGAGTTCTTTGACCCATAATCAGCAGCTATCAATTCTTCTTTCATTCTCTTCAACTCTAATGCCTTATCAGCTTCAAACTGTTTAAACTTTTCAGGAGGAGTCTGCTTGACCTTCTTTTTGATCATTTCTTGAATCCTGGCTGCCTCTTTTTCAAGCTCAGGAATGGTCCAGTTTTTGTACATGTGTTTCTCCCCCTTGTATTTCTTGTAGGTCATGATATTCTCAATGTAGTCTTTTCTCAAGGACTCATCTGCCCTTTCAGAGATTTGCTGACATACATTTTTGGCAAATTGCTCCATTGTTCTGACCTGTGTGAGTAGAAACTGATAGTTTTGTTGAAATTCTCTATCAGATTTCCCTTGTTTATTTTTTATAGCAATATCCTCTGCTTGCTTGGCCTTGAGTTTCAAGTATTCTTCAATATTGTGAGGCCTAGGATATCCTTCAATTGATGGCAAACTCCTTTTAGCTGGGTCATCCTCATAATAAAAGGATTTGATTTCTTCCCTAACTGCAATGAGTTCTAGAGGAAATGAGACACCAGCAGGAGGTAGTGATTTTATAATTTGAGCTGAAGAGAGAGGTATGGGTTTTGGAATAGTGACAAGTGACAGGGATTTTGAAGATGTTGGTGGTGGTGAAGGTGAATCATCATCTGATATGTAAATCCTTCTCCTTTTTGTTTTAGAAGAGGCAGATGATGTTTTGGGTGGATCAGTGGTGGTAGATTGTATGGCAGTGGTTTGTGTTTGACTAACAGCTGTTGAGACAACTGGTGTCTCAACCACTGTTGTCTTTACAACAGATGTTATAACACCTGTTGTCTTCTGCTTTTTGTCAGCAGGTGAAAGTGGTGGTGAGATTGTTTTTGGTGGTGACAGTGGTGGTGGTAAAGTAGTAGTTATGGTGTGTGTTGAAGTGGTGTGTGTTGAAGTGAGAACAGATGTTGAAACAACTGAGGTACCAGCAGTAGTTGATACAACAGGAGTTACAACAGCTGTTTGGGTGGAGGTTTGATGCTGATGGCTTTTGGATGGTGGTTTTGGAGGCTTTGGAAATCTGGATGGGATGGACTTAGGTTTCCTTTTTGTCTTCGGATTTTTAGTATCCTTTGATCCAGAACAACCTTGCTCATACAGTTCCATGAAAGCTCTTTTCTCCTCATTCCATCTTGAGATATCCTTTGCCATTCTATCTCTTTTAACACTTGCTACTCCTTCATCAAGTGCTTCTTGAGTAGCATCAACCTTTTTACTACCATCTGGCAATGGAATTTTTCTGGTCATAGCATCCTTCTCAGGTTCAATGTACAGACCATCATATATTCCTTTCTTCTTCCACTCCTGAACTTTCTCCCCCTTTTTGGCATTATCTTCTGGGAGTTGATCAATGAAAAGTACTGTTGGAGGAGCAGTGCCAGTGGTTTCCAATAACTGGGCCTTGATTGCCTTAATATCTGCTTGAGTGTTCTTGTACCTAGACCCCATAATGTTTCTCAGCTCTTGGACATGAAGGTCATGTCGCTGATCAGCCATTTCTTTTTGTTGTTGGAGAAAAGGTTGGAAAAGGTTCCAGAGCTCATTTGTAGCAAAAGCTTGTGGTGGAGCAGGTGCTTGAGGTGGAACAACAGTGGATTGCATCTTTTGTGTTTTCAACACCTGCTGTAGCATATTTTTAAGATCTGCAACAGATGTATCCAACTTTTCAATGCGTTCCGTCAAATCCTGATATTTTAAATCATCACCCAATTTAATGGGATCATCTGATTTCCCACTATCAGTGGTTTTATCATTGGTTGAGGTAGGGAGTGTACTCCAAACACTAACCACTGATGCCCCTTTTTCTTGGTACTGGGGTCTTCTTCCTTCAACACTTGACAACCTTTTGATGTTGCCAGTAGGATAAATAAATCCACTGGTGGTTGGCAGAGGTGCTATGTAAGGAATTGCCTCCAAGGAAGTCTTATTAATGTAACCACTGTCCAACTGTAAACCAGTGGGTTCAACAGTTGTAGTGGCTGCTTCACTTGGACTACCACTAAGAGTTACATGTAACTCAAGGGGTGTAACCTCCTCAGGTTGTGTTGGTGGGTTAGCAAAGATTGATACATCAGACCCAGTCATTTGTTGAGGTATGTTCTCATTGATAGGTGATTGAGAAGGACTGGTTAGAGCCTGGTTCAAATCAATTGCATCCAACAGCAGTTTAGTTAGTGAGGGAATTGTGGATGTGAAGTTTGGTGTAGAAACAGGATTTGCTCCGGGCATTGAGCTGTGGATGATGAAACCAAGTGATTTCAGAGCATCATGATGTGGTGGCCCTATGTGTACAACCTGTTCTTTTTGTGAAGAAGCAGGAGGAGTATTGGTTATGGTTTGAGATATTTGTACCAACTGCTGTGAGGAAGAAGCAGCAGTGGTTTCTTGTGACTTTTGTGTTGTCACAGGCATTTGCTCTGGTATCTCATCCTCCAGAGTTGCCTTTTTTATTGGTTTAGGGGGTTTTGAATTTTTCTTTTTCTGTGGCTTTTTGGTGATTTTAGGTGTGGGTTTCAAAGCAGTTGGGCGGCCACTTTGATCACCTTGAGCAGTGGGCTCAGCAGCAGATACCTGAGGAGCAGTAGTAGCTGCTAAAATCTGCTCAGGCACCTCTGCTTGTGTTTTGCAAGGTGTTAACATTCTTGAAAAAGTTTCAGTAGTTAAACTGTTTATTTGAATATAATCACCTTGGTTTATTACAGCAATATCATCCTTACTGAATTTCTTTTCAAAATAGTAACTTAGAAACCTTGGAAACAGTAAGAATGATTTTGTTTCAACATTATTAACCAAATCATTAAAGATTTCCCGGGAATAATTAAAATTTTCTTCTTGAAGAATAGCATATCCCAGATTTTGAATCTTTAATGGTATTTCATTAAAAGAAGTGGTTTTGTTTGAAACACACATTAGGAGGGTATGGAATAAAAACCTAGTTGCAGAAGGAAAGAAACCTTTTTGTAAGGTAGCTTTCTTCATCATTGTGTCTGCATACCCTCTCTCAATGAAGTCAATTTTTAACTCATTTTTAGGGAAAGAAGTTTTACCTTCCTGATCCTTGAGTTGAAAGACCTCTGAAATTGACTGTGGTGTGATTTGGACATTTTTACCCTTTAGAGACGAGTTGATGGCAGTCACAGTTTCTCCTTGTGTTTCAAGGGTTGCATTCTTCCAAAACTCTCGTTGGGTTGCCAAATAAATTGGTGCATCGGCTGTAAACAAAGTTTTGTACTTTGATTTAGCCATTATGTCGATGATGGAGTCGAAAGCTTCTGTGGTGCCTGGTTTTGTGAGAAGACCCAGAAGATTGTGAGATGGTTTGTGTGGAATTTCAGTGGGATTGGCCTTTTGAGAGGCCGCTTTCGACGATGATTTGGAAGTGGGTTTTGCAGATGGCTTCGATTTTGTCATTTTGGAGATGATGATCGAAGAAATTTGTGAAGAAATGTGAAGAAAAACTGTTTTGAGAAAGGAATTTTTGAGAATTCAATTCGACAGTAAAACCCTGTTTTTGATGTGAAGTGGGGGTTTTATAGGGGAAAAAGTGAAGGCTGACGTGGCAGCGGTTACAAAAGTACTGACCACTATGTACTGCCCACATGCCAAACTCTGAAGAAATGAAGGACAGTACTTTTATGAAAGTTACTGATGAAGGCAGTGGTTACAACGGTAAAATGGAAGCAGTGGATGATTTTCACTATCAGTGGATAAGACACTGCTTTTGAACAACAGAGGTTATCAAGAAAATGAGAGAACAGAGGATGGCTTTCAGCAGTGGACAAACTTTGAAGTAGAGCAGACTTTTGAACAAACAGTGGTTATGGCAGACTTTTAAGGATTTAATGAAAATTTCATTTTTAGCTATTGTTAAGGATGGATTTTTTATTTTCTGAAAACATTTTAATGCTTTTATTCATAGAACAACAAGATGTTGCTTGTTATTCCATGTTTAGCATCCCAATTCTAGAGACCAAGCTTTCAAAAGTGGCTGTATCAAGTGCTTTTGTGAGCACATCTGCCAGCTGGTCTTTAGTTGGGACATGATGCAGAGAAATCAAACCTTTTTCATAGCAATCCCTCACAAAGTGATGTCTGATGTCGATGTGTTTGGTGGTTGAATGGGAAATTGGATTTTTGATGATATTTTCTGCTGCCTGACTGTCCAACATGAGTGGTGTCTTTAAGGCAGTGATACCAAAATCCAGTAACTGATTTTGAAGCCACAGGAGTTGGGCTATACAGCTTGCAGCAGCAATGTATTCAGCTTCAGCAGTGGATGTAGAAACAGCTGCTCGCTTTTTGCTTTGCCATGAAACTAAGCAATCACCTAGAAACTGGCACCCTCCTGATGTGGACTTCCTTGTGGTGTTACAACCAGCAAAATCACTGTCTGAAAATCCTGAAAGCTTGATATTCCCATTAGCTGGATACCAGATACCAAGTGTGGGAGCACTTTTTATGTATCTGAATATCCTTTTTACAGCAATAAGATTGGATTTTCTAGGGGCTGATTGACTTCTTGCACAGACACATGTTGCAAACATGATGTCTGGCCTAGATGCAGTTAGGTACAATAAAGACCCTATCATGCTTCTATATAAAGTTTGGTCAATCAGCTCATCCTTTTCATCAGACATGACAAGCTTATTGGTTGCCATGGGTGTGCTGCATGGTTTACAATCATTCATATCAAATTTATTCAAAAGTTCTTTAGCATATTTGCTTTGATGAATGAAGGTTCCATTTTGCATTTGCTGAACTTGGAGACCAAGAAAGCATTGCAGCTCACCCATTGCACTCATTTCAAACTCAGCTGTCATGAGTTCTCTAAACTCTTCACACATTGAGTTACATGTGCTTCCAAAAATAATGTCATCCACATAAATCTGGACAATCATTAAATCCTTCCCTCTCCATTTTAGAAACAATGTTTTATCAATGGTACCTCTTTTGAAACCATTTGAGAGTAGGAAGTTGGAAAGAGTTTCATACCAGGCCCTTGGTGCTTGTTTCAGTCCATACAAGGCTTTGTTTAGCCTGTAGACATGATCTGGATAAAATGGATCCTCAAAGCCTGGAGGTTGACAAACATATACCTCTTCTTGAATTGTACCATAGAGGAAAGCACTTTTGATATCCATTTGAAACACCTTCATATTGTGCTTGACAGCAAAGGCCAGGAACAGTCTAATGGCTTCCAATCTTGCAACAGGGGCGAATGTTTCATCATAATCAATCCCTCTTCCTGTCTGTAACCTTGAACCACAAGCCTGGCTTTATTCTTGACAAAAATGCCCCTTTCATCTGTTTTGTTCTTGAAGACCCACTTTGTGCCAATGGGACTAACCTCTTCTGGCAGTGGTACAAGTTCCCATACTTGTTGTCTTTTAAACTGTTGGAGCTCTTCTTGCATGGCTTCTACCCAGCTGTTGTCTTTCAGTGCCTCTTGGTACTTGACAGGCTGATGGAGTGATAGAAAACCAGCAAAAAGACAAATGTTTTGGGTTTGGCTTCTTGTGAGCACCCCTTCATTTATCTTGCCAATGATTTGATTAGGTGGATGAGATCTCAAGAAGATTAAATCTCCTTGGTATGGTATGATGGCATTTGTTGGTGAGGGCTGCAAATGTGTATCATCTGAGCTAACCACTGCTGGTGACTTTGATGACCCAGCAGTGGCTTCAAAAGGTGGTGGAATAGGAGGTAAAGAAGTGGACACCTGCTGACTTTTATCCACTGTTTGGGGACTTTTGTCAGCAGTGTTTGAGGATGTGGAAACAGTGGTTGATGGGCTACTTTGGTCAACAACTGTTGAGGTAGCAGTGGTTGAGCTTTGACAGCTGTTTTGAACATCTGATGCTCTTCCCATTTTGACAGACCTTTGAGGAATGATGATTTCATATCCATAGTCTGGTGTTGAATCCTCTGATGGACCTGCACTGTTAGTCTTGACAGCAGTATTTTCAAAAGTAAATTTTTCAAGATCAAACAGATCTGCAGGATTTGTTGGGATTTTCATTGATGAAAGTTTATTGAACTTTACATTCAAGGTCTCCTCCACTGCCTTGGTCCGTGTATTAAACACTTTGTAGGCCTTGGCAGTGGTTGAGTATCCCAGATGATAACCACAATCAATTTTGGCTGCAAATTTTGAAATGGAATCTTTTAAGTTCAAAATAAAGCATGGGCAGCCAAACACCTTGAAGTATGAGATCAGTGGTTTGATTTTATACAGAATTTCATAAGCAGTCTTTTTGTGTCTGGGGTTTATTAAAACTCTGTTCTGGACATAGCAGGCAGTGTTTACTGCCTCTGCCCAGAAAGTTAATGGCAAACCTGAATCTGCAAGCATAGTTCTGGCAGCCTCAATCAATGTTCTGTTCTTTCTTTCAACTACCCCATTTTGCTCTGGTGTTCTAGGGATGCTGTACTGCCTTACAAACCATTTCTTCACACAGAAGGCATCCAACTCCTTATTTCTAAATTCTGTGCCATTGTCACTCCTGAAGCTTTTCACTGGAAGGTCAAATTGCTTTTCAACCTGTGTCACAAAGTCTTGCAAAATGCCTGCAGTTTCATCTTTTGAGTGCAAAAAGAAAGTCCATGTAAACCTAGAAAAATCATCAACAATAACCAAACAATATCTTTTCTTCTTGAGGCTCATGACTTGAACTGGGCCAAACAAATCCATGTGTAGCATTTGCAAACACTGGGTTGTTTTGGACTCTTCAATGGACTTATAAGAACTTTTATGCTGTTTTCCTTTTAAACAGGAAATGCAATGTTCAGGACATGAAAACAATTTTTGTGGTAGGCCTCTCACCAAACCATTTTTTGAAATTTCAGTGATTGTCTTAAGATTTGTGTGCCCCAGCCTTCTGTGCCAAAGTTCTGTCTCTTTGTTAGAGGCAGCTGAGAACAGACATGTATCAGCTCTGGGACACTCTTTTGACATATCAACAACATAAACATTGCCACTTCTTTGAGCAACAAGTTTTGTTTGACCAGTGTTTATTATTGCTTCAATCTTTTTGACCATTTCTGGTCCAACAATCCTACAACACTCCTTTGTGAAGAATGACCCATAACCCTTGTCACTCATTTGTGAGACACTCGGGAGGTTGAATTTTAGACTGTCTGTCAGATTGACATTTTCAAATTTTACATTTCCAGATTACACTGTACCAGACCCCATAACTTTCCCTTTACTATTATTCCCAAAGGATATATCACCCCCTCCATGGATTTTAAAGTCTTTGAGGAGGGCTTTACATCCTGTCATGTGCCTGGAGCCTCCACTATCTACATACCAAAGACTATCAAAGCATGCAGAAGCTCCCTGTACATGAAGTAAAAGGATTAGTTCATTAGGGTCTCCAAAGCCAACAGGGTTTTGGATGGGGTCTCAACAGTGTCTGGGATGGATGCAGATTGATGGACAGTGGTTAAGTCAGGGGCTTGGACAGTTTTATTACTGTTTCTTGCTAACCACTGTTGGGGGTCTTGACCAATCACCTGTTGGTAACCAAAAGGATGCCTGTTCACTTTAGGTTTAGAGGGCCTTTTGTAGGTCTCATAAACATGTGGAATCCTTTGGTAAGACTCTTTTTCCTTGCCTTTTCTGAACTGATTAGCAGGGGGTGCATCAGTAACCTGAACATCTCTTTTGACAGATGTTTGGTTCAGCTGTTTTTGTGACAGCTGTTTGGTTCAGCTGTTTTGTGACAGCTGTTTGAACTGGCACAAACAGTGGTTGGTTCTTGGTGAATTTGACAGATGATGATGATGGACTCAAGGATGTTTTAGCAATGTACTCATTCTTTTTCACATCAAAGTTTTTGAGATACACACATGCTTGAGTTTTGTGGTTTGTTTTAACACAAACAATGAAGCTTTCAGCTGAAACAATGACACTTGTTCTGTTTAAATCATAAGCTTTTAAGTGGAAACAGTCTTTTGTTAGATGATTCCTTTTCTCACAGAATTCACAAAACAAGTTATCAATTTTTTCTTTCTTCTTTCTCTTTTCAGACTCCTTTGCAGCAGAGGTTTTAACCTCTGTTGGGATGTCCTTGAGAGGAATGACTTTAGCTTTTGGAGCTTTAACACCATCAGTTGATGTAAAGTCCATTGGCTTGAAATTTTCAAGAATATCACACTCATCAGACCATTTTGGTTTAAACTGATAATCTTCAAGCTCCTCAAAAGTAGAGGATCCCATTGGTCTGTCAAGTGTGATTTTGTTACCAAGTTTGTCAGTGATTTTCACTTCCTGGTCTTTCTTGTTTGTGGGGATGAAACCAGTGGTTACATCAGTGGTTTGAACAGATTTTCCAAAAGCAGTGTTTTCATCATCATGTTTTCTATAACCAACACCAAATTTCACATTGCTTTTTATTTGTTTTTCAAGCATAACCTCATACCCTTTGCATGATTCCACCCATTTTTCACAGGTAATCTGGGTGGACTCTAACTCCTTTTTACAAACTTGGTATTTTTCTACCATAGTTTGGAGTTGTGTTTTGGTTATGCTCTGTTCTTCTTTAAGACTGCTGATCTCTTTTTCTTTTTCAGTCAATTTGTTTTTAAATTCTTTTAAAGAACTTTCAAATTTGACTTCATCAGTTAGGATTTTGTTCCGAAGGTTTTCATTCACCTCTTTGATGTTAGCAAAAGCAATAATGCAATTTTCAGAACACAGTTTTTCAAGAACTTGAGGAGATACCTTGGCAGCAGCCATCATTGCACAATCACATTGATGATTTTCTTCATCATCAGCTCTTTCTTCCTTCTCACCTGCTTTCTTTTCTTCCTCTTCTTCATTGTCCTCTTTGGACCATGGGTCTGTCAGTGGTTCAATCAGGGTTTCTGAATTTTCTCCCAACAGCATTTCACCAGCAACTACATTAACAACTGCTTCAGTCACCTCAACCACTGTTTCATCACTTAGCTGTTCACCTTCAATTTCAATTCCCTCCTGTATTGACTCTAATGCCATCAAACAAAATTCATCATTAGAAGATTCATTAGAAGCATAGAGTGCAAAATTTTCATCACTAAGCTCATCAGGCATGCTGCTCCAGTCAACAAAGCCTTGAGTGAAAAAGCTTTGCTGATCTGGTTGTACCACTGCTGGAGCAGCAGTTTGAGGTGCAGGTTGCACTTGTGCCTGGGGGACAGGGGTTTGAACATATTGAATCTGTGGAACAGTAGTTTGGACATAATGCACAGGCACAGGGGCAGCAGCATAATGAGCAGTGTTAACATGTGCTGCAGGGGTATATTGGGTATAATGCACAGTGCTTTGATTTTGAGGTCTAGGGTTTGAGCTAGGATGAGTGATTATGGGACCAGTTGTTTGACTCCTGCATTCCCTAGCGAAATGACCTAGCCTATTGCACTTGTAACACTTGATTTTCGATTTATCCAACCCAACCCTTAAATTCCCATGTAAACCTGGGAATTTTCGCCCTGTTCTTTTGTAGAATTTGCTAGTTCTAACACTGAGCAAAGCCAATTGGTGCAGGATGTCTTCTAAGTCAGTGGGATCAAAATGTTGTAAATCATTGAGTTCAAAACACAAATTATCTGACATCTGGTTTTTAGTGTTTACAGTAAAAGCATAATTTGCAGAGTGAGGATCAGGGTTGGTAAAGTTACCACCAGCTGTTATATCAATGAAATGATCATAACACTGTTCCTTACCACTGCTACCAGATTCTTCCTGACCCAGAAGAGCTGTGCTACCGAATGAATAATCATCAGTAGCTTTCCCAGACTCTTGCAGCTTCTTTTTCTGGTTCAACTCCCTTTCATAGGTCAGGAGTCTACCATGAAGTTGGGTCAGGGTCAGATCTTTGAACTCAACAGAGTTTCTAGTCACAAATGCAATTGTGTCCCATTTATCAGGTAGTGATCTAAGAAACCTGCTATTTTGGGTTGATTTTGGAAATTCAACCTTAACAAGCCTTAGCTCACTGATGAGACAGCTAAAACGTTCAAACTGTTGGGTCAATGTTTCACCCTTAATGTGACAGAAGGTTTCATACTGTTGATTCAGAATTTCCCTATTGTTTTCAATAACTTCTTCGGTACCACCAAATTGTTCCTTCAATGCATCCCATAGCTCTTTGGCACTGTTACAATGTAATAGTCCAGCATAGATCTCATTTGGTAATGCCGATGCTATGATGCTAAATGCTTTGGCATCCAGTTCGAATTTTTGAAAATCAGTTTCAGTATAGTTTTCATAAGGTTTTGGTACGTTCTTCTTTGGATCCTCAGCACTTGGCACCATAGGAACATGGGGACCAAAAACGACAGACCTCCAACATCCAGTGTTCTGTTGAGCAAGGATGTGACCCATCCTTCGCTCCCAGATGTTGTATTCATTTCTTTTAAGCATATGTGGTTTAAAAAGCGAGCCAACATTATTCTTATCATCCTGTGATTGTGACGTCATCTCGGTTGTTTTACAGACACTGATTAATCAACTTTAATGGTGATTAAACCTTGCTCTGTTTTTCAACTAAAACGAACAAACTATCGATATCAACGATTTTGAGCTGAACTATTTATGTCAAAATGATTATTAAATCAAATTTGACTGTCCTAGCTCTGATACCAATTGTTGGATCTGAGTTTGGTTTTGATTGTATTTTCTATTTGAATTAAGATGGAAATGGATGAGTTGTGCAGCGGAATTAATATGGAAACAAACTTTGCATACAATCAAACGAGAGTATTGCTTTGATCAAGACATTTTCAACAGAGAACCGAATGATTGAATTTAATTTCAACAATGATTACAAAGTAATGCTTGAATACAAACTCCCCCTCAGCCAGAGCTCAGTGTTTGTTCGTGCAAAGAAGAGGGTGTTGCAAAGAGATAATAGAACAATACAGAGTACTGTTCTATTTATAGGCACTAACAAACCACTGAGCATCTTAGCTGACGTCACCATGAAAGTGAGATCTAACCTCCTAACAAACTCTAACCTCTGATCTATACAAACACTGCTATACTAACTACTGCTATTACATTTCATTACATAAAAGACACTTAAACAACTGCTACATCCTTCCACTGCAGTGAACCCAGCAGTGCTTGTCCAGATCAGCAGTACTTGACTCAAGACAGTAGATTGAGCAGCAGAGCTTTAGTCTTCTATCAGTCTTTACAAGAGCAGCAGATTTGACGGTCTGTGGCTTGTACGATCAGTAGATAGGAGGTCAGCAGATGTTGAAACCACTTTCAAGGGGAGAGACTTGTATGTAACATCTGCTTATTCTGGATCCACTGCTCTGACCCAGTTTTGGCTTTAATTATCTGTTCCTCTGGTAGGGTTCAATCCCAACAGGAGAAAAAGGTCATATTAGGCCAAACTGTCCGAAATTGACCCCAGCTGTAAACAACAAGAATACTAAAAATGCTAGAGCATTTGTGCTGACTACAGAAGAAGCCAAGATGATCCCAGACGTTATAGCTGGTACGTTTTTAGTTAATGATATATTTGCTAAAGTATTATTTGACTCTGGTGCGAACCAAAGTTTTATCAATACTTCGTTTTGCAGAATTCTAAATCAGTCATTAACTAAACTACCACAAGAATGTCTAGTAGAAACCGCCAATGGAGAAACTGTTAGGATTTCTGAAATCTTGCAGGGAGCAAGAATAGAAATTTTAAATCAGAAATTTTTAGCAAACCTATATCCCATGAATCTGGCAGGATTTGATGTTGTTTTAGGAATGAATTGGTTAATAGCCAATAAAGCCAGTATTTTATGTGATCAAAAGTTAATTCAAGTAAATTCACCAAAAGGTAAAATGATCACAATTAAAGGAGATAAGCCCTCTAGATCCACAAAATTCATATCTGTAATGAAAACTGCAAGTTGTATAAGAAAAGGTTCCATAGTGTATTTGATTTCTATAATCACTAACACTAAAGGAAAGGAATTAAAATATATTCCAGTAGTGTCACAGTTTTCAGATATCTTTCCAGAAGAATTACCAGGACTACCTCCAGACAGAGAAGTTGAATTCAGAATTCACCTGCTACCAGCAACATCACCAATTGCCAAAGCACCTTACCGTTTGGCACCTGCAGAAATGCAAGAATTAAAGAAACAATTAGATGAATTATTAGAGAAAGGATTTATACAACCAAGTTCGTCGCCATGGGGAGCGCCGATATTATTTGTTAAAAAGAAGGACGGATCAATGCGGATGTGCATTGACTACCGTGAATTAAACAAAGTCACGATTAAGAATCGGTACCCATTACCGAGAATCGATGATCTGTTTGATCAACTGCAAGGAGCTCGATTTTTATCTAAAATCGATTTAAGGTCAGGATATCATCAATTAAAGGTATAGGAAGAGGACATTCCTAAGACCGCATTTAGAACAAGGTATGGACATTATGAATTTACTGTCATGCCATTTGGTTTAACCAATGCCCCAGCTGCATTTAAGGACATGATGAACCGAATATGTAAGCCATATTTGGATAAATTCATAATTGTATTTATAGATGATATTCTAATTTACTCTAAGAATAAAGAGGACCATGCAAAACATTTGCACGCACTTTTAAGTTTGCTACGAAAAGAAAAGCTCTATGCTAAATTTTCAAAGTGCGAATTCTGGTTAAAACAGGTACAATTCCTTGGACACCTAGTTAATCATGAAGGAATTCATGTAGATCCAACAAAGATTGAGGCAATTACTAAATGGAAAACCCCTGAGTCACCAACTGAGGTTAGAAGTTTCTTAGGATTGGCTGGTTATTATAGAAGATTTATTCAAGATTTTTCTAGAATAGCCATTCCTTTATGTAACACCCAGAAAAATTACGTCCTATAATGTCTTGACACGTGTCATAACCTTTGAACGTGTGAAAGAATGTTCTTGAAGGACTAAAGTTGACAAACAATGAAACTATGTGAATTTGAGGGTTCAAAGTGTCAACAATGAATAAATATACTTTACAATAACCCTACGTGATGTTTATAACCTTAAACGAATGGATCATGGATCATACGAAGCGAATTGTGAAAGAAAGTGAGAGATTACAAACTACAGGGGTTAAATGTGTCAACATGTTAAAGATATACCTCTGAGTGACCTTATAGCAAACCCGAAGCCTTGTAACGATTAAATATGCTCACTAGAATGTACCATAAAAATTTCACCAAGTTTCGTTAACGTATGAGAAAGTTGTGATAAAATTCGTGTGTGAGGGTTAGAATCGTTAACATTGGAATTTAGGGCTTTTCGGGTGATCACAAAGTTACCCGGGGACTTGACAAAGTGGGTATAAGTATTAAAGCCCCTATATGTTAATATCAAAGCCTTAAAATACAAGAAATACTATGAAAGCGATGTTTCGGGGGACCAGGGACTAAATTGCAAATTTAAGAAGCCTGATGGTAGGCTTGCGCATCGTAGCGCTTTAGTTGTTGCGCATCGTATGTAGGCTAGCGCTAGCACTGCCCAGCGACAGAAGTTATGGACAGCTTCCTGTTGAGGTTGTAACCGACTTAAAACCTAGTATTTCGATTCTATGGGCTGCCTAAGGTGGTTTATAGCTTATAGTGGGCATATATACTGATCTTGGATCATTGCATGACTCATTTGGCATCAATTTATGAAAGATCAAAGTTCTTATAAAGTTCATAAGTTGCAAACATTTATCCATTTCACTTCTGATCAATTGTGGAGCTTTCCAGCTGATACCAAGCCTTCCAAATCATCTATTAGACTTACGTAAGTGTCCTTGACCCTTCTAAATTGAGTCTTGATTCGTTTATAGTCTAGAAGTCAAACCGTCGTAATTACGGTTTGACTTGGCGATAAGTCATAAACGGTCCAGAGTTTTGTCGAAACGAAAGATGTTACAAGTTGGTAATTATATGGACAATTAAACCCTAAAAGGGCACCCACTGATTCAAGTCCTAAATATGTCGTTTGTCGAGTCAAACTTCTACCGAAAAAGTCAACATAACCATTATACATGAAATTAATGATTCAGAGGGCGTGTAATCCGTTTTAACATATATATAACTTGAAAATAAGTATAATAACTTGTCTACGCTTGATTGATTCGACAACTCTCTGTTTTGAACCGATTCGGAGCCGAAAGTCGCATAGTTTGACTTTCTGCTTTGACTTCGATTCTGACCCGTTTTTGATAGGTTTAGACATGCCTTAAAGTTCCATTAGGACCTTGTAACATGTTAGTATAACCCTCTGCGTTTATACTACTCGAATCCCTAATTGTCCGATGTTTCCGTTAAATTGCCAAATGTTGACCATATTGCCCTTATGTTCATAAAACGAGATTTTTGGAGATATGAAAGTAAAGTAATCTTAGTTACTGATTATTAAACATGTCTGTAAATTTTCACATCAATCGGAGGTCCAGATTAGGAGTTATGCTTAATGACGTAATTATAGCAATTCTTAGTAATTAAATGACGTCATTAGCGTAACGCCTATCTAAAACCCATTTTTGACACCAAACCTTTTACCCACTGATGTAATATAATATTTTGGTATTTTTGAAGATTTTTAATTATTTTTAAACTGATCATAAGCTAGGATTAGTGCCTTAATTCGGTTAATACCGAATATACCCTTTTCGGCCATAAAATGAGTTTTACAAACCCTTTTGACACCAATCCAATTGCTACTGATTTTAAATATTAAATGGAGTGTTTTGAACTTGTTTAACTGACCAGGAAACTCAGAATCCGTACGTCGCTTAAAACGACTTTATACGCGTATTATACGCATAGTTTGGATTTTAAAACTATTTTGACATATAAGACTTATAACCAAATGTTATAACCTGTTAAAATAAACTATTTTACTGATGTATTCAGACCCGGTTCACAGAAACTTAATTAACTCCTTTTATAATCTTTAAAATGACCAAAATACCCCTACGGGGCTTTTTATGAGATTAAACTCGTTTTGGGCATAACGGAAGGTATCCCACTGATATCACAACATATTTAAGGCATGTTAACTTAGAAAACCTGTTTAGGACTCTTATGGTTACCCGTTACGCTTCATACGCATTCGGTTCGGTTTATGTAACTAGTTTACATAAATTAGCCGAAACGGGTCAAACCTTATCGTTATTATCTCAAAATCCAGAATGTGTATAATATACCCATATCATACAAGTCTCCGAACTTGTCGGGTCTAAATCACATTCTATTCCGGTCTTCGCCTTATCATGCGTTTGAACCGTATCTTCCTTTTGAAAACTAACCGGTCTAAGTCATGACTTAATTAAAGACCCGTTAGGATTCTAATAGGTTATTAAAAACATTCGTTCCAGATTTAGGAGCCCAGTAAAAGCTATCTGTACTTGCTGATTTGATACGGCTGGGATTGAATTTATATTTAGCTCAGGTAAATACTTTTAACTTATTTCCCTATACGGGCTTGGGGTACGGTATATAAAATACCGCTTGGTCGGGCATTGAATCTTTAATTGTATGGTGGTTAAAGTATTGAGATGTTCCGTTTAATTTGTTTTGTTTGCTTAAAGCCTTTGGGGGTTAATGACCGTTGTCCCGGATATCCCTGGCATCATTTTACGAAATGGCCACGACCTTAGCACTCAGGTGTAGGCGTACACCTGTCAGTGTCTCATAATTAAAGTGGTGTGTCAATTAATCTTTAACCCGGCTCGATCCGGGCTACTGAACGCATAAGAAACATGTAAATCCTGTACAAGTTTATATATTTAAATAAGTAACCCAAGTTATAAAATATTATTTGTGCCATGTGCATTCAAATCAATCATTTTAAAAACCTTTTCAAATGAGTCGGTTGATTGTATTTACCAGTGTAAACTGACGTATTTTCCCAAAAAGGCTAAGTGCAGGTACTAATCGGAATTGGCTGGCTACTCCTAGCATCAATAAAGAGTTTCGCAAGCTTAGATGCCTAAAGTCTGTTGAACAGTGTTATTTTATTTTCGATCTGCCTGTGGATCCTTTACTTCCGTTGTAATACCTTGATGTTACACTATTTCGGATTGTAATATTTTTATCTTTTGCTTCCGCTGTGCATTTATATATGGTGTTGTTTGACTATGATGTTGCCAACCACGTCACGATACTCCCCTACCGGGCCCACCGGTAACACGTGGAAATTTGGGGTGTGACAGGTTGGTATCAGAGCCAACATTGAGTGAATTAAACACTATCTTTTTGTGTTTAATCTCAATGACATATTTGCACATTCCTTGACCTTCTGAGTCTAGACTTAACATAGGAATATTCTCAATCCTTATCTGGAATTTCTGCTTCCAAAATTTTTATATTTGGATACGTCGCCAAGCGAAGAAGCCTTAATAATAATTCTCCACACTAGGAGCCTTGATTTGCTGACCTTCGTACAGCGGCTAGGACGAAACATGCAACCAAGGAGAAGGCATTCAGAAATAAAATGAAGAAGAAACTCCTTTTACTGAAGATCATTTCCTTAATAATCCTTATAAGGACATAATTACCTTTCAGTTCCTTTGAGGACAACACTATTCCTTTCAAGTCCCGTCTAGGGCACATCTGTATTTTTAATTTTATAGTGGAATAATTAACTTTAAATTTTCATTCAGACATTCCTTTTATAAGATCTACCATTATTATAAAATGGCAAAATCTAGAAAGGACAAGACCTAGCCACATGTCATTTTAAGACTGGGCCAAGATGGTAGTTCTATAATTAGATTCAGATCCATATTTAACACCTCAATTTAGGATTGTTCTGCGTTAAATATTAATAAGAATCTTAAGAGTGAAACCTAGCCTTCGGGTCATTTTAAGGCCGGGCTATGATGGTAAGACCTGTTTAAAAGATTCGAATCCCTGTTAACATCTGTAAATATGTTAACACTCCTGACAGACGTGATTCATTTAAAATCACACACGTCATTTTTATTAATGGATTCTTTAAAAGATTCCTAACCCAATGTAATGATCTCTGAATCATGGGTTTAGATCATCACTTGAGATGATCATATTTTGACCATACGTGGTAATATAGCGCCTACAGGCCCCGCTCATTTCCATATGAGCCAAAAGACAGTGGTAGCGATGATTCCCTATCAGATAAAGGTAATGAACTAGGTTCAAACCTTTATGCTTTGATTCTCTGAAATCATAGCTTATAATTTATAAATGTCCTTGCGACTAGGCCTGTTGTGCCAGTATACCTTCATGCCTTGATTCTCTGAAATCATGACTTATAAATTAAAATTGTCTACGCGACTAGGCCATTTGTGCTATTACTAACTTATAAATTAGGATTCATGATAAAAATCCTGAATAAAATAAATATCATTCCTTTCCTGCTAATATAGATATTAAAAGAGAATCTTAAAAGGTTTGACCTAGCTTAAATGTCATTGAAGACCTAGCTAAGATGGTAAAACCTGTTTAAGAAGAGATTCAGATCCTTGTTAACATCTGAAAATGTGTTAACACCCCCGACAACCGTGATGCGATAAAAATCACACTTGTCATCCTTATATTAGGAATTTTTCCAAATCCCTTATTTAGCGTAAATGATCAATAGGAATCATGGCTGGTAAACGTCGAAAATGATGTACGCATCAAAACATCCATTTGGGATGTATACATACGAGTAAAGATGAATACATGAAAAAGATAGTTTTATTTCATAACTTCTTGTCAAGACAATGAACTATGAAATTTTCCGACCCAAAGGAATCATCGATTATGTTTTAAGATTTCCCTAGTGACAAGGCCTCTGAGCCATCATAAGTCCTTTGGAACAAGCCCTTGTGCTATATATAAAAGATGTCAGTATGACATTGGCAGTCGTGACTTATGTCCCCTGTCTAATAAATATGAAGGATTATATTCCGCTTAAATGCCAAAGATGGTTTATTTAAACTTAGGCAAAACATAATCAAATAAATTAAATTCTATCTATTGGCCTATATGGTTTAATTGCGCCATGGCTATTTATTCATCAAATTTGACAATGCACAATATGATTAAACAAATTGTTTCTACTTGGATAGTAGCCTTCAAAGCTTCACCATGGCTGACTCCTCTGAAGCTCACCATCATCCAGTTAATCAGAATGATGAAGTAAGACTGAACTTAACAAGAACCGAGTTACAGGCCATGTTAAATACGGCCATAAATAACGTTGTGGATCACGTGATGAGGGATCACAAACGAAAGGGCAATGATACCCAAATTCAAGGTTGTAAAAAGGGTAAGACCGGTTCAAACTATAACCAGTCCAAGCCAAAGGAGGCTAAACCCGAATGTAAGAATTGCGGGAAAAAGAGGCACTTCAGTAAATGTATATATGAACAGATCAGGGGATGTGGCATCTGTAAAGAGATGGATCACAAGACCTTGGACTGCAAGAAGATGGAGGACGCAATCTACTATGGTTGCGATGAAATAGGGCACATCAAAACTAATTGCCCTAATAAAACCAAGAAGTCTGGGAAGGATTTGAAGGACAAACAGCAGACTAGTGAAAAGATCAAATGCAAAACCTGTAGGAAATACCACCTCGGGAAATGCAGATATGAATCCCAGCCTCTACCCTGTGGAATCTGCAAGTCCAGGGAGCATAAGACCTTGGATTGCAAGGGATTGGGAGACGCAACCTGCTATGGTTGCAATGGAAAAGGGCACATTAAGACCAACTGCCCTAAATACGCTAAAAAGCTTGAGGAAGATAAGAAGACCAAAGCTGGAAGCTCTCAAATGGATGCTCAGGAGATTGTTCAGGATAACAATGTCACCACAGGTACTTTCTTTATCAGTAACGCTCATGCTAGAGTATTAATTGATTCATGTTCAGATAAGTCTCTCATAGACAATAGATATTGTAAATCATTAAATCTGCCTGATAAAACTCTAAGCGTTAGGTATGAAGTAAAATTGGCCGATAGTACCTCAGAGACTAATTCAGCAATATTAGATGGATGTTTATATCCATTAAGAATTTACCCTCTTCCGCTGTCCTTGTTCCGTTAATAAGAGGACTCGATATAGTAATAGGAAAGGATTTGTCGTCTTGTGACCAAGCCCATATTGTGGGTGATAAGAAGCAGTTAATTATCAAGACTGTCATTTTGAAGGTTTGCTTCAGATCAGAAGATCCATGCGGCCCGCGTAAGCCCTGGGTGATACCTTACGCGGCCCGCGTCAAAAAAAAATGGTGGAACCGGCCGTCCCCGGAATCGAACCTGGGTCTAGGCCGCACCCTTTCGCGCGCCTAGCCAACCGAGCTAGGTGCCTAGTTTGTGAAATTTCCATTCTTATTTAATATAAGCACATGTACAATAACTTCCTTACTTCTTACTACAATCACCTACTTATCCTTCTTAGGTTGACTAAGCACTTGGTGAATTCGGTATGTAATACCAAAACTTCGAGTATGGAAAAACTCAGAAAGAGATTTCAATAATAAAAAGGGGGCCATCGATTTCAAGAAAATTGATGGATGAAGTAGAAACCATTAGGTATATCAGCGATTATGCTGGAAAGAACCTGGTAAAGCATACATCACAGTCATTTGATGGCAATACTCTTAATGAGTAAGGACATTAAAGAAATCCTTGAGAAGGATCCTCTTATACATTGTGGAATGGTCCAAGTTTTAAGGACCTTATTAGAAAAACCTAGTATTCATTTCGCGAAAAGGGAAAAGAAGAAATAAGAATTTCTGACTCTCGCCATAAAAGTTCTAAACTGTCGACAGTATGTCGCAAATTTTAATTCATTGGCTGAGATAGTACCCTATTCAGTATACCCAAAAATCTAAGCTTAAAGCACATAATTACTAGTGGTTAGCATTGACAATAAGACTAAGGTTTAAAAAAAAACCTGCTCATGAAAAATCCATTATGGATCTACCTCAGCTACCCACGTTTTAATGATTAAGAAGTAATCAGTCAAAGCTGAGACTGCCCTAAATTTATCTAAGATTTTACAGCTAATTTAGAAAGATTAATAATGGAGGCGTTTAGCCCTCCTGTTGAATAATTAGAGACAGCTCACATTAGGAATTTCACCAGATAAACCCTTATTTGTAAATTTATTGCTATAGATTACATGTGGTTTTGGGTGCTGTTAAGTCTCTCACAAGGTCATAAACTTAGCAAACTTTTAGGTATTTTCCCGTAAGAACTCCAGATATTAAGCGTAAGATAAAACTTACCTGCGAAATTATAATAACCACTTCTTCTGTTCTTGTCAGAAACTTTCAGTCATAGAAAATTTTTCCTCTCTCAAGAGGAAGTGCGTCAGCACATGTAGTTGATATCTCTTTAATCTCTATCGATTCCGAATACCAGATGGTATGATAAAAGAGCCATATGAGGATTGGTGTGTCTTCATAAATTCCATAGATTGCTTCCATGCCTGATCAGTATGGAGGTTTAATACATGGGACCACTAAGATATTCCGATGGTCATAGAGTACTAAAGTCAGCTAATGGTATTCAAAGGAGATGTCCAAGTTGGAATTTTCCGAGTAAGTGTTCCCGATAAAGGAGTTCTTGGACTCGTAACCTAAATGTGTCACTTAATTGACACAAACAATGGTGAATAAATGGGAGCCTGAGATTTGTAAAAATCTCTGCAACCTCCTTGTACCTTGATTATCTTCTCCTAATATTACCCTGTTTGCCCCTGAGAGGCAGGTAGAGTTAAGGTTTAAATTCCGTTTAAGGCTGTGTTATTATGAAATCTCCAAAACGGTTAGTACCATCATTGGAAGAATTGAAACCCTGATTAACTAAGTTTAAAATAGAGGGTTCATATAGCTTAACTCAATATCCTAGAATCCGGTATAGTTAAGTATGAAAGACGGTTTATTTTGCTTATGCATTATCACCGCCACCCTAATTAGGTAACGATTAAAAATTTACCATCAACTGCCCAGGGTCGTCGATCTGTTCGACTAACGGCAAGGATTAGCTATTCCCTAAACATTAGCTAAGCAGTGGTTGGAATAACCATCTCACCTTAAAAATAAAGCTTTTCTATAATAATGGATATGTAAGTATTAAGGCTACTCCTTTGGAGACCTTGTATAGATGGAATGTTAAATGTCTAGTGTTAGATAGAGAATTGGTAAGTCCAATTATCAAGATCTGAAAGTTGCCTGGGGGACAACAAATAAGATTATACAAATCCATAATCGATTGTAGGTTGCCAGTATATGGCAAGAAATCGAGGAGTTATGAAAATAGCAAACTTCCTAAGTTCTTGTTAAGGAATTTAATTTAACAAAAGATATCACCCAGGAAGGGTGTACCAAATTTGTGAAATTATCAGACTAGTTAAGCTCTGAATTTATGGAAATCATTCGAAGGAAATCGAATGTATCAAGATCAAGTAGCTTGTAAGCTAAAACCTACTTAAGGAGTTTGATGGAGCTCGCAATACATTGCACAATAGTGACTGGAGGATGTGTTCCGCCAATAAGTCAAGAAGCACTATCACATAATGATATGCAGAATTATGATTTGATGAGCATCCTGTATCGATTGAGGATCGACAGGTCGAGAAGCTCCAAAAGGATACATACGCCTAATATAAGAGCCACTATGGGAGCTTGGAAAGACTCCAGATATGCTATAAAAGTTA
Organism: Helianthus tuberosus; assembly: GCA_030545235.1. Lineage (NCBI taxonomy): Eukaryota > Viridiplantae > Streptophyta > Magnoliopsida > Asterales > Asteraceae > Helianthus > Helianthus tuberosus. Next base: position 175,958,911 of record CM060413.1, read on the forward strand.
AGTCCCTTATGCGACAAAGAGTACTTCCAGCATTTTAACAAATCTCGAGGTCGAGATTTCTTTTAAGGGGGTGAGGATGTAACACCCAGAAAATTTACGTCCTATAATGTCTTGAAACGTGTCATAACCTTTGAACGTGTGAAAGAATGTTCTTGAAGGACTAAAGTTGACAAACAATGAAACTATGTGAATTTGAGGGTTCAAAGTGTCAACAATGAATAAATATACTTTACAATAACCCTACGTGATGTTTGTAACCTTAAACGAATGGATCATGGATCATACGAAGCGAATTGTGAAAGAAAGTGAGAGATTACAAACTACAGGGGTTAAATGTGTCAACATGTTAAAGATATACCTCTGAGTGACCTTATAGCAAACCCGAAGCCTTGTAACGATTAAATATGCTCACTAGAATGTACCATAAAAATTTCACCAAGTTTCGTTAACGTATGAGAAAGTTGTGATAAAATTCGTGTGTGAGGGTTAGAATCGTTAACATTGGAATTTAGGGCTTTTCGGGTGATCACAAAGTTACCCGGGGACTTGACAAAGTGGGTATAAGTATTAAAGCCCCTATATGTTAATATCAAAGCCTTAAAATGCAAGAAATACTATGAAAGCGATGTTTCGGGGGACCAGGGACTAAATTGCAAATTTAAGAAGCCTGATGGTAGGCTTGCGCATCGTAGCGCTTTAGTTGTTGCGCATCGTATGTAGGCTAGCGCACCGCTACAATGGTAGCGTAACGGTGCGCTAGCACTGCCCAGTGACAGAAGTTATGGACAGCTGCCTGTTGAGGTTGTAACCGACTTAAAACCTAGTATTTCGATTCTATGGGCTGCCTAAGGTGGTTTATAGCTTATAGTGGGCATATATACTGATCTTGGATCATTGCATGACTCATTTGGCATCAATTTATGAAAGATCAAAGTTCTTATAAAGTTCATAAGTTGCAAACATTTATCCATTTCACTTCTGATCAATTGTGGAGCTTTCCAGCTGATACCAAGCCTTCCAAATCATCTATTAGACTTACGTAAGTGTCCTTGACCCTTCTAAATTGAGTCTTGATTCGTTTATAGTCTAGAAGTCAAACCGTCGTAATTACGGTTTGACTTGGCGATAAGTCATAAACGGTCCAGAGTTTTGTCGAAACGAAAGATGTTACAAGTTGGTAATTATATGGACAATTAAACCCTAAAAGGGCACCCACTGATTCAAGTCCTAAATATGTCGTTTGTTGAGTCAAACTTCTACCGAAAAAGTCAACATAACCATTATACATGAAATTAATGATTCAGAGGGCGTGTAATCCGTTTTAACATATATATAACTTGAAAATAAGTATAATAACTTGTCTACGCTTGATTGATTCGACAACTCTCTGTTTTGAACCGATTCGGAGCCGAAAGTCGCATAGTTTGACTTTCTGCTTTGACTTCGATTCAGACCCGTTTTTGATAGGTTTAGACATGCCTTAAAGTTCCATTAGGACCTTGTAACATGTTAGTATAACCCTCTGCGTTTATACTACTCGAATCCCTAATTGTCCGATGTTTCCGTTAAATTGCCAAATGTTGACCATATTGCCCTTATGTTCATAAAACGAGATTTTTGGAGATATGAAAGTAAAATAATCTTAGTTACTGATTATTAAACATGTCTGTAAATTTTCACATCAATCGGAGGTCCAGATTAGGAGTTATGCTTAATGACGTAATTATAGCAATTCTTAGTAATTAAATGACGTCATTAGCGTAACGCCTATCTAAAACCCATTTTTGACACCAAACCTTTTACCCACTGATGTAATATAATATTTTGGGATTTTTGAAGATTTTTAATTATTTTTAAACTGATCATAAGCTAGGATTAGTGCCTTAATTCGGTTAATACCGAATATACCCTTTTCGGCCATAAAATGAGTTTTACAAACCCTTTTGACACCAATCCAATTGCTACTGATTTTAAATATTAAATGGAGTGTTTTGAACTTGTTTAACTGACCAGGAAACTCAGAATCCTATTTTAACCCGTACGTCGCTTAAAACGACTTTATACGCATATTATACGCATAGTTTGGATTTTAAAACTATTTTGACATATAAGACTTATAACCAAATGTTATAACCTGTTAAAATAAACTATTTTACTGATGTATTCAGACTCGGTTCACAGAAACTTAATTAACTCCTTTTATAATCTTTAAAATGACCAAAATACCCCTACGGGGCTTTTTATGAGATTAAACTCGTTTTGGGCATAACGGAAGGTATCCCACTGATATCACAACATATTTAAGGCATGTTAACTTAGAAAACCTGTTTAGTACTCTTATGGTTACCCGTTACGCTTCATACGCATTCGGTTCGGTTTATGTAACTAGTTTACATAAATTAGCCGAAACGGGTCAAACCTTATCGTTATTATCTCAAAATCCAGAATGTGTATAATATACCCATATCATACAAGTCTCCGAACTTGTCGGGTATAAATCACATTCTATTCCGGTCTTCGCCTTATCATGCGTTTGAACCGTATCTTCCTTTTGAAAACTAACCGGTCTAAGTCATGACTTAATTAAAGACCCGTTAGGATTCTAATAGGTTATTAAAAACATTCGTTCCAGATTTAGGAGCCCAGTAAAAGCTATCTGTACTTGCTGATTTGATACGGCTGCGATTGAATTTATATTTAGCTCAGGTAAATACTTTTAACTTATTTCCCTATACGGGCTTGGGGTACGGTATATAAAATACCGCTTGGTCGGGCATTGAATCTTTAATTGTATGGTGGTTAAAGTATTGAGATGTTCCGTTTAATTTGTTTTGTTTGCTTAAAGCCTTTGGGGGTTAATGAGCGTTGTCCCGGATATCCCTGGCATCATTTTACGAAATGGCCACGACCTTAGCACTCAGGTGTAGGCGTACACCTGTCAGTGTCTCATAATTAAAGTGGTGTGTCAATTAATCTTTAACCCGGCTCGATCCGGGCTACTGAACGCATAAGAAACATGTAAATCCTGTACAAGTTTATATATTTAAATAAGTAACCCAAGTTATAAAATATTATTTGTGCCATGTGCATTCAAATCAATCATTTTAAAAACCTTTTCAAATGAGTCGGTTGATTGTATTTACCAGTGTAAACTGACGTATTTTTCCAAAAAGGCTAAGTGCAGGTACTAATCGGAATTGGTTGGCTACTCCTAGCATCAATAAAGAGTTTCGCAAGCTTAGATGCCTAAAGTCTGTTGAACAGTGTTATTTTATTTTCGATCTGCCTGTGGATCCTTTACTTCCGTTGTAATACCTTGATGTTACACTATTTCGGATTGTAATATTTTTATCTTTTGCTTCCGCTGTGCATTTATATATGGTGTTGTTTGACTATGATGTTGCCAACCACGTCACGATACTCCCCTACCGGACCCACCGGTAACACGTGGAAATTTGGGGTGTGACACTTTAACTAAGTTAACCTGTAAATCTGTTAAGTTTGAATGGGGATTAAAACAAGAAGAAGCATTTAGAATTCTTAAGCAAAGATTAACCCATACACCCATATTAGCATTACCAGAAGGAACTGGAGATTTTGTAGTATATTGTGATGCTTCTAAATTAGGTTATGGATGTGTATTGATGCAACGACAAAAGGTTATAGCTTACGCATCTAGACAACTTAAGAATCATGAAGAGAATTATTCAACCCATGATTTAGAATTAGGAGCTATAATTTTTGCTCTCAAGATTTGGAGACATTACCTTTATGGTAGCAAGTTTACCATATTCACTGATCATAAGAGTTTAAGGTATATCTTCAGGCAAAAGGAGTTGAATATGAGACAAAGACGCTGGATGGAGATGCTTAGTGACTATGATTGTGATATCCAGTATCATGAAGGAAAAGCAAATGTAGTGGCAGATGCTTTAAGCCGAAAATATCATGAAAACCCAAGAAGGGTACGTTCTCTTAAATTAAATCTACAAGTAGATTTAAATGAACAAATAAGAGAAGCACAAGAATCGGTAATCAAGGATGATTCTGAAAAATTAAAAGGTATGTTGAAAGAATTAAAACAAGGAATAGATGGAATTTGGAGATTCCATGAAAAGAGAATGTGGATACCTAAATTAGGAAATCTACGTCATCGTAAACTAGAAGAAGCCCATAAGTCTAAATATACGATGCATCCAGGAAGTGATAAAATGTACCAGGATTTAAGGAAAAATTTCTGGTGGATAGGAATGAAAAAAGACATAGCAGCCTATATTTCTCAATGTTTAACTTGTTCACAAGTTAAAGCTGAACACCAGAAACCCTCAGGTTTGTTACAACAATTAGAAATGGCAGTTTGGAAATGGGAATTAATAACAATGGATTTTGTTACTAAATTACCCAAAACTAGGAAAGGAAATGATACAATCTGGGTGATTGTAGATAGGTTAACCAAGTCAGCTCATTTTCTACCAATGAAGGAAACAATTAGTATGGAACAATTATCTAAGTTGTATGTAAATGAAATTGTTTCTTTGCATGGAATTCCTTTATCAATTATTTCTGATAGAGATAGCCGCTTTACATCTCATTTTTGGTCAAGTTTCCAAAAGGTAATGGGAACCAAGTTAAAGTTAAGTACAGCTTATCATCCACAAACAGATGGACAAAGCGAAAGGACAATTCAGACAATGGAAGACATGCTTAGAGCTTGTGTAATTGATTTTGGAGGTAATTGGGACGATCACTTACCTTTAATAGAATTTTCTTATAATAATAGTTATCACACAAGTATCAATGCTGCACCATTCGAAGCACTTTATGGACGAAAGTGTCGAACCCCAGTCTGTTGGGCAGAAATTGGGGAAAAGCAACTATCTGGACCTGAGATAGTGCAAGAAACAACCGACAAGATTATTAAAGTCAAGGAACGACTGAAAGCAGCACGTGATCGACAAAAGAATTATGCTGATAACCGACGCAAGCCATTGGAATTTCAAGTAGGAGATAAAGTATTGTTAAAAGTCTCTCCTTGGAAAGGAGTAGTAAGATTTATCAAACGAGGAAAGCTAAGCCCCAGGTATATTGGACCTTTTGAGATTATTAGAAAAATAGGACCTGTAGCCTATCAGCTACAACTGCCAGAGGAAATGGCAGGAATACATGATGTATTTCATGTATCAAATCTCAAAAAGTGTTTAGCTGATGAATCACTGATAGTACCTCTTAAAGATATAGAGGTAAATGAACAACTTAAGTTTGTAGAAAGACCTCTACATATTGAAGACAGGAAAGTCAAGAATCTCAAACACAAGAGACTAGTTCTAGTCAAAGTGAAGTGGGACTCCAAAAGAGGACCTGAGTACACATGGGAACTTTAGTCAGAGATGCAAAGGAAATATCCGCATTTGTTCCAGTAGATCTCGAGGACGAGCTCTGAAACAAGGTGGGGAGAATGTAACAACCCTCGGTAAAACCAACACCCTCATAAAAGTTATGACACTCTACTATATGGTAAAATGTCCCCATATGTCTTATATTACACCCCGTGTATGAAAACCGAGCCCAAAATAGATTATAACATATAAAATAAATTAAAAATAAGAAAAATAGAGTTGAGGCGGGCCGCGTAGACCCACCCCAACATCTCACGCGGGCGGTATCAGGGTCTAAACCTGATATCGTTGAATCCTTTAGTTCAAGCGGGCCGCGTAAGAGTCCTTGCTAGTTAACGCGGACCGCTAGAGATCATGAAACGCGGAGACATCCGGTGCTGACACGTGTCGACATTGTGGCGAGTCTAGTAGCTGACCCAGCTAAGCTATAGTGTTGACCAAGGTTGACGCGGGCCGCGTAACCTTGGCATGTGCTTTACGCGGGCCGCGTGAGAGTCGTATATCAGAACTATAAATAGCAGGCATCAGTTTTCATTTTCCGTCGCTCATTCTCAATTCTCAATCTCGAATTCTGAAGTATTAGGCATAATATTTGGGTATTATATCCCTAAATTAGCAAGGTTCTGCTCCGTTGTAAGTATTATAACCCCAGTTTTATAATAGTTACGCTACCCGACTGATTTAGGGTTCCGTAACAACTGTCGTGGTTCTGCCCGACGTAGTTGTTGGAATGCCGTCTCGGGGAGGGTATCATTAATAATTTCAAAGGGTTATGATACTAACCAATGTACATTTGTATAAATTATAGATTTTATCCAGGAAACCCTTACGAGAAGCCTAAGATAGCAATGTGAGTTTATCCTCTTTTTGCTAATCTTTTTGGTAATGTTTTACCCAACCTTAAAAGTTTTACTATGAAATTTAGCAGTGATTGAGTCTTTGTAGTTCTTCAATTACTGTCGGTATGTTGGGGTTTTGTATATAAAATGTACTACACTGTGAATAGTAAGTCGAGGTTGACAGTACGTTACCATTGGACAATGAGTTAGCCAATGTGTAATATGACCCACAAGTCAGTGGATTGATAGTACCAAATGGAGTAATTGTGTAGACATAAACAATGTGATCGCTCTCAATACTGTTCACTGTGACGTTTTATTTAAACTTGATTAAACTGGGATTCACTCACCAGTATTTTCGACTGACAAATGTTTTTAAAACGCGTTACAGGTAACATAATGTGACAGCCAATTAGTGATAAGCCAGCTGGAGAGCACTGAAGGCTTGGGAAAATTGTGGCTATAAAAGTTACCTAATAAACGATGTTTTAAATTCAATAAAATAGGGTTTGTCCCTATAAATGTATTGTACTAAGAAATTTGGGTTTTACCCATGTGTTTATTAATATTAATTATGGTGGTTTTACTCTGATAAATATTTCCTAACTACGGTCCTGATGTAAATTCCGCTGCAAGACTATAATAACTGATACCACCTAAACTCTGAGATCGCGTCCGCCCGTTCCCGGGGATCAGGGATCGGGGGATGCGACACCTAGCACATATGTAACTAGCATCACGTATAACGATGCACGTAAGTCATTCGCAAGTGATAAGTAGTTTAGGCATTTGATGTGTTTCGATTTGATAGCAACGTATGTTACACCCAAAAGTGCAAAAGCAAAAAGGGTTCAAGTATACTCACAGTTGACGTTCAGCAAGTAAACACAACTTGGTTGGATTGAAGGGAGCGCGTCCGAGTTTAGCCTGATTATAGATTGGTGGCGTAAGCGTCGAATAGTGCGATAGCAGTGGCGGTGAACCAAGTGTCGGGTGGTAATCCGATCGTGTGGCTATCCGGTCGGATGGATTGGTTCGGTTAGACAGTTCGTTCGGACAGCAGCCCGGTCGAACAGCGATACTTTGATTCTTGTCCGGTCGGTAGGCATGTTGTCCGGTCGGTAGGCATGGTGTCCGGTCGGATGACATGTTGTCCGGTCGGATGACATGTTGTCCGGTCGGTTAACATGTTGTCCGGTCGGTTGGCATGTTGTCCAGTCGGTTGGCATGTTGTCCGGTCGGATGGCATGGTGTCCGGTCGGATGACATGTTGTCCGGTCGGATGACATGTTGTCCGGTCGGTTGGTTGGAGTTGATTTTGCTGTTCGATCGGACAGCAGTCCGATTGGACGGCAATCCGTTCCAACCCTCTGATTAAGTCACACTTGGTGGTTTTTAGTAAGAATACAGATGATTTGACCGAGACGTTGTGACATTGTGCTAACAACTGAAATTCCATCAAATCCAACCCGTTCTAACGGTCGGGAACCACCCCGTTCCATCAGATCTGGCCGTTCTTGACGGATTTTCCATGTTTAATCCGGTAATCACACACTCTTTGAGTATATAACATAGATTTAGATGGGATTGTTTGTAAAAACATGTGGAAATCACTCAGATCTGAGCTGTTTATTGGTTACAACGAGGTCACACTCTGGAGTTCATATAAACTCTTGATGACATCATCTTAGAACACCTCAAATCAGTGGATTTCACGGTTAAAAGTTGATTTTCAAAAGATAAAAAGGTGTAGAATTGAGTGTAGGTCATAGAAGTACAAGATTTAGGTTGAAAACTTACAAGAATTTCGAGAAAACGAGTGAAAATGGCGAGGCAGCGTCTGGTCGAACGAGAGCAGTCACATCAACTGTTGTTGATGTGACAAGTGGGGTATTTATAGGCAAAGGAGGAGGAAGAAGGGGGTTTTGGGCCATCCGTTCGGACAGGGTCCATCCGTTCGGACAGGTCCATCCGTTCGGACAGGGCCATCCGTTCGGACAGGTCCATCCGTTCGGGTGTAGAGTTTTATCGTTCCGATTTGTGTAATGAGCGTAGCGATAATTTTGTTACACAGTTTCGTATAGATATTATGTATTTATTATAATTAATCACAAAAGGTCGTATATATCTATCCATACCTTCAAATATTTGGTGCAATAATCGAGTTGCGCGTGATCGTGGGTGCGCTTTCGAGTTTGCGATTCGTTGTGCCACAATGACTATCGGGGTATTACTCGCTCGTATTGTCATCATCGTCACGATAACCGATGGGGTAGTACTCACGCGATAAGTCATCGTTAGCGTTAATGTTTGCGTTGCGACACATCACGGCCATCGAGGAGGGTAGAATCGGTCCTCACTCAATGTCACCGTGAGTGTTAGTATGTGCGATATGATGTGTTATAGCGATAAAGTATGCGAAATATTCGAATATACTACGATATAGCGATGTATGCGAATTGTTACATTATGATCCAAATCTCTGGTGCTAGGCGTAACGAGTGTAGCGAGTAGTAACGATGCACGAAAGTGCGGGTTGTTACAGACCCCATCATTTCTCAGGCAATGTGGTGGGTGAATGGGTGGGTGAGGGGGTGTGAACCGGTGGTGGCCACCGCAGTCGGTGGTGGAGGAGGTGGTTGGTGAGGAAGACAGTCATCATTTTCTCTCTCTTGCCCGAGATAGGGGGACCTATCGTCTGCCTTCTGTCGCCGCACCACCGTAACAGTGGTGGCCGGCCCCCTGTCTGTCGTCGCGATCAGAAGAAGAAGATTAAAGATGAGCATGATACTGTGGGTTTCTCTCTCTAGAAATGGTGGGTATTGATTTGTGTTCTTGATTCTGTTAGTATTTTGGTATGTTGGGGGGGGGGGGGTTGATTGGTGTTCTTGATTTGTGTTGTTTCGTTTTTTTTGTTGGGGGTTATCTGTGTTGATTCATTTTTTATGTTGGGGTTTGATCTGTGTTGATTTGTGTTTCTCTCTCTAGAAAAAATGGTGGGTGTTGATCTGTGTTGATTCGTTTTTTGATGCTGGGGGTTGAGTTGTGTTCTTGATTCTGTTGGTATTTTGGTATGTTGGGGGTTGATGTGTGTTCTTGACTTCTGTTTATTTGTATTCTTGATTCTGTGGGTTTTGATCTGTTGGATTGGGCGATGATGATGCAAAAAAAAAAAACGTATAATTTGATGACGATGGCGCGGCAAGGTTGGTGGATGGTAGGTTTTTGAACCTGCAACCCCATTTTGGAGCCTTTGATTATCGGAAAATCTGAGCCAAACCCAGTTTTTTTCAAGAATCCACTCATTGTTTTGATTTTTTTGTTGGTTTTTTATATTTTTTTCCCAGTCGATGATGATAACAATCTATCTGAGACACCTACCGAGTTGCGATTTCTGGGTGCGTTCGTTTTGTGTAAAAAAGTTTTTGTAAAAAAAATGTTAAAACCGTAAACTTTTTAACGTATAACGTAAAACGTAAAACGTAAATTTTTAATGTAAAACGTAAACTTTTTAACGTAAAACGGAAACTTTGTTTTTGTTAAAAAAATTGAATTTAAAATGGTTTTTAATAAAAAAAATTGTTTAAAAAAACAACTTAATACAAAAAAAGTAATAAAAATAATAAAGACAAAAAGAGTAAATTTACTAAACTGTCCTTTTGCATTAAAATGTTAAAAATATAATAAGATAAAAAATATTTAATATTAATTTTAACTACTTTTAATCTTGTCTATCCATCTTGCAGATCTAATGGTTGTAAAGTGATTCTCTCGGTTCTCACAACTGGGGATGGTTTTCATTTTAGCGGCCCTCGTTATATATATAAACATGTGATACTCTTTATTTCACTATAAATGTAGATAAGTAAAAGTTCTTGAGGACATGACGTATGTCGAATTTTCAACTTTTCTTTAAAAGTTGAGCATGTCCGCCATCAATTAACTTCACTAGGCTCCTACTATGATGGTTGGATATTCTTTAGTGTCAATGACGAGTTGATAGGTGGCTCGCAACGACTAAGCATAGATTCTTATCACCAATCACTTATTGTAAACTTTTATCACCCCCACATCTTCAAGAATAATAAGTATTTCAAACTTAAAAAGCAAAAACTTTTGATTTAATTAAACGAGAAAGGATCATATGTTTTGAATAGAAAAGGACTTTCATTCTTCCAAAAGAAACTTATCTTGCATTTTGAAAGGATGTCGTCCAAATCTTAAGTAATGGTCAAATGTAACTAATTTTCTTCACTATCTCATATATGAGATAAAGTTTGAAATTGCGACGATAAAAGTTTGTAAGAAACAATAGCTGCACCAACTACCATTGATGCATGATCTGACTATGGAATCAAAAGTTCGGGTCTCTGTGTGTTCTTTTAGGAATGTAATTTTATTTTCGTTTGGCATTTCAATTTAGGTCGATGGGTTTGTGTGTTTCAAATTTGTGTTAGGTTATGATATTGGGGGGAAAATAACGAGGGTGATGGTTCATGATATGTGTTTGCATATGTGAGTGTGTGTTTGATTCAAATTTTGGATAGATAACGGATCCATATGTGTGTGTTTGATTCAGGTTTGATTGGTAATGGTAATGGTAATGGTGACGGTTGAGGATGATGATGTTGGTTATGGATGGTGGGTATATGATAAATCGATAATGGTGGCGACAGGTAGGGAATGATGATACACAATAACATTCAAGTGAACATGCAAAAGTTAAAAAATGTTATAAGAAATGAATGAAAATGTTTTCAAAAAAATGAATAACATAAAATGTCCTTTTAACCTTAATTACAAGGCACATTAAAATATCCTTTTAAAGGAATATATCTAGTATATGGTGCATGAGTGTTACAAATTAAACTTTAAAAATGATTCATGTGATAAATTAAAGTTAGGGAATAGCCAACATTTTGTAAAAAAAAAAAAAAAACATAAACCGTTTATGAACCCACAATATGTATATGTGTTGTGTAATTATGTGTTAAACCGTTTATGAACCCACAATATGTATATGCATGTGTATTTAGGGTTATGTTCATTTGTGAACAACCTCTTTAATAGTGAACATTAGTGAACTAATCTTAACCCTTGATTATCATTACATAAGTGTAAATCAATTATCAGGATTTGATAATGAAAATACACTAGTGTATTTTACGATTTGATGATGTAAATCAATGGTCAGGATTTGTTCACTCAGTTCACAAATACATTAGTGTTCACTCTAAAACTCCACCCCGCGTATTTATGTGTATATGTGTAATATGTGTTAACTCCAAACTTTCTTTCTGCTATATATAAATAAAAGTAGAAATTTCATGATATAACTTTGTTACTACAAGATTTTTGTAAGTCGTTTACATCATAGAAATGTTAAGAAAACATATCTTACACATGTAAGCTATAAAAGTTGATGGTAAGTCATAAATTTCACTACTCAAAATATCTTTTAGTGAAACAACAACAATAATTTTTAATATTCTTATTATTATATTCCTATTATTCAGATCTTTTTCCTTATATAATAAAGTAAAATGCCATATGGTTTTGTCTCACAATAATTCTTTTGACACAACACATCTCTTCTTGTAATTGTGAAGCACGTCACTCTTTCTTTCATACAACCTCTACTTTATCCTAATAAAACCACTACTTTATTCTTAACATTATCTTTCATGTATGTGCTCCTACGTAGTTGATGCAGACGGGTGTTGAATTATAACACTGTTTGCTTGATGATAAAGCCGATTTTAGGATTAATAGTAGATTATCTTATTATATGGGACCTTTGTGTGGACCTTCTAGTATATGTTGCACATATTGTCGAAGTATAATTACTTTACCACTAAATACAGATCATTTACCTAATTACTGTCGGCTTGGTTATAGCTTGCCAAATATGAATGATTTAACACCATTAACAATTATATATATACCGTTCATGATGGATGATACATAGTAAATTTATTTTTATAATAATATATAGCTTTTTATTATTTTATTATTTAATATATTATAATTGTTTATTATTATATTTACTTTTAATAACATATTTTTAATTTTTTTCCTTTTTAAAAAAAATTAAATTTCCTTTACCATTTTTTAATGATTGTTTTTTCTTTTTTTTTAAAACATATATTAATTTATCGATTAATTTGATACTTCTTTAATAATTTACGTTATAACTTTTTCCTAAAAAACTTAAGTACGTAGTTGTGCTTTATTTTTCCCTGACATTCTGTTATAAGTTTTGTTAAGAATGAAGTTTTACTCAAAATAAAGTATTTGCTTGGTCTAATAAAACGGTACAATGATAAACTAAATCGTTCTAATGGTTTGACTTTCTAAACAAAATGTTTTATTTTCAAATATCGTTTGTTTTACATTATCATTTACTCGGTTTCGCCGCAACGCTCGACGTAAAAAAAACTAGTATAAGTAACTTTTGAAGTTTGAAGCTTTAACAATGGTTAATGGACCAATATTTGTTCAATCTTTGTTTATATACCCTATAATACCCGCTCCTCTAAAAACGTGCGACCAACATGGGCATTTTAAAATTTTTGGGTTGACTACATTCGATTCGCATTTGATTATTTCTTTATGACTACAAGTCACTCCGCTCGATCTTAATCTCTCAAATTTTTTTGTTGGAGGTGCTATCTATCTTTGTGTTTCTTTATGTTTTTACAAATTGTATGTGACTAGGTTAGGTTTTAACTTCCTTTAATTTTTGTATTTGACAACAAGAACAAAGAAATTTGTATACTTAAAGCTAAAGGTTTTTTCTTTTCACTATAACTCGCAATTAACAAAATATTTATGATTTGTACGTTTTGTAAGTCATGTTTAAAAAATGTGTGTCATCATATCGCTACCTTTTAAGATTTTAAGGGAAAAGATTACAAAAAGGCCTTAATTTGTAATATATGTTTTAGATCCTCATAAAAGTCGAGCTTGTCCTGTGTGCAAAACTACTTTAAACACTTAGTTAATACCTCAACCATGACTAAGAGTCTAACTTAGAGCATTCACATCCTTTTCCTTTCTCATTTTTATAATTACACTAAAAAGTATTATTTTTTCTCTGTTACCCTTTCTCATTTTTATAATTACACTAAAAAGTATTATTTTTTCTCTGTTCTTTTAAATTAAATAATACGATTTTATATTTTTATCATTCTTTTTTCTCTTCCTCCACTCACAAACGCTTTCAAAAAATACTACAAAATTAATGGGAGTGAAAAACGTCCCTTTAAATATACAGATAAATAATAATATTTTCTCTCTCCTATGCTGACAACTAATTTTTGTAATATGCAAAACTTACTCACAAATAAGTACATAATAGATGTGAATGCTTTAGTTATGTTCAGAAATTACATGTACCCCTATCTACCAATAGATCTTTCCAATGACTTCTCTTTCGTACTTTTGATTTTAGTTGCAGGACTTCAATTACAAATCCAACAACAATAGGGACCAATAAGTACTTCATTAAATAAAATACACAAGATTGATTAGATTTTTATAATGGGGGATGTGTTGTCACAAATAGAGAGGTTGATGATAAAATGGAAACAATGTTATAATGGGGGATGTGTTGTCACAAATATAGAGGTTGGTGATAAAATGGAAACAATGTGTCCCAATGGAGGCAAAGTGGCCCCCTAAAAGGGACAAATTCTTGGGTGTACTTCTTTAATTAATGAACTTATGTTGTGTTCCAGTTTTTTGGTCTAAATTAAGAGAATAATTTTCAGTAAGTCAGATTTTTTTCTCATCATTTTCTTGAATAAAAAATATAGGAAGCTAATTAAACTAATAATAATGGTAATAACCGTTTAAAAAAACAAAAATATAGCTGAAGAGGGAAAGTTTGGCATGCCAATCTAAAACAATTAGGTTTCGGGTTGAAAAATGACAAGTATAATTACACTTTAAATGCATCAACCAATCTAAAACAATTAGGTTATAGGGTTTAGGAATTTTTTTTTTTTAATATATAACGGCTATATAGCCGTTTGAAAATTGAATCCCTCATCGGTGAATACCTACCGCTCTCATTCCCCGATTAGCTTCACCGAGGGGTCGGCGGCGGTGTTCCCGCTCGGGGACTCGCCTCACCGTACCCCTCCCCGCTAAGTGCCCCGGACACCCTAATAGGACCATTAATGGATTGCTACACCACCCCCTTGTCTCATCCACCATGATTACCATGGATTAAACCATGGCAACTATGAGCCTACTTTCCGTATTTAATATTTTCTTTCATTTTCACAAAAATAAATTAAAGTAAGATAATAGTGGTTTGAGTCATGACCACACCCTTAGGGTGAACGTGGCGCTTTGCGGGGAGGGGTTCGGTGAGTGGTTTCCCAGCTCGGGAACACCGCCGCCGACCCCTCGGGGAGGCTAAGCGGTGGGTGTTCACCGATGAGAGATGCCATTTTTTTTGAGTTTTTTTTTTTTTTTGAGGTTTTTTTTTTTTTTTTTTGGTTTTTCCTTGTGATTTTTGAGTTTTTCCTTGTGATTTTTTAAGAACAAAGTGCAGAAAATGAAGAAGAAGAAGGGGAGGAGGAAGAAAGAAGAAAAAGACTAAAATGTATTTTTTATTTGTTTTTTCCTTGTGATTTTTGAGTTTTTTTTTTCCTTGTGATTTTTAATTTAAAAAAACACTTAAATTTTTTTTATTACTTTTAAAAATACCCCTCAAACTTGTTTTTAATTAAATGAAATGTTCTATTTTTTATTTTTATTTAGTTTTAATTTATTTAAATTATGTTTTACTTTTATAAAAATATTTATATAAAAAAAATAAAACCAAGTCTCCAAGAGAGGAGTGCCGCCATCAAATTGAGGGTGTGGGGGGAGTTAAGGGGGGAGTTGACGTGGCGCGTGCTGATTGGGTGTGTGTAAGAGAGGTCACTCCCCTCTTAGAGGAGTGCCCCTCTCACCCTTAGGGTAGTGGTTTTGGATGATAGATTAGAAGTAGGTGACATGGTGCTGATGTAGAGGGTCATGGTGATCATGAGGGTCATGACCACACCCTATAGCCTAAATGGGTTAACCTGTTTTTGCGTTTAAGCTCAATAGTAGCATTTAACGTTTCTAATTCCTATTAAGGTCTTAGAAGAGTTTAATTATAAAAACTATTAACATTTAACATTTGACCCTTTGATAATTAAATTTCCATCAAAATTTATTTCACAAGTGAAGTTCATATTTTCATCTTATAACTCTTCATTTCTAGGTACTTTATAAATTACTACAAACAACTCATTCTTATTTATTCATTCTCTATTATTTCTTATGCGCTTTTTTAAATTCTAATGTCGTGTTAAATATATAAATCCAAAGTTGTTAATTGGGAACGCGAGATAAGGAATAAAAACAATTTAAAAACATAACTAAGAAGAGCAAATGCCGTAAAAAACCAACATACTTTCTATTTTTTATCATAAAAGTCATTCCACTTTATTTTCAACTAAAAAACAAACATACTTTCTTTTTTATATCATAAAAGTCCCTTAACAACTTTTTGCATATAAAAGTCTCTTCAAATGTTAAATTTAAACAAAATTATGAATATTTTTTACTCACTAATACCACATGAGAAAAGAATTAAGATGAATTAATATTTTAAATTGGATATATAGCGACCAAAGTCTTCTTAATGTTTGTCTTTTCTTTTCTATTTTAAATTCAATAAATCGGCAACAATAAATATTACACAGAAAACAATATAATAAAAATACACGAGTGTGGAGGATATAACTCAAAATAAAATATAATAAAATAACGTATAAAATGGTATGTATAAATTGAAAATCATTAAAAGGTTTTAAACAAATAATTTTTTTGCATGTATATTTAATTTGTCAAATAATATTTTCTTGATTTCATCCGACCATGATTAAGAGATTTTTGTTAAAATTTAAAATTTTAATGGATTTGTATAATAAAAGAGTAGAAAGTAAGTTGGTTGTTTTATGTGCAAAAAAAAGTAGAGAGACTTTTACGAGACAAAAAAGAAAGTATGTTAGTTTTTATGTGGAAAAAAAAAGTATGATGGTTTTCTATGACATTTATCCTTTAAAAACAAGAAAGTATGATATTTATTTATGACATTTGTCCTTTTAAGAAATATATATTTATTTGGAGTGAAATCATTGGTTGTTTAATTCATTACTAAATCATTGGTTGTTACCATATTCATAAAAAAAAGTTTATAGCCAAAATGGTCCATGAAGTTTGCTCACTTTTGCCACTTTAGTCCAAAATCCAAAATTTTTAAATATGGGTCCCTGAGGTTTGCATTTTGTTGCCATTTTAGTCCAAATTTCAAAAACCCCATTTTTTTACTGTTGCAACCAGCCTATTTTGTCCTTTTGTGCAGGGGTATTTTGGTCATTTTTATGAGTTATTATAACAAACCCAGATCAAGAACCCAGATCATCTCTCTCAAAGCAGATCATCAAACAACTGAATCATCATCATCTTCTCAAACAACTGAACATCAACACCTGCAACTATGACGAATCAACAACACTAATTGACCCCGAAAATATCAAGTCAAAACCCTTGATAAAAATAAAAACGAAAATATGAAAAAGAATAATTAAAAGAGGCTCAGATCTGTTAATAATAATCAAAACAAAGAGGAACCAACCGCCATGGCTGCAAACATCGCGGCTGCTTCAACAGCCAGATTTTACCCCGTCAAGATACGGAAAGTCTCAAGCTTCACTCGATTCACTCAGACAACGAAAAAATCAACATCGCCTCTGATCGTTGCTGTTGTACCTCATATCAAGTCAAAACCTTCTAATCGTTGCTGTTGGATCATCATCGCCTCCGGCGAGGTTTAGAGAGAGAAAGAGAGGGTAAAAGCTATAGAGAGAGAGAGAAGAGAGAGAGTCAGGTGTGTTTAGAGAGAGAGAGATGGGAGGTGTAGAGAGTTGTTGTATCATCATCGCCTTTGGCGAGGTTTAGAGAGAGAAAGTGTCACGGCCCCCTGCCCGGTTTGACCCGTTCCAGGAGCCGCGGGACAGAAACCCGTGGTATTCATTAATTGAGTTGACAGCGGAAGATTTAACAGGATCTTTTAAAGTTGAAATGCCCGATTATTTTATTTCATAATTCGTGATAGACCCCGTAATTTACAATAGAGGAATTTCACAAAGAAATTCCCTGATTTACAAAACATGTTTATTTATTTAACTGAGCCACTACTTCAAGCTTGTTAGTGCTCTGTAGCACTTTTCCTTGGTTCACAGTAGTCACCTGAAACATGTTTTAAAAATATTTTGTCAGCGGGGAAATACTGGCGAGTCACCCAAATTTGATAAAACAACACATAGTTATAAATTACAGCATAAGAGCGATTACAATGGCTTCTATCTTATTTTTATCTGGCGCAGTGTCACCTCCTGGTGACGATGGTCATACCACTATTGGGTCCTTTCACCCAAGTAGTGATGATTATCATTGTTAGGTTAATGAACCTAACCGTGAGAAATTAGTAATGTGCACAATACCCCACTAGCCAGTGATTCAAGATAACCACGACTTAATCCCTGTAATTATAACTTTTTGAAAATGATTGGAGTATTGTAAAACAATGTTGATAAAAAGAGAATGACTCACTTTGCAGATTTAAACGGGCAGAGTTTAGCCTACTGATAAGCCTGATAACCTAATTTAAATAACAATGCACACGAACTAGGTCAGTAACTAATACAGCATTTACGATAACTCACGAGATTAAAACCCTCACGACAAATGACAAAGTGCAATACTTAAACATCCATCGAATTCGAGACGAATGACAAAGTATAGCCCTAATGTGGGCAGCACTCAAACATCCATCGGATAGCTTCAATCGATCGAACATTGAATCGTAGTAGCGATCGAGTTAATACCCTGTATCTTAGCAGCGTTTCACTATTGTGATTTTCGAATTTAAGCAGTAGAACTTCGTTTTTGATCAAAGTTTTCGACACTAGTGAACTGCTCATGGCCTATCCTATTTATAGCTGATTTTTGGGGTTTACGCGGCCCGCGTAACCCACACTTAAACTTTACGCGGCCCGCGATGGGACCTAGTCTACGGGTAGGCTTCATGTGTCACGAGTAGGTGTGCCAGGTGGATAACACGTGGCCCGGATGCTTATCCAGACAACTTTTAAGTTGACGCGGCCCGCGTAAGGGTCCTCTTATGTTTTACACGGCCCGCGAGAGGACCAAATTTCATGTTTTCTTGGTTTTTCATGCACGTTAGGGTTTCAGGGGTCCGGGTTTTTACTTACGGGTCATTTTGGGACATTTTTGTGTGTCCTTACATCCTCCCCTCCTTATTTAAAATCTCGTCCTCGATATTTACTGGAATAAGTGAGGGTACTTTCACTTCATCTCAGATTCCAGCTCCCAAGTGTATTCAGGTCCTCTTTTTGAATCCCACTTGACTTTGACCAGCACTAGTCGCTTGTGTTTGAGAAACTTGATCTTTCTGTCTTCTATTTGAAATGGTTTCTCTACGAACTTCAATTTTTCGTTTACCTCTATGTCCTGAAGAGGTACTACCAAGGATTCGTCAGATAAACACTTCTTAAGGATGGATACATGAAATACGTCATGTACTCCAGCTAACTCTTCTGGTAGTTGTAAACGATAGGCAACTGGTCCTATTCGCTGGATTACTGGGAATGGTCCTTCGTACCTTGGACTTACCTTCCCCTTTTTCCCGAATCGAACTACTCCTTTCCAAGGAGAAACTTTCAAGAGTACCTTATCTCCGACTTGAAATTCTAGTGGCTTGCGTCGATTGTTGGCATAACTCTTCTGACGATCTCGAGCAGTTTTCAATCTTTCCTTAATCTGAGTGATCTTGTCGGTGGTCATTTCAGGAACGGACAATTGATTTTCTCCTATCTCCGCCCAACAAACCGGAGTTCTGCATTTTCGTCCATACAGTGCTTCGAATGGGGCAGCTTCAATGCTTGAATGATAACTATTGTTATAGGAGAATTCGATTAAGGGTAGGTGGTCGTCCCAGTTTCCTCCAAAATCTATCACACATGCCCTAAGCATGTCTTCCAGGGTTTGGATCGTCCTTTCACTTTGTCCGTCTGTTTGAGGATGGTATGCAGTGCTTAAATTTAGTCGGGTTCCCATTGCTTCCTGGAAACTTGTCCAGAAATGGGAAGTGAAACGACTATCCCTATCCGATACAATGGAGAGTGGAACTCCATGTAAGGATACTACTTCATCTACATACAGCTTTGCCAACCTTTCCATGCTAAAGGTTTCTTTCATGGGTAGAAAATGAGCGGATTTGGTTAATCGATCCACAATTACCCAAATTGCATCATTACCTTTTCTGGTTTTGAGCAACTTAGTAACAAAGTCCATAGTTATGAGCTCCCATTTCCATACAGGCATTTCTAATTGTTGAAGTAGACCTGAAGGTTTCTGGTGTTCTGCCTTAACTTGTGAACAAGTAAGACACTTAGAAACATATCTAGCTATGTCCTTTTTCATTCCTATCCACCAGAAATTATTTCTTAAATCTTGGTACATTTTATTGTTACCAGGATGCATGGTATACCTAGATTTATGGGCTTCCTCTAAAATCTTATCTCTTAATTCTCCTTGCTTAGGTACCCAAATCCTTTTTCTTATGGAATCTCCAAATTCCATCACTTCCTTGCTTTAATTCTTTTACTCTTCCTTTCATTCCTTCAGCATCATCCTTGATCGCTGTTTCCTGAATATTCTTCAGTTGTTCCATTAAGTCTAATTGTAAACTTAATCTAAGAGCACGAACTTGGGGTTGTTTTTCATGATACTTACGACTTAAGGCATCTGCAACTACGTTTGCTTTTCCTTCGTGATATTGGATATCACAGTCGTAGTCACTTAGGATTTCCATCCATCTTCTTTGCCTCATGTTCAATTCTTTTTGCCCAAATATGTATCTTAAACTCTTATGATCTGTATAGACAGTAAACTTACTTCCGTACAGATAATGTCTCCAAATCTTAAGGGCAAAAATTATGGCTCCTAACTCTAAGTCATGAGTCGTATAGTTTTCCTCGTGCTTTTTCAATTGCCTTGAGGCATACGCAATTACCTTCTTGCGTTGCATTAACACACATCCTAATCCTAGCTTAGAAGCATCGCAGTAAACTTCAAAATCTTATGTCCCTTCTGGTAAGGCAAGAATTGGGGCGTTTGTTAACTTTTGCTTCAAAATTCTAAAGGCCTCTTCTTGCCTAGGTCCCCATTCAAACTTAACCGCTTTACAGGTTAGCTTAGTTAATGGCACAACTATTTTAAAAAAATCCTTAATGAATCGCCTATAGTATCCAGCCAACCCTAAAAAGCTTCTAATTTCCATATCTGATTGCGGAACCTTCCATTTGGTGATTGCTTCTATCTTGGAGGGATCTACGTGAATACCTTCGTGATTCACCACATGTCCTAAAAATTACACCTCCTGTAGCCAAAATTCACACTTCGAGAATTTGGCGTAAAGCTTTTCTTTTCTTAACAAAGTTAAGAGTGCATGCAGGTGCTGACAGTGCTCGTCCTGACTTTTGGAATAAATGAGTATATCGTCGATGAAGACAATTACAAATTTATCCAAGTACATTTTACAGATCCTATTCATCATGTCCATGAATGCTGCAGGTGCATTCGCTAATCCGAAGGGCATGACTGTAAACTCGTAATGACCATACCTAGTTCTGAAAGCAGTTTTAGGTATGTCTTCTTCTTGTACTTTCAACTGATGATACCCGGGGCGTAAATCTATCTTAGAAAAGTATCTAGCTCCTTGAAGTTGATAAAAAAGATCATCAATCCTAGGTAATGGGTATCGATTCTTAATTGTAACCTTATTTAATTCCCTATAATCAATACACATTCTCTTCGAACCATTTTTCTTTTCACAAACAACACTGGTGCTCCCCACGGGGATGAACTAGGTTGTATAAATCCTTTGCTTAGTAATTCATCTAACTGCTTTTTCAATTCTAACATTTCGGTGGGTGCTAACCGATAAGGTGCCTTGGCTATTGTAAGGACTCTCAAAATTGTCCTAAAAATACCCGTAAGTAAAATCCCGGACCCCTGAAACCCTAATCCATATCAAAAATAAAGAAAACAAGAATTGTGGGTTTTAGGCGGGCCGCGTAAGCCTTAAGGGAGGTTTACACGGGCCGCGTCAACCATTGGTTTGACCGGATAAGTATCCGGATCCACGTATCACCCATCTGGCCAACCTATGCATGACCATGCAAACCTTTACGTAGACTAGGCGGCCACGCGGGCCGCGTAAGGTATGATGGATGGTTTACGCGGGCCGCGACAAAGCCAATTTTCAGCTATAAATAGCTTGCCTCCTGAGCAGTCTGTTGGTGTCGAAACCAAAGTTTAAAAACGAATTCTCATTACTCTGAAGTCGAATTTTAATTAAATTAGCGAGGCGCTGCTCCGATACCGGGTATTAACTCGATCGCTGCTACGATTCAATGTCCGATCGATTAAAACTATCCAATGGATGTTTAAGTGCTGCCCACATTAGGGTTTATGCTTTGTCATTCGTCGTAAATTCGATGGATGTTTAAGTATCGCACTTTGTCATTCGTTGTGAGGGTTTAATCTCGTGAGTTATCGTAAATGTTGTATTAGTTACTGACCGAGTTCGTGTGCATATTGTTTAAATTTAGGTTAAAAGGCTAATCAGTAGGCTAAGCTCTGCCCATATAAATCTGCAATGTGAGTCATTCTCTTTTTATCAACTGTTTTACAATACCTCAAATTATTTTCAAATGTTATAATTACAGGGAGTAAGTCGTGGTAATCTTAATCAATGGCTAGTGGGGTATTGTGCACATTACTAATTTCTCACGGGTTAGGCTAATAAGCCCTAACACAGGTTAGGCTAATAAGCCCTAACAGTGATATATCATCACTAATTGAGTGACAGGACCCAATAGTGGTATGACCATCGTCACCAGGAGGTGACACGGCGCCATATAACAATAAGATAGAAGCCATTGTAATCGCTCTTATGCTGTAATTTATAACTGTGTCATTTTCTCAAATTGAGTGACTCGCCAGCATTTCCCCGCTGATAAAATATTTTTAAAACATGTTTCAGGCGACCTGCTGTAAATCAAGGAAAACGTGCTACGGAGCATTATCAAGCTTGAAGAGGTGGCTCAGTTAAAAATGAATAAACATGTTTTAATAAATCAGGAAATTTCCTAGTTAAATTCCTCTATTGTAAATTACGGGGTTTATCTCCAATTTATGGAATAAAATAATTGGGCATTTGAGTTTTAAAAGATCATGTTGAAAATCTTCCGTTGTCGCATCATTGATACCACGGGTTCCTGTCCCGCGGCTCCTGACCGGGTCAAACCGGGGCTGGGGCCGTGACAGCTATCGGTGTAGTTCCAGGAATTAGATGAATCCTAAATTCTACTTCCCTATCGGGCGGTAATCCCGGTAGTTCTTCTGGGAATACATCTGGGTATTCAGCTACTACAGGAATTTCTTTAAGTTCCTTATCTTTCGTGTTAATGATTACTGAAAGCATATACACTATTTCTTGTTTTCTTGAATAACTGGCCAACTTCATTACTGAAACGAATTTCAGTGGCTTTTGTGGCTTATCTCCTGTAATCACCACTAATTCTCCTGTAGGTGTATGAATTTCTATGGAATTTTTATCACAAAGAATTCGAGCATGGTTGGCTACTAACCAATCCATTCCTAACACAATATCAAATCGGGCTAAATTCATAGGTAACAGGTTTGCAGAAAATTTATGGCCTAAGAGTTCTATCTTTTCTTCTCGCAAAACCTTATCTATGTTAACAGAATTCCCATCTGCCGTTTCAACTGTAAAAATCTGCCTAAGTTTTGTTAAGGGTAAGTTAAGAGCTTGGCAGAATGAAGTATTTATAAAACTTTGGTTTGCACTAGAGTCAAATAATACTTTTGCATAAACGTCGTGAACTTGGAACGCACCAGCTATCACGTCAGGGATTAGCTCTACTTCCTGAGTAGTTAACTGGAAGGCTCTTGTGTTTCTCTTGGTAGTTCCTTCAGCAGGTTTGGCTTTATTGTCAGCTGGTTTGACCAATTTTGGGCAGTCTGGCCTAAAATGCCCAGCTTCTCCACAGTTGTAGCAGATGGTTAATTTCTTCCTCCTGCAATCTTCTTCTTGATGCCCTGGAATTTTGCAAAAATTGCAATACCCTTTGCATCTTCCAAAATGCTTTCTTTTACAGGTATTGCAAAATGGAACGGTGGAAGTTTGCCCAGTTCCCCTTTTCTTGAAATTACCACTGTTACCCACATGGAATCCTTGGGTAATCTTTTGGGCCACTTCCTTCTTCCGGTTTTCTTCTCTTGTGCGTACCAACCCGTCTGTCAAAGTGTTGGCTAATTCCACTGCATCGCCAATTGTGCGAGGTCTCGCAGCTTTAACGATATCACGTATTTCGCCAATCAATCCCAAAATATAGCGGGAAATAAGTACCGGTTCTGGCGAAGCCAGGGTTGGTACTACTCTAGCATACTCGAAAAATGTCGAAGTATACCCTCGACAGTCTACATCCACCATCCGATGGTTCAAGAATTTATTCTCTATTTGTTCCTTTTCATATTCGGGACAGAATTTTCTTTCTACTAGCCGCTTAAATTCTTCCCAACTTATGGCATAGGCCACATCGCTTCCATTGGCTTGAAGTACCGTATTCCACCATTCTAGCGCCCCTTCTTTAAAAAGATTCGACGCGTACATGACCTTGTCTTCCTCGGCACATTTACTTATTTTAATTACTGCCTCGGTTTCTCCAACCAACGCAGCGCCGCAGTCGCCCCTTCATTGCCTGCGAACTCAACAAGTTTACAGGCAAGGAACTCCTTGTAAGTGCAACCAGGTGTTGCATGTCGCAACCCACGATCCCTGATTTCCCAGGAACGAGCGGCCGCGAGCCAGTTTCGGTGGTATCTCGTATTGTCAAATTTGGCAGCGGAATTTTTTCATCAGGACCGTAGTTAGGAAATGTTTATCAGAGTAAAACCACCATATTTTATATCAATAATCACATAGGTAAAACCCAAGTTTCTTATTACAACATGTTTATGGGGATAAATCCCATTTTATTTAAATAAAACGCCTTCTTTATTTAGGTAACTTTTATAGCCACTTTTTCAAGCCTTCAGTGCTGTCCAGCTGGCTTCTATTTGGCTTTCACAGTTTGTTACCTGAAACGTTTTTTAAAAACCTTTGTCAGTGGGAAATACTGGTGAGTGAATCCCTGTTTAATCAAGAAACATTCATTTAATTTAAACAGTATCGAGAGCGATTACAATGTTTATATCTACACAATTACTCCATTAGTACTGTCAATCCTGACTTGTGGGTCATATTACACATTGGCTAACTCATTGTCCAATGGTAACGTATTGTCATCCCGACTTACTACTCACAGTGTAGTAAATCTTGTATACAAAACCCCAATATACCGGCAGTAATTGAAGAATTACAAAGACTCAATCACTGCTAAATTGCATTGTAAAATAGTTAAGGTTTTGTAAAAACTATTAACAAAAAGGAGATTACTCACATTGCTGTTTTAGATTTTTCGTAAGGGTTTCCTGGTGACAATCTATAATTTACACAAAAGCACATGTGTTAGTATAATAACCCATTTTAACATTAGTAATACCCTCCCCGAGACGGCATTCCAACGACTACATCGGGCAGAACCACGACAGCCGTTACGGAACCCTAGATCAATCGGGCAGCGTATCTAATACGTATCCAGGGGTTATAATACTTACAACGGAGCAGATCTTCGCTATTTAGGGAGGTATAATACCCGCGTATTATCTCTACTATTCAGAAATTTAGATTGAGAAAGAAAGAAATGAACGACGGAAAACGAAAACCCGTTGCTTTCTTATATAGGTACTGATCTTGGTTCTCTCGCGACCCGTGTAACACACGCACAGGGCCTACGCGGCCCGCGTTGACCGGAGGTCAACGCGTAGCTGGGCTGAGTCGACAACTAGCTCCGTCGGGTGTTGGGCCACGTGGCGGCCCAGGGCCGTGCCAGGCCTTAAGTTCAAGCGGCCCGCGTGAAGGTTGGGGTGGGTCTTACGCGGCCCGCCTCAACTTAAATTTCAGATTTTTAATTATTTTTAATCCTATTTAATGTATTTGAGGCCCGTTTTCGCGTATGGGGTGTATTTTGGGATATTTTAAAATATATTAGGGTGTCGGAAAAATAATCGAGGGTGTCGGTTTATTTAGGATTGTTACATTGCAGCTTTCATTCTTTTGAGAATTGGGGCTTGCAGTACATCATTATCGTTGTTAGTATGGTTGCCGCCTCCGTTTGCGCTATTACTGAAGTTGTCTTCATGAGTACGTTTGCTAGGAATAATTTGTTGAGGTTCAACTGGATTTCGAGCAGCAGCAAGGATTGCTGGAATAGCATTGGCTATTTCTTGGGCAACGATATTCTCGATGTCTTGCCTATTGAGGAAGTGATCCTCATTGTTTTGCTCAGATGGGTTAATCTCATTAACTGGTTCATTATCAGCGTGTTCCATCTGATAATTAATATATATAAGTTATTAGCATAAAATAAATAACAACTATATGCAAAACAATCGCACAAAAATCACAACACACGTATAGCCAAAATTGTCGATTTCTCGACTTCCATTTTTTATATATTATATTATGCGTCCGTACACACTTGTTATCTTACAAAAGTTTTATTTTTAGGTTATTTTACAAATTTATATTTTACTACTATTATTATTATACAACCACAACCATGCCGTCACACCATCCCCGTCAGCTGGCATTTCAGAAGCGACGTTCCCTCTCGTCGTACATCCAGGAGATCTGTTCTCCTACCTCTCGGATTCTATTCCCTGCGTCCACCAGCTCCTCGCCAAAATGGCGGAGTTCAGCCAAGTTCTCATTGCTCATTGGTGGGTTTGGTGCAGGCTCTGGGTCGAACTGAGGGAAAAAGGTATAAGGGTTATTTAGGAGGTTCTGAAACTGCCAATCATTGGTCCACCATTCTTCCATCTCTCCTAGAGGTCGGGTGTTGAGAAGGGGATCTGGGATGGCCGGTTCCAAGTTTACTGGAAGTTGGGTTTCAGCAGGATAAGTGAAGAGGTTTTCATTGACAGGCCTAAGAATATCACAACTTGCCAGTATGCGATCCAACTCCTCCTGCAATGGCAATTCCTCGGCTCGCCTAGAACTTTCCCCAGTCTCTATTCCATTTTCCTTTATCCATTGGGTCCTCCGTTTTGGCAACTTTCTTAGTTGCTGGTTTCTTCCTGCGTACACGCCTCCAGCCCACAAATCTTCTTCTTTTCTTTAGCATTGGTTTCTCCGTAGGTTGAGCTTGGAATTCCATAGGTTCCTCAATATCGACCAAATAACCGGTAAAACCCTCGGATACTTCCATTTCAGCAGAATGGATAGTGATATTCTGAAGAGCTTCAGATAACTCATTCATGTTGTTTAGCATATATGCAGAAATGCACACAAAATTCTAAGTTAAAATTTTGTTAAATTAATTTTTCACAAAATCACAGAATGGCAATCAGTAAAATTAAGTATTTCTAAATACTTAATTGGCTTAAATCAGTGGCTCTGATACCACCTTTTTCTGTCACGGCCTCCGGCCCGGTTTGACCCGTTCCAGGAGCCGCGGGACAAAAACCCGTGGTATTCATTAATTGAGTTGACATCGGAAGATTTAATAGGATCTTTTAAACTTGAAATGCCCGATTATTTTATTTCATAATTCGGGATAGACCCCGTAATTTACAATAGAGGAATTTCACAAAGAAATTACCTGATTTACAAAACATGTTTATTTATTTAACTGAGCCACTACTTCAAGCTTGTTAGTGCTCTGTAGCACTTTTTCTTGGTTCACAGTAGTCACCTGAAACATGTTTTAAAAATATTTTGCTAGCGGGGAAATACTGGCAAGTCACTCAAATTTGAAAAAACGACACATAGTTATAAATTACAGCATAAGAGCGATTACAGTGGCTTCTATCTTATTTTTATCTGGCGCCGTGTCACCTCCTGGTGACGATGGTCATACCACTATTGGGTCCTTTCACCCAAGTAGTGATGATTATCACTGTTATGTTAATGAACCTAACCGTGAGAAATTAGTAATGTGCACAATACCCCACTAGCCAGTGATTCAAGATAACCACGACTTAATCCCTGTAATTATAACTTTTTGAAAATGATTGGAGTATTGTAAAACAATGTTGATAAAAATAGAATGACTCACTTTGCAGATTTAAACGGGCAGAGTTTAGTCTACTGATAAGCCTGATAACCTAATTTAAACAACAATGCACACGAACTAGGTCAATAACTAATACAGCATTTACGATAACTCACGAGATTAAAACACTCACGACGAATGACAAAGTGCAATACTTAAACATCCATCGAATTCACGACGAATGACAAAGTATAGCCCTAATGTGGGCAGCACTTAAACATCCATCGGATAGCTTCAATCGATCGGACATTGAATCGTAGTAGCGATCGAGTTAATACCCTGTATCGTAGCAGCGTTTCACTATTGTGATTTTCGAATTTGAGCAGTAGAACTTCGTTTTTGATCAAAGTTTTCGACACCAGTGAACTGGCCTATCCTATTTATAGCTGATTTTTGGGGTTTACGCGGCCCGCATCCACACTTAAACTTTACGCGGCCCGCGAGGGGCCCTAGTCTACGTGTAGGCTTCATGTGTCACGAGTAGGTGTGCCAGGTGGACAACACGTGGCCCGGATGCTTATCCAGTCAACTTTTAAGTTGACGCGGCCCGCGTAAGGGTCCTCTTATGTTTTACGCGGCCCGCGAGAGGACCAAATTTCATGTTTTCTTGGTTTTTCATGCACGTTAGGGTTTCAGGGGTTCGGGTTTTTACTTACGGGTCATTTTGGGACATTTTTGCAAGTCCTTACAGAAAGTGAGGGTAATAGCTAGGGTTTTAGAGAGAGGGGGAGATAGTGGGTGGTTGTGCTCTGAAGAGGTGGTGCTTGTGGGGTGGGTGTTGATGGTGGCGGTGGCGGTGGTGAGAAGGGGGAGGAGGAGGTGGTGGTGGTGGTGGTGGTGCTATAGAGAGAGAGTTGATCTGGGTTCTTGATCTGCTTTGAGAGAGATGATCTGGGTTCTTGATCAAGGTTTGTTATAATAACTCATAAAAATAACCAAAATACCCTTGCGCAAAAGGACAAAATAGGCTGGTTGCAACAGTCAAAAAAGGGGGTTGTTGAAATTTGGACTAAAATGACAACAAAATGCAAACCTCAGAGACCCAGATTTAAAAATTTTGGACTAAAGTGGCAAAAGTGAGCAAACCTCATAGACCATTTTGGCTGTTAACTCTAAAAAAACATTAAAGGGTTGACCTAAAACTCAACACGAAACACTATGATATTGTGTATAGGTTAACTAGCACTACGATGTGAGATTATAGGTTTTCACTTTTGGATTTATAGGTTGTAGATTTTAGAATTTTTGTTTGTTATCATTGTGTCTTTTATATATTTGCGTCTTGGTGTCTTTTTTCCTCAATGTTGTGTTATATTTTTCGGAATTGTGTTATATTTTGTTCGACACTATGTCATCTTGTGCGATTCATTGTTTCTTTGTACACCTTTTGTTTTTAAAAAGACTTTGTAGAATAACTTCACCCACGTAATAATATCTTTTGATCATATGGTAGTGTCAACTCGATAATATTTACATGTTTTCTTTTTAATTTTTGCATCATTTTAAATATTACAAAATTTTTGGTATTGTAATAATCATGCACCGTAGAAAATGAATGCATATTTTTCTACCTACATCATTAAAAATCTTGACTGAAATCCTTACACACGTAGTGGCGGACCTACCGGGTAGCCTCCGCTACCCCTTAACGATCCGTCGGCAGTGTAAATTATAGAAAAATTTGACATTTTTTGACGTTTTTTCGATTTCGTTACATTTTTTTTTGAAACGTTACCCCTAAAAGAAATTCTAGATCCGCCACTGTACACACGCCACCTTCAACCTGCCACGTTTATAAAATTAGACATTTTAGTAATTTAACATCATAAAATCGTCTTTTTCAATATTAAAAAAAAAAAAGCTTATCAATAACTAATCAAGTTTTACATTTGTGAAGTCATCAATCAGTGAATCAAGTATTCATTTTTTATGAAAAGAAAACAACGACCCTCGGTCTTTTAGGTCATAAAATCAAACACGTTTATGAAAACTTGCCGTCATAAAAATTAAAATATAATATCAAATTAAAAAGGTCAGTTATAATATATTAATATTACAAAAAGTTTCAAATGATCACTCAACTATAAACGACATAAAAAGATGCCACTCAACTTTCACTTCGTCATCAAATATCAAATTTGTGTATAGTGTCGTTGACTTAAAAATGTTTCGTGGTTGGAACATAAAAATAGACACTTTTGTGGTCAAAACGTATTGAACTAGATCGAAATCAGATGAGAGAGAGTTGCGGTTTCAAGGGATGCTGAAGAGTTAAAGCGCGCAACATAAGAAAGAGAGGGTGGTTAGCTAAGGGAGGGAAGGAGGCGGCGATGAGAAACGGTGGTCAAGAAGTGACGAAAGGCGAAGAATAAATAAATGAGAAATTACAATGACAATGTAATTAGATAAGTATAAATTTTGAGAAAGAAATATACTTGTGACTTGATATATTATGTTCACATAATTCATTCTATGATATTTTCACTTTTCTTGTTTTAAGGTAAAATATAAACTTTCTAGTATGAGTATTGTCATTCTCTCAATATTGCAGACACTTTGTAATTTCTGACCAAGTAATATAAGAATTGTTACACTGAAAATCACATATTTTGTAACTTATCCAAACGTTAAGTTGCAATGAATATGACTTATGAGTGTTAAAATGATGTTTCTAAATTGCCTTATTTGCCAATGATCCTTTGGTGGAGTGGTGGAAAGGACTTGGGCCATGTGAGTGGTCTCAGGTTCGATCCTCACCTCCATCAAAAGGTGAGGCATTGGGGTTATTCCCAACCCAAGGATGGCAAAGACTCCGGTTCAAGCCTGAGGGAACCCGAGTTTTCTATTACGGCGCATTTACTCCAGCGGGTCGTTCTGTCACAACAGGCGGTCAATTCGTGTGAAGGGTGCAACTCCTGTCAAGTGGCAGGAGGTCGGAAATTTTCTCGGGGAAAGCTATGTCCTATTTCTACCGAGGCGTGGGCCCCGTTAAGACAACATAGTCCTTGGGACAGAAATGAGACGGGCCTGCGACTTGCGGGTTTGTATTTACCGTCTGTTGTGAATTACACCTTTCAAAAAAAAATTTTTTGCCTTATTTGCTTAAGTTTGAAACTAAGAACATGTGTAGTGGTACACATGAATAATGCCCCCACCCATGGGCATTGTACGACACGTGTCATCTCAGTCAGTAAAGAGGCATTATGGGTGTTTTTCACAAGTGGGCGTAGTGGGATAATGTCCCATCGATGATTACCCAATTATTATTTTCTTGTTTTTTAATTAAAATTAATGGTATTTGAGTTGGAATGATCTCATTGGCCAAGCATATTGAAGAGAGGCGTTGATTGAAGCACGCCTGGAAGGATTTTTTGAAAAAAACTCCCTAAAACGCCAAGGGGGTGGGCTTGGGCGTGTTTGGGGGAGAAAAACGCCAAAATTTTTACCACTACGGGTGGTCTAAGACTTTTTCTTTAAAAAACATCTGCGAGACCCAATGAGCTAACCTGCGTTATCTATTCTAAAACAAAATGAGCCATCATTACATATATCCATGGTTGTAGAAATCGCTAGTCGCTAGTCGGTCGGTGAGGTGGGGACTAGCGATTAATCGGGGATTAATCGGGATTAATTGTAATTAATCGAAAATTAATCGAGATTAATCGGTGATTAATCGGGGATTAATCGGTGTCTAGTCAGGATTTTTACAACCATGCATGTATCTCTCTACATTGGCATATGCCATCTACATTGGGTAAAGTCTATATTAACCACACACCATCAAACTTAAAACCAAATTAACCATCATTACATATAATTAACCTAAAGATAATATGTCAACATATGACACAAACAATGGCCAGAAATCATTCTTCTTCTACATGTAGAAAGATATGTAAAAGGAGTGGGCGGTGCCGGGCGGTGGAAGGTATAGGCGCACGTGACTATGACACTAACTAATGGCTACAATAGTACTCTATACCCAATGGACACATGTACGGCCCACACTGGATCACGTTGGAGACAACTCACCGGCAGGATGCAGACCGCATTACCATGTACACGTGTACGGCTTCTGGCAGCTGTGTTGGAACCGCCCTCTGGACCCCACGCAATATTCTTGATGCTTCAATTTGAAAACAATACAATATTTACTGGCTGTTTGTTTAGGGTTTTTAATGGCTGAGATCTCTTACGCTTTTATTATTTCAGTCCTTAATAGTTTAGACTGTTTCTTTCGCAAACAAATATCTAAATGGTTCAGACATTTGCCTTAAAATGGCTAAGACCTCTAATCTGAAATGGTCGGACATTTGTCTCTGAACGGTTAAGCATTATACTAGCTTATAATAGTTTAAACGCTTTACTGGTTTAGCACTTAATAGTTCAGATCTCTTACTGCTTCAACACTTAATTATTCAGATGTTACCAAACAGTTTCTTAGTGTAAGAAAACAACATTTAGTGTAATAAGTAAATAACTTTATTTTCTATGTAATTATATAAATAACCATTCAGAAAATTATTTTTAACTGTAGCGACTGTCTTTCCGATCATTCTTTTACTTTTTTTTTTCAATTTTTCACAAAGCATTGTCAATTCTGATTAGGGTGATTTTCTATGTACAGGACCTATTGGTCACCGGGTTCATGTCGATCATTCTTTTACTTTTTTTTTTTCAATTTTTCACAAAGCATTGTCAATTCTGATTGGCTTGATAGTATTTTTTT
Source organism: Helianthus tuberosus (assembly GCA_030545235.1). Lineage (NCBI taxonomy): Eukaryota > Viridiplantae > Streptophyta > Magnoliopsida > Asterales > Asteraceae > Helianthus > Helianthus tuberosus. The sequence continues at coordinate 175,991,249 of CM060413.1, forward strand.
TTTCTTTTTGAGAAAATGGTATAATGCAACGTGGCTCTCATAAAAAAATACCAACAAAGTTAAAATATGTAATTTCTAATATGAGTGACCCATTGAAAAAATAATCTTAGTACATCAATATTAATATATTGGTATGTTGAAATATATGTGAGAAAAAATGTCGTAATATATAATTAAACGCCAGTTATATATAACTACGTTTTTCATATGAATTTTCGTAAGGTTGTTTTAGGCCAATCAGTTGTTTAAAGTTTTTTTTAAGCGATTCAATTTTTTAAACTGTTCAACGCTTATCTCTAAAAACACCATTGAAACATTTTTTATATCAACGTTTAAACAGGTCCATTGTAATGACCTATCGCCATGTTTTTGTATAACGACGTAACTTTTTTATATCAACGTCTAATTTTGTTCGAAGGCTTTTGATACGACATAACTTTTTCGTGACTTTCAAAAATACGGTCGCAACATGGTTTTTGTACTTTGTTTATTTTTATTTACGTTTCGAGCCCGACATGAAGCGCGGTTTAATAACCCACTAGTTAATCAATCATTAGAGTTGTAGTCTTGTAGAAAAATTTTAAGAGAAAGACCCTTGTCGATTATTAAAGTGTTGATGGTAGTGGCGTGTGGCAACAACGATGGAGGTGGTTGCGGTGGTTTCGACGACGACAAATAGGTCCTTTTAAATATCATTTTAGTTCATTTGGTTTGGGTCATTTTGCCAGTCTAGTCCAGAGGTTTCATTTTTTCGTATATGGGTCCAAAAAGGTTTCACCGTTGCCATTTTAGTCCACTAGGTTAACTTCATCCATTTTTCTGTTAACGAGAAGGGCAATTCGGTCATTTATATGTAATTTTGATAACTAGAAAGGCAACTCGGCCATATAAAATGACCGAAGTGCCCTTTTCATTAACAGAAAAATGAATGAAGTTAACGCAGTGGATTAAAATGGCAATGATGAAACATTTTCGGATCCACGGACAAAAAATAAAACATTTGAACTAAACTGATAAAATAACTCAAACCATAGAAACTAAAATGACATTTATCTCTTTATATAATGTTAACACTTTCAAAAAAAAATTTAATAATATTATTACGTGTTACATACGATGTGCACATGACGATATTTGTCATTATTAAAATTAGTCTTTCCTATAAAAAAACAAACATAACTATACAATCATAGTACTACAAGGTGTTATATACTATTATTAGTTATAAATAGAAATATAATTATACATTATAACATTAATACTACTATAAGGTGTTATATATTATTATTACTAGCTTACAACCCCGTGTATTACACGGGTTAAATGACGAAAAAATATAAATTATAAACTTGTATATAATCCTTATTAATGAAATAACTTATTTAGATAAAATAGTAAAACAAAAGGACAGTTAATTTTCGTTTTTCAAAATAATTTTCTAAGTTTTCACTTCTCTTTTGAGATACTACAATCCATTTTATTATGTCTTAAAAAGAAGTAACACTAAAAAATAAAAAAATAATGATCATAAAATTATTTTAAAAATAATTATAAGTTATGAGGTTATGGTAAATGAATTGTAATTAAATTCTACTATGTATATTAATGATATAATAAATACTTTGATATAAATACTATTTTTAGATATATGGATCATAAGACAAGATACAAATATTATCATTGTACAGAAAATATTACATATTAAAAAAAATCATACTAAAAATAAAGTATACGTTTAAAAAAATATGACTAAAGATTTTTAAACTATAAATTTGAGCGTCTAGAACAACTTTTTAATTAGTAGTTGACATTTAAATATTCAAATTAAAATTTTTATAATATTATATAATGTCTTTATTTAGCATGATGATAATGTCTTTAGTTGCATAATATGATTGAAATTAAGTTTAATATTTAAAAATCAATGTTATTAGGAAGTTGGACCATTTTTTAAGATGAAAACATATTGATAGTAACATAAATTTTGAATTGGAAGAAAATATTGAACACGTGTATTACACGGCTTAAGTAAATATATGTTATATACTTAATAGCAAAAAAATGTCTTTTAAAAACCATTTAGTGTTCGCTTTAAAGATAATTTGGTACTTTATTTAGATAATCCGCTTGCAATTTTAGTCTTCTAAGTTATATACTATAAGTACTTGTACATGTTATTTGATATTTTATTAGTAATTATTGTTTATATCCAAATAATATATTTTATCTTAGCAAATATATATGGTTAGGGTAAAATGAAAATTTCTACAAGTTATGAGAATTTAGAGAACTCGGCCTTACAAAGGTTTTTTGAATTTTTTACAAGGGGTGTGAATGAGCGGTTAGAGACTCAGGATGTTAAACTTTTTGATTTTGGATTTTAGTGGTTAAAACCACTAAAACATAGGGACTCAAAAAGTAATTTACTATTAATTAAATTTGAAATTATACGTTTGATCTCTAACTATATCTAGCTTAGACTATCCACTATCCCAACCCAACCCAACCCAATCATATATTAAAATACTAATTTCTCTCTCTTCCACCTACACAACCCAATCCAATCCAATTTTTCACCCACTATCACAACTCAACCCAACCTAAACTAATAATTTTATTATATAAAAAAAGGAAAAAGAATTAAATATTATAAAGAAATAGAAGTTAAATAATAGAAAAAAGAATAAAGAATTAATATTATGTTGGTTGCAACCATTGGTTGCCATACATAAATTTCAATTATTTAATTAAAATAAATTCCTACGATTTTGTCCTATTTGCCATGTGGCAACCGTTTGTGTAATTTGGTCACCATAGTGGGTAGTAATAAAAGACTCCAAATAATGCCATATGGCATTCTCTCCTTAAACCTAATAAATTTTATTTATATTTGTTTAATAAATTTCTTTTAATATTAATATTAATTAATAACCAATATATAAATATCACTTATTTTTATCCTTATCCTTATCAAAAATTAATAAATAATTTCAATTTTGCAATTTAGACCCTTTGTTTTTTTACTTTTAACCCAAAGTTTTTCATCTTTTGCAATTTAATCTCAACTCTTTTTTATTTTCAATTTTGGTCCACCATACTTTTTATCTTTCCAAATTTTTCGTTTCGTTCAAAATTTTTTGAGTTAACGCACCGCAACGTGCATGTGCGATTCAACATTTTTTCATATATTTTTTTTCTGTTTGACTGGTCCGTCGCGTCACATCTGTTTTTCTGCGTTTGACAAGTTCGTCTAACACGCGAGTCCTGGATGAACTTAGTTATTTTTTCTATGTTTTACGTTTCGGTTTAATTTCTCAGCAACGAGCGTGCGTGATTCAAAGATTTTACGTCTGCTTTTCACTCGGCGTTATTTTTTCCTGTTTTTATTTATTTTGTTTTTACGAACTTTTCCGGTGTTGGTGGTCGCTGACAATGGTATACTATTGCTATTACTTAACACAGTTTTATGACAACTGCTGCAACGCAAGGGCTTAATACTAGTTAAATAATATTATACTTATTATATTATTTGATACATTTATATATGTTATAGATAATTATTAATTAAATTTGAATTTATACGTTTATATATCTAACTATATTAATTAGTATTATATTATATTTTGTGTATAAAAATTAATATGTAATACTATTATTAAAAGGGATGAGACACCAGAGAGTGACACGTGTACAAAAAGATTTTTGTTTATTAGTATAGGAAGATTATTATTAATTATATATGCAATTAAAGTAGCTTCTCTCATTTGAAAATTTACCCTATCTTAATTTGCAAAAATTCTTCACCTCACATATTTACTATTCATTTTTATTTTACTTTTTCACTTTTTTTACAATTCAATTTTCTTTTACTTTTAACTCTTTTATTTTTTATCTTTTACTCTTTCAAACCCGATAGTTTTCATCTTTTACGTAAGTCTCATAGATTTCATTTTTTACACTTTAAACCCAATAGTTTTTATCTTTTACATATTTGTCACAAACATTTTCTATTTTTAACCCTAACACTTTTTTGTTTCCAAATTTTGTCCTTGTACTTTATATCTTTTATAAATTTGACGGTTTAAGATTCGTTCTAAATTTTGCGAGTTAACACATTGTAACGTGCCCGTGTGGTTCAACGTTTTTACTTCTATTCTTTTACGGTTTAACGCCGTCGAAACTCGCGGGGTCCTATGCCGAATTAGTTTTTCTTTTCTATGTTATACTTATTCGGTCATATTTTTGTGAATTAACATTTCGTAACGTGTGTGCATGATTCATTACTATTACGTTTACTTTTTGTTCTGTTTAACGGTATAGCCGCATGGGTTCTAAATACTATTTCTTAATAAAATTTGATCGATATTGTTGACTTGCATAAACTTGTTCTATACAAATACGCCATTTGTTTACTTTTCATCTAAGTTTGCGAAGCCAGGAGAATGGTTTGTGTTCATTGATTTTTGTTTTTTTGTTATTTTTGTGTTTCAAGTGGATTATATTCCAACTCTCTTAAGTTTGTATTGTTGGTTCAGTTCTGTTTTGAACATAATGTAAAACATGAAAACATACCTTTGATTGCATCAGATAGGCCAGCAGTAGTGTTTGACATGATTGTCAGCTTGATCTGGTTCCTCCTTAGGGTGCAATCTAATGATGGGGCTAAGAAAACCGATAAGGGAATCGGTATGGAGAGGAGGTCGATTGATGTTATGAGTTATGAGGGTTTGTGTAATTGTCCAACCCCATAACCTCCACATGAGTCTCCTTATATAAGCACCCAGGAGGAAACCCTAATCAGTTAATAAGGGTAATATGGTCCATCAACAATTACCAACTAATTATTTAATAGGATTGTTATATATTTTGATCTATATAATGTAAATGATTATAATGGCTACCGATTAAATATTAATACGTAATATATTTAATCTTACATTCTCCCACTTAGCCGAGTAATCATTTACTATGAGTATTAGATAAGCCTGATCAGGAGTTAACACTCATTTTAGCCTTAAACAAGTACTATAGCAGAAAAATACAGCCGTTGAATCATTATGCGACTCAGGACCCCCATTAATCATACTATAGCCTTAATTTAAAACCTAATCGTTATGATCAAAATACGCATAAGCCCTTTGTTTGATTTGTAACTATATTTGTCTATATGCCGTTATGCTAGCTTGACATATTCTTAGAGACATACAAAATCAAACTGATGAGGAAAAAAATTAACTAATACTTAGTCCTTCATAGTACGATATGCAGTTGCGCATGGCCATTAATTAATACCCGTCTCTGAGCTCTCTTAATAAGACTTATGGGTAATAGCCCTTCAGTTATAGGATCCTTAAGCATATCATGAATGTATTCGATACAAAACTTAGTTTCCTCAATTCGTTCATAAACGAATAATTAATTGTGTATCGAAACTTAATGCAGCACCTCTTGAACTGTTACTGTTCAAGGAGTTATGGTAACTGACTTTATCACACTAAGTCTTCAAAACATTAATTATATGGAGTTAATAAACTTATGAGTCCACTGATAAATTTCCAACAACATTTAGTGACTATATTATGTCGTTATAACTTAGGTTGTTAATATCAGTGCATTATGACTCCTCCATGAAATAGGTTTTGTCTGCTGACATAAAGATATACCCGAAATTACATTCTTGTCATCTTTGAATATTTCAAAGTTAGAGTAATAAACCGGTTTTAATTCTCATTTCTTCTTCAAATTATAGCTTCTCGTTTCCTTTAAAGATATTGTAATACTCCATTAGATGCTTCACATTAATCTAGACATATCTAGTGTGTTGCAATGTGGGTAATATCTAAACGAGTATAGACTTAAACTTACATAAGGCTTCCAATTAATGAAGCGTAAATAAATAATCTTATTTATCCTATTATCCTCTAAAGGAGAGCAGTATTGTCTGTTACATATGTAAGGACCCATTTAATGTTAAACTTATGGAACAGAACTAATATCCCATTGGGTCTATCTTAGTATGTTATGATATCAATCACGTAAGAGATATCTCTGAGATATATATTATATCAAAGTTTGTGTTAACAATGCTTTGACTTATGTAACATACACTTGTCAAAAGAATGTCATCTATATAGACAAGTTTATCTTAGTTGCTCCCACTCATCTTGAGGTAGGTACATTAATCCACTTGATTCTTGATGAAAATAATTACGTTAGCTTTTCATCACATTATGATGTTTGCATTAACCCATACATGGATATTATTGGCTTACAAATAAAGTGTTCTTTAACCTTCAGTTTGAAACTTTAGGTTGTTATCTAATGAACATGTAAATGTGTCAGCCATTTGTTAGGGAAAATTGTTTTAATGTTCATCTAATGTAGCTTTAAACTATTATAAGCTACTAGAACATTGATGATCCTTAAAGAAATCTTTTGTAAGAAAAACTCTTTCATAATTTATCTCTTCCTGAGTATAACCTTTGACAATCAAACATGCTTCTTAGTGTCTTAACGTTTATATTAGGACTTGATTTAGTTATGAACACTCTTAGGTAATTCAATCAAATCTCAAACGTTATACGAACACATAAAATCAGTTTTACTAGAAAACTGTTTTATTCCATTAAGAATATTGATTGACACTAATGGCTTAATTTGAAGAGACAGGATCAGTAAACATTTCCAAAAACCATTTCAACTTCAGTTAGGGAGGTTATGTAATCATCAAAGTTAGTAGGCTTTTAAACCTAGATGACCTCCTGAGTTGGTTATTGGGTTCATTAGAAGTTTCAGTTTTATGGATTAGCTCTTGGTTAGGTTGCTATCATTTTCAGGATTGTAAGTTTGTAAGAGTTGGTGCAGTATGGTGTACAAGAGGTGTAATCGGAGTTAAATTCAGAGTGAAATTTAATGACACTCTTCCCCCCGCCTCTTGTATTCCTTGCAAATCATAATAAGGACTTTGACTGCTCCCACTAACCTTAGAAATCTTTAGGAACTCAGCATGCTTAGGGTCAATATGTAACGACCAACAAATTCTAATAGAGAAACAAGTTAATGACGTCAGTCGTTGTAGTTTCTCTTGTTGAGGATTATGTTAGTTTAGGTAAGAAATCTAAGTGCGCCCACAATTAGGCAACAATGAAACTTTTGTAAGAGTAGCATTAGATTTAAGGAGATAAGTTTTGATAGAACAGTGTCGTGATGGAGCGGTGTCTTGTACAAGAGGTGCAATTTTAGGTAATGTAAAATTTTCACTCCCCACCTCTTGCAACTATTGCAAGTTATTATGAAGACACTTAATGCTCCCACTGATCTTTAATATCTCTAGAAATGCTACAAGAGACGTTTCAATGAGCTACATGACGTGGGAACCTATCATATATACATTAGACTTTATTTGATTTCTTTAATGTCCAGATATCATAAGAAACTTTAGGGACATATCTAATAGAAATCTTATTAAGTATATATATATGAATAGATTTCTTCTAAGACCGTGAGCCATATGCGACAAAATTTAGATACAAGTTGATAGTCTTTTAAATGATAAATTAATTATGTCTGAATATTCCATTTTGAATAAGTTCCACTAATGTCAATGAATGACTTATGATGGACCCATACTTATTCCTTAAGCCAAGTAATATTTTAGGGCTTTAATGTCATGATTTAGAATCACATAGAATGAGATTGGATAAAAATCATCCTCATTAACCATGTCATGATTTCTCATGAATTTCGGTTATAATGGATGAAATTTATAAGTCTCATTTTCCTTTTGTCAAATTTTCATTTGCGTGACGACAAAAGTTGTGAAAGCGTAATGTATCATCTAGTTCCATCTTAGTAATGTTTCTATCCAGATATTTAGAACAATAAAATGAGAGTTTAAGGTAAGTGTGACTTTATGTTGACTATGCAAACCTCACAACCTTCATGACATAGCCTAAGTAATGATACGGTATTCTGATTAATCTTCAGAATATGTAAGGTATCGAAAAGCTTTGTTAAAAGATTGCTTATTATGGTTCTTATAGCCTTAACAGCTAATTGTGTCACGAACTCTCATGTTAGTTATTTGTCAAGTTCTGGTAAGGAAACGTATGGAACTAGAGTCAACTAATCATGTGTTAATTGGAATATTAAAATTATCAGACTTAAATATCATTAGGAAATGACTACCTAATTAACTTATCCAACTGTTCTTTGGAATAATGGATAGTCTCGTTGCTTATGCCTAGTCTAATGGCATAATTATGCAGTGAGATTTTCCCTTGAAGAACCTTAAAGTTGGGATTTTGTACTTGTATTTTGTCTATGGACTTTAGAACAATCCTCTTTTAAAGTATTAGTGGTTCTAAGGTGAGTAACAACTTATTTTCCAGCTTCAAACATTTATTTCTTTGTACATATGTTGCTTATCAACACACTCGTTATACTTTGGTACTTTTGAGTGTTATAGTTGATTTATAATGCATCAAATTTGTACAAGTGAAAATCTTAGTATGTAATGTACTGGAAAAATGTACTTATTTCCATGCGTAAGCCCCTTAACTTTATGGGTCAGGGTATCGTACATTATAATGTATTCACATATACCACTGAACTGTACAATTTATAATTTTAAATGAAGACATGCACCTTAGGAGTTCTTGTGATTATTCCACAATTATAGATTAGTCTTAGGGAAGACTTAATCTGGAATAACCTCTTAGTGATAGCACTTATTCTTGATTATCATAAGAGACATCATGTTCGATTTATCCTAATCATCATGCTCTACTTTTCTTCTGTAGTGCTTTATCAGAAGAGAGCAATAGGAGTATCGTGCCTTAAGAGATAATCAAGGATTTAATTTAAGAGCTAATTCTTAGAGAAACTTTAAATAAAGCAAAACATTTTAGGCTTAGGAATTAGAGTGGATGAGATATAGACTTATAGAAGAAACTTATAGTGAGTAAAATTATGGGTACTAAGAATAAGGCAGACGAAATGATCATAAAAAAATTAATTAAGGATCATTAAGTGAAGATGTTGTGATATGTCTATTACTAACATCAAAATAATAGACTTAGCTAAAGTTCTACTTAAACGAAGACAAAACAGCTTTGGCCAGAAGTGTAATCATTTAAGCATATGTGCAAAGTGGTTGTAACAAATCAGCTTTGGCCAGAAATTGAGACAATCACTTTAGTTATGCACTTGTTGAGTATGCCATCTATGAATGAATTAAATCAGCTTTGGCCAGAAATTAAGACAATCATGCTTATGATGCACACACAACATAGCTTTCATAATACTTGAACAATAAGTAGATGTATCAAGTCAGCTTTGGCCAGAAATGATACATCAAAAACTCATTCAAGTTAAGCTATTTTGGTTTTGTAAAACATTATTTGATCCTTATTAATTAACTAAATATTTACAAAAACCAATTATTTAATAGCAAACCACCCGTTAGCGCGGATCGAACTCCGCGGTGAGTTCGCTGGGGGGTACAGGGGGACAGCGTGCCCCCTCACGGGGTTCGGGGCGGAGCCCCAAGCTAAATCTTAGTTCATATTAACTGCTTAATAAAGTAATGGGATTTCGAATAAGTCTTGAAAATTTTATGAACACTCATGATTTCGGATGATCAGACAGTTGTTGATCCGTAATGGACGAACAAATGTTCATCCGGAATGATCAATTAGTTGTTGATCCGTGATGATCCGTAATGTTCATACGAAATGTGTTCCTCAAGCTATAAAATCCTTAATTTAAGCAGTTACTAATTGATAAGGTTCAAATCCGAAATCTTAGGGATTATGGGATTAAGTTTCCTGTTTAAAAGTTAGTTATTTTTATCTGTTTATTTCGAAAAGTTTTATCCATTAATAAAATAACAGATTTCGAAAATTCTAATTAGATAAAAAATAAATCAAACAGGAACAAACACCCAATAATCCTAAATCATTCCAAAACTAAGGGAAATTTCGAACTTTCTGATGAACAAGTGATGAAAATAAACATTCAAACATTCATCCGAAATGCATCGGTAATGATCCGAAATCATCCGTAATGATCAGAGATGATCCGTAATGATGTAGATCCAGATCCGGAATCATCCGTAATGACCAGTGATGATCCGTGATGATGAAACTTAGATCCGAAATCGTCCGTAATGATCAGTGATGCTCCGTAATGATGAAACTCCACATCCGAAATGATCCGTAATGATGAAACCTCAGATCCGAAATCATCTTTGATTGATCCGTAATGATCCGAAATGATCAGAGATGATCCGTAATGGATGATTCTAATCCGGAATGGCATCTCGGGTAAAAGGGTTTGAAGACGTTCATCCGTGATGCATCCGTAATGGATCCGTAATGATCCGAAATGGCATTTCGGATAAAATTATTTGAAGACATTCATCCGTGATGCATCCGTAATGGATCCGTAATGATCCGAAATGGCATCTCGGATGACAGAAAACGGATTTTAATGGTTTTCAATTCTGTTTTTCAGTTTTATTCCAGATTTACGGATATAAAACAGAACCGACTAATCAACATACGCTCTGATACCACATGTTGGTTCAGTTCTGTTTTGAACATAATGTAAAACATGAAAACAAACCTTTGATTGCATCAGATAGGCCAGCAGTAGTGTTTGACATGATTGTCAGCTTGATCTGGTTCCTCCTTAGGGTGCAATCTAATGATGGGGCTAAGAAAACCGATAAGGGAATCGGTATGGAGAGGAGGTCGATTGATGTTATGAGTTATGAGGGGTTGTGTAATTGTCCAACCCCATAACCTCCACATGAGTCTCCTTATATAAGCACCCAGGAGGAAACCCTAATTAGTTAATAAGGGTAATATGGTCCATCAACAATTACCAACTAATTATTTAATAGGATTGTTATATATTTTGATCTATATAATGTAAATGATTATAATGGCTACCGATTAAATATTAATACGTAATATATTTAATCTTACATGTATATTTCATTTTCAGCCCTTTAAGTTTTGCCTTTTATTTTAGGTCCTTAAGTTAAAGTTTTCTGTCTATAAATCCGAGTTTTTTCTACGATTTAACCAGCTCGCGGTATATGTTCGAGTTTCTCTTTGCCTACGTGTTACGTCATGTGCAAGCATAAATTCACGTTTTAGTTAGCGATTTTTCTCGGTTTTGGCCATCATTTGCTTACTACTAAGCATGGTTTTGCGATCCCTGCACCCGCAACGCGGGGGTTAAATACTAGTTAGTCATAAATAGAAATATAATTATGCATTATAACATTAGAAAAATCTGAATGAAACTAAAACTCATCTATAGAAGCTGATAGAATCAACCATACTAAATTCTATCTAATTAATACTAAATCAAACTTAGAACATGCATCTAACCCAAGTCAAAAATCATATGATTACTAACTAAAAAACCCTAAATTAATTTGTCCACATCAAGATAATAAAACAATGATATCAAAACCCCTACATAGAAGACCAAAATAAAAACCCTAAATTAATTTGTCCACATCAAGATAATAAAACAATGATATCAAAACCCCTACATAGAAGACCAAAATAAATAACATTTAAATTCGTATTTTTCTTAGGTCTAGTTTAAACATTTCACTATAAAACAAATGGCATTCGGTGTTAGACAAATCCGTCGTAAATCACTCAATGAAGGATGTATCCGTTAGTGATACCCTGCTTACAGAGAAATTACCGATTCAGGGATCTTGTATGTCAAGATACTCACTTTTCTAGTAGTGTTGGTATGGAGGGAGTTTATTATTACAAAACACTAGACCATATAACATATGAACTTCATGTGAGTAAGTTATGAGGTTCAAAATTTTGAACATGTAACAAAGCAATACATTTATGTTGTTTTAGGTTTGAATAAAATTGAATGAGTTTTGTAGGGTGTCCTAATATGAAACTTTACTCAAAAAGTAATATTACGACACTTATAACTTTTATTGGTTATGAACTAGTTACCGTTTCTTTCAAGTGTATCAAACGTTCAACACGTCTCTTTAATAAGACAAGTATTTATAAAGGGTATCACTAAATCATAAAATATAGATAGACCTTTCGAGTGAGTATGTTTTGTTAGTAAGGGTATGCTGTGGGGTAAAAAACCACGACATGGTCCTATGTGGCCAAAATCGTTGGCTTTGAACGCGTCGCCTCTATGGCCTAGAGCTTGGGTGTGGAGATGTCCATGATGAGAAACTTGGTTTCAAAATAAAATATTTTCTTGAGTTTCGTGAGAAATGTGAGAGGGCATATGAATTGATATGTAGGCATCATGTTTTGAACTTAGCCATTATGTTTTGTGTTGTTTTGGCAAGAAAAACACTAAACATATCAATTTAAAACACAATGCAATGTATTATATTATAGGTATGAAATTTAAAACACAACTAAAACACATTGCTTAACACATAAAACACACTACTTAACGTTCTTGACACGGTGTTTTAAATTTTAAGCCTAGAATTCATTGCATTTTATCTTAAATTGTTATGTTTAGTGTTTTTCTTGCCAAATAAATCTAAAATATCATGTATAAGTTCAAAACATGATGCCTACATTTTGGTATCATACAGGACTTTGTCACATTTGAATATAAACATTTTGATATAAAGTCTTTTGGCTACCGATCTTGGTTGTTTCTTTTTAACAGCTTGGGTTGTATTTTTTTTTTTTTTTTCTATTTTTTTAATCTTGTTTGTAGTAGTTGGTGCTGTTTCTTTTTACAGCTTGGGTTGTATTTTTTTTATTTATTTTTTGTTTTTTAATCTTATTTGTAGTAGTTGGTAAGCATGTGTCGAGTTAAGTCTCTCTTTTGATTCTTATGGATAAGCATCGTCTCTTGATTTGATGGAATAATTGTTGCTAATTTATTCATCATAAATAAACAACAAGAATTTAGCATACTTAGTTGTTTTTTAGCTTTGGGTGATTTCAAAAATAAATAAATAAATAAATTACATGTTTTTAAATGTTTATGAATTAGAAAATAAAGTGCATTATTAATAAACTAAAATATATATAATCTATTATTTCTCTAATATTTGTTAGATCCAGATATGTAATTAATAATAAATAAAATGTAAAACAAAGAATTATAAAATTCAATATATAAGTTTATGATTTAGAAAATATTTATGTAATTATAATTAAATAAAATATGTCTACTTAATTGTAATTACCCAATAAATATTGCCAATGAGTGGAGTGGTTGGAGAAAGAATTGGTGTTTTTTTTGTGACTTAGGTTCAATTTTCACTCTCCTTATTATTTTATGCAGCATCCAAGTGAAGAGCAAATACGGGTGGCGCCGGTTCGACTTGAATGAGAGGCAAGATTTTACCGATTATTCCACTGTCGTGCCTTCGGGCGGGTGGAGATCGGGTTTCCGTGCATCTGGGGAGAGCCAAGGGGCTGGCGGCAGTCGAGTAGTCCACCTTGGCCACAACGCTCAGTGTCACGGAAGAAATACAAGATGAGAGGAGCAGAACATTGTCCTGTGCAGCTGTGAGTTGTGTGTGTCTGTCACTCTGCTCACCTCCGCATCATTGTCTGATCTTGATAATGGAATCAAGACTGGACACTGGTCGTTCTACAATGGGAGATCACACTATGACACGACCCAGTACAACGAAGACATGATCAAATTCAGAAAAATGGCTTTGGGCACACAAGACTTGGCCAACAGTAAGTACAGTCGGCCCAAGAGTGAATACATATTGCACCCATCTGGGTTAAGTAGTGAAGGGCCGAATACTCGCATAATGGAGACGGTTAGGTTGCGGTATGACAATCCTAGCTCGAGCGAGGGTTCTCATGATAATTGTACAAAAAGTATGCTAATTTTTTTTGTTTATTTTTAAATTCGATTTAATGAGTTCGTGTACGATTATTGAAGTTGAAAGATTCAAAGGGTTTTGGTTAAATTGGTGAGATTTATGGTCATTTGACAATTGGTTTGAAGGTTATTTTAAAGGTTTAACAAAATAACGTGTGTACACAATGGATTTGTTATAATCGGCACCACATTGGCACCAAGTTTGACAAAATGCTTGTCGTTTGGCATGTTTGCTGTCACTGGCACCACATTTTTCGGCTTCTAGATGATATGTAGAATATTATGCCACAAATAGTTATTTTTACTAATATGTGTACACAATGGATTTTTTATAATCCGCGCTAAATAAAAGCTGAGAGACGCAACGACTCGGCTTGATTTAGTGTGACGTTCGCGCACGCTTTAACGCGATGTCTACACGTGTTGTCCGCGACGCAACGCCTGCAGGGTATTATCCTAGTTAATATTAAAGGTCAATTATCAATAATTAGAAGCGGTATTTATAGATTTCATTAACTTTGTTGTGACAAAATGATATTTAAACTAATGTCCTTTCAAATCATTCAAGTGTATTTGTAAAAATCTCACATTTCATGAACACAAAAAAAAAATCGTTAAGCCTTCAAATTCAATTATTCAAACTCCGTTTTTACTTGATCGAAATTATATCACCGTTTAATAATCTACTTGTTGGAAGGGGAGTGGGAGATCAACTTGTGTAGGTGAGCTTTTTTTTCTTTCTAAACGAAAATTGTGAAAGTCGACCAACTCATAGTTAATGACTTAATTCTACATAAGAATGGCAATGGGTTATGCAACTGGCTATGGTCAATATCAGTCTCATACCTGAATGTAAAATCATATTCCATATCTAACGTATTATTCATTATGTTTATGTCAGGTAATTACCCATCGGGTAACGGTCACGTTTGCGGGTATCAGGTAAGCGTATACCCTTAGGGCTAGTTTGGTTCACGGAAAGTTTTTGCAGGAATTGGAATTCAAGAAAGGAGTTTGAATTTGTATGAATTCCTTCGTATTTTTATATCATGTTTGGTTTATAAATTTATAAAACGTAATGGAATGTTAAAAAAAAATTAAGACAAATTGGATTTAAATAATCTCAGCTTTCTCAATTTGGCCGATAATAATCTCAACTCAGTTATTAGTCGATAATAATCCGAACTAGTCCACTTTTGGCCGATAATAGTCCGTCGTTAAAAATAGCTTAACGGAGTTAAGCTTTTTTCCGAATTACAAACTGATGTTTTATGGATTTTGATCAGAACGAGAATACGAGTCGATTTATGTAAAACTTACCTCAAAATGATGCTTCAAACGGCTTGATTTTTGTTAATTGGAAGTTTAAACACCCGAATTAAAGCACCATTTTCGTCGTTTGGGGCAGTATTTCGAGATAAATTTTACATCAATCAACTCGTATCCTCGTTCTAATCAAAAGCCCTAAAACATCAGTTTGTAATTCGGGAAAAAAAACGTAACTCCGTTAAACTATATTTAACGCAGACTATTATCGGCCAAAAGGGGAACAGTTCGGATTATTATCGGTGAATAACTGAGTTGGGATTATTATCGGCCAAATTGAGAAAGCTGAGATTATTTAAATCCAATTTGCCAAAAATTAAATGACATAAATTTCCTTGATAAATCTTCCCCTAAATAATTCTAGTTAGTATATTGGGATGAAGATTTATTTAAAGATGTGAGGGTTATTTGGTAATTATATAACATTCCAACGGGAAGTTTGAAATTCCATTAAAGGAGTGAAGGAAAGTTGAAATCCCATTATTGAAGGACTTTGGAGGAAAATATTCCAATTTTATTTTCCTCTAATGCAAACCCAACATGATTTATAATGGAAAAGAATTCAATTCCAATTCTAATTCCATATCATTCCGTGAACCAAACACCCCTAGATTTCCAAGTACATTTTTCTCTTTCATTTATAATTTCATATAATTCTATGTTTTTTTTTTAATCTACCACAAATTAAAATACGATAAACTGTATGCATATCATTGTCATCATAAAATATTTGAAATATCTAAAATATCATGTTAATCTAAATCTCATATGATAGTTTCTTAATCATAAAATATTTGAAATATCTAATATATCATGTTGATATAAATCTCATATGATAGTTTCTTAATCATAAAATATTTGAAATATCTAAAACTAGGTTAGAACCCCGTGTAATACACGGGTTTAATAAATGTAATTTTATATAGTAGATAAAAAATAATATATTTTAAAAAACCTCTTTTATTACACGTATTGAGTAAATAGAATTTTATATATTAAATAATAAAAAGTTATATTTTTAAGAATTTCGTGTATCGTGCGGTTTGAATAAGTGTAATTTTATATACCAAATAATAAAAAAATTATATTTTTAAAAAACCCTGTGTATTCACGGGTGAAAGAAATGTAATTTTATATACTAAATAATAAAAAAATTATATTTAAAAAAACTTCGTGTATTGTACGGGTTGAATAAATCTAATTTTATATAGAAAATAATAAAAAAATTATATCTTTAAAAACCCTCGTGTATTACACGACTTGAATAAAAAAAACTAATGGATAAAAATAAAAAAAAATCCATTTTAATTTAGAAATATTTTTTTAACAATAGATAAACCCGTGTATTACACAGGGGTTTTAAAGATATAACAACTCATGTAATACACGTGGTTTTAAAGATAAAACTTTTTTTTTATTATTTGGTATATAAAATTACATTTATTCAACCCGTACAATATGGTTCTTATAGATATAACTTTTTATTATTTAATATATAAAACTACATCTATTCAACCCGTGCAATAAAAGATGTTTTTAAAGATATATTGTTTTATTATTTAGAATATAAAATTTATTTATTCAACTCGTGTAACACGGGGTTATAACCTAGTTATTATTTATATTAAATATAAATTCGAAAATCTATCTAACATCTAATTTGTTTTTTTTCTTTATCTAGCATCTAATTTGTTTTTTTTCTTTCACTTGAATAATACCGAATATATGTTGCAAAATAGGTTATGTGATATTATTTTTGTATAAAAGATTTATATTAATTTAATTAATATTTAATAATTTAAATTAAATAATTATTATCTACAATTAAGGATGATCTAGAATAATGACAAGTGTCAGATATCATGTTGATATAAATCTCATATGATAGTTTCTTAATCATAAAATATTTGAACTATCTAAAATATCATGTTAATCTAAATCTCATATGATAGTTTCTTAATCATAAAATATTTGAAATATCTAAAATATCATGTTGATATAAATCTCACATGATAGTTTCTTATTTCGTATCATACAAAAATATATATATATATATATATATCAAAAAGAAAAGTTTATTTTTCAAGTAATGAACTTATTAGAATAAAGTATTATTAAACATGGTTAAGCAAACAAAAATAAAGTAAAACAAAAAAACCGGGTATACGGACATACGGTTTCGGGCAATTAAAGCGTGTATAACCTAATTCTATACCCGTGATTCTTTTTATGGTCATATACCCGAATACCCATATCAATACATGACCCAGATGTTTCAAGTATACCTGTCATGCTCGAGTTTTTTTACCATCCCTAATTCTACAAATATTTATGGTGACTTAGTGAAGCTTTTTAAACTGATAAACAATGCAAGTTTTATTAAAAAATGGCATTTATGTTGTGTTCCCGAGTTTCATTTAACGAAGGAACAGAAACGATTTGGATTCCTAACCAAACTTAGGGGTTGTTTGTTTAGCTCTTAATGAGACTCTTAATAGTTAATCATTATAATGAGTCTGAATGGTTAAGACCTCTTATCTGAATTGGTCAGATATTTGCTTCTGAACGGTTAAGCATTATACTGACTGTTAATGGTTCAGACTTATTACTTATTACTGGTTTAACACTTAATGGTTCAGACCTTTTACTGGTTTAACATTTACCAATTTAGAAGTTGTCAAACAGCTCCTTACTAAAAGTTTCTAGTTGACAAACATATGATAATCTTTATAGTAACTCGTTTACAACTTTTTTTCAACATCCATACATATAGGTGGACGAATAAAAGGAATCTCTTAACACTTATTGAAAAGAAAAAATGGTTGGCTATGATTGGAACTTTGACATAGACGACGAGGTATAACTCATTATTTGTCATTTTTATAGCTTGAGTTGTGCATTTGTCACTTTCAATTAATAAAAATCAGCAACTTTGACTTGTGTATTTTCAAATTTGTGATTAGTAATCAATCTAGATCAAGTCAAACAATAAAAATTTGCATCATATATCTTGATAAACTTCAAATCAAATCAACAACTTATAGGGTATATGATATCTATTTTTTTAACTATTTTGTTCAGCTAAATTTGTTTAGAAGCATGTGTATATGTATGACCATTCGCAATGGTTAATGCCTGCTTAGGAACATTTTTCGTCACATCAGTATCATAATGCCCCTTTGAAATGTGTAATGGTTAACGCGCCTTAATGCACTTTTAATAATTACTTTGTATTTTGTTTTCTCCTCATTCGACGTTAACCTAAAAATGTCTCTCTCTTCATGCCCCTATAATGATCAAAGAGATTATGTTAAAGACGTTATCAAACCTTTCATGTCCCTATAATGCCCCCTAAGATAATTATAACAATGTTGGATTACTTTCAAATGTGAAGTTATTATGTAATACGATATTTTTCATTTCTTATAACTTTTGACTCGTCTTTTTTTTTTTTTAACAAAGAAAAGGTCTCGTTGTCATCGCTAGATGACTTCCTTTTCCACAAAGTGATTGCTTTAGGGATTTTACTATTTTAGTGTACAATATGTAGAAAAGTTGGCTAGAGTAGATAGGGGTTGCTTGGAGACCAAAAATAAGAAACTTGCCATGTGTCTAAAGTCACTTAAAGAAGAGCCATGAGTATGGAGAGTCGTTGTAGTAGTGTATAAAGTTTTATGCAACAAAACACACTTCAACACATCTTATTTTTTATACTTCATGGTTGACAATAGCACCGATGGAATCGAGGTTTTGATAAAATAATGTAGTTGAACCCTTGAATAATAAACAATTAGAATTTTAAAACTAGTTATTTAAAGAAAACAAATAAGTTATAAGCGAAGTGGAAGTTTAAAACACATGAGATATAAAAATCAAAATGGTCCCCAAAGGTTTAAAATCAAAGTGGACAACTCAAATCATATATGAATCACTTGTTTCAAAAATTGAAAATAAAAGGACTTGAAAATGATAGAAATAAAAACTAAAAAGGTGGATTTTGTTAAAAAGCATAAGAGTGGATATGTATGTTGATATTATTGGTGTTAGGTATGTTGTCATGTGTATTGGCCATTAGGTATGCCCCATTTTGCTTCACAAGCTAGATCAACAACAAGTGTCCTCCCATATCTTAAAAAGAAAAAAATAATAATGTTTTTTAGATGTTCAGTGTTCATACATTTTTGGAATATCAAAAACAAAGTGAGCAAAAAACAGCCAAATGTAAGTAAAATTTAATACCAATTGTGTATTCATAATCGGAGGAGTAACTATTCGTAAGTCACTCGTGTTCTTCTCGGTGAAACTCAAATTAAGCTGAGCTTAAAGAAGCTCGAAATTAAACCAAAGCTAATGCATATGCAATAAACAAGCTTCATCTTGGGCTTCACATACCGTGTATATACATACTTTTATATAATTACAAAATAAAATTAGTATATAATTTTACAATATAAATAACTAAAAAAATATATATTTCATTGAATTTAAAAATAAGAGTAAAATGCAATTTGCGTCCCTGTGGTATGTCCCAAACATCAACTTGAGCCCCTAAAAACATTTTTTGCATTTTGAGCCCCTGTGGTATTAATTTCATAACACTTTGAGTCCCTGCCGTCAGTCTTCCGTCAGTTTGACCGTTTGCCAGTTGTGAAAAGTCCATAATACCCCCCACCCTTTAATATCTACGCAGACAAGTTTCACCAGTTTCATTATCATCATCAACAGTCGCCCAACTCCCAATATCATCATCATCAACAGCTCTCCCAACTCCCAAGATCATCATCATCATCTTCATATTCGAGATCAACAGATCATCTTCATCGAACATCGAACAGATCATCTTCATCTTCATCGAACAGATCAGGTTCATCTTCATCCTCATATTGGTCATTCGATGTGTTTATGTGTTTATATTGTGAAAAAACAGAGGGTTGATTCTGGGTTTGATTTTGGGTTACATTCGATGATTTGGGTTGATGTTGAAAAAACAGAGGGTTGATTTTGGGTTCCATTCGATGTTATTTGAATGTGTTTATATTGTGAAAAACAGAGGGTTGATTTTGGGTTCATATTCGTCATTTGAATGTGTTTATATTGTGAAAAACAGAGGGTGAAAAACAGAGGGTTGATTTTGGGTGAAAAACAGAGGGTTTGATTCGATGATTTGGGTTCCTCATATTAAGAACTGATCGGATCAGTTTTGGATTGAATGTGTTCCTCATTTTGATTTTTGGTTTTTGTTTGATTCAATGATAACAGTTATTTTGGTATTTTGGATTTGATTTGATGATTTGAATGTGTTATTTGGGGTTATGGTTTAGGGTTGAATGGATTTTTGGTTTGATTCTTGTGGGTTTAGGGTTTAGGGTATCAACTGAGTATATTGTTCAAAATGCATCAAAACAGAGGTTTGCAATGTGTTTTGGTTTTGATTCTTGTGTGTTCATCATATTGATTTTTGGTTTGATTCGATGATTTGGGTTCCTCGTATTAAGAACTGATCGGACCAGATTCGAATGTGTTCCTCATTTGAATGTGTTTTGTTGTACAGAATGGCTGCGGATGTAAAGATACGCAAAACACCAACTACGAAGGCGAGAACACTTGACAACCTCCTAGAAGATGCGGTGCACATAAGGAAGTGATTGATATGAATGAATATAACCCCAGTGGAGCTCTTCGATTTTCCTTGAAATTCCAGAGCTCGCTAATTACATATCTACCACTGGGGTTAAATTCATTCATACGAATGAATATAACCCAAGTGGCAGATATGTAATTAGATACACTGGGATTATATTCATTCATATCTGGATCAGTTTCCCGAAGTGCACCCGTCAGTAAAGATCCACAATTGCTTGTGGTCGTATGACGTTTTGTCTCTGTATTGTATGTTACGGTCTTTTGTTATCGAGTCTGTAAGTTCCGTCAACTCTACAAAGTTGGTATGACGTTTTGTCTCTGTATTGTATGTATAAAAAGTTTACATTTAATATACAATTTAGGCTTTAATAATTTGTTATATATAGTATAAATTTAATTATTAGATTTCTTAACAAAAAACCAAGAAAAGAATTTAGGGGCTCAGGTTGATATTTCACTCATACCATAGGGACGCAAAGTGTTATTAATATATGCAAAAAGACGGTCTTACCCCTGCCTCTAACAGTCAACCTGACGGCAGGGACTCAAAGTGTTATGAAATTAATACCACAGGGGCTCAAAATGCAAAAAATTGTTTTTAGGGGCTCAAGTTGATGTTTGGGACAAACCACAGGGACGCAAATTGCATTTTACTCTAAAAATAAAGTCTAATCTAACTTTGGAACTTTTACTTGCTTATAAAAAAAATATATTTCATTGATTATAATATTTAGTAAAACAATACACTTCACATTTCTAAACATAATTTGGAACTTTTACTTGCTTCCTATCTTCATTCTTTTCATGGAAAGATGACATGTACATCATGTGAATCAAATCAAATCAACTGAACACTTTCATGTGACCAAAACAATGCACACATTGATAGATATATGCTTATCAAATGCAGCTCATACAAGTGTGTGCTCCACTGTTACGACTCGTGATACGTGGTGGTGATTATGATACGTTTCGTCCTGCTCTGATAAACGCGTTTTGAAGAAAAAACTGATATCCGCACTTTCGATTCATCAAAAACTAAGAAAAAGACTTCTTCCATTGTAAAGAACACCAAAAGATCATATCTGATAATCTGTGCCACTTATCTACATTTTGGCCAAACTTGTAAACAATTGTGAGAACCCGTAAGATCGAAATAACTACCTAAAACTGACATGAAGCGTAGTGGATGACGGATTGACGGGTATCTTTACAAAGATGACGACTTGCTAATTGTTTGAATATATTAAACAGATCGGTTAGTAGAGAAAGAAAACTATGAATAATCAACAATTACTGTTTTATCTTAAATGCGGGCTTATGTTCCTCCCAAAGTCACCCTCTTTCATCATTGCCACAAATTCACTGTAATCTATCCGACCATCCTGTAATCATAGATACAAAAAAAGTTCGTAAGAGAATTGACATTTACCGAGATTTGAGTTGATTCTGGTTGTATTTTACCTCTAATGGATCAAATGGGTAAATTTTAAAAACCTGCTTGAATATGAAACGTATTGAAACTTGAAAGTGACACGAAATGAATTTATACACTATTTTTTTTAGTAAAGTACACAGATGGTCCGGTGGTTTAGCAATATTTTGGATTTGGTCTCTAGCTTTTCAAAAGTACACGGATGGTCCATGTGATTTGCACTTTGTAACGCATTTAGTCCCAGCCAACAAATCTAAAGGTTTTAGGCTTTAGCATGTCCAAGTTAGGGACTAAGTGCGTTACAAAATGCAAACCACATGAACCATCCATGCACTTTTGGAAAAAGCTGGGGACTAAATGCGTTACAAAATGCAAACCATAGGAATCATCTGTGTACTTTTGGAAAGCTAGAGACTAAATTCGAAATATTGGTAAACTACAGGGACCATCCGTGTACTTTACTCTTTTTTTTTTTGTAAAATTTAAGGGTAATGGAAAAAGATGTTGGCGGGTCAACCCAACTTGTGTTGACCGGATTTGGAAACGATGAGAATAAAGAGGGAAAGACGTACATTATCTTTATCGATTTCACTCATAACTTCATCAAGATGTATATCATCCAAACCGAATTTTTCAAATGCCAGTTGGAGTTCATCTGGAGTGATGTATCCACTACCATCTTTATCGAAGTATGAAAAGGCAGCATACATATGATCCTCTTTATAGACTTTATTTATGTGAAGCATTGCCGCAACAAATTCTCCGTAATCTATGGTGCCACTGTTGTCAATGTCCGCCTGAAACGTTAGTAAATATGTGTCATCAAACGTGTGTGTATATACATCCATATGAAATTATGAAAAATACATTATAAGAAATTTACCGCTTCCATTAGGCGAGTGATTTCGGACTCTTTTAAATTGGCGCCAACTTTCTCTAAGCCTTTGTTTAATTCTTCTAATGTGATCTGGCCACTGCCATCGGAATCAATCATTTTGAACATTTGTGTGAGTCCGGCGATTTCTTCTTCGGATAGAGTCTCAGCAATAACCTGAAATCAAGCAACACGGTGTTTGGTTATAATGTAAAAAGGAGTAATATGCCATTTTCGTCCCTGATGTTTGGTCAGTTTTGCGACTTTCGTCCAAAGGTTTGTTTTTCCGCATCTGGATCCAAAAGGTTTGAAATCTTTCCATTTCCATCCGGCTTGTTAACTCCATCCATTTTTCTCTGTTAAGTCAGGGGAATTTCCGTCTTTTTGTTAACTTTAAAAAACGATGAAAATACTCCTGACTTAACAGAGAAAAATGGATGGAGTTAACGAGATGGATGAAAATAGAAAGATTTCAAACCTTTTGGATCTAGATGAAAGTCGCAAAAATGACCAAACCTCAGGGACGAAAATGACATTTTACTCTAAAAAGAAGTGACAATTAATATGTAATTAAACAAGAGTATTATAATAAACACTATGATTTATGGTTAAAAAGGGTTGACAGAGAAAAGTTAAAAAAAAAAACCCTACTCTGATAGCTATCTTCTTGATTTTGTTCATGGCAGAGAATTGCTTGAGACGGGAAAGAATGGCAGAATCGAGAGGCTTATCTGGAGCCACACCGTTAGCTTGAACCCAAGGGTGACCTAGACCAGAATATGATGGTTAAAAAATATTAAAACTTTATAAAATATTAAAGCAAACGGTACTTTGAGAGTTATATGAAGCTAGAAGAATGCTTTTAGTGAATCTCATATTTATTTTTGGACTTGTATTTACTCCAATTCCATACGTATGTAAGTATTCATTACTTACGATTACCATCAACGAAGATAATTATAACTATAACTAACTTTATGAGTTCATCTATTAGTAAGGTAACCAATACTATGAATTTATTAATAAGTACGCTACCCGTGTATAAAAATTTACACAGGTAGTTCCGATTTCCAAAGCCTGACATCTTCCTTAATCAATACATACACGAACTTATGAAGCTTTCAGATATGCCCATGTGAAAAACTAAACACAACTGACAATGTATTCATAAGTTTCAGCATTATTATTAAAGTACAAAGATGGCCCCTGTGGTTTACCAAAATTTTGGATTTGGTCCCTAGCTTTCCAAAAGTACAACGATGGTCCCTATTGTTTGCACTTTGTAAGATTAACGCATTTAGTCCCCAAACCAACAAATCTAAAGGTTTTAGCATGTCTAAGTTAGGGACTAAATGCGTTACAAAGTGCAAACCACAGGGACCATGCTTGTACTTTGGAAAAAGTTGGGGACTAAACTAAATGCTTTACAAAGTGCAAACCACAAGGACCATTCTGGTACTTTTGGAAAAAGTTGGGGACTAAATGCGTTACAAAGTGCAAAGCATAGGGACCATCCGCGTACTTTGCAATAATCTTATCACATTGTGTACAACTTTTTCATACAAGAGGCTGTCAGGACTTGATAATTGTTTATAAATCATGTATGAATTGACCACGGAATAAATATAAATCAGGAGTATGATGAAACAAACTAATATTGTTATAGTAAAATACAAAGATGGTCCCTGTGGTTGACCAAAATTTTGGATTTGGTCCCTAGCTTTCCAAAAGTGCACGGATGGTCCCTATCGTTTGCACTTTGTAACGCATTTACTCCCCAACTTTTGCCAAAAGTACACGGATGGTCCCTATAGTTTGCACTTTGTAACGCAATTAGTCCCTAACTTAGACATGCTGAAACCTTTAGATTTGTTAGCTGGAGACTAAATGCGTTACAAAGTGCAAACCACAGGAACCATCCGTGTACTTTTGAAAACATAGGGACCAAATCCAAAATTTTAGTAAACCACAGGGACCATCCGTGTACTTTACTCATATTGTTATTATAAAAAGGGATTTATACTCACGAAGAACTTCAGGTGCCGTCAACCGTGTTTTCGGATCTCTAACAAGCATTTTTCTAACGAGATCTTTCGCACTTTCAGATATGCCTGGCCAAGGTTCCGAAGCAAAGTCAATATCACCTTTCAAAACCTGGTCGAATATTCCCGACTCCGTTTCTGATTCCGATCACAATTCAACAACAATAAGTTAAACGCAACCTTATAACCGTATGATCACAAAACCTATAAACACAACAAAGCAAAAAAAAGATAACATCCTCACCATCCCAGAACGGTGGGACCCCACATAGTAAAATGTATATGATTACACCCGCACTCCATATATCACATTCTTGACTGTAGAATTTCCTTAACACCTCTGGGGCTACGTAATAAGGGCTCCCGACCATATCAGTGAACATCTCACCTGTAATATGCACCCCAAATATTATTAATTTACATTATAGAATTCGGAGAATTTACATATTCTTATACGAATACGATTACTTATAAGCCGGTTATCATATTCTTATATGATTCATAACTAATCAACTCAGTTATTACCTATGATCAAACTTGTAATATCAGTCCAGATAGGCCTGTAAACAAACCGAACATTCATGAACTGTTCGGCGGGAAGTTCGTTTATTTAAATAAAGGAACGAACATGAACACATGTTTTGTTCGTTCATTTATATTCGTGTACGTTCGTTCAAATTTTAATAAATACATAAGTACATATGCTTATATAGATATAAACATCAAAGGGAATTTCTAACTAACTATATAAAAATAACTAATTAGTAACTAGGCTTCCTAGTAATAAGAAATAGGGCTTTTGAATTGAAATTATCGTAATTAATCAATGATTTATATAAAAAATCACTAATTCATATAGCAAAAGTGCAAACTACTTTATGTTCGTTTATGTTTGATCAATTATGTTCATTTGAGTTTGTTATGTATATTAAATTATTTTCATATAGGTTTGTTAGTTTACGTTCATGAACTGTTCATTTACGCTTTAAACGTTAACGAACACGAACATGCCCATTTTCTTAATGAACGAACATGAACAAAAAAAAGTGTTCAGTTATATGTTCGTGTTTGGTTTTAGTTAAATGAACAAACACCAACATACCCGTGTACGTGTTCGTTCAGTTCGTTTACAGACCTAAGTCCAGATGTTTCGTTATAATCATCGAGTCAAATAAAACACTAACAATTATAAAACTACCTGGCTTAAAGAACACAGAAAGCCCAAAATCAATCGTTTTAAGCGGAGCTTCTTCCTGCTCATTTATAAACAAAAAATTCTCCGGCTTCAAATCCCGATGCATAACCCCTAACGAGTGACACGCTTCCACAACCCCTACAATTATCCTCGTAAGCTCGGCAGCTTTCTTCTCCGTATAATGCCCTCGTTGTATAATCCGATCGAACAGCTCCCCGCCCGCACAAAGCTCCATAATAACATGAACGGCAACCGCATCCTCGTACGCACCCACAATAGATATTACGTTTGGGTGCCCGGCTAAGTGGTGCATTATCTGTATCTCACGCCTAACGTCTTCTACGTCATCCTTGGTTGATAACTTCCGTTTGGCTATCGATTTACACGCATATTCCTTTCCGGTCTTCTTTTCTATGCATAAATACGTTGTCCCGAATTGACCTTGACCTAATTTCTTACCCACATTGTATATATCCTTTAAATTGTTTGTTTTTCTTCGTAATACTGAGTTTTGAAGTCCTATACTGTGCACGCGTTTCAAATTACTTGTAGGCTTCGGCTTTTCATCCGGTACCTATTAGATACCATATAAAGAATAATGAAAACCCCATGAGGTACTAACATAGCTACAAAGTAAAGCTGAATAAATCATATCTCGTAAGAGCATGCACAATGGCTTCTCTATCTTCATCCCTAAATTTTGTTCACTTTATAAAAGCTCATGCCATCTCATTCTCCATATCCATCTAGTTTCAATAAAATAATACGTCTATATTCGTTTTTATATTATTTTTTCTCTTTCTTGCACCCACAATCACTCACAAACATTTATAGGGATACACATGGAGAATGAATACCGAGTCTCACATTTGGAGATGCACTGTAGCTATCTCTAGAATTTTTGTATATATTAGAGAATGGGATGCAGGAAGATTTAGGTAGTTTTTCTTAGCGTTCTCTATATTTTTATATTTTTCTCTAAATTCTAAAGACAGGGATAGTGACATGGACATGGACAGGGAAAAGACTCCAATGTGATCCGAGCATTCTCATCCACGTCTCTATCTCCATCAATAAATTTTAACTAAGAAACACCATTTTCTCTAAACTTTGTTTATTTTAAAAACATCTCACATCCGACTCTCCATCTCTAAATTTATCTTACTCGCAAACACTTATTCTATTGTTTTTTCTTGGTTTATACACTCACAATAATATACAGATAGATGACTAGTAAGCCTCTACATATAGAGGGTCGCTTTAGTTTTCTATAAAACTTTCTCTATCATAGAGGCTCCAGCATGGTGTGTTTTAGTTGTTTTCTCTATTTTTTCCTCACAAACACTTATAGAGATACATATGCAGAATGAATAGTAACACTCTATATCTAAAGATTCACTATAACACTCACGTAATTTTATTTTTTTTACCGTTCTATATATTTTTCTCTAAATTTTTAGAGACAAATATAGTGGGTGTTTGGGATACCTTCTCAAAAGTGACTTATTAACTTATATAAGTCATAAGTGAGAAGTTAGAAATTCTGACTTCTCAAAAATAACTTCTCAACACACAAAACCCACCAAAATAAGTTAACCCAAACACTCAAAAAACAACTTATTAACTTTTATAAGTCAATAAGTCATAAGTTGCCCCAAAATAAGCTAACCCAAACACCCCCATAGGGACATAGACTCCAATGTGAATGCTCTAATTGTCTTAACTATCGCAGATATACTACAATAAACCCTAACTTGTAACTAATAATATACATTCTAAGCAACACTACCTTGACGGTTTCGACCGGTTTATCCGCCTCCTGTACCGGTTTATCCGGTTCCTGTACCGGTTTATCCGGTTCCTGTACCGACATTTTAAAACTCTCCGGCGGTGTACATTCTACAGAGCGTGGTTTCTCAGACTCCTTCGAACTCGAATCATCCGGTTTATCTTTCTTCTCATTATCTTTTTTCTTATTATCATTGTTCTTATTCTTAGTGTTCTTGCCTTCGGTGGATTCTGACTCTTCAGTGTTGGGAGGTGGAAGAGTGTTCTCCGGCGGCCTGGTTTTCCACACAGCCGCTGTAACAGATTGTAAGAAGCCAGTTCGTCCCATACTGGGACCCACACAATTATTCCCCATTCAAAATCCGAAACCCTAACCCTAACACTATCGGATTTGATCGTCCAGATCGCATTTGTTGTTGTCGGATTGATGGAATCGACAATGTGCGATGATGATTTGATCATGCACCTTTGAGACGAGTGAGACGATATTATGATGTTTTTGTTTCCGAATGTGGAATTGGAATGGTGGAAATGAGCATGTAGTTGTATTCAAATCTCCCAAATGCAGATGAAATTGATGGAAGTTATATAGTAATTCTATGACAATTTGCAGGTTACTATCGATCAGAAACCCTAATTCCTGAAGAACGATGGAATAGTGCAGGTGAATAGAGTGGAAATTGGGGGAAAATGTGAAACTCAAGGATCGGAAATGGAGGGAGAGAAAACGGGGGAAATGATAACGGGCATGGGATAGAGGACGACTAACCGAGTTAACTCAATGAAGTTGAATTATTTTAGTTCTATAAAAAACTTAGGGGTATAGGTGTAAACTAATCGAGCTAAGATTATGTGTTGTGGTTAGGTTAGCAGAGGCGCTAGTCATGTGGAGTGCCATCTTGATCGCGCACACCACAACGGCCAAGCTTCAGCGGGGGCGCGAGCAGAGGGTGGTGGCTGGCGCTGTTGGACACAAAAGGGAGTGTTTTGGGGTGCTATTGGTGAAGTTACCACAACACGCTCAATATTAGAATTGAACAAATTTTCAACGCACTCGAACCCACTTTCAACCTTTAACTGATACTCGATTAATAAACTAGCTCGAGCTTGAAAAACTAATCATGAGCTGAGTTCGAGCACTAGCTCTTTTAAGTCGAACGAGTCGAAACTGGGCTTGTGCTCAACTTGGCTTGTTTACACCCCTACTTAAGGGGTAAAATCTCAAAAATAACAGTGAAAACAAAAGGTACGGTTAGATTTTGGTTTCTCTGTGTTTTATGGACTATGATCCGGGTAATGTTCGAGTTATGGTGTCGAGTATCACCTAGTTTTATACCCGTCTCAAATCTACATTTTTATAGATTAATGTCATATTCAATCTTATACTCAATTAAAGGTCCCGAGTTTCATATTTGCCCATCTAGGTTCTTTTTGTTGGTCCTCATGTGAGAAATATTTCACAATCTTTAGGATCATCACCTTCATCTATATTAAGATTATATAAGATAAATATGCTCAGTTTCAATGCGGGTATCACCTAATACGTTCCAAACCTCCATTTTTTTAACTATCTCATACCCAAATATCTATCTAAATGTACCGGGTTTTGGGTTTTCTTGTCTTTTTTTACCCAAATACCTATCTAAATGTACCGGGTTTTGAGTTTTCCTGTCATTTTTTTACATTAGGTCCCAGTAATGCCAACCAGAACAACCAATAAAGCAAGTTGTTCGACAAAAGTGACAAAAACGGTGAAGGAGTAACTCTTAATTGACCGCAAGTGAGCTGAAAAACTATAATTGTTGGCGAAACTGAAAACAAACACACTTTGGTCAGAGAACCAGCCAGGTTTTCAGGTACCTCACCATATCAAGACGATATGTCCAGAGGTCAATAACATAAAGTCGAATGGTCATGTTATTGTAAAGGTGGTATGACAGAAAAACGAAGTTTGGCTCTTGAACATATCAAGACGATATGTCCAGAGGTCAATACCCGGTTGAGGCTGGAATACTGATTTTAGTCGAACACAAAATCAATGATCAAACAAAAAAATGGTTCCACAAAAAAAAATACTATATACATAATTTCATTAAACAAATGAAAAAAACTAGAAAGGTAAATTGTTGGTGAACAAAGTCTCACATCTGCAATGCAAGCAATATACAGGAGCAGATGGAACAGTTATCTCCATATCCACACTTGCAACATTATGAATGATAATGCTTCACAAGCTAACCAGACACGACACCCGAAGGCACGATGTCAAGAAATATATGTGAATACTAATTTGAAGAAATAAAAATTAAAAATCTGTTGAAATGGATATGGAGAGTTGTAACTTGTGACATCACTTTTTCAAACTTGTACTTGAAAGGCACCTCCATTGCCCTATTTGAGGTCTCTTGTCGAGAAGCATAAGCAAGCCCGCACTGCTCGCCAATGCAATAAAAATGTGCCTGAAAAAATACCAAAAAATTATTTAAAAAAATGTAACGGCATCACTCGCCAGATCATTAATCCCCTTGCTTTTGAACATATCTAGGTGTTTGGATGTGTGTTTTGAATAGAAAAATTAGATTTTAACAATCCCAATTTTGAAATATTGGCCGGCAACAATTCTAAGGAAATGTTTTGTGACAGTCCCAACTTTTAACCTATTTTCCCTCAGCAATCCCATACTAACTAAAAGTTAACTCAGTTAGTTGTTGCTGACATGAACTGCTTATGTGGCAAAAAAGTCAAAGTTTTGCTGACATGGACTGCTTATGTGGCAAATAAGTCAAAGTTAACAAAAACTAACTGGGTTGACTTTTAGTTAGTAAAGGATCGCTGATGGAAAATAGGTTAAAAGTTGGGATTGTCACAAGACAGTTCCTTAGTTGGGACTTTTGCAGGCCAATACGTCAAAATTGGGATTATTAAAATCCAATTTTCCTTTAGAAAATAATTATCTGATGTTTAAAATTAACGGAATCAGAGTTGAATAAAATAGGTGGTTAGAGGTAGTGTTTGGATAAGAATCATATAATTAGTTGTTAGTGTTTGACAACTTTAGAATATTAAACGACCAAATATATAAAAAGACCAAACACGACATTCTTGTGAAAAAAAATGTAATGTTTCTTTTGTAATGCAAGTACAAGTCTCCCAAATTAGCTTTAAAAATCAGTAAATAGGTAATTAATTTCATAGAATGATAATTTTTGTTACAGGCAGTATGAAACTAATTATGCAAAACTAATTATTTGACCCCTATATAATCAGATGATCAGAAACAAAAAAATGAACCGAAAAAGTATAAAAGATTTATCAATACTTACTTGTTTCGTTGTTCTTTCCTTCCCAAGAAACCGAATGATGCGATCCACTGTCAAAGGGAAACAGATGACAGATAATTATCATCTTTTAACAATACAAACTAATTTGTAATTTAAATCAAACAATACATTTTTTCACAATATTATATTTACATAAACATGAAATATATTAAGCAAGATTATAGGAAGCATAACACCCAAATCATAGAATGCTCCTCATATGAACAGAAAGTGACAACATTGGAAGAAAACAATTATTTGGTTATATTTTCTCTGAGAAAGATTTAACTAAAACGAGATGAGACAAAGTGTCAAACATAAGTTGGAGAACTATTGTAATAATATAGTTTTTAATGTAACCCTAATTAACACGTTAACTATCTACAAACTTTTAAACATTTATAAACAAATGGATTGAAAGCTTAGCATATAATAAGCCATCCAAAACATAGATTCAGTGACTGGTGTCAATAGTAGCCATCAAAACAGTGCACACGTACATGCCTACTCAAGAGACTACTAAAAAGACCGACAAACGATAACCTGAAAATGGGGCTGCAAACGAACCAAACGTTCAGCAAATAGTTCGTGAACCATTCGACGGGAAGTTTGTTTGTGCCCGTTCGTTTATTAAAAGAACGAACATGAATAGATGCCGCGTTCGTTCATTTATGTTCGTGATTGTTCGTTTATGTTTGTTTGTCTCTGATAGTTCAGTAGTGTTTTTCGTTTTTATATTTATTTAAATACTTCAAATTTACAAGAAAGAAATATTTTATAAGTATCAGTGTATCATATATTCTGTTCTTGTGCTTTTTGTTTCCATTTGTGTTCATGAACATTGAGCGTTCGTTGCCTAAATTAACAAACGAACACAAACACGTTCATTTCCTTAACGAACGAACACGAACAAAAAATCCCGTTCGGTAAGTGTTCATGAATAGTTCGTGAACACATATATTTCCTTAGCAAACGAACACGAACAAGGTTTTGTTCATGTTCGTTCGGTTCGATTGCAGCCCTACCTGAAACCATTAACTATCTATCACAAACAAACCGCTATCAATATTGAATCTTGTATTCAAATGTAATCAATTTGAAACGCTAAAAAAACAAAAAATAGGTTTACCTTGAACACCGAAAAGAAAGACGAGCCCACCCCATTATACGGTTTCTTAGCAGGAACTTTGTTTGATGCTGGCATTTCTTTACACAATTGTTGAGCGATTTCCTTCAATAATACCAGTTGCGCCTTATCGGTCCGCATCGAAATAAGCGCTTGCCGCATAGATTCCCGATCCGCCTCAAGTGCATGAAGTCTCGCGTATAGTTTCTTAACTTCCGGATCTTCAATTCCATTACGCGAAGATGATTCTTTAGGACTACTCATAAAATCATCATAAGTACCAATATTAGCCTTTTGATCATCGTTCACATTATGTATAGAGTCTATTGTATAAATCCTATCACTCATTTCATAATTTTCATCTCCAAATTCTGTTACAGGTTCCACTTTTTTAAAACTCGGATAATTGTTTAGAACTGGATTCGAATCTGGTACCAATTCTTCTTTCACGTTTGCGAAATACGAGCCACCGCTATCACTAGAAGATCGCCTCGAGTGTTTCATCATCGGTGAATAACCAACGATAACCTTTTCAAGAACCGGTTGACTTTGACCAGGACTTCTTTGACTTTCCAACTCGTTAATTCTTTCTTCTATATCTTTTAAAGAATGCGGAGTTTCACCAAACGCGTACTTTTCTATATCAACTGTTTCGCTATCATTATTATCGTTATCCTGGTACGCGCGATTTTCGTTCAAGTTGTTGCATTTCAACGGAGGGTAGTCGTACGACGCAAAATCGAATCGGCTTTCTAAATTTGTGGCAATACTATTCTCACGGGTCATGAAATTTCGCTCCCCGTCTGCTTCTGATTCAGTGAGCCCGTAACTAATCATTCGGTGTTTATACGCTTGCACTTCACAAGTCAACGATTGTATCGATTGCTCCCGTCGGTACAACAATTCCTCTAACGCCATCAACTCTTGTTGATCGTGCGCCATTTTCTCTTCGGAAAACCGTTTAAACTGCCGCGCTTCCATTTGAACTTCGGCCTTTTCACGCTGTAACTTCAAGATCATCGACATGGCTTCGTTTGCGGCAGACGATGACGCATACCTTTCTTCTTCTAAATCGGAAATAAGATCTTGAATCGTGAGTTGTTGGTTGCTAACCATTTCACGCAACGCATTACACTCGTTTTCAATCTCCACACGCGCTACAGACGGGATTACAAGACCAGGTATAATGAACTTATCACCGTCTTCTTCAGACCCGTCAACTTTACGTTTCACGGATCGTAACCATGTAGTGCCGGAATAAGATCCGTTTCCAGGATCATGATTGCTACAACCGCAATCACAACATTTGACCATACTCATGCTTTCTGACTCCATATTTCCACCAACGTACATGAAATCCAGTCAAAACAATAACAATAACAATAACATATACAAAACCAGCTTCTATGACCTAATTTTCCCCTCGTATTAATCCCCCGTAAATATCATCAGCCCTCCGCTAAACAAAACACCAAAAGGACCCTGCAATAAAGCAGTATCCTCAATGATTACTCAGCACAGATTATGATTACTACTTTACAATTACAATTACAAATCAATATGAACACGTCATTCGCAAATATCTAATTACAAATACAAATCAACATGAACACATTACACATCATTCACATCATTCACAAGTATCTAATTACAATAACAAATTAATATGAACACATTATTCACAAGTATCTAACTACAAATACAAATCAATATGAACACATTACTCACAAATATTTAATTACAAATACAAATCAAAATGAACCTACATATTCGCAAATATCTAATTTAGGTTACTTCAATAACAAAAATTAATATGAACACATCGTTTGCAAATATCTAACTACAATTACACATTAAAATGAACACATACAAATCAAATCGATATGAACGCATCATTCACGAGCAGCTAATTACAAATACAAATCAATATGAACACATGATTCGCAAGCATCTACTTACAGTTACAAATCAATATGAACACATCATTCACAAAAGCATCTAATTACAATTACAAATCAATATGAACACATTCGATAACAAAGTGTTTGACAATATCAATCAAAATCGATGTTAGGTGGATGAAATTTACCGTAGAAAACACGGAATCGTGAGCTCATTAATGAGGATGAATTGATATGAAGATTTGATGTGAAATTTTGGGACGAAAGTAGGTAACAATAAAGAGGGGAAAGTGGGGGTTCTTGAGGGAATTGTTGTGCAAAGGGAGGGAAATTAGGAATTTTTGGGGGTTCAGGTAGAACAATTTGAAACCCTAGATTATATTTCTCTTTGTTTCTTCATATTTGTTTAGCTTTTATTATTTGTCTAGTAGTCATTTATTTTTATAAAATAGGATATTAATATTTAAATATTATTTTCATTTGAATAAGTATATGTTTTCTTGGTCTAATTTTAAAAACCTTGTTTTTTATATAACGAGAACTCACACGTGTATCTAATATACTTTTAAGAGAAAAATGCCTGGATAGTCCCTGTGGTTTCGTCTTTTTTCACCTATAGTCCCCAACTTTCTAAAACTATCTGAATAGTCCCCAAGTTTTCATTTTTTGTTCCCGGATAGTCCCTGGGTCTAACTTCAGTTACTTTTCTCTGTTAAAATGATGTGAAATGACAAAAATACCCTTTCCTTAAAAGGTCAAACCATAGGGACTATCCGGGCATCTTCTTCATTTTTATTTATAAAACCCCACCACCACAGTTCATCTTCAACCTCCACCCACCATCACTCTCCTCCACCCTCCACCCTCCACCATCACCGCCACAATCACTTTGTATATAACTGTTCTTCCGTCATATATACATACACACCACCACGAAACCACCATTAATCATTCCTTCTTTTACACACAACACCTTTTTCTAGCGTAAATCACCGTTTCTAATCATCATGGAACAGATGTGCGGGTTTCATTCCATCTCAGACTACACCGTTTCACCGGAAACAAACCTCATGTCTCCGCCGGTCTACACCGCCGATCTCTACACCTCCGCCGTCGATCATTACCGGACGTTTTACGGCTCCGATCATCTACTATCCGCTTCTGCTTCCCTCATCACCGATGCTGTTTCCGTCGCTGCCACAGCTGATGAACAAATTCGGTTACATCGAAGTAATCGACGGTTACGTGATCCGAATACAAATGATAACGTTGATGATGATATTATTAAAGCGAAAATCGTTTCTCATCCGTTGTATCCGCAGTAGGGGTGTTCACGATCCGATCCGATCCGATCGAGGGTATGCTCATGCTCGGATTGAATTACAACCGATCCGATCCGAGCGGATCAAATTTGTAAAACCGATCGCAAAAGTGATGCTCATGCTCGGATTGAATTTTTCGAGCGATCTTCGATCGATCTTCGAGGCGACGAGGCCTGAAACAAGTCCGACGAGGCGACGAATAAAGACATACCGATTGAAGCCTGAAACAAGTCCGACGATTAATTAACAAAAAAACATACCGATTGAAGCCTGAAACGATTAATTAACAAAAAAACATACCGATTGAAGCCTGAAACAAGTCCGACGAGGCGACGAATAAAGACTGGAGCGAACAGAAACAGATATTTAACGATTATTGAAGAATGAACGGATACATATATTTAACGATATGTTGCAGGAACTGAAACAGGAGCGACTAACCTTTTAGGAGACACTTGAGCCGATGATTGTCCGATGAATTGAGTCGGAGACACTTGAGCCGATGATGAATTGAGTTGGAAAGGGAGACTGAGAGTCGACGGAGACACTGAGCAGTTGAGACTTGAGAGCGGCGACTGAATGAGTGAATTGTTATAGGAAATAGATTTAGGGTTAGATTTTTATACTAAATATGGGCTAATATTATTTGGGCTTTTAATTATTTTGGGCTATTATATTTTTTGGGTTTTTAATCTATAAAATATATAATATATATATATATGTATATATATATATATATTAATTATTAATAAAAATAATTCGAGCGAAACCGAGCGATCGTCGAGCGAGCGGAGCCTTGCTCATGCTCGGATTGAATTTGAATCGAACCGATCCGATCGGCTCATTTACAAACTGAGCGGGAATCGAACGAGCATTTTTCGATCATTTTTCGAGCGATCGTCGAGCAGTTTGGACAGCCCTAATCCGCAGTTGCTTGATGCGTCTATCGATTGTCGTAAGGTTAATTTAAACCTAATTGCTTGATGCATCTATCGGTTTTTGTTTGCGAAATAGTTTTGATATCGATTGCAGTTTTAACTTTAGATCGATTTCATAAATCGATCTACACGTAACATACAGTGTAAATATTAAGCGAAATCAAATTCTTCGCGAATCATTTTGTTTCAGTTCAAATTTTACGTGATTCAACAATCGACGGTTACTGATTTTGAATTTACGAAAAGTTTCGAAATCATTTTGTGTTTGAATTTGAAACTGTTTCGTGTTACCGAAGATATCGCGTGAAACGAAATTATTTGCGGTGATGGTGGAGGAGGGTGATGGTGGGTGGAGGTTGAAGATGAAGTGTGGTGGTGGGGTTTTATAAATAAAAATGAAGAAGATGCCCGGATAGTCCCTATGGTTTGGCCTTTTAAGGAAAGGGTATTTTTGTCATTTCACATCATTTTAACAGAGAAAAGTAACTAAAGTTAGACCCATGGACTATCCGGGAACAAAAAATGAAAACTTGGGGACTATTCAGGCAGTTTTAGAAAGTTGGGGACTATAGGTGAAAAAAGACGAAACCACAGGGACTATCCGGGCATTTTTCTCTACTTTTAATTTTACTTAACAGTTTACAACACTACTCAAACTCAAAAGGAGAGAGGGCATCATATGTAATGTAATACACCTAATATACCATTAGGCTGGGTGGTGTGGTTTCATATCCTTTGTCACCTCACATATTTTGGCGTTATGACGCCCCTACACCACCCCGCCTCCGTTAAAGAGGGTGTTACCCTTGGCCTCCACCAAAGCCATAGCGGGCATGAAAAGGAAGAAGGGGATGAAGCCCATTGCTTGAACCAGTCAGATTTGAGTTTATTTTTTTTTTCTTTTTTAATATAGTTAAAAGGGGCTTTATATATGACGTTATTCCACATCGTGTAAGTTAATGATAAAGTCCCTCTTGTGTGTCGCCTACTTGGCGTGAGGCCACACTGGCACACTACCAAGCCTTAGACTACATGCTTTTTGGTAATTTCAGTAACCTTGTAATTTGAACACTATATCCCTCTTACATTCTAAACTCTTAAAAGTTAAAAAAAAAGTATAAATGTTATAAAGTAAAGGAAAAAAAAAGAATATTTCATATTATGAAATATAACTAGTTATAAAAAAGCCGCGTTGCGCCGAACTTCTTTTGTTATTTAGTATGTGTTTATATGTGTTTGAAATCACTACGAGCGCGTTGCACACGGAATCGCTGACAAGAATAAAAAGAAAATGTAGAAAAAAACACTAAAAAATAACCGAAAGAAAATCAACTAAAAAAGTTGTATGGTAATGATGTTGTTCGGTAGAAAAACGTAGTCAGAGATGAGTGATGCGTGTGAAGTGTTATATATATTAGGTGTATATTTTAAGCCCTTTTAACACTTATTTTTAGCCAAGTTTTAAATTTATAAAACACGATATTTTACTAACACTAAACACACATATGTGCAAGTGCACCCATTGATGTGTGTAAAATGCAACATATAAATTACATCAAATGAGGCATAAAACTAACCCTTTTTAAGTACTAATATTGGAAAAAGAGTGTTTTTGTCTTCCTTTTGTATTTTCAGGATTAAATGAGCTCAAAAACGCAAAAGAAGCAAAAAGAAAGCTAAATCCAACATAAATACAAGAAAAGGAATATTAGTGGACTGCCCGAACCCTCAACGGCACCTTCCAAAGCAAAATAAAGAAATCAGAAGACTGAACACGCCCTGTGCTCAGCCAGCACGGGGCCGTGCCCAAGAAGCAGCGGAAAAGACAAAACTATAGAAGCTTCTATTGCCCACCACGGGGCCGTGCCCAGCGGACACGGGGCCGTGCCCAGCGGACACGGGGCCGTGTCCAGCTCTCTGTTCAGCCTATAAATAGGAGTGCTTGGATTCATTTCATCTCATCCCTTGGCACACCACCTCTCTCACACCTCATCCACCACCCACCACCATCACAACACCATCATCCACCACCATCATCCATTGTCCATCGTAGAGTGTGTGAGTCGTCTCGGGATCCAAGATTGATCGTAAGAGTTCTTGACAATCAAGGCCATGTTTGCCTAAGTCTCTTACATCACTTGGTGAAGACAAAGTGTCTAGTATAATACTTTTTATTTCTAATCTTTTGCACTTTTTATTTGGTTTTGTATTAATGACTTTAATAACTAGTTACTTATGTTGAAGGTGATCTTTCCTTATCGTTTGTCCGTGGTGTCTTGGCATTATTTTACTGTCTATATAAAATAAAGGATTTTCACCATTCATATCTCCACGGTCTATATGGAGATATGTTGGCTACCTGGTAGGGGGTTAAGGGAACGGTTTGGTAAAGGTCTTGCCATTGTTCAGCGTTTAGAGGTCCTGCAATGGACCTGGGTCAAATTTAGTAGGACCTCCTTCAATACTTCACGGTATTGGATGGCGGGGGTCCAAACTCTTTGATCCCCTCATAAGTTAACTACTATTAATACTATAACCCGGCTATTTAGGACTGTATCCCTGCTGACTCAGACTACTTAGCCGAGGGTAACGTCACCGCCAAAAGCGGGGCCTACCACAATACTGCATTAATAACTTAATTCATTATCTTCCAATAATCCACCCTTTTAGGATTGTATCCCTGCTGACTCAAACTACTGGGGTGAGGGTAACGTCACCTTCAAAAGAGGGGCCTACTACAATAACTAAGATAATCTCTTAATTATGTGCAAAAGTGCGGAAATAATCAAAGGTTATACTAGATACGAGTCGGAACCAAGTGATTCATCTTGTCTATCTGTTTTTTCTTTTATTTTTATTTTCAGCATTTTAGTTAGTTTTATTTTTCTTAGTTTAAAACATTTTTCTAAACTTTTATTTTGGTTAGACGTTGAGGATAAACCGGTACTAAAAGCTCTTGTGTCCTTGGACGACCTCGGTATCCTACCAACGCTATACTACACTCAACGATGGGTGCACTTGCCCATATGTGTGTTTAGTGTTAGTGAAATATCGTGTTTTATAAATTTAAAACTTGGCTAAAATAAGTGTTAAAAAGGGCTTAAAATACTCACCTAATATATACGACACTTAAACGCGCATCACCCATCGTGAGCGTAGTATAGCGTTGGTAAGATACCGAGGTCGTCCAAGGACACAAGAGCTTTTAGTACCGGTTTATCCTCAACGTCTAATCAAAATAAAAAGTTTAGAAAAAGGTTTTAAACTAAGAAAAATAAAATCTAACTAAAATGCTGAAAATAAAAATAAAATAAAAAACAGATAGACAAGATGAATCACTTGGTTCCGACTCGTATCTAGTATAACCTTTGATTATTTCCGCACTTTTGCACATAATTAAGAGATTATCTTAGTTATTGTAGTAGGCCCCTCTTTTGAAGGTGACGTTACCCTCACCCAGTAGTTTGAGTCAGCAAGGATACAATCCTAAAAGGGTGGATTATTGGAAGATAATGAATTAAGTTATTAATGCAATATTATGGTAGGCCCCGCTTTTGGCGGTGACGTTACCCTCGGCTAAGTAGTCTGAGTCAGCAGGGATACAGTCCTAAATAGCCGGGTTATAGTATTAATAGTAGTTAACTTATGAGGGGATCAAAGAGTTTGGACCCCCGCCATCCAATACCGTGAAGTATTGAAGGAGGTCCTACTAAATTTGACCCAGGTCAATTGCAGGACCTCTAAACGCTGAACAATGGCAAGACCTTTACCAAACCGTTCCCTTAACCCCCGACCAGGTAGCCAACATACCTCCATATAGACCGTGGAGATATGAATGGTGAAAATCCTTTATTTTATATAGACAGTAAAATAATGCCAAGACACCACGGACAAACGATAAGGAAAGATCACCTTCAACATAAGTAACTAGTTATTAAAGTCATTAATACAAAACCAAATAAAAAGTGCAAAAGATTAGAAATAAAAAGTATTATACTAGACACTTTGTCTTCACCAAGTGATGTAAGAGACTTAGGCAAACATGGCCTTGATTGTAAAGAACTCTTACGATCAATCTTGGATCCCGAGACAACTCACACACTCTACGATGGACGATGGACAATGGATGATGGTGGTGGATGATGGTGTTGTGATGGTGGTGGGTGGTGGATGAAGTGTGAGAGAGGTGGTGTGCCAAGGGATGAGTTGAAATGAAACCAAGCACTCCTATTTATAGGTTGAACAGAGGGCTGGGCACGGCCCCGTGTCCGCTGGGCACGGCCCCGTGCCTGTCTGACACTCTCTCTCCTCATTAATTGTAATTCGCAATTACAATTAATGCGCCTGCTGTACTTTCGCCACGCCCCCGTGTTCACTGGGCACGGCCCCGTGGTGGGCAATAGAATCTTCTATAGGTTTGTCTTTTCTGCTGCTTCTTGGGCACGGCCCCGTGCTGGCTGAGCACGGGGCGTGTTCAGTCTTCTGCCTTCTCTATTTTGCTTGGGAAGATGCCGTTGAGGGGTCGGGCAGTCCACTTATGTTCCTTTCCTTGTATTTATGTTGGATTTAGCTGTCTTTTTGTTTCTTTTGTGTTTTTGAGCTCATTTAATCCTGAAAATACAAAAGGAAAACAAAAACGCTCCTTTTCCAATATTAGTACTTAAAAAGGGTTAGTTTTATGCCTCATTTGATGTAATTTACATGTTGCATTTTACACACATCAATGAGCAAATAGTAATGGGTACCGGTACCGAATTTCCTGAACTGAAAGATCCTAAGTACCAGTTCGGTACTGATGTTTGGTGTTCCTAGTACCGGTTCGCTACCGGTTTTTACCTCCATATACCGATACCGTAACCGGTATTTTCGGTACCAATACCGATTCGGTATCAGTTGGCACCGAGCTCATCCCTACCCCTGAAACTAAAAAAAAGTTGTACGATACCGTTGGTGTTCGTACGGTACCCGTGATCAGGGATGAGCAAATGGTACTGGGTAGCAGTACCAAATTTCTCGAACTAAAAGATTATCAAACTCAATCTGGTACCGACTTTTGGCGTTTTTTGTACCAGGCTGGTGCTGGTTTTTACCTTCATGTACCGATAACGAACCGGTATTTTCGATAGAACTACTAGTTAACACCAAACTTATCAGACTTAAAAAGTAAAGGAGATAACAATTAGTTGGGAGCAAAAACGTAAATTTATTTTTAAGTGGGGGTAAAAACATAATTCTGAACTGATGGCAAAATTGTAATTTTAAAACGGTATAAAATCATAAATCTGTTGGGCCAATAGGGGAGTGTCAGGCAGCTGCCTGGCACTATTTCCCTACCGCCAAATTAATCCAATCAACGGGAATCTCTATTCCCGCCGATAATAAAAGTGTAAAAAAAACTGAATATAATATTTTATTATATATACTGTTCATTTGATTTAGTTTTCAATATATAGGAGAATATTAAGATAATAAAACAATAAAAAAAGCTGAATATAATATTTTGTTATATACACTGTTCATTTGATTTAGTTTTCAATATATAGGAGAACTAACTTATAACCCCGTGTATTACACGGGTTGAGTAAATAAATTTATATACTAAATAATAAAACATTATATCTTTAAAAACTTCCTTTATTGCACAAGTTGAATAGATATAATTTTATATATTAAATAATAAAAAGTTATATATATAAGAACCATATTACGGGTTGAATTAATGTAATTTTATATAACAAATAAAAAAAAATTATATCTTTAAAACCACATTAATACGGGTTGAATAAATGTAATATTGTTTACCAAATAATAAAATAATACATCTTTAAAATACCTTATTTATTACACGAGTTAAATAAATGTAATTTTATATACCAAATAATAAAAAAGTTAGTAAATGTAATTTTGTATAGTGAAAATAAAAATATTTAATATATTAATACAAAGTTTGGTTTTCGTGATAAATAATTTGTTTTATTTAAAATGTTTTAAATTAACAATTTACAATTTCGGATAATATTTTATTAGAAAAATAGAAGAATGGTATTCGAAATTTAAAGTAGGATAAAATTTAATATTAGTTCATTATTCATTTATTTATTTAATTAATATAAGATAAGTTTGGAAGTGAGGCGAGAAAATCATAAAATAAATACCTACAATGAACGACATGTGTCACACATTAATTTTTTATTATAGTATAGTATAGATAAAAATTTAGATTGATATAAATAGATTATTTTGTTGTAGGAAAATTTGTTAATGAAGTCTCAATAAATTTAACCCATTATTTAAAACTCCGTAAATGTATAAACGATAAATAATATTAGTTAGAGTAAATTACGATTTTGCCCCCAGTGGTTATATCACTTTTAACCTTTTAGCCCAAAAAAAGTTTTTTTTAATATCCGAGCCCTCAACGTCTTTTTTCTAACCATTTTGGCCCCTAACACTAACCCATCCATTAAATGTTAGGGGCCAAAATGGTTAGAAAAAAGACGTTAGGGGCCAAATTTCTAACCATTTTGGCCCCTAACACTAACCCATCCATTAAATGTTAGGGGCCAAAATGGTTAGAAAAAAGACGTTAGGGGCCAAAAAAATTAGAAAAAAAGACGTTGGAGGCTCAGATGCTAAAAGAGTAAAAGTGATATAACAACAGGGGCCAAAATCGTAATTTACTCTATTTGTTAAATAAACAATATTATAAATGAGGAGGAGATCTTACTATATAATAAAAGAAACCAATAAAAGGACACTTGTCATTATTCTAGACCATCTAATATTAATTAATTGTAGATAATTATTATTTAATTTAAATTATTAGCCTCAATTTCATACTTATCATATACGAATTAAATAATAAATTAATATTAAATTTGATCCTACTTTGAATTTTAAATGAAATCCTTTAAATTTCATAAGAGAAACAATTATTCAAAATTAAATCTTATTAGCAAAAACGGGAAATAATAGTTTAAACATATGAATTTAATCTAATCT
Organism: Helianthus tuberosus; assembly: GCA_030545235.1. Classification (NCBI taxonomy): domain Eukaryota; kingdom Viridiplantae; phylum Streptophyta; class Magnoliopsida; order Asterales; family Asteraceae; genus Helianthus; species Helianthus tuberosus. The sequence goes on from CM060413.1 coordinate 176,035,042, forward strand.
AAATATTGTTTTGCAAATCCAAAAAAAAAATGATAAAAAAATAATTTTATGTTACGAATATATAGAGAAAACTGGAAATAATAGTTTAAACATATGAATTTAATCCAAACATAGATGATTTGTTAGCTTGATTCCTATTTACCACTCATGCGAATGAAAAAATATTTTCTTTTTGTTTACATGTATTTAAATTATTTACATATTTATGTTTTATCCGGGATAAATATCATAAGAACTAGACATTTAAAAGGAAATATTTCACATTAATAGTAATGAAAGTTTTTATTATCCATGATTTATTTTTATTAAAATATAAAACACACATGAAATAACAAACCTATAAAAATGGCTAATTCTTATGAAGGTGATGATCGTTATAATGAAATAACTCATTTATATGACATTGTAAATGGTATGATATATATTACCTTACATATGTATACTATTAACGTGTTTTGGAACTTTTTTTGTGTCTAACAATCTAACCATTTTTATTATCTTGCAGTTTGTACTACCGACAATGCTTATAGAGACGACAATATTACAAATAAAATAGTCAATGTTGTATGTAAGGAGATATTTAGAGATTCATGAATTTTTATATGTCTTATGAATTCTAATATATTGTATAGATTTCTTACTTATTTACATTAATATGTTATCTTATTTAGTTATAGCTTTAAACTTTATATAAATATTATTTGTTATACCCGTGTGTCACACGGGAAACTAAACTAGTTAAACTATATTATATACCCATCCATAAGAAATTAAACTAAATAATATTTAGTGGAGATTTATCTATAATTAATTAGAAAAGATTAAACTAAAATAATAGTTATCTATAAAACATGGCCTAATATGATGACAAGTGCCATCAAAATGGTTTCTTTTATTATATAGTATAGAATAGATATGAAATATACCAACCTTACAAAAGGAATATATAAACTTATCCATATCTTAGAATATGTATTGTGTAATGGATGGATATTTTGGAAGTAGGAGAATGTGAATTGTGAAATTTTCACCAAATCGAATAACGATTGTGGGCCAAGAGGTATACCTTATAGATATAACTTTTAATAATAACTATCTTAGATAAATCCGAAAAGTAAGTTTGCACAAATATTATGATAACTTAAAGACGGGTTTTATTGTTATTTTTATAAATAAAAGAACCCATAAATAATTACGGGTTTTATAGTTATTTTAATAAATAAAAGAAGCCATAAATAATGAAATAGTAAATTAATGTAAACATTCTAGATAAAACGTTATATAAATTAAAGAAACCATAAATAACGAAAGAGTCACATGATCATGAATTGGATTTTTGCGTGTTTTTTTTACAAACGACCATTTCATTCATCTACGCAGCCTAATAAACGTGTCATTATCCAAAATAATATTATTTATTAATATTTCATTCCAAATTTGCAAATTACAAACAAGTGGCAGGTAAACGGGCAACAAGCTGCGCCACAACCCCTTTTGAATTGCAAAACCAATCCTACTAAAGACGAAACGACCCTTAAAGGTTGAGAGATTACTATTCACAACCTGTTGGACCCTGTTTAGAAATTCCACAGCCTCTGGGGCTAGGGAACCAAATGTATCAAAAGCGAATGGGATAAACACATGTTGATTCTCTAAACAAGCGTTCTCGTGTTTAGCGACTTTGCTTGATTCCGCTTTCAACGCAGCTTGGCCAGCAGCAAACCCATTATCCCTGAGCCCAACAAGAGGGGACACTCTTGTAAGGTCCACACAAGCGTGTTTCCCCCTGGCCCACCCAAACACAAGAATATCAATAAAAGTCAATTTATAGCCTTAGTTAGCATTTTTCTCATTTTCTAAAATATATCGTTGGTCAGAAGCCATAATAATATAATATAGCGTTGGTCAGAAGCCATAATAATAAGATTAAGATATAAACAAAGCTCAGTCAAATGGTAAGGGGTTGTTTGGTAAACTTCTGAATAATTAAGTGTTAAACCAATAAGATATTTGAACCATTAAGAGCTAGTATAATGCTTGACAGTTTAGAGGCAAATGTCTGACCAATTCAGATTAGAGGTATTAACCATTCAGACTTGGTATAATGCTTGAGGCAAATGTCTGAACCATGCGAAACAAACAGTCTAAACCATTAAGTGCTGAACCAGTAAGATGTCTGAACCATTAAGAGCTAAACAAACAACCCCTAAGCTACAACTTATGATTTTTTTATGACGGTACAAGCTTTTGATTAAAAAAAACTGGCTTAAATTTAATGTCAACTTTTGGCTCGGATGAGATACTCCTAGCCTACCCCGTTAGACTCGTATTCTTATAATTTATGAACTCAAGACTGAATAACGTTAGTTCGGCTCAACTTTTTCTTTAAGCAATCTTGTATAGTTGTATTCTTACAAGCTTGAGTTCAACTCGATATATAAATCATGTTTTTTAACTACTCCGGCACTAGTTCAACAAGAAACTCTAACTGGTGCTTAGAAACAACTTCAAGTCTATAATGCAATAAACTAGTTTTACGCCCGCCTGCGTTGCGGAGCGCTAAATATATGTTTTCTCGGTTTGATAACATGTATGTAGGTTTGTGTTTCGGTTCCTTGTATACACTACTCATAACACGATCTTAATAAAAATTATATCGAGATGCAGATAAAAATACGTTGGTCAAAGGAAAAAAATATAAAAGTTTAAGAAATGTAGGGTAACTTTATTAAAATCGAGGAACACTAGCGTAAACTGATTTAAGGAAAAGATAAGAAAAAATATGTGTAAAGTTAGTGGATATTAAATGTAATATTTTAAAAAAGGGAATAAAGTTTGCATTGCCCGGTTGCATTTGCCCGATCCTACCTCCAACGTCAAGACCACTCTACCACATGCTCTTTTAGTACAAGAATTCGTTTTCAATTGTACATATACTAACCTAACCTAGAAAACGTACCAACCAAAAAAATATATTAAAGAAACCCAGTGGATACCACATGACATCCACCGATTGGTTATCGCCTCTCTCAACAAGTAAGAAACAATCACTATTCCTTGTCATCGTAAATGTATATATCCACTGATTGGTTTTCGTCAGTAAGAAATGGTCACTATTCCCTACAGTGGTAAATGTATAGGTAAAGGTAATTTGCTTTCTTTATTTTGTAGAAGCAAGCCCGAAAACTTTATAAGATGGAATCTTATTTGTTTAAAATTCTAAGCTTGATCTTAGTTTATAAATTTGACAAGCTATTATGATGCAAGTACGAGCTTAGGTTCAAAGAATATTTGCAAACAAACCGAACGAATACGAACAAGATCTTGTTCGTATTCGTTTGTTAAGAAATATATGTGTTTATGAACAGTTACCGAATGAGATTTTATGTTCGTGTTCGTTTGTTAAGAAAATGAACTTGTTCGTGTTCGTTTGTGTTTATTTCTTAATTTTAGGCAACGAACGTCGATGAACACAAATGGGCAAAAACTAATGTTCATGAACATATATGGAAACAAACGAACACAAACAAACGTTCATCAACATAACATATTTACACTAACACCAATTAAGCCTTTTAAAAACTAAAAACATTATTAAACTATCGAACACAAACAAACGCTTTACCGAATGTTCACGGACAAAAATGAACGAACGTGACCTCTAGTCATTTTAGTTCGTTTAACTAAACGAACAAAATTTTCTTGTTCGTGTTTTATTGTTTAATAAATGAACGAACACAAAAAAAATAATAAAATAAACCTACCAAATCTCAAGCTATATTTTTTTTATTATGACTTATAAACTCAAAACAGAGCTAAGGTTCAACTTGCTTGTTGATAAATATAGCTATAACAAACAAAATGTAAATAAAATTAATAATACGCGCCAGGTAGGGGTCGAACCTACGACTTTCTGCTTAGGAAACAGACGCTCTATCCACTGAGCTACAGGCGCTTTGTTTGTCTATTTTTTGATTACCTCGTAAATAAAGTAAGTCTTTCTTGTTTTTAGATTCAAAATGAATGTGTGAACTCATTGGGGGAAAATTGGGGGATTTGAATCAAATCAGCAAAAAATCATTAAGGTTTACATTACGTGGTTCAACATCGGTGTAGTTCAATGCTACATCCACCTTCAATCTTATAATCGAGTCGACATTTCATTTATAGCCCACGATTTTGATCACTGGATTACGTAGGCTTCCTCTAATTCTCTAATATTTATATTAATGATGATATGAAAGAGCCTTACATTGAAAAAGCAATGCTTGTAAATGAATCAAAATTAGCGTTATAATTTACAACAAATGACTTAGAGAGTTAGAGGACCACCCTTTGTCAGTATTGACATCGAGATAATGACATATAAGACCTTATGCCATAGAGATATAATGAAATATAAGACGTAGTGTTGTTATAAAACAAATCTTAAATTGAAAAGTAGAGCCAAAAGAATGAGGAGTATACGTGTAGAGGTGCATAAACAACATCGTAAATGATATCATCTCTAGTTATTTTTCCTTCAAAATTTAAAAATGATAGTAATAATAATAATAATAACAAGAGTTAATTGTCATTTTTGTTCATGTGGTTTGTTTACTTTTGCCATTTTAGGTCATTTTTCAAAAATGCATCAGTTTCCTCCCTGACATACTGGAAACGTGTCACTTCAGGCCAAAAGTTAAAACCCAGTTAAGTCACACAGGTGGAGGGTATTATTGTCAATTCATAAAATAAGGTGAAAATAAAGATATATGAATTGACAATAATGCCCTTCATTTAACCCTTTTGACTTAACTAGGTTTTAATTTTTGGACTGAAGTGACACGTTTCCAATATGTTAGGGAGAAAAGTTGTGCATTTTTAAAAACTGACCTGAATTGGCAAAAGTGAGCAAATGGAAGCTAACTCTAATAACAATAAGTCTGTTTGTTAAATAAATATCTACATGTCTCTTTATGTATTGCTTTATAGTACAAGGTACTTAATTGTACTTGTGTTTTATTATTGTATCTAGTTATATACATTGATCAATAATTTATTTATAATTATGGGGTTTTCTTCAACTTTCATGATGAATTGATTGGACTCTTGTTGAAGTGGATATTGCTTTAGATGAAAGTGTGAGTGTTATTGTTGAGAAACTTGATTTCTAGCACATGAAATGTTGCATCCATTCTGTGACATGTATCTTTAACAACCTACGTTAGATCCAACCATAATGGACCTCCACATGTTCATAACAAAAATTTATATATATTTTTTCAAAGTAGGGTGTAAATTTAAACCATAACGTAGTTCATGAAAACCCATTAGGTATTTCCTTTCCTCAAGAGGTATTTTCTTTAAAATGTTTGATTTGTAAACTGTTAGCTTTTGATAAGAGATCACATATGGTTTAGATCCAAAACATGCTAGTTCGGTTTAAGCTGCTCATAAAATAGTACTAGCTACAGGCCTGTAGCTATACAAAAAAGTGATATCTAAACATTTATCCTATAAAGCGCGCCAGGTAGGGGTCGAACCTACGACCTTCTGCTTAGGAAACAGACGCTCTATCCACTGAGCTACAGGCGCCATCTTTGGTTATTTTTTGATCTGAAATTTCATATCTAAACTATTCTTTCATTTCATGTGTTTAAATATCTATCTGATGAATCAAGTCGATTTATAATTTACAGCCTTCGATTTTGACCGTTGGATTACGTAATAGGCCTTGTCTAATTCTCTAACGTTGTTATTATTGATGATCTGTAGGAGACTTGCATTGAAATTAGAATGCTTGTGAATGAATTGAAATAACTGTTAAAAATTTAAATGAGAGACTTGACGACTACTATTTGTCAGGATTGACATAAAAGTAATGAAATATAAGACGTTACTTGTTATAAAGGTAATGAAATATACGTATGCGTAAACGAAATCATAGCTGATATCTCTATATCTAGTTATTTTGTCTTCAAAATAAAAAATGTAAGCCTATTTGTTACATATTCGACGATATAATGTTCAAGTTCAAGTGTCTACATGTATCTTTATGTATGTATTGCTTTTATAATGTAATGTACTTGTACTTATGTTTTATTACGCCCTACTTGTACTTAACGTTATTTTACTAATTTACTGAAAATAGAGTTAAAAGAGGGGGATGGTTAATCATGCATCATGTGGTGACGTTGATGGCCGAAAGACAAGGGAGTACATGCACTAATGGCCTTTGTTTTATTGCTGAGTGTTATGTGTCTTATGTCCAAGGCTTGATACAAAATTACTATCGAGTTGAGGGTCTCATTGGAAGCAGCCTCTATATTCCTATGGGGTACAGGTAAGCCTGTCTATATCTTATCCTCCTGAGACCCTACTTTAGTTTTCCTATTCGTGAGATTTACTCAGTCGAGTATATGATGATGATGTACTTGTGTTTTATCATTGTATCTATTTATACATTAATCAATACCTTATAACTTCACTAACTTTCATATCTATACCTTATAACTTCACTAACTTTCATGATGAGACTCTTGTTGAAGTGGATATTGCTTTGTATGAAAGAAGAGTGATTGTTGTGGAGAAAATTGATTTTCGGCACATGATATGTTGCATCCATTCTCTGACATGTTTCTTTAACAACCTACGTTAGATCCAACTATAATGGACATCCACATTTTGATAACACATATTTATATATATATATTTTTTGTTTTCAAAGTAGGGTATAACTTTAAACCATAACGTAGTTTGTGAAAAGCCGTTAAGTTTGTATATATTCAAACAGATTCATACAAAGAAAAGTAAAATTTCAATCTCGTCTCGAGGCTCGATCACTCTTTCCTTTCCTCATGAGGTATTTTCTTTAAAATGTTTGATTTGTAAACCATTAGCTATTGATAAGAGAGCACATATGGTGTAGATCCAAAACGTATATATGCCGACAACATTAGAAGCATTATTTAAGAATAATTTCTCATAGTTGCTTCAGGGTTTGTTTGCACCTCTGCTTATCCGTAGCATAACTACACTGATTCTAATTTTTTTTAAAGTAAATGAGGCGTACAACAAGAGCCAACTTTAACCTAGTGTGCGCGACGCTAAAGCATCTAAACATAATTCGTCCTTTAAGTATTATATACCATGCATTAATATGTGGTTTATTGATCCCAAATATGTGAATCAAGCTTACAAATTACAATCAACGTTGTGAGGCTCTTTTACCTCTTCGTGCCTTTAATTACCAAAGTAAAGTTTATGAGCTTCACTAGTGGGAAAAGTTTTTTTTTTTTAAATAATTATTCATGTCTTCCTACTATTCACATTGGATTAGCATGTATCGTTCATATTTTAGTACAAAAAAATACAATTAGTTAATTGGATAAACTCATGACCTAGTGGTATAATTTTTGTCCTTTACAAGTTTGTTGTTCAAAAAGTTAATGATTAAGTCAAGCAGTTAACATCACTAGTGCTCTAGTGGTGGACACGACGGGTATTTAAGTTCCACCTATGGTGGGTCCGGGTAAGTTTTCCCCTCCAGATCTTAAGTTCGAGTCTGGGTGATAGGGGTTTCTCATTTAGGGGTTTAAATTGGGCATCTATTGTGCGAGGGGCTCTCTAGCGCGGACCCGGTTAAGACAACGTATGCTAGACCTCCCAGCATTCGTGAATAATTCACACCTTTAAAAAAAATCAAGCAGTTAAATCAAATGGAAAATGAAAACATGAAGTTTTGGTTGGATTATAAACCCTAGTATTGTCAACGAATAGAGCCATCGAAAATAAACAGCATATCATAGACATACACACATATATACATATATTACACTCCCCAGGTATTGAACCCGTGACATCTTCCTATTTAAACACCTAGAGGGATTTCCCTCTAGCACTAGGCCAAAGCCTCAGTGGCATACACATACATACATAAACACATCTATACCCATATCATTCGCATACACACATACCATACATATACACATCATTCACATACATTTCATACATATACAAATATCGTTCAAATACATACACACATACACATATCATTCACATAAATACACAAACAAATACATACATATATCACACAAATTAGGGGGTGTAAACCATTGTTCCGGTAATAAAAACACATACATTTAGTTTCTTACAAAACAATTATACTACATTTTCAAATACAACAAATTACACATATGTACCTACATCCATGGAAGATGAACTTGTTTCTCTTTGTCGATGCATTCGCAAGCGCTTATGGTTTTGTTTAAGGAGTGGCACCCCCACACACAATTGGAACATTTATCGTTGCTTTCCATTGAGTTTTAATTATGAGAAGACCAATCCCAACATCTTCATCAAACACCTAGCATATAGAATCAAGCGGGTTGGCTGCAGGATGAACATGATAACATACTATCATCGATATTTCTAGTTTTATTGATCTTGCGTTGTCACTAAAGAAGAACAAGGTACTCAACAGCTAACCGAAACGACTACTAATTTTCTGCGAACTTGTCCGTCGGTGAAGGGCTCCACCAACAATCATCTGGAAAGTCTGGTCAGGCCTGTAAGAGATTGTGTGTTTTTTTAACTACAATGTTTTCAATGAATTAGTTTGCTGGAAATGCAATCTTTTGGCAAGTTGGACTGGCGGAGCTACGAATTTTAAGATTTTAAAGGTACTAGCAATTTCTTCTAATGGTGAAGATATCATAAAGTTAATTTTAGCTACAAAATATTTATCTTTTTAGTTTTATTTGTTTTATAATATAGTTATTATACAAACTAATACATACACACATTACATGTGTCACACCCTGACTTTTGCGGAAGCGTGATTATGTGTGACTTGCTTAATATCATTGCATTTAATCATAACAACAACTATATGATAAAACTAAAGATGATCATCCATTAAATAAGTTTAAAATGTCACAAACATCATTGTCTTGAAACTTAGACATCAAATACGAATTGTTTAGAGTTCCATAAGGACTCAACAAAAGACTTTAAATAAAACCAGGCTTTGGAAGATGTGTCCTGTCCAGGATAAGACACACTATCCAAACCCTAAGACACCGGATGACATTTTTATTCTTAACATAACTTGAAACATCCAAACGCCCGCCAGATCCACTTTTAATTCCCTGAAATACATGTAGTTTGAAAATATCAACAAAAGTTGAGCGAGTTCATGTGTTTGTTTCTGTGCACGAATAAACCTTTGTAATCAGTGAAAGTATGTATGTATATTTGTAAACCCGGGTATGAAAGCAACAAGGAAAACAGATCATTAATGGTTTGCAAGGCCATTAATATGTGTGACGTGATGCGGGAAGGCTCAAACCTAGCAAATTTTGTCTCCGGGAATAAGACTAGTCACCTCATGGGCCAAACCCCGGTCCACATGGGTGTGGGCTCGCTACACCCAAATAGATCTATCACTCATATCCCTCGGTCCTATAACGAGGATTAATGGTCTTAAGCGTTATACCCACCACTCACATGATCAAGTAGTACCCTTCCTTAGCTAACCATACCACATATAATCGTTTGTAAGTAGTTTGTAACATGTACTTCACCCCCGAAGTTATAAAACAGAAAACAGTTAAAAGAAAAGGAGGACATGAACTCACAATCTTGCGTTCTTCGAAATCACAGTAACTCAAAGCTCCTTCGGATGTACACGACTACCTACAACGTACTATGATCTATTAGACGAGCGGGTCGTGCCTTGACTTAGTATTACTTAGTGTCTTTGAGTCCTTATTATTATTCCAACTTATATAATTATTTGTTAAAATAATGAATATTTTAACTTAAATTATATTTATTAAATTTTGGAATAATTGTTAAAACAATATATATTAACTTGATACTTTTCAAGTATTTATACATGTATTTCCTTCCCAAGGGTGGGTGTATTTGTATTTGTATCCTTATACTTGTAAATTTTTGCCATGTATTGGGGTCGTATTCCGGAGTATATTTATAGGTACGAGAATACGTATTTTCTTGTAATTGATAAGTATTCTTATACTTAATTTTGTATTAATTTTTCCGGAATAATACTTCTAGTAAAAATACATTAATATATATTTCTAAAATATATATTTTAGGAAATATTACTTAGAAAAATTATTTATAATTTTTCCTTTGGCAAAAATATTTATAAATTTCACATATGTCTCAAAATTAATATATTTCCAAGTCTAACCTTGAAAATGTATATAAATCCATTTCCTTTCAAAAATAATATATATTTCAAGTTTACTTAAGAAAATACATTTTCTCCCAAAAATAATGTATTTCATGTTTGTTTGAGAAAATATATATTTCTTTCATAAATAATATATCTTCTAATAATTCCAAGAAAATATATATGTTTACTTACCAAAAATAATATATTTTCTCCTTGTAAAAAATATGATATAATCTTGTAATAATTGTAAAAATCATATTTTTGTTTCCTTGGTGCCCAAAATATTATTTACCAAAAATATACTTGTGAATAAGTTTTCCGGAATATTTTGTGAGTTATATTCCTTTGTTCGATTTCACCAATATCTTGTGTATTCTTTGTATATTCACATTCTTGGAATTTTGGTAATATTTTGGATTATAATTTTTGGTATTTTGATGAGTTATATTATTTCAAGTCCTAAAATAATATAACTAATACATATAATATACAAATATTCACACACATTGTGACTTTTAAATATATATTTTCCTAAATACATATTTAGTCACTTTTATTTATAAAAACCAACCTCCAATATTTATATTTTTGTAACAAAAATTATGGCAAACTTTATGTGAAAAATCCATGGTTTGAAATTCACTTGTAAATATTTGTTTAGAAATATTTTTCTAAGTGTTTAATTTTTAGAAAAATTTTGCCATAGTTTCCCCTAAAAATGGAGGTTTCCATACCTTGAAGGCATATCATTTTCTTTTGTAAATCAACACAATCAACCAATAATCAACAATAAACAATCTATACTTACCAATTTTGCCAAAAACAAGCATAGATTACCACTTCATGAACTTGAAAATTTATAAAAATTTGTAGTAACTTACTAGTGTATTTAGTAAGTCTTGTTACCCTTTAAAGTGTGGTTGATACTTTAAAAACATCATTTTTAAAGAAGATGGTTCTTTACAACTTGTAGTCACATTTTCTAAAAGTGTTTCTTCATGAATTTTTCTTGTCACATATGTGCTTCTACACCTTATTAACCACCAAAAATGAGGTTTATTTATTTAAGAATCAAGATTAAGTAAAACTTGTATTTTTAGCTTGGTTTCTTGAAAAATCATTCTTGAAATCTTAGATTTACAAGACTTACATCTCATTTTAATCATCATTTTACAAGATGTTGGTGCACTTGTGTCTGTACTTTGTCTGTATTATGTCATGATACCGAACGATGTCTTGTGATAGTCTGAGTTACGTCTTAGGTTTGTTATTATGTGCGTTCGATGTAAGTTTGACCAAGTCAACCATCCTCCTGGTTTGACTTGACCAAACAGTTAGCACATTGGTTGAAAGATGTTTGGGTCGAAGGATGTGTCATCGAAGGATAGTTTAGATCCTTCGATGAGCTCGAAAGATAAACCTCCGATAGATATAGATGGACCTCGAAGGATATCATCCTTCGAGGTATTTGTGGATCCTTCGAGCTGTTTCAGTTCGATAGATGATCTTTCGATCAGTCTATCTGATCCTTCGACCAGACAAGCTGTGTCGGGTATATATACCCATGTGTTGTGTTCACTTCAGAACAGAGAACAGAAGGAAGACAGAATAGTGAGCAGAAAATACTAGTGTGAGTAGAGAGAATTCTGTTGAGAGAACACACACACGAGAGAGAGAGTTTACAGAATACATTTGTAAACATTGAGCTTGTAACCGAACTCTTCATACGTATTAATACAAGTGGTGTTAATCGGTGAAGTTTGTGTGTTGTGTTTGTGCTTGTGCTTGTTCTATCTCGGTTTGCATGCTAGCTTGGATTCCGCACTTGCTAGTGTGTTAGACATAACAAGGAATAGGTTTGACCTCAACCTCCGAGGGACCTACAAGTGGTATCAGAGCCATGGCTCTTTTCCTTGTTAAAAACCGAGTTTAGACTCACTTGGTTTAGCACCCGTTTTTACTGTTTTTCACGCATTTCTTGTCGTAAAAAACGTGTTCTAAACTAACCGGGTGTGTTAAAAGACGGGTTGGGTAACTTAAAACTTGTTTTTAAGTAAGTTTTGGTCTTCTCCGGCCAAATTCCGGCTTACTCCGGTGACCGGTTTTTCTGGATAAGAACTTTCTTTTTCTGGTATTATTTTATTATTCAAATCTGGTTTGGCAGAAAGCATGGTCTGACCATACCTTCTGCCGAAAGTTTCTACCAACCCATCAACTTTTTCACCAACCTGTCACCTTTTGTCAACTGTGTCAGTGCAGATCGAAGGATATCCTTCGAAGTCGAAAGATCATCTTTCGATCAAAGGAGGTTCGATAGATAATCATCCTTCGAACATCCTTCGAAGTCTGTGACTTATCCTTCGATCCAAGGAATCTTTTCGAAGGATACATCATTCAATCTACAGCTCTTATTCGAAAGATAAGGATCCTTCGATTGGAGAATCTTTCGAAATCATTGTTCGAAACTCAACAGTGATCTTTCGAACACTGTTGATCCTTCGAACAAGTATTGATCCTTCGATACTTGTCTGTTTAAGTTTAACAAGTTTGTGTTTTTCAGGTCTTTCGATCAAGGATCCTTCGGCTGGTGGTTGTCTTTCGAGATATTAACATAGTTTGTGAAAATTAATTTAAAAAAAAAAAAGGGAAAACTTGTTTTTCAAATTTCAAATCAATTTTCACTTAATATATTAATTTTTATAAAATGGGAACAAACGGTCAGTGGGATCCAACCGCGTGGACTCTAACATCTTTGACTCCACAATCATCAGCTACGAAATCATCAGCTACAAACAGTCAGTGGGATCCAACCGCGTGGACTCAAACAACTTTGACTCCACAATCATCAGCTACGCAATCTGTGCCAGATTTCAACAAAACTGCATGGATGCAGGCTATTGCCCCACCTCAAGCTGCAATGATAACTGCAAATCAATGGGCATTGGTCACAAATCAAAGCAGCAGCATTCAATCTATGATGCAGAACGACAGTGAAACTGGTACAAGCACAAAGCCGCCAAAGCTAAATCACATAAATGATTGGGGATGGTGGAAAGAAAGGCTGAGAACTTATGTTCAGGGGCAAGGTCAAGATCTATGGATGTGCTTCTTCACCGCATTTGACAATGATTTGGAAGTTGCAGGATCTAATCCACAAACTTACAGCACTATGTCTGAAGATGATAAAAGGAAATTTGAGTTAGAAAAGAAAGCATTCATGATTCTCACACAAGCTCTTCACAGAGACATATACCACCAGTTTGTTTACTGCACGACTACTAAAAGCTTGTGGGATATGCTCACGTTACGATGTGAAGGAAATGCTCAATCTAGAAAGATCAAGCAAGAATTACTGAAAAAAGAGTTTGAAGGATTCACGTGTTTGGAGAATGAGACTTTGGCAGAGTTATCTACAAGGTTCCATCACTTGTTGAGTGAGATGTTTGCTTTTAAAGTCACTGCCACCCCACAAGAAATGGTGAAGAGATTCGCTGATAGCTTATCAGCAAAGTGGAGCAGTTATCTTGAAATTCTCAAAGAAAATGGTGTTCTAGACACAATCACCGTTTATGAGTTAATTCAAAAACTGGAGAACAAGGATGTAGAAGAAAAGCTTAAGGCAAAAAGAACACTAACTCCTCAAAATCCAGAGATGTACCATGGGATTGCAGGAGGTATCAGTGGAGAAAAACCAGCCTCTCAACATGCGAAGCTTCAAACAGCTTTCATCTCAAACACCGGACCTTCCACAACAAATCAGTTTGATCCCTCAGCATACACGATGATGTATTCAAGACCAGATTCTTCTTCTCTACAACAGAATGTACAACCGCAACAGCAAGGGTTTTATGGAAGCTCTTCAAACTCTCAAGCCACTTCCAATCCGAACACAGTCAGATTAGACACTTCCAACTTTTCCAAAGTCAGTGTCGAAATAGCCAAGGAGCATATGGAGATGTTGAACACCTTGGTTAGTGCTTATTGTGGATTGGTTGCAGGTCAGATTGGGAATATCAATCTAACCAATGAAGATTATCAGCAAGTGGATAAAGAAGAGTTTGAAATGATGGATATCAAATGGGCTCTTGCTAGTGCAATTCGAAGAGCAAAGGAGTTTATGGAAAGGACGGGGAGAACCAACTTGGAAAGCAACAACAACACCAAGTATGGTTTTGATAAGAATGCTGTCACTTGCTTCAATTGTGGTGAAAAGGGTCACTTCAAGCGAGAGTGTCAGAAGCCACCTAAGCAAGGAAATCAGAATCCCTTCAGGAATCAAGGACAGCCACAACAGCATCGAAACAACAATTCTGACAGATCAATAGTTCCCGTTGGAGGAAATGCATCTGGATCCACAAACACTAATCCCCACAGAGGATTGGTTGTTCAAGCTGATGAAATCTGCAATTGGAACCTTCAGCTTGGAGAAGGAGGAAATAGTGGAACAGCATGTTATGCTAAAGTGATTGAGAAGGTAGTAGAACCCGTATCTGCTGGTGAATCTTCAGAAGATGAAGACAGTTCTGGTTATAGTGGAAGCTCAGATGAAGAAACCTCCACTTCAGGCAATGATCATGTGGATGAGACATCAAGTGCGTCAGTCGATGCAGATATTGATGAGCTTTTGGAAGAAGCTGCAGCAGGAACTGAAAGAAGATCTATTTTGGTGGATCAAGCTGCTTACTCTTCGTCTTCTCTCCATTCAGCCTTTATGGCTAATGTCAACAGTTCATCAACTCAGGTATGTGTCGATGAACCCACTGTAGTTAGCTGTGAAAATTGTGATAGTTTAAATGTTAAATATGCTGAAAAGGAAAGTCAGTTTGAAATCACATACAAACACAATCAAGAATTGATTGTAGATCTTTCTAAAGCAACTGAAGCTAACTTGTTTTTAACCAGAAATGAAAAGGAATTTAAGGCAACAATTGCGTCATTAAGACATGATGTTTCAGAATTACAAAAGGCTGTTTTGCGAAAACAACATGCTAACAATAATCTTATTGACACAATTGAAAAGCAAATGGTAGAGTTGGCAACGGCTCGATGTGAATGTGAGACAATTAAGCAGAAACTGGAAAGCTATTCCAATTCTCGCTATGTATTGGATCACATCATCGACGTTCAAAAGAAAAAGGGGGATAAACTATGTATTGGATTCAAATCATGTCCTCCCCCAATGAATCACAATTACTCCAAATTGCCTGATGACGAGGATATGCCCCGTTTTGAACCTACTGTGCCACTCAATCTAGATGACTTTGCAGCAGGCCTCGGGTTCACAACTGGTACATCATCCTCGGGTCAATCAGAATCTGAGAATGTGACAGATTCATCGTGTGTTAAGGAACAGAGTCCTCCCATTGTTGAGGATGCTGATTCTTCGGATGATGAATCTGAAGAAATTGTGAAACAACAGTCTAACTCGGTTACAACAGATATTCCAATCGAGAATCACATCCTGTGTGATCCACCAGTGAAACCGAGTAAGACTGAAATGTCAAAAGCAATGGAGTCCCTTGTATCTAGCAGTGAAGAGAATAACTTGTTGTACACGCTCAAAGGAGATAGCAAAATCTACTCTAACAAAGATTTTCCAATTAAAAATGTAAATCAAGATTTAATTGAGCAAATTTTTGAAGGATGCACTGATAAGTTTTTGGGGAACAAGAGTGGCAAAGTTACCGTCACTCAATGTGATCCAATTCCGTGTGAACAAATTAGAGAACAATACGGAAACCAAAAACTACCAATTGAGCGAAAACAACAAGTCAACTCCGGAAAGGGTAAGGCACAGAGAAAGAAGGCTTAGAACAAGAATGTTCAAGCACCTAAAGTTCAGCAGTCTAAGACTGAACAACCAAAGGTTCAACAACAAAAGGTGCAAAACAAAAGAGCTCCGGTTAGAAAACGAGAACCGAAAATGAACTTTGTTGGATCCACGGGTTCAGACAAACTTGAAACATTTCAGGATAAATCTAACCTTGAGTTTATAAAACAAGTTAGAATTTTAAAACGAAATGATCAGAATAATTACACCCAACACACCAACGCATGTGATTTAGGTCCAAGCACGTCTAGATCACAAAGTTCATTGTCTGGTTCTCCGTCTAGTCATCAATATGTTTCTCCGAAGTTTGTAGAGCGGAGAACATGTTTTGAATGTGGGACAGTTGGGCATATTGTAAGATATTGCCCACACGTGCAAAAGCTGAAGTAAAAAACGAGTGCTCCCCAAGAAATCAATTACCGAAAACGATCAGTTTCCCCGAAACAAGACCCACGTGTCTTGAAAGAAAGGGAAAAGAAGTTAAAGCAAAAGAATCAAAAGGTAATTGAAAAGGCCTTAAAATCAGAGGTCAAAGAAGAAAAACCTGTACAAGCGAAATCTGAAACTGTAAAACCAGTAAATGCTAAAACAATAAATTCAAATACTGGTAAAGGACAAACAGCTTGGAAGCAAAAGCAGGTAATTCAATCAGGGGGAGCACCACAGGTTCTTTTTCCTAATCATCAAGTGATTGAAATCACTTACCTTGATGATCAAGGACGACCCAAGACCACAAAGGCTTGGGTCCCCCTCTCCAACTAATCTCTGAGTGAGTGTGTAGGATATTCCAGGAGGAACTTTCGATAGTCGTAAGATTGTTGATAGTGGAGCGTCCATGCACAAGATCGGCGACCCTAGACTCCGAAACATCATTATATCTAGGAGTTGTTGCCTTTGATGGAGAGAAATGAGAAAAGAAAAGAAAAAGATAAGAAGACAAACATTCCGATGAAGGAATGATGGTGAAAGAATGTGGTTGAATGAAGTTAAAAAAAAAATTCGACATGAAGAGATATGTGCCAAAATTGGTTGTTATGGTTTTTGATCGGGTCCTCAGGAAAGATTCAAATGAAAAGTACGCGACTGGAGCACGTCTGAAGCTTTTCGAAGTTTCATGGATTTTTCTTCCACAAGAAGTTCAAAGTCCACAAGAGATATGTGTTTGTTGAACAAACCAACCGGGTGTGCGGATGCCTTGGCATGGATTGAACAACCGCACACTACTTCTCAAGAGAAAGATAAAGACCTTCGCTGGTGCAATGTGGAAGACCAGCCGGACCCAGAGGTTTATGATCTTGTTGCTGTCAACGGATTTCAGTAGCTACAAAAATCGACTTTGAAGTCCACACCGGGTGGATATCCAGTTTGGGAGAGCACTCAGATTCCTTGCAATGCACGGAGCAGTTGCAGGATACGGTTTTAAATTTCTAATCCCTCCCATACTTGTCGATATTTAAGCTGCTTTGTGAATTATTATCTCGTTCAGCACTCTTTGGCCAGACAATGTTGTCATGGTCCGCACCGCTTACCGACATGCCAACTGATTTTTCCAAAATTCGCTAAATCATTTCTGATTAAAACTTAAGTTGGTAAACGGCATTGAGGTAAAACATGAGTTAACCAACATCGGAAAATCATTTTTGTAAATATCTTTGTGTTTTAAATTTGTCTTAGTTTGTTGATTTTAGGGGGAGTAAATCCAACATTTGAAATCCAACATTTGAAAATCCAAAAACATTGAAAATTTCAAAATCACAAAAACAATAGAAAAGCAAAAATGAGTTTCCTGGCGAGCAAAAGAGAAAATGATAGTACATCAGTGGTCTGTCCAAACCTCTTTAAACCTTAAATGAAAAACGATAAGCAGCTCTATATAAGATGTATCGGTAGGCTCACAATCATTTTAAAGTGTGCAGGGTGATATAAATCTTAATCGACTGAAGACCAGGTGGGAACCACTCATTGGCATATGGTCTTGGTACCGAAATTTCGTTTGAGAGATTGCCGAGGTTCTGAGATATTCGGTCTTTATGCTGCTTATCATCTGAGTATCATGGTTGTATCTTTTACCGAAAAATAACGGGGACGCAAGTCTAGATCTTCCATGATACTATACATACGTGTACATACTGCATACGACCTCAATAAGTGATCAACAATCACATGTCCACTCAAATAAGTGATAATATATCACATTTATCCGGGAGTCAAGTTCGTCTCTCTGCTGTACGAAAGTACTGACCTGTTCACGGACTTGCTCCTGTGCCCTCATGCATCGAAAATCAAGTTCCTCATCAATAAGTGATTCTATCACATAGGGCTTGTTTTCAAATCAAATAAGTGAGAATCTCACATCATATACGGTCAAACAGATGATAATCGGTATACTCACCGGTAAGATGAACCCTCGTGCATACCTTGATACGGGAATGTGTCGTGATGTGGATGAACACCGGTCGGTAAGTATAAATCATACCTTAACGTATCCCCTCGCCATGATTACATCTGATAAGTTGAGCTTATGTGGACAACAATACCGATAATTGTTATAGGATGCTTATCTTAATGTTAACTAATTGAACAACAAGAGCGTTTTGGCATGACCGTACACTGATATGATTCTCTTACCCTCGAAACTCGCAAAAAGAATGTCTGTAAATATTTATTTAATGCTTTCAGTTTCTGCGTCTTTGTATATATTTATTTACTGCTTTCTGTCTTTACATTTGAAATATTCAAAAAAAAAAATATTCAAAAATATTCAAAAAAAATTCCAAAAAGATTTTAGGTGTGTTTTAATATAAACTTTATAAAAGCCAAAAAGATTTTATTTCTATCTTATTTTCGATCGTACGATGTTGGATCTCGAGTCTTCGTTACCTGAAACCTGATTGAAATCCGAAACGACTAAATCTTCATAAACGGTCGAAATTTGCAAGTTTTGAAAGTTATAAAACCTAAAACTGAACAATTTGTTAAACTTTCAAACTGCCGGACGGTGTTTGATTGAACAATGGTCACATGTGTGTCGTTTACTTATGATATTCCAAGCAGTTGTTCTCATTACGCGTTTAGATTTCTTGCATGTGCAGATTCTAAAGGCAAGGAGAACATGGTCGATGACAAGCTTCGGAATGAAGACACGACGTGAAGGCACTCAAGTGATGAAGATGATCGAGTTGCCGCTGACCATCATCAACACCACAAGGATCTCAATTCATAAAGAACAAGTATTTCACAAAGCTACAGCCAAGGGAGAGCTTGTGTTAAGGGGGAGTTTGTCAACACACTTCCTACATATAACGGGGAGTTTGTTGGTACACTTTCTACTTTCAAGACGTGAAGACTTTAAAGATCCTCCGACATTGAAGACTTGAAAGGACGTCAAAGACATGAAGACACGAGGGACCCACAAGATTTAAGATCGAGACAAAGATACAGCCAAGGGGGAGTTTGTTGGTGCACTTGTGTCTGTACTTTGTCTGTATTATGTCATGATACCGAACGATGTCTTGTGATAGTCTGAGTTACGTCTTAGGTTTGTTATTATGTGCGTTCGATGTAAGTTTGACCAAGTCAACCATCCTCCTGGTTTGACTTGACCAAACAGTTAGCACATTGGTTGAAAGATGTTTGGGTCGAAGGATGTGTCATCGAAGGATAGTTTAGATCCTTCGATGAGCTCGAAAGATAAACCTCCGATAGATATAGATGGACCTCGAAGGATATCATCCTTCGAGGTATTTGTGGATCCTTCGAGCTGTTTCAGTTCGATAGATGATCTTTCGATCAGTCTATCTGATCCTTCGACCAGACAAGCTGTGTCGGGTATATATACCCATGTGTTGTGTTCACTTCAGAACAGAGAACAGAAGGAAGACAGAATAGTGAGCAGAAAATACTAGTGTGAGTAGAGAGAATTCTGTTGAGAGAACACACACACGAGAGAGAGAGTTTACAGAATACATTTGTAAACATTGAGCTTGTAACCGAACTCTTCATACGTATTAATACAAGTGGTGTTAATCGGTGAAGTTTGTGTGTTGTGTTTGTGCTTGTGCTTGTTCTATCTCGGTTTGCATGCTAGCTTGGATTCCGCACTTGCTAGTGTGTTAGACATAACAAGGAATAGGTTTGACCTCAACCTCCGAGGGACCTACACAAGAAAACAATATATTCTTTCAAGTTCAGGTCTTCTATGAGGATGATCTATTATTCTCTAACATTTTCATCCTCTCATCTCGCTAGATTATGTTTTTAATCATTTATCTAGCAAGATCATATGATGATCTACATCATTTTCATAAGAAATCAACAATCAACAAGTAAATCAACACATAAACAACATGATTTCTTCATGATTTAAGCTTATGTTCAAGTTTCATTCTCTTGATTCTTAGTGTTCTTCAAGTTTATCATCATGTATCATCTTTTAACCACTTGCATAAGATGTAAAATGCAACGATTAGTGTTCTTACCACTAGCTCAAGGCTAGGGATGATCAAGAGAAGAAAAGAGGAGGATAAAAGCAAATAGAGAAGGTCGGTCCTTGAATTTTCGAAAGCTCCTAGCTTCCTTATGCACCTTATAACACCCTTGTATGTGCTTGGAATTGGATGAAGATGTTTAAATGACGGTGGTGGTGTTGTTGGTGGTCTCGGCCGAACACAATAAGAAAGGAAGAGAGAAGTGTGGTGTTGTGTTATGTGAATGTAATGAAGTTATGTGCTTAAGGTCATTCTTATAATCCATCCATTCATATTTTCCTTTGTGTAATATGTCTAATAAAGAAGAAACAAGATCAAATTTAATAATCATATAAAATCTTGAGGTGGGGCCATGTTGGGCCATTTCAGAGGTGGGGGAGGGGGTATGTAGGCTAGGTTGTAACTAGAAAGTTAGATTAAGGTTATAATTCAAGTATTAGTTAGGGATCTAGTTATTAGATATCTATATAGTATGTTATGATGTTCGGGGATCATAACTAGCTTGGTAATGTTAAAACAGTGCTTCTAGTGTAAATTTGATATTTCGGGTAGTGTCCGGTTGTTCGGTTGGTTATCGGTTCGTTAAGGTGCTAAACTATGCAGTTTAGTGTGCTTAATGTACCCTTTTATGACGGTTTTGATTCCCGACACTTAGGATGTAACACCCCGTGTTTCTGAAGTCAAAGTCAAAGTCAAGGTCAAAGTCAACGACCGATTTCGCGCGACTTGCCTTGTAGTGAATTTCTTTTATATGTTTATTTTAAC
This sequence comes from Helianthus tuberosus, assembly GCA_030545235.1. Lineage (NCBI taxonomy): Eukaryota > Viridiplantae > Streptophyta > Magnoliopsida > Asterales > Asteraceae > Helianthus > Helianthus tuberosus. Next base: position 176,056,310 of record CM060413.1, read on the forward strand.
TGTATTATGTGGAGTAAGTGTCAATAATTACAATGATCGATGTGTGTTATTCGTTATTTAATCGACGTACGACTGTAAACTATAGGAAGTAACAATGCGATAAAGTCAATTAAACGCTAGTCAATCTAATTTAATCAACATCGCATCGCAATCGCACTCGCAACTCGCAACTCGAATTACGCATTTTAGTTACTGATATACGTGTGTGTGTGTGCCTTATGTGTTACTTGTGCATGTTTAAATTATGTTACGTGTGGTAATCAATCGAATTGCAATCGAAACTCAATCGCAATCGAACCCAATCGCAATCGAAATGGTATGATAATTAGTGGAGAAGGGATAGTGCAAGATATGAGTAGTTGGGATTGAAAGTAATTTGACTAGGGAACCCTATCGCATCGAAACGATGGCAATCGAAATCGAAACAGCAAAAATCGTCGCGCCAAACACCCGAAGCAAGTGCCATCCGGCCGGATTGCCATCCGACCGGGCTGCCACTTGATTATGGTGCCAGGTTGCCATCCGACCAAGATGACATCCGACCGGACAGTCATCCGGGCGAGATGCCATCCGGCCGACCTGCCCCTTTCCATTTTGGGAATCCTATAAATACCCCATGTCACTCTCATAGTTACCACTTTTGGCAACTGACGTCCGAACAGCCCGTGCACCTTACCTTTTCTTCGATTTCTCCCAATTCCTGTAAGATCTCGTCCTAAATCTTGTACTTCCTTAATCTACACGCACTCCTACACCTTTCTATCCTTTGAATCCTAACTTTTAACTGTGAAATCACTAGATTTGAGGTGTTCTAGGATGACGTCACCATGTGTTCTTGAAGAACTTCATGTTTTGGCTTCAATCCACCAAGAACAACTTAGATCTAACCGATTTCCACACAAGTAAGAAAAGATCTTGCATAGATCTAAGCACACTCATGGTGAAAAAGGATTGGAAGATGGTTTCTAACTTTCTTTCAACTCTTTTACACTCAATGCACTCAAAACCGATAGAATAGGACCTTGATCTAGTCTCCTACTCATTCTCAGTGTTGTGCTAGCTCAAGATCTGGATTCTACTCACGAGGCCACCGACTTCGGGTTAACCAAGAACAACCGTCTTGAACCGGTTAACTGGTCGAACTAGGGTGATTCCAGTTTGATCGGGTCACTTGGGTCAAGATGGAGTTCTGTTGATTAACACGTTGTCAAAACGTCTCAATAAAACGACAAACAATCAAAACGACCAACTGAAAGACGAACGGAACAACCGGGACGGAGTGCTATCCGACCGGACTGCTGTCCGAACGGATAGCCATCCGAGCGGCCAGTTGTCCGGATGACCTACATCTTGGGTCCCACACTTAACCAATTTTATCTGAGGTCTGAGTATTGAACAAGTTACTACCCGATCGGACTACCATCCGACCGAATTACCCTTCGGATCATGAGATACTTGGACTTTAACACTTAAACAATTTTCAACATGTTCAACAACAGGGTTGCCACCCGCTCGGATGGGCATCCGACCGAGTGACCGCCCTGCTGTGAATTTGTTCTCACTGAGTAACCTTGCCACTCGAGTCGCCGTCCGACCGGATAACCATCCGAGCGGATTGTTACCCGCATGACTGACCATCCGATCGATCGACTTGAAAGGTAGAGATACTTCAATGGTTTCAAAATGCTACAACGAAAACTTCAAAGGTCAAGCCATCATACACAAACACATCCTTCTCATAGGGAGAAACAATCCACTCGAATAGTCATCCGGCCGGACTACCATCTGACTGGATAACCATCTGAACGGATTATCATCCGCACGAAATGGCTGTCTGATCGGATTACCATCCGACCGAACTGCTGTCCGATCCACTTACACCTTGCATCGTTTTACGCGTCGCTTATCGTTATGCTATCGTTCTGATCAGGCTAACCTTACTCTTGAGCGCTCCCTTCAATCCATCATCGCTGTGAGTATACTTGATCCCCTTTTGCTTTATGCACTTTTGGGTGTTACATACGTTACTTATTCTAAATCACATCGAACACACTACGCAATACTTTTAACGCTAACCGTTACCGCATGTTATACGTGACTTAATGAATGCTTGTTTGTTATGTTTACACATGGAATGCTGTCTACCTATCTTAGCAACGATAGTACTATTAGTTTGGACTCAGCACCCGTTCACTCGGGGGTTGTTAAGGACAATTATTTGCATGGATTACAGTGGTGATCATGTATTACGAACTGCCTTGGGCAGTCAACCCGCAGTCATTGGTATCGATAGGTTCATGTCGATAACTAACATGCCTCATTTCACTCTGTGTACGTGCTGGTTATGCGTAACGCTTTCAAACTCTATATGCTATTATCAAACTTGTATGCTCACCTTTACACTATGTGTATTGACTGTTATTTTAACGTATGCGACAGGTGCTTAGGATGCTTATCTGCTAGGAAATCGAGGCTAGAATAAGGCTCTAGAGGCCAACAAATAGTTGTCTGTACAAATGAAATCAAGGGTCTCTAGAAGCAGATAAACAGTTGGGCTATTTGAAAAATCTGAGTTGTCAGAACAGAACTATTTGCCTAGTTTTTGTCTGTAATAATGTGTTTACCTTTTGAGACATGGTATGGGACATGTTACTTTAAATTGATTGGTAATGATAATTGTTATGGAAACTTCTGGACAATCTGTTTCCGCCATCGGTTGGGGTGTGACAGATTGGTATCGGAGCCATAACTATAGGGAATTAGGCAAGACACGACCTAGTCCAGGTCGATGTCTTAGCGACCTAGTCTATAGTTAGGAACCAAGAGACCGACTTGTGCATATCCAGTAGGGATTATGTACGAGCTTACTGCTATTTCTCGCTATTCTCGCCTACGCTACACTATCACTGCACTCAAATTTTCAAATATGAATGAGCTATTAAGTCGAGATTAGTTGTGAAAACCGCAAACTCTCGATTAAATTGCTTTTTCAACCCACAACTTTATCTATAAACACGAGAATCTGCGTTGAACCAGGACTGAAATCCAAACTTCGACGCATAATTCTCTCTTATTCTATCAAAACAGGGACGAAGTTGTTAAGCCAGGGGTGAAACCCTAACCTTGACGACTTGTTCCGCCCTTTTTACAAAACTCTCACCAAGGTCTCGACGGACTCCAACGACCTGAAGTCACGATACGATTAACGGGATGCGTGCCCAACGCCCAAGAATCGAGGCAAATGCACTGTCCTGAAGGTCAAACGTGCACAACAAGTCCTTGTGAATAGTCGAATCACTTTGGATGGTCAATGTCTAATAGCCGCAGACGATCTATTTCTCGATTTTTTATATGTTTCGATTCTGAGCCCGCAACTGCTGACTCTGATGATTCATTGATTTTATGCGTTTGTTTGTGTAATTACCTGTTTATGTGTTTAAACTTTGGAATTGTTCGATTTTTGCTTTCACTCCGATCGACACGCATGACTCGCACTGCTTTTCTATCTCAAAACGCTGACAAATCGTTAAATTGTTGACGACCTTATGCTATGATATACGCTTATACTACACTACTCGATATACTAAACGCGATCGCTATACTCGAACACTTGCGAACTGTGAATGATAGGTTTTTGTATTCTGACTCCATCTTGTGATTCCATTATTATGTGCTTTTGTGGATTCTGTGCTCTACGTGCCTACGTGCTTATGTGCTTCTGTGTTTACGTAAACCTATGATTATGTGCCTATGTGTTTACATGATACATGTTACATTGCATTCCTAAGCTTTAGTAATAGTAGGATTATGAGGTGAGATCAGAATATGTCATGTTGAGTCCTGTGACGATGTCTGTTGCAGACAATGTCGTCATCTGGATCTCGCGCTACCCGAGACGCTCGCCGAAAGCAAGCAGACAAACGCCTTGCTGCCATGATCACTAAACAAATGGCGAAAGTTGTTCCCCAAGTCGTCAGCGAGATATACGAAAATATGAGCAAATCACCTGAGGAATCCCGAACTGAGACTCCCAAAGCTGCTTTCAGCTTCAAACAATTCAAGGCGTGTGGACCGAAAGAGTTAACAGGAGAAGAAGACCCCACAACTTTGTTTCAATGGTTTGACTCCATCGAGGTCACACTGCAACAGAGCGGTTGCCCAGATGACCTACGCACTCTCAACGCAACTGGCGTCTTCCAGTCACGTGCTTTAGACTGGTGGACGGTTGAGAGAAACAAACGTGGGAATGATGCAGCCTACGGTCTGTCGTGGGACGAGCTCAAGGAAGTCATGCTGGAAGAATTTTGCCCTCCTCATGAACATCAAAAGCTAGAAGATGAATTCTGGCACATAAAGCAGAAGGATGGTGAAAACGCTGCACTCACTGCTCGCTTCAAGCAGCTCAGTATTATCTGTCCTGATCAAGTCAAGACTCCGGAGAACGCAATCAAGAAGTATATCCGAGCCCTGCCTGACTGTGTCGTAGATTTCTTGCAAGCGGCCAAGACTACAACGATCGAAGAGACTTACCTACTGGCCGCTGAAATTAATGACAAGCGGGTCAAGGCTGGTGTCTGGGATAAAACTTCGAAGCACCTGCATCAAGTCACCACCACACCAACTGCTGAAACCTCCGCCGCTCAATCGTCAAAGACCTCACGCCGCAAGAAGAAGAAGAACAACAGCAGCTCCAGCAACAATAACTGTGCTGTCACTACTATTGCTGCTCCACTTCAAGCCGTACCGGCCCAGCAGCAGCCTCATCACCGACCAGCACCAGTTACTTATGCACCGCCAGCAAAGCGCGCATACACAGGCCCCCACCCGGCTTGCCCGACATGCTCTTATCATCACCCGGTGGGTCTCGCCTGTCGTTTCTGCGCTCACTGCAACTTGTACGACCACTTCACTGTCAACTGCCGTACTGGTCCCCGTCAAGCCCCAGCTCAAGCCACTGCTCATCAAGCTCTGCTCCCAGCCTCGCAAGGCCAACAAGCGGCTCCGGCACCCGCGATCAACGCCCGAGTCTGCTTCGCATGTGGTGATCCCAACCACTTTGCGAACATGTGCCCGAACAGGGTGGTGAAACAAGAGCCCCAGCAGCAGCAGCCTCACCAGCAGCAACAGCAGCAGCAACAACAAGCCGCACGCGCCAAAACCTTCAACATCAACGTGCGCCAAGCCCAGGCTGACAACAACGTGGTCAATGGTACGTTCCTTTTGAATGGTATTTATGCATCATGTTTGTTTTATACTGGAGCCGATAATTGCTTTGTGTCGTTCGAATTTCAGAAACTCCTTAGTCGTAAGCGCACCCATCTCCTCTCGACGTTCGATGTTGAAGTAGCTACCGGAAGAACTGTCGTCGTTAATTATGTTCTTCGTGATTGTACTCTCGAGCTCAACAATCACATCTTTCCGATCGATCTCATCCCGATGCAACTCGGAAGTTTTGACGTCATAGTAGGCATGGACTTTCTTTGCGAAAACCATGCTGAAGTTGTGTGTTTCGATAAGATGATTCGATTCTCGCTCGCGAATGGTTATTTACTGTGTGTCTATGGTGAAACTGCTTCGAAAGGTCTCAAGCTCATGTCATGTGTTCAAGCTAGCAAGTATCTCTGCAAGGAATACAGAGCTTTCTTGGCTAACATTGTAGTAGGGGAGAAGGAAAAGAAAGGTTGGCCTGGAATAAACGATGTCCCAGTGGTTCGATAATTTCCTAACGTTTTTTCCAGAGGATCTTCCCGGACTACCACCAAGTCGTGATATCGAATTTCGCATCGACCTCATTCCTGGAGCCAACCCTATTGCCAAAACTCCTTACCGACTCGCACCATCCGAAATGCGTGAACTATCAAACCAACTCCAGGAATTACTTGAGAAAGGCTTCATTCGCCCGAGCACCTCTCCTTGGGGCGCGCCAGTCCTTTTCGTTAAAAAGAAGGATGGGTCGTTCAGGATGTGCATCGACTATCGGGAATTGAATAAGTTAAATATCAAGAACCGCTATCCCCTGCCTCGCATTGATGATTTGTTTGATCAGCTACAAGGTGCTACGTGTTTCTCGAAGATCGATCTACGCTCAGGCTATTACCAGCTACGCATTCAAGAGGAGGATATACCCAAAACCGCGTTTCGCACTCGCTATGGCCACTACGAATTCGTTGTTATGCCTTTTGGTTTAACCAACGCACCTGCGGTTTTCATGGATCTGATGAATCGCGTGTGTAAACCATATCTCAACCGTTTCGTCATCGTGTTCATTGACGATGTCTTGATCTATTCCAAGTCGAAAGCCGAACACGCGCAGCATCTACGTTTGGTTCTCGAGCTACTCCAGGGGAATCAACTCTATGCCAAATTCTCCAAGTGCGAATTCTGGCTGGAGGAGGTTCAGTTTCTGGGTCACGTCGTAAATAGTCAAGGTATCCACGTCGATCCCGCGAAGATTGAAGCCGTTAGGAGTTGGATTACACCTAAGAACCCGTCTGAAGTCCGTTCTTTTCTCGGACTAGCGGGCTATTATTGACGATTTATCGAGGGATTCTCAAAAATCGCTGTGCCGCTTACCGCTCGCACGCATAAAGACAAGCCTTTTGTTTGGGGAACCGAATAAGAGACTGTCTTCCAAACGCTCAAGCACATGCTTTGCAATGCTCCTGTCCTCACATTGCCCGACGGAAATGACGATTTCATTGTCCATTGTGATGCTTCCAACCTTGGTCTCGGTTGTGTTCTTATGCAGCGGGACAAGGTTATAGCTTACGCATCTCGTCAGCTCAAAATCCATAAGAAGAACTACACAACCCATGATCTCGAGCTAGGTGCAGTTGTTTTTGCGTTAAAGATTTGGCGACACTACCTGTATGGCACAAAGTGTACGATCTTCACCGATCATAGGAGCCTACAACATATCTTTAATCAGAAAGAACTTAATATGCGTCAATGCCGATGGGTAGAACTTCTCAACGATTACGACTGTGAGATTCGTTATCACCCAGGCAAAGCAAATGTTGTTGCCGACGCTCTCAGCAGACGGAGTTATTTGCTCAGCATTTGCAATGTGCAAGCCCAATACGATCTCGAAACCCTCATCCGCGAAGCCCAGAATGCATGTTTTAATGAACGCACTCTGAAGAAAGAAAGAATCTACCACGGTGGAGCCCAGCTTGTGAATAAGTCGAATGGGATATTCCACTTTCTGGACCAAATTTGGATCCCTAAACGGACCGATTTGCGACAGATTTTGATGAATGAAGCCCACAAATTCCGGTATTCTATTCATCATGGAGCCGAAAAAATGTACCAGGACCTTCGCTACAAGTACTGGTGGCTGGGCATGAAAAGGGATATTGCTCTCTACGTTGGTAAATGCCTGACCTGTGCAAGGGTCAAGGCTGAACACCAAAGACCCTCTGGCTTACTCGAACAACCGCCGATCCCTATGTGAAAGTGGGAGAGTATAGCTATGGACTTCATAACAAAGCTTCCGCACACGTCATCAGGTCACGACAGCATTTGGGTTGTTGTTGACCGTTTGACAGCTCACTTTTTGCCAATACGAGAAGACTACAAGGTAGAACGATTAACCCGAATCTACACCAACGAGATCATTTGTAATCATGGGACGCCTCGCGACATTATCTCTGACCATGATGCTCGGTTTAACTCGCGACTGTGAGAAACATTTCAAACGGCTCTCGGTACATCGCTTAATCTAAGTACCGTTTTCCACCCTCAAACCGACGGTCAAACTGAAAGAACAATTCGTACTCTTGAAGACATGCTCCGTTCGTGTGTCATAGACTTCGGTGGTAATTGGGATACATACCTGTCGTTAGTCGAATTCTCGTACAACAACAGTTATCATTCCAGCATACAAATGGCACCATTTGAGGCACTATATGGAAGAAGATGTCGATCGCCTATTGTGTGGCACGAGATCGGGCATTCGCAATTAACCGGTCCCGAGCTATTGCAAGAAACGACAGACAAAATTTTCCAAATTCGAGACAATCTAACGAAAGCTCGGAATCGTCAGAAAAGTTACGCCGAGAGACGACGCAAGCCCCTTGAATTTGACGTTGGCGACTACGTACTCCTAAAGGTTTCACCTTGGAAGGGTGTGGTCCGATTCGGCAAGAAAGGAAAGCTCGCGCCTCGATACGTTGGACCCTTTAAGATTCTGGAGAGAATCGGCAAAGTGGCTTACAGACTCGAACTACCAGAGGAACTTAGAAACGTTCACCCGACTTTCCACGACTCAAACCTCAGGAAGTGCCTAGCTGAGCCCGATTTACATGTTCCATTAGAGGATCTCCAAGTGAACGAAACATTACACTTCGTGGAAAAGCCTGTTGAGATCATGGATCGCCAAACCAAGTAGCTCAGACGCTTGCGCATTCCTATTGTGAAAGTCCGATGGGAAGGCAAACGAGGCGCATAGTTCACTTGGGAACTCGAAAGCGACATGAAGGCGAAGTACTCGCAGTTGTTTGTTACGGCTTCGGCCTAATTTCGGGACGAAATTCCCTCAACTAGGGGAGGCTGTAACACCCCATGTTTCTGAAGTCAAAGTCAAGGTCAAAGTCAACGACCGATTTCGCGCGACTTGACTTGTAGTGAATTTCTTTTATGTGTTTATTTTAACTGTATTATGTGGAGTAAGTGTCAATAATTACAACGATCGACGTGTGTTATTCGTTATTTAATCGACGTACGACTGTAAACTATAGGAAGTAATAATGCGATAAACTCAATTAAACGCTAGTCAATCTAATTTAATCAACATCGCATCGCAATCGCACTCGCAACTCGAATTACGACTCGAATTACGCATTTTAGTTATTGATATACGTGTGTGTGTGCCTGATGTGTTACTTGTGCATGTTTAAATTATGTTACGTGTGGTAATCAATCGAATCGCAATCGAACTCAATCGCAATCGAAATGGTATGATAATTAGTGGAGAAGGGATAGTGCAAGATATGAGTAGTTGGGATTGAAAGTAATTTGACTAGGGAACCCTATCGCATCGAAACGTTCGCAATCGAAATCGAAACAGCAAAAATCGTCGCGCCAAACACCCGAACCAAGTGCCATCCGGCCGGATTGCCATCCGACCGGGCTGCCACTTGATTATGGTGCCAGGTTGCCATCCGACCGAGATGACATCCGACCAGACAGTTATCCAGGCGAGATGCCATCCGGCCGACCTGCCCCTTTCCATTTTGGGAATCCTATAAATACCCCATGTCACTCTCATAGTTACCACTTTTGGCAACTGACGTCCGAACAGCCCGTGCACCTTACCTTTTCTTCGATTTCTCCCAATTCCGGTAAGATCTCGTCCTAAATATTGTACTTCCTTAATCTACACAAACTCCTACACCTTTCTATCCTTTGAATCCTAACTTTTAACCGTGAAATCACTAGATTTGAGGTGTTCTAGGATGACGTCATCATGTGTTCTTGAAGAACTTCATGTTTTGGCTTCAATCCACCAAGAACAACTTAGATCTAACCGATTTCCACACAAGTAAAAAAGATCTTGCATAGATCTAAGTACACTCATGGTGAAAAATGATTAGAAGATGGTTTCTAACTTTCTTTCAACTCTTTTACACTCAATGCACTCAAAACCGATAGAATCGGACCTTGATCTAGTCTCCTACTCATTCTCAGTGTTGTGCTAGCTCAAGATCTGGATTCTACTCATGAGGCCACCGACTTCGGGTTAACCAAGAACAACCGTCTTGAACCGGTTAACTGGTCGAACTAGGGTGATTTCAGTTTGATCGGGTCACTTGGGTCAAGATGGAGTTCTGTTGATTAACACGTTGTCAAAACGTCTCAATAAAACGACAAACAATCAAAACGGCCAACTGAAAGACGAACGGAACAACCGGGACGGAGTGCTATCCGACCGCACTACTGTTCGAAGGGATAGCCATCCGAGCGTCCAGCTGTCCGAACGACCTACATCTTGGGTCCCACACTTAACCAATTTTATCTGAGGTCTGAGTATTGAACAAGTTACTACCCGATCGGACTACCATCCGACCGAATTACCCTTCGGATCATGAGATACTTGGACTTTAACACTTAAACAATTTTCAACATGTTCAACAACAGGGTTGCCACCCGCTCGGATGGGCATCCGACCGAGTGACCGCCCTGCTGTGAATTTGTTCTCACTGAGTAACCTCGCTACTCGAGTCGCCGTCCTACCGGATAACCATCCGAGCGGATTGTCACCCGCACGACTGACCATCTGATCGACCGACTTGAAAGGTAGAGATACTTCAATGGTTTCAAAATGCTACAACGAAAACTTCAAAGGTCAAGCCATCATACACAAACACATCTTTCTCATAGGGAGAAACAATCCACTCGAATAGTCATCCGACCGGACTACCGTCCTACCGGATAACCATCCGAACAGATTGTCATCCGCACGAAATGGTTGTTCGATCGGATTACCATCCGACCGAACTGTTGTCCGAGCCACTTACACCTTGCATCGTTTTACGCGTCGCTTATCGTTATGCTATCGTTCTGATCAGGCTAACCTTACTCTTGAGCGCTCCCTTCTATCCATCATCACTGTGAGTATACTCGATCCCTTTTTTCTTTATGCACTTTTGGGTGTTACATACGTTACTTATTCTAAATCACATCGAACACACTACGCAATACTTTTAACGCTAACCGTTACCACATGTTATACGTGACTTAATGAATGCTTGTTTGTTATGTTTACACATGGAATGTTGTCTACCTGCCTTAGCAACGATAGTACTGTTAGTTTGGACTCAGCACCCGTTCACTCGGGGGTTGTTAAAGACAATTATTTGCATGGATTACAGTGGTGATCATGTATTACGAACTGCCTTGGGCAGTCAACCCGCAGTCATTGGTATCGATAGGTTCATGTCGATAACTAACATGCCTCATTTCACTCTGTGTACGTGCTGGTTATGCGTAACGCTTTCGAACTCTATATGCTATTATCAAACTTTCCAGCACTTAAACTATCTCTAGGAAGGCAGTTTTGTGATCCTTACTTTCCTACACACTATACTAGTGTATTACTTGGTTTCTGGCTCATTCTGTGTCTTAACACATTGTCTGTCTATGTACTGAACTCCGTCAGCATTTTTCCGGTTTGTCTGATAACTGTGCTAACTGTGTGTCGTGCATCATTTGAGTCAATAAAGTTCTCATGCAATAATGATATGACATTAAGCAATATGTGATGCACATGTATGTATATGGCAATAATCAGAAAGCAATTCAAGTCATTAGTTGTAATTCAGCATAGTCATTAAGCACTAATCATGGTTTAATAGTTGTACGGATACCTGGAATTTTGACAGTTGTCACAACATGTTCACATATACACATTGTATTAACAGGTCGTACTCCAAAACCACATACATTTTCTAAGTATGACAAGGTATAACATTTTCAATATTGAAAAACTTATAAATAAATTACATTTAATTGGTATATCACCATAAATTGTTAACTAATTTAGTAAATCACCATAAATTGTTTCGATAGATGACTCAACAATTGTCTTTGGAGTATGCTAAGACAAAGAAGAATAAAGCATTCACTTATGGATCGTTTAACTTGGTTAGTATGTGGACTTCTTACCATTGTGGGTAAACCACATACAAAACTCGAAGATTCTAAGACCCCCTTAAAACTTCGTCTTCGTTTCCACAAATGTTTGTCATGTATAAACGCCAAAACCACTACAAATAAGAAACAAATTAATTTCAAGACCAATAATACTAACATTTTAATCACCACCAAACCAACACTGAAAATATTAAAAAGGAGGCTTGGGAATCGGTAATCCCAGATATCAACTCCTTTATCATGAATAACTCTTTCACATAGTGTATTTAAACTTGGTCAGGACCGGCCGATTAAAAGGGTATGTTATAGGTGCATTTTTGGCAACTGAACCGATGTCCTAACAACCTCACAGTTCTTAATCAAGACGAGGTGAACCGGGAATCAGTTTAACCACTTGAACCAGTAACATGAACTTACCAACTATCCTAAGATTTTGTTTACAAGGTTTGGATGAAAGTAACATGTACTCTTGCTAACTATATAATACTATTACTAATTTTCTCTCTCTCTCTCTCACACACACACACATATATATATATATATATATGTCACTTAAATAAGATTACTTATATTTATTATTAAGTTATATATACACATATATTACGATACTTGTATTATACATATACATACATGTATATGTATAAAACCGAACCCAATAAATCCTACACACATGTATATGTATTGTATATCTATGATTTATATATGAATTTCTAAATTAATTAAGACTTCAGTTGGTTCTTAAATCCACTAAAACCGATCCGACTAGTGAACTATTAAGACGACCGACTTAATGTCCGGTCCAGTTTTGAAAACATTGCTTTCATGTGAATAAAGGGAATGGCAACAAGCCTATAGTATCAAGTTTGAAAATTTTGGTTCTTTTTCTACCTTTTCAATCATCTTATTTCTCTCAATTTGTTATCCTAAATATCACCTAATTTGTCAACATAGTGATTGTAAATCCTAACATTAGCATATTAAAATACATATATCATTTAAAAAATCAAATATCAAAAGATTGAAGGACAAAATACTATATGAATTAAAAACTTGTGATTATCAAATACATTTTTTTAAATGAAATCATTTGAAACCCTAAATGATGATTATGTTCAAGAAAATCGATTATCAACTATCGTCATCACTTCTTCTTCTTGTTGTATCGCCTATAATCATAACTCTAAACCACGCTCTATGCAAGCATTGTGGAACATATTATTTTCTTTTAGGGTTTTCCTCCAAGGCTTTTGCCCACAGTTACCTTCATACGATTTCCAAGCATTATGGAACATATTCTTTTCTTTTAGGGTTTTCCTCCAAATCTTTTGCTCAAAGTTGCCGCCATACGATTTCTGAACCTAACTACCCAATCTTATTTTTGTATCCAGCTGATAATAATAAGTGCACAATGTTATCTAGATGGACAAAACAAAAGTCGAACGATGTTGAGATCGTAGTTAGTCTAATGGACCACACGGCTTGCATTTGGATTCACCGGAATACCGGTCTCAGATTCATATGATTTGTTGCAGACTATAAGAAGGCAACGCGGTCATGGCTTTGCTCCCTATGTTCTACTGATCACGTTATCGTTAATTTGGTGGTCCCCCTTTAGTGTATGTGGTTCTCTATGTGTTGAGGAGTGTGATGATGCATTGACAACCACGATTATGCTATAAAGACTAGTACAATATGATATAGATGTTGTAACAAATGAATAGTGAAATTCTTGTGTTTAATCGACTTTAGAAAAATGTGTTTATACATAATGTGTAAGTGTGACATTTCACAAGTGAGTATTGTTATTATATTGCTGGATTTAAGATATCATATGTATTACCTTTCTGCCATATGGAGAAATGTTGCCTTTTCTGAGAAGATAGACAAAATGACAAATGCATTGCACCTCATGAAATTTTTATTTATCTAGGAGGGCGCACCATAAGAATAAATCACATTTAGTATTGTGTCTTAAATAGTATTATAATCTCAAAATTAATAACAATTATTTAGTTTTCATAGACTCAAAATTAGATGTAGGGCTTAGGGTTCAACGAGCTTTTTCTAACATTGCTAGGATAAGTTTAATCGGAGTTCATTTGGGGTCATATATCGAGTTTTTAACAAACATTTTGGGCCTTTTTAGAAGAAAAAACAAGCTTCTTGGTGGATCCTTTCAACGTATAATATAAAATACGATGTTTTGAGCCTAAAAGTGGATCAAGTAGGTAAGACCGGATATCAATCAGTGGACATCATAGGCAATCCTCAATACTAAACCTCTATGGAGTCCTAATCCATGTAAAGCAAGGAACTTTCAATAAACAACTGATGAACGTGGTAAACAAATAAATAAAGAAAGCAAGACGATAAAAAGGAAATAATAACCATGAAATTATTGTGTACAGAGAGAAAATCATAATAGAGAAGGCGATTGCATAGACAAGGATTCCTATTGAATAAATTAAATGCTTTCGGAAAATGGGTAGTCAAAAGGCTATTGAATCTATAGGTACGACTAGCTCGGGAATCATAAAGGCATCCTAAATCTCTTTTTGGTCTCACTAGAATTACGAAAATAACCCTAAGGGTTGTGTAAAGCACACCAAAATAAGGTATGGATCTTCCATCAGTCTCACCGTACTAAGATACCTAATGGTAAAAAGGAGGAATCCAATTCAATTTGTAAGTGCTCGGAAATACAAGGATCAAGGAGCAATTGGGAAAGTGATTCACTATTGTGCAATTTTGTAGTCAAAACCCAAATAACCAAAATAAACCCACAACCTTTCACCTCTTGGTCTCAGGGAAGACATTGAACCAAGATATAGTATAGCATGCAACACACTAATTCTTAAGTCAACAAGTAAACTCATAAGTCTCAAGGAAGACATTGAACCAAGATATAGTCTAGCATGCAACACCCTAATTCTTAAGTCAACAAGTAAACTCATAAAACCATCAACACAAATAAAATGGTGAAAACATGCAACTTCAAGCCAAAAAACACTAGGTAATCAAATCAGGATAACACGTGGAATAGGGAAGACATATCAAACATAATAATGGAACCAACTTGTAACACAAATTAATAAAAATATAATCTTTACATAAACTTAATCCAAACAATCAAGAATTCCCAAAAACGAGTGGAAATCATTCATTAGTCATCACATATATACACAATCTCATAAAATCTAGATAAACATGGCAAACACGAACAAAATACAATATGATCTATCAAAGTTCAACATTTTTTCAAAGTCATACACGATCTAAACCTAAAAAACAAACAAACCCATGACTAAAATCAACCAGTAATGGATTCCGATCTTCACCCGTAGATCCGTAGTCCATGAAAGCAAGTTCCAGCGGCTCAAATGCCACACAGGAAGCATTTTGTGGTGGTATATGCGAAAACAAAACACCCCAAAGATTTATGATGTGTGAGGATCGCTTGAAATGCAAGAGGCCCGCTCGCAATGGAGCTAAGTAAGGTAGTGGAGCTACGCTGGGGTGCGTACGAACCGCTTACGTACCACACGGTCCTCTTGCAACGGTGATGACGCCATTGGAATGACAACTCATGCCTCAGAGTCAGCATGATTTTTTTGGTGCGATCAGGACTTCAGTGTCACACCCCCAAAATCCACAAGCGGAGTATCACCGCATGGAGGTGTGGCTGACCAGGATCAAGCCTCCAATCATATTGAACATAGCATGTAAATAAGTATAAAACCCAACACAATATAATTGGTGTCCAAACAAAACATAGTTTAAGTTGTAAGCGGAAGCATAATGTTTAAAACCAAAGTATAAGTTCAAATATATCAAATGTTTAACATGGCATAAGACTATCCATGTCCCACAACGACCACGCCTCCTCGTGCAAGCTCCAGAAGTACCTAACGACCTGCAAGGCATGTAACAACAAGTCAACAACAAAGTTGAGCGAGTTCACAGTTGGTGTTCATTGTTAAGTTGTTTAAAAAACCAGAAGTTCATTTGTAAGTCGTAAGTTAACCAGTTTACCAAACATATCCATAATCTGTGGGGGCTTCCCCATGTGAACCACTAGACCCGTTTACCATATCGACCACTGACTAAAGTAAGTTGGTGCCCTGACGTCAATGTCTATCATCATTGACTAGTGCCCAGATCCATTAGTTCACGCCCGTCCTCTGCGGCACGGTGTGAGGCTTGTCAAACCTAAATAGCGCTATCTAACTAATGACCCGCTCGCCATTGGCCCGGCGATTAAGTCGATATAAAAGGAGGGACTTCATGATAGAGAGTTTTGGTCTAGTATCCGTGTTGTCACCCTTCAGTAAAGAGGGTGTGTACGTAATCCCCAAACCAGGAGATTACGCAGGTTCCGATTATATTCTTATCACGTGTTGTCACCCTTCAATAAAGAGGGTGTGTACGTGTCCCAAACCAGGAGATCACGCAGTTTCAGTTTAAATCCTTTACCCATTCCCAACCCTTGGGAATCCCATGCCTTGTGGAAAGTGTGAACTCACCTCAGTTTGCTCGGTATGCTAATTTACGCGATCACAAATAATCAGTCAAGGCCTATAGTACGCACGTATACACAATTAGTTTTCGTTCGTAATGACTCGCACGCAAATCTAATGTCACATAGTGTGCTTGGCAGTTAACATCATGTATCACGTAAGCAGTTAATCAAATTCATGCAATTCATGCTTCACATAAATGTCTTTCACAGTTTATTCTAACATAGTTATTCATTAACATACTTGATAGAGTTAACAGGCTTAACAGAGTTAATATACTTAACAAAGTTAACAGCCCAAACATAATTAACATACTTAACAGTATTAATAAACTAACAGAGTTAATAAACTAACAAAGTTAATAAACTAACAGGGTTAAACTTAACAGAGTTACTAATCTTGACGGAGTTAACATACTTATTCTAGCAGAGTTTACTGTATCAAAACATACGACGAAATCACCTTGTGGCGAAAACACCTGGGACGAAATCACTATAGACGAAAACCCCTAGGCGACGAAATCCCAAGGGTTTTCGTCGAGCTTAAGGTGTGACGAAAACACTAGTGTTTTCGTCTGGTCCTGTGTTTTCGTTTTGTCCTTGATTTCGTTGGATAAGGGTTTTCGTCTGGTTCGTGAGTTCGTGAAGTAGGGTTTTCATCATCAACAGTTACGAATCACACAGAAATCCTAATGATCATCTAGCAGTTACATCGACTTCATCATACAATCATTCAACCAGACCGAACATGACAATTCATGCACTCGTTAATACTACTAGTCATCATAACAACCGTATCACAGTACTTAACATTTATCAGGAACCCTAGTTTATGCCTTCATCAAATCGATTAACATATCACCTAATCAAACACTATTAGTAAGTTAACATGCTTTCAGATCCTGATCACATTCATATCATTCAAGATTAATCATTCAATCATATCAACCCTAGAACCGTAGATCAACATCAGGTTTCGCATACAATAATATAACTGATCATGTCATGCATATCGAAATCAGAACATCATAAACATCCATTTAGAACTAAAGTTAAATTAAATGTGGAAAACACTAACCGAACAAAGAATGATCAAACCAGGGGGAATCTGACTTCAAATGAGAGGAGGGCAGCCGTCGGGTTCAAATAAAAGCGAGAGAGAGAGAGGGAGAGGTGATTAGGGTTTGCCGATTAACTTTCGCGTAAAGGCTGTGAACAAAATATTAAAACTGATCGATACTGGGCCTAAGGCCCACTAGATTTCGCCGGCCAGTTAGTTGACGAAAACACTAAGGGTTTTCGCCAAGGAGTGGGTGACGAAAACACTAAGGTGTTTTTGTGAGGGGGTGTTTTCGGCCAAGGCTCCAACATTTTTCCACAAGTTCTAAATTAAATGATTCACTACTATATTAAATAACACTAACATAAGTCCACATAAACAACTTATGAACTAATCACGATACATAGTTTCAATGCAACGAACCACAAAAGACAGTATGTAACAAGTAATGCATAAAGGAGAAACCTTGGAAACTCGAGTTGTCACGTTATCCCCAACTTGAAAGAAATTTCGTCCCGAAATTTAGCACGTGGTTACTGAGGAAGCTAGTTGTGTTGCGTTGTTTCCTGGTTTTCCTGGGGTGTCACATCATCCCCCCGTTGGTTTGGAATTTTGTCCCGAAATTATGTAGTAGCTTCAGCCTCAGCAGTGTTTGCACTGTTCTCGAATAACTGGGGATACTTGAGTTTCATTTGATCTTCTCATTCCCAGGTGAACTCTGGGCCACGACGGGAGTTCCAACGAACTCGAACAAGTGGTATTCTGGTGCGCTTGAGAACCTTAACGTCTCGATCTGTGATTTCAACTGGTTCCTCGACGAATCGCAACTGATCGTCGATTGTGAGCTCCTTCAAAGGAACTATGAGGGTCTCATCTGACAGACACTTCTTCAGATTTGACACGTTGAATACGTTGTGAACTCCACTGAGTTCTGCGGGTAGGTTCAACTTGTAAGCGACTTTACCAATTTTCTCAATGATTTCGAACGGTCCGACATAACACGGGTTGAGTTTGCCTCGTTTGCCAAAACGGACTACACCTTTCCAAGGTGAGACTTTGAGTAGCACTCGATCCCCAACCTGGAACTCGAGCGGCTTCCTACGCTTATCAGCGTAGCTTTTCTGACGGTCACGAGCTGCCACCATTCGTTGTCGTATTTGAGCAATCTTCTCAGTTGTGTCAACTACAAGTTCTGGGCCTGTGATTTGGCTGTCACCAACTTCTGCCCAGCAAAGAGGTGATCGGCATTTACGTCCGTACAATGCCTCAAACGGAGCGGCTTGGATGCTGGTATGGTAACTGTTGTTATACGAAAACTCCACTAACAGGAGGTGTTTTTCCCAGCCATTGCCAAAATCGATTACACATGCCCTAAGCATGTCTTCAAGGGTTTGGATGGTGCGCTCAGACTGCCCATCCGTCTGTGGATGATAAGCGGTGCTCATGTCTAAACGTGAGCCAAAGGACTTGTGCATTGCTTGTCACAATTCAGAGGTAAAATGTGCATCACGGTCAGATATAATGGAAGTTGGCACCTCGTGCCTCGAAACGACTTCCTTCAGGTAAGCGTTTGCTAAAGTAGAAAACTTGTCTGTTTCTTTAATAGCCAAAAAGTGTGCAAACTTAGTTAATCGATCCACTATCACCCAAATAGTGTCATTTCCACGTTGAGATCTAGGCAGGCCAGTAACGAAATCCATGGAAATTTGCTCCCATTTCTATTGTGGTATCTCTGGTTGTTGGAGTAGGCCCGATGGTTTCTGATATTCGGTCTTGACTCTCGCATAAGTTAAACACTTGCTGACGTAAGTTGCTATGTGGGCTTTCATACTAGGCCACCAGTATGTAGTCTTTAAGTCGTGGTACATCTTATCCGAACCAGGATGTACTGAGTAACGAGACTTATGTGCTTCATCCATCACCAGTTCGCGTAAATTTCCATAAAGTGGGACCCAGATGTGCCCTGTAACGTAGTAAGCGCCGTCTTCTTTTTGTTCTAACCGTTTCCTTGATCCACGTAGGGACTCAACCCTGATATTCTCTGCTTTCAATGCTTCAACCTGAGCATCTCGTATCTGAGTAGGGAGACTAGATTGGATGGTAAGTTGTAACGCACGCACTCGCTTAGGGGTAGTCTCCTTTCGACTGAGGGCGTCGGCCACAACATTGGCTTTGCCCGGATGGTACTTGATCGCGCATTCGTAATCATTCAAGAGCTCGACCCATCGACGTTGTCGCATGTTTAACTCATTTTGCTTGAAGATATGCTCGAGACTCCTGTGATCGGTGTAAATGGTGCACTTGGTACCGTACAGGTAATGTCTCCATATCTTAAGTGCGAAAACAACAGCTCCCAGCTCCAGATTGTGTGTAGTGTAATTCCTTTCGTGAACTTTAAGTTGGCGCGATGCATAAGCAATGACTTTATCCTGTTACATCAACACGCAACCAAGACCCTGAATTGACGCGTCACAATAAACCACGAAATCGTCTGTGCCCTCTGGCAATGAGAGAATTGGTGCGCTATAAAGTCTATCTTTTAAGTGCTGAATGCCGATTCCTGTGCATCACCCCAATGATAGGTGATGCCCTTCTGTGTTAGTGAGGTGAGAGGTTGTGCAATCTTGGAGAAATCCTTAATGAACCTTCTGTAGTAGCCCGCCAAACCCAAGAATTGACGGATTTCTGTAGGTGTACGGGGTGCAGGCCAGTCTTTGATCGAATCAACCTTGGATGGATCAACATGAATCCCATCCTTGTTTACCACGTGGCTAGAAAGTGGACTTCGCGAAGCCAGAAGTCACATTTCGAAAATTTAGCGTACAACTGTTATGTTCGAAGGAGTTCCAAAATAAGTCGTAGATGGTGCTCGTGTTCCTCCTGACTCTTAGAATAGATCAGGATGTCGTCGATAAATACAATAACGAATTTATCCAGATAGGGCTTGCACACCCTGTTCATAAGATCCATAAAGACCGCAGGTGCATTCGTCAATCCGAAAGGCATAACCAGGAACTCGTAATGCCCAAAATGAGTCCTGAACGCTGTCTTAGAGATATCCTCATCTCGGACTCTCAGTTGATGGTAGCCTGACCTCAGGTCAATCTTCGAGTAGTAGCTCGACCCTTGCAGTTGGTCGAATAAGTCATCGATGCGTGGAAGAGGGTAGCGATTCTTTACGGTCACCTTGTTGAGTTCGCGGTAGTCAATACGCATTCTGAAGGTACCGTCTTTCTTCTTCACAAATAATACTGGAGCTCCCCAAGGCGAAGAGCTAGGACGAATAAAACCCTTGTCCAAGAGTTCTTGTAGTTGCGTGGATAGTTCTTCAAGTTCTGATGGAGCTAAACGATATGGTGCTCGAGCTATGGGTGCTGCTCCAGGAGCTAGCTCGATTTGAAATTCAACCTGGTGATGAGGCGGAAGGCCAGGTAATTCCTCAGGGAATACCTCCGAAAAGTCGCGCACAATAGGAATATCTTCTATCTTCTTTTCCTTCGAGGATGCATCAGAAACGAGGGCTAAAATAGCAGTGTGGCCCTTTCGCAAACACTTCTGGGCCTTAAGGAAAGAGATGATGCCCACAACAGCACCACTCTTGTCGCCATGAATCACTAAAGGTTCTTTACCAGAACAAGGAATGCGGACGATCTTCTCCTTGCAAAGAATCTCGGCTCGATGTTGAGATAACCAATCCATACCAATAACGATATCGAAACTACCAAGAACGATGGGGATAAGATTGATAGAGAAAGTCTGACCAGCTAAGATGAGATTACATCCCTTAACTATGTGTGTGGCTTCAAGGCTCTTACCGTTTGCTAACTCTACAACATGCTTGGTGTTCAAAAGTGTTGGGACGCGCTTAAGCATTTGACTAACTTTTAGGGACACATAACTAGTATCGGCACCCGAATCAAATAAAACAGTAACAAAGAAATCATCCAAAAGAAACTTACCCATCACCACGTTGGGATCGTTCCTTGCATCACCCTGACCAATTACAAAAGCTCGGCCCCTGGCACCATTGCCACCATTGTTTCCCCCATTATTGTTTTCGTTACCCTGATTGTTGTTGTTGTTGTTGTTCTGTCTCTGATTCTGCTGGGGGCAGTCTCTTTTGAAGTGGCCTTCAGCACCACACTGAAAGCATCCTTTGTTGTTACCCTGTTGCTGTTGTTGCTGCTGACGCTGATTCTGTGGAGCTTGTTGCTGGTTCTGTCGTCGCTGATTTGCTGGGTAGAGACTCCTGCAATCCTTGGCCGCATGGCCAGGTTTTTTACACCTCAGACAAGTTCCCTTAGTACACGGTCCGCTATGATGGAAACCACATTGATTGCATTTGGGGTGGTTCCCCTTGTACCCACTCTGCCCTTGACTACCAGAAGATTATTGACCAGGGCTCTTGTAGTCATCAGTCTTTCGCTGCTGAGACTGAGACTGAGCTGATGTTGAACCCTTGCTTGAGACTCCATCCCATTTGCGCTTGTTGTCGCTGGGGGCATCAGTAGCAGCAGCAGTAGCAGCAGTAGTAGTAGTAGTAGTAGTAGTAGTAGTAGTAGTAGTAGTAGTAGTAGTAGTAGCACCAATACGCTTGGGCAGCCTGTTCTGCTCGACTTCCTGATCAGTGAGACGATGAGCCAAATGAATAACTTGCTGGATAGTGGCGAGGTTTGCTGCAGTCACATGACTCTGGATCTCTGGCACCAAACCCTTGAGGTACAGCTCGACACGCTTGATAGGAGGATCTACCATGGTAGGACACAAGATTGCCAGCTCATTAGATCTTTTCGTATACGCTTCGATTTCCAACCCCGTCATCTTTAAGTTGAAGAACTCTACTTCCAACTTGTGGATTGTCACGGCCCTTGACCCGGTTTGACCCGTTTCAGGAGCCGTGGGACAGAAATACTGCGGTATTTATTTAATTGAGTTTAACAGCGGAAGTTTATTTAACAGGATCGTTTAAAGCTAAAATTTTTCCCCGATTATTTTATTTCACAATTCGGGATAAAACCCCGATAATTTACAATAGTATGATTTTTTTTTAGAAAATCGTTATGTTACAAAACTTATTTCTTTATTTTATAATGAGCCACTATTTTAAGCTTGAAATGCTCCTCAGCACTTTTTCCTGAATTACAGCAGATCACCTGAAACATGTTTGAAAAAGGTTTTGTCAGCGGGAAATACTGAGTGAATCATTCATTTTTACTAAAACGACTCGTTTGTTATAATTTTCAGTATTAAGAGAGATTACAATGTTTCTGATATCAAACCAACTACCCACAGTATTTGTCACTCGAATCTTTACGGTGACTGTGGTCATATCACCATTGGCTGCCCCAATGAATGACGAATATCACTAATTTTAGGTTCGCCCACCTAAAGTGATAAAAATGTAATAATGTGCACAATACCCCACATACCGGCTGTAATTTGGTGATTACATAAACTTAATCACTGTAATTATAACTTTGAAAATAAACATGTTTTTGTAAATAGATTTAATAAAAAGAGAGAATGACTCACATTGCTGTTTTAATACGGACAAAGTCTAGTCTATGATTTAGCCTGGTTAACCTAATTTAAATGCACACAAAACTGGGTTAGTAATCAATCCAGCAATTACGATAATTCACGAGATCAAATTCTCACAATGAATGACAAAATGCAATACTTCATCCATCGAATTAACGATGATCCGTTGAATTAACAACGAATGACAAAGTATAATACTTTACCCATCGAATTAACGATGGTCCGTCAAATTAATGACGAACGATAAAGTATAACCCTAATGGGGCGGCACTTAAACATTCATTGGATATATTGATCGTCGGATAAATGAATCGTAGTAGCGATTGTGCTAATACCCTGTTTTGCAGCGTTGATTTGGGAACTGTGATAGTAATTCGAACGTAACTCAGTGAATATTTCGAAATTTTACGTCGTTTCTGTGCCCAGATTCCAGTCCCAAACCCCACTATTTATAGGTGAAATTTCACCCTTACGCGGCCCGCGTGAGGTTTAAGCTTATCCTTACGCGGCCCGCGAGACACCTAGTTTTAGGCATAGGGTTGCCACGGTTGGCACTAGCCTTGCTGAGTTGGTAGTTTTCGAAATTTACTTGCTGCCAACGTTTTAGATGGATAATCGTCCATAGGGTTTAACCCCCCCTGAGTTTTAGGGGCCCTAATCCTGATTCTGAAAATTATGAAAATTTTAGGGTTTGTTCAGAATCTCTTGGGTGTCTCAATTAGGGTTTCCTTTTGGACTAATTAATTTAATAATTATGACTTTTGATTAGAGTTGTTACATTCTCCCCACCTTAAAAAATCTCGTCCTCGAGATTTACTGGAATAATTGAGGATACTTTTTCTTCATTTCTGATTCCAGTTCCCAAGTGTATTCAGCTCCTCTCTTTGAATCCCATCTGACTTTGACTAAAACTAGTCGTTTGTGTTTGAGAAACTTGATCTTTCTATCTTCAATTTGAAGAGGTCTCTCAATGAATTTCAACTTTTCGTTTACTTCTATATCTCGAAGAGGTACTACCAGTGATTCATCTGATAAGCATTTCTTGAGATTGGATACATGAAATACATCATGTACTCCAGATAATTCTTCTGGTAGTCGTAAACGATAAGCTACTGGTCTTATACGTTGGATCACTGGAAATGGTCCTACGTATCTGGGACTTAGCTTTCCTTTCTTACCAAATCTAACAACTCCTTTCCAAGGAGAAACTTTCAATAGTACCTTGTCTCCAATTTGGAATTCTAGTGGCTTGCTTCTATTGTCTGCATAACTCTTCTGGCGATCTCGAGCCGTCTTCAGCCTTTCTTTGATTTGAGAAATCTTATCAGTTGTTTCTTGCACTATTTCAGGACCTGATAATTGACTTTCTCCTATTTCTGCCCAACAAACTGGAGTTCTACATTTTCTTCCATATAATGCTTCAAATGGAGCAGTATCGATGCTTGAATGATAACTATTGTTATAGGAGAATTCAATTAATGGTAAGTGATCATCCCAACTTCCACCAAAGTCTATTACACATGCTCGAAGCATGTCTTCTAGAGTTTGGATTGTCCTTTCACTTTGTCCATCTGTTTGTGGATGATATGCAGTGCTTAAATTTAGTCGAGTTCCCATAGCTTGCTGGAAACTTTTCCAGAAATGGGAAGTAAACCGACTATCTCTATTCGAAACAATGGAGAGTGGAACTCCATGTAAGGATACAACTTCATCTACATACAATTTAGCCAGTCTTTCCATGCTAAAGGTTTCTTTCATAGGTAGAAAGTGAGCTGATTTGGTTAATCGATCCACAATTACCCAAATCGCATCATTACCTTTTCTGGTTTTGGGTAACTTAGTAACAAAATCCATTGTTATAAGTTCCCATTTCCATACTGGCATCTCTAATTGTTGTAGTAGTCCTGAAGGTTTCTGATGTTCTGCCTTAACTTGTGAACAAGTAAGACATTTAGAAACATAGCTGGCTATGTCCCTTTTCATTCCTATCCACCAGAAGTTTTTCCTTAGATCTTGGTACATCTTATTGTTTCCTGGGTGTATGGTATACCTAGATTTATGAGCTTCTTCCAAAATCTTAGATCTTAAATCTCCCTGCTTAGGTATCCAAATTCTACTTTTGTGGAATTTCCAAATTCCATCTGCTCCTTGTTCTAATTCCTTGGTTCGTCCCTTCGTTCCTTCAGCATCATCCTTGATTGCTGTAGTTTGAACATTCTTCAATTGTTCCATTAAATCTATTTGTAGATTTAATCTGAGAGCACGAACTCGTCTTTGTTTCTCATAATACTTACGACTTAAGGCATCTGCAACTACATTCGCCTTTCCTTCGTGATACTGAATATCACAGTCATAGTCACTTAGGATTTCCATCCATCTCCTTTGCCTCATATTTAACTCTTTTTGCCCAAAGATATATCTTAAACTCTTATGTCTCCAAATCTTAAGGGCAAAAATTACGGCTCCTAATTCTAAATCATGAGTCGTATAGTTTTCTTCGTGCTTTTTCAATTGCCTTGATGCGTACGCAATTACCTTCTTGCGTTGCATAAGTACACATCCAAACCCTAGTTTTGAAGCATCACAATATACTTCAAAATCTTCAGTTCCTTCTGGTAAAGCTAAGATTGGTGCATGGGTTAATTTCTGTTTCAAAATTCTAAAGGCTTCTTCCTGTTTAGATCCCCATTCAAACTTAGTGGCTTTACAGGTTAACTTAGTTAATGGTACGGCTATTTTGGAAAAATCCTTAATAAACCGTCTATAATACCCAGCTAAACCTATAAAACTTCTAATTTCCATTGCTGTTTGTGGAACCTTCCATTTGGTAATTGCCTCGATCTTAGCAGGATCTACATGTATACCTTCATGATTTACCATGTGTCCTAAGAATTGCACTTCCTTTAGCCAAAATTCGCATTTCGAGAATTTGGCATACAACTTTTCTTTTCTTAACAAAGTTAAGAGTGCATGAAGATGTTCACAATGCTCTGTCTGACTTTTGGAATAAATAAGTATATCGTCTATGAAGACAATTACAAATTTATCCAAGTACGGTTTACAGATCCTATTCATCATGTCCATGAATGCTGCAGGTGCATTTGTTAATCCGAAGGGCATGACTGTAAACTCGTAATGACCATACCTAGTTCTGAAAGCAGTTTTAGGTATGTCTTCTTCTTGTACCTTCAATTGATGATATCCAGAGCGTAAATCTATCTTAGAAAAATATCTAGCCCCCTGAAGTTGATCAAAAAGATCATCAATCCTAGGTAATGGATATCGATTCTTAATTGTAACCTTATTCAATTCCCTATAATCGATACACATTCTCATTGAACCATCCTTTTTCTTCACAAACAACACTGGCGCTCCCCAAGGGGATGAGCTAGGTTGTATGAATCCTTTACTTAGTAATTCATCTAATTGCTTTTTCAATTCTAACATTTCTGTGGGTGCTAACCGATAAGGTGCCTTGGCTATCGGTGTAGTTCCTGGAATTAGATGAATCCTAAATTCAACTTCCCTATCTGGAGGTAATCCTGGTAAATCTTCTGGAAATATATCAGAATATTCTGAGACTACTGGTATTTCCTTAAGATCTTTTCCCTTAGTGCTAATGATTACTGAAATCATATACACTATTCCTTGTTTTCGTTCATAATTAGCAACTTTCATTACTGATATGAACTTCATGGGCTTATGTGGTTTATCTCCTGTAATCCTAATCACTTCTCCAGTAGGTGATTGAATTTCTATGGAATTCTGATCACAAAGGATTCTAGCATGGTTGGCTACTAACCAATCCATTCCTAATACAACATCAAATTCAGCTAAATTCATCGGCAATAGTTTTGCAGAGAATTTATGTCCTAAAAGTTCTATGTTTCCTTCTTGCAACACTTTATCTATTTTAACTGAATTTCCGTCTGCTGTTTCAACTGTAAAAATCTGCCTAGTATTGGTTAAAGGTAAACTAAGAGCTTGACAGAATGAAGTATTTATAAAACTTTGGTTTGCACCAGAGTCAAATAATACTTTTGCATATACGTTGTGAACTAAGAACGTACCCGCTATCACATCTGGAATAAGTTCTGCTTCTTGAGTAGTCAGCTGAAATGCCCTGGCATTCTTCTTAGTAGTTCCTTCGGTTGTCTTGGGTTTGTTATCTACTGGTTTGACCAATTTAGGACATTCTGTTTTATAATGCCCTGCTTCTCCACAATTAAAACAGATTACGGTTTTCTTTTTGCAGTTTTCTTCACGATGTCCTATACCCTTGCAAAAATTACAAGTGATATTGCATCTTCCATAATGTTTCTTTTTGCATTTTCTGCAGAATGGCAGACCTGAAGATTGCCCTGTTCCTTTTCTCTTGAAGCTGTTATTATTACCCACACGAAATCCTTGGGTAATTTTCTGAGCTAGTTCCTTTTTCCTATCTTCATCTCTTGTGCGCACTAATTCATCGGTTAAAGTGTTAGCTAATTCTACCGCATCATCAATAGTGCGAGGTCTCGCAGCTTTAACAATATTGCGGATTTCGCTAATTAGCCCCCAAATATAGCGAGAAATAAGTACCGGTTCTGGCGAAGCCAGTGTTGGTACCACTCTTGCATATTCAAAGAATGTCGAGGTATAACCGCGACAATCTACATTCATCATCCGATGATTTAGAAACTTATTCGCCATCTGTTCCTTCTCATACTCAGGACAGAATTTTCTTTCCACCAAACCCTTAAATTCTTCCCAAGTC
The DNA here is from genome assembly GCA_030545235.1 of Helianthus tuberosus. Classification (NCBI taxonomy): domain Eukaryota; kingdom Viridiplantae; phylum Streptophyta; class Magnoliopsida; order Asterales; family Asteraceae; genus Helianthus; species Helianthus tuberosus. The sequence goes on from CM060413.1 coordinate 176,083,835, forward strand.
ATAGCATAAGCTATTACTCTTCCTTTTGATTGTAACACAGTATTCCACCACTCGAGTGCTCCTTCTTTGAACAGATTGGATGAATACATGACCTGATCCTCTTTACCACATTTACTTATTGCAATGACTGCTTCGGTTTTCTCTAACCAACGCAGTGATGCAGTTGCTCCTTCATTGCCTGCAAATTCAGTGGGTTTACAAGCAAGGAATTCTTTGAAAGTGCAACCAGGCGTTGCAGTTTTCATTTTCTTGGGTAATGGAGCTTGATGTGGTTCCTTATTATGGTTATTGCCTCCATTTACACTATTACTGAAGTTATCTTCAGTAATTTGTTTACTAGGAACAATCTGTTGCGGTTCAATCGGATTCTTTATAGCAGCAACAAATGCTGGAATAGCGTTGGCTATCCCTTGAGCAACAATGTTTTCGATATCTTGCCGAGTCATATATTGATCTCTTGAATGTTGTTCGGAATGATTAACTTCATTTATAGGTTCATTACCACTGTTTGCCATCTGATAATGTATATATATAAATTTTATTAGTAACTGATAAATAATAATTATATACAAACAATCAGAAAATTTTATAATACAGATATAGTCAAAACAATCGATTTCTCGATTTCATTTTATATCTATCATAGTATGCATCATTACTCACAGATATCATACAGAGTTTTATTGGTTATTTACAAATTAACTTTACTAGTACTATTATACAACTACCATTTTATCATCGTTCTATCTCTCGTTACTGTCTGTTCTAAAAACGCATTTCCCTCTCATCGTACTTCCAAGCAATCTGTCCCCCTATTTCCCTGATTCTAGTTCCAGCATCAAACAACTCTTCGCCAAAGTGGCGAAGTTCAGCCATGTTTTCATTGCTCATGGGTGGATTAGGTAATGGTTCTGGATCGAATTGTGGAAGAAAAGAGTAAGGATCGTTGACAATATTTTGAAATTGCCAATCGTTCGTCCACCATTCGTCCATTCCTATGGGTTGGGAGTGGACTATTGGATCTGGAATTGCTGGTTCCCAATTCATAGGGAGTTGGTTTCCAAGAGAATAATTAAAAATATTATTTTTATTATTATTATTATTGACAGGCTGAATGGTTTCACAGCTTGCCAATAGGAAATCTATCTCATCTTGAAAAGTTCTCTCCTGGGTTGGATTGGAGCTCTCTCCGATTTCTCTCTGAGCTGGTATAGACCCTTGCCCAACTTCTATTACTACTTCTTTAGTAATTTCCTCCATCTGTATTTCTATCTTCTTATCCTCCTCCTTGTCTCCAGTTTCCATTTCCTGTTGTTTAGAACTCTCTCCGTTTATAATTCCTTTTCCCTTTTTCAAAGGATTGTTTATTTTGGGCAGTTTTCTAGCTGGCTTCTTCTTACGTATTTTCCTCCATCCTACATAAGTTCTTTTCTTTTGTTTTGGCTTGCTCAAAGGTGGAACCTTGAATTCTACTGGTTGTTCAACATCGGGATAGTAGCTAGTATATTCTTTGGAAGCTTCGATAGTTACGGGGTAAAGATTAAGGTTCTGAAAAGCTTCAGATATCCCACTCATGCTGATGTAGCATATATGCAAAATGCATAAAATACTAAGTTAAAATTTACAAATAACTTTGTAATTTATTACACACTGTGTACTAGTTGATTACAAAGATAACTGAAAAACACACTTAGGTTTTAAATTTTATTTATCACACAGAGTTTCTAAATTGTGAGGGTAGGATGCTAAATTTTAAAGATTTATATTTTCTGCTACTGTGGCTAGCATATATAAATTTGCCCATTTCTCATCTAGTTTATCTTCCCAAGGTGATTTATCAATTAATTCCTGAGTTTCCCGTTTAATCCTCTTTTCTCGTATTTTCTCTTTACTTTTCTTAATAATCATTTCCCTCATTTGAGGAGAAAGTGATTCCTCGGATTGTGCCTTTCGCACGAATATTCCTTCTTCAGGAATTTCAGCCTGATTCGAGGATTTGGTTCGGGATGAACTTCCCTTTTCACTGGATGATCTATCTAATTTAAGATAGATACTTGACAGCTTTTTCTTACCCATACTGTAACTAACAAATAATCAAATAATCAGTTAATAATACAATTAATCACATAATAGTAATCAGGAAAAATTAAGTATTTCTAAATACTTAATTAGCTTAACCCAGTGGCTCTGATACCACATTTTTCTGTCACGGCCCTTGACCCGGTTTGACCCGTTTCAGGAGCCGTGGGACAGAAATACTGCGGTATTTATTTAATTGAGTTTAACAGCGGAAGTATATTTAACAGGATTGTTTAAAGCTAAAATTTTTCCCCGATTATTTTATTTCACAATTCGGGATAAAACCCCGATAATTTACAATAGTATGATTTTTTTTTAGAAAATCGTTATGTTACAAAACTTATTTCTTTATTTTATAATGAGCCACTATTTTAAGCTTGAAATGCTCCTCAGCACTTTTTCCTGAATTACAGCAGATCACCTGAAACATGTTTGAAAAAGGTTTTGTCAGCGGGAAATACTGAGTGAATCATTCATTTTTACTAAAACGACTCGTTTGTTATAATTTTCAGTATTAAGAGAGATTACAATGTTTCTGATATCAAACCAACTACCCACAGTATTTGTCACTCGAATCTTTACGGTGACTGTGGTCATATCACCATTGGCTGCCCCAATGAATGACGAATATCACTAATTTTAGGTTCGCCCACCTAAAGTGATAAAAATGTAATACTGTGCACAATACCCCACATACCGGCTGTAATTTGGTGATTACATAAACTTAATCACTGTAATTATAACTTTGAAAATAAACATGTTTTTGTAAATAGATTTAATAAAAAGAGAGAATGACTCACATTGCTGTTTTAATACGGACAAAGTCTAGTCTATGATTTAGCCTTGTTAACCTAATTTAAATGCACACAAAACTGGGTTAGTAATCAATCCAGCAATTACGATAATTCACGAGATCAAATTCTCACAATGAATGACAAAATGCAATACTTCATCCATCGAATTAACGATGATCCGTTGAATTAACAACGAATGACAAAGTATAATACTTTACCCATCGAATTAACGATGGTCCGTCAAATTAATGACGAACGATAAAGTATAACCCTAATGGGGCGTCACTTAAACATTCATTGGATATATTGATCGTCGGATAAATGAATCGTAGTAGCGATTGTGCTAATACCCTGTTTTGCAGCGTTGATTTGGGAACTGTGATAGTAATTCGAACGTAACTCAGTGAATATTTCGAAATTTTACGTCATTTCTGTGCCCAGATTCCAGTCCCAAACCCCACTATTTATAGGTGAAATTTCACCCTTACGCGGCCCGCGTGAGGTTTAAGCTTATCCTTACGCGGCCCGCGAGACACCTAGTTTTAGGCATAGGGTTGCCACGGTTGGCACTAGCCTTGCTGAGTTGGTAGTTTTCGAAATTTACTTGCTGCCAACGTTTTAGATGGATAATCGTCCATAGGGTTTAACCCCCCCTGAGTTTTAGGGGCCCTAATCCTGATTCTGAAAATTATGAAAATTTTAGGGTTTGTTCAGAATCTCTTGGGTGTCTCAATTAGGGTTTCCTTTTGGACTAATTAATTTAATAATTATTGTAACACCTCGAAAATTCACGTCCTATAATGTGTTGACACGTGTCATAAAGTTTGAACGTGTGAAAGAATGTTATAAAAGGACTAAAGTTGACAAACATGGAAAGTATGTGTTTATACGGATTCTAAGTGTCAACTGTGAATAAATATAATGAACATTAACCCTACACAATGTTCATACCTTCAAACGAATGAATCATGGATCATACGAAGCTAAAAGTGAGAGATCACAAACTACAGGGGTTAAATGTGTCAACATGTTAAAGATATACCTCTGAGTGACCTTTTGACAAACCCGAAGCTTTGTAAATGTAAATTATGCTCACTAGAATGCACGATTAAAATTTCATAAAGTTTCGTTATCGTATGAGAAAGTTGTGATCAAATTCGTGTGCGAGGGGTTAAAAGCGTCAACGTTGAAATTTATGACTTTTCGGGTAACCATAAAGTTACCCAAGGACTTAACAAAGTATGGTTATGTCTTAAGGCCCATAAAAGTCAAGTTAGAGGACTCGAAGTGCAAGAAAGCATGTTAATATCAAGTGTAGAAGGATCAGGGACTAAAAGCGTCAAAAAGTGCATAAGTTTGCATTTTCGCGCATAACCTACGTTCTGAACACATCCGGACATCCAAAAATTTATGTAAGCATGACTACATTATATTTTAGTGTTCGCCTTAAGAAAAATCCATTCGTCGCGTCATTTGGATCATTTTTCGCGCTTATGCGCATTCCGTCGTAATTAAGCGAACATCGCGTTCGTACGGCCAAACGAACCAACATCCGAGATATTTTTGAGCATGTTTTGAGTTCCCTATACTTTAACTTCATTTTAGAGCCTTGAAATGAGGTTAACGGGGTTCAAACGCATCGAGAATCGCTTAAAAACACAACAGGGACCATTTCTGAAAAATCTGCCAAAACAGGGGCCTAGCGTGACGCGAGGGTCCTTAGCGTCACGCGAGCCCCTGTCTGGACCAGATTCAGTGTTTTAATGCAAGTTGCAACCCATTTAATCCTTAACCACATGTTTAAGATGATGTGTCATTAAGATAAGGATCATATTTAGCTTCCACAACATTGTGACAAGTGTACGGGCTAGATCTTTTCCCCTTGTCCAAGAAACGATCTCAACGGTTACCCGAATTCTATAAATACCCATCACCCTTTGGCTTAAAACCCCACAAATCTGATCATTTGGGCTCTAAGTTGGAACCTTCGTTTCATACCTGAGCTATTCGATCACGATTAGCATTCGGGGACCCTTCGTAAGTGTTCCTTCGTTCTTTTATCGCTTTTCAAGTCCGAAAGTCAACTATGTTTGACTTTCGGCATTGACTAGGTTATGGTCAATAAGAAGTTCGTTTGAACTTCATAACGTGAGCGTAATCACGATGGTCATAGTCCCTAGTGACTATACCTACTGATTACCACGTTATCTAGGCTCAGTGACGAGCCGTAGTTTCGGGCAGAATACGTATTCCTGCGTATTTTGTAACCAAACTACTTATGGGTATCAAAACCGTTTGTTTTGATACCAAACTTGTTTTCTAACTTAGTTAAGCATGTTTCAACATGCTTAGCTCGTCACTTTAGTTTAGTGCTTATATAGGGTCGTAAAGGTAAGCGATCTAAACAATCGCTTCTACTTTCGAACCCGACCCGTTTGGTCGATCATTAGGATCCGACCAAACACATCAAGTGACCTTATGGCCACATCGTTCGAGTAGTTGTATGACAGGTGGTATATATGCCTTAGGTAAATGACCAAAATACCCCTACGGGGCTTAAATTGAGATTAAACTCGTTTGGGCATAATGGAAGGTATCCTACTGATACCACAACATATTTAAGGCATATTAACTAAGGAAACCTGTAAATGACTCCTACGGATACCCGTTACGCTTCATGCGCGTTCGGTTCGGTTTATGTAACTAGTTTACATAAATTAGCCGAAACGGGTCAAACCTTATCGGTTTTATCTCAAAATCCAGAATGTGAATAGTAAACCCATATTAAACAAGTCTTCAAACTTGTCGGGTCAGAATCACATTCTATCCGGTCTTCGCTTAATCGTGCGTACGAACCGTATCTTTGAAACTAGCCGGTCTAAGCTTAAGCTTAATTAAAGACCCGTTAGGATTCTAATAGGTTGTTAAAAACCTTCGTTCCAGATTAGGAGCCCAGTAAAAGCTATCTGTACTTGCTGATTGATATACGGCTGGGATTGAATTTATATTTAGCTCAGGTAAATACTTTTAACTTATTTTCCCTATACGGGCTTGGGTTACGGTACATAGCGTACCGCTTGATCGAGCATCAAATCTCCACGCTTAGTGGGTAGTTGAATAATTTGATCGGCTCGTTTAAACAGTCTTGTTTACTTTACAGCCTTTGGGGGGTTAATGACCATGTCCCGGATATCCTTGGCATCATCTTACGAGATTGGCCACGACCTGAGCACGGGGTGTAGGCGTACACCTGTCAGTGTATAACTCATTAACGTGGTGTGTCTATTGATCTTTAACCCGGACTAGATCCGGGCTACTGAACGCATAAGTAACATGTAATTCGTTCACAAGATTATAATATTAAATAATTCTCCCAAGTTAAAAAGATTAATTTTGCCTCTGTGCATTTTAATCAATGTGTCAAGATATTCTGTGCCACGTGCATTCAAAACAATTTACAAACTCTTTTTCCAAAATGAGTCAGTTGAATGTATTTACCAGTGTAAACTGACGTATTTTCCAAAAAGGCTAAATGCAGGTACTATACGAAATTGGCTGGATATGTCTCCTTAGCATCAATAGAAGTCTCGCAAGCTTAAGATGCCTAAAAGTCTGTTGAACTATTGTTTCCATTTTATGTTCGATCCTTCTGTGGATAAACTTCCGAATATTGTGACAATTGAAATTACAATAATAAATTCGGTTGTATCATACTTTAAATTGCTTCCGCTGTGCATATTGATATTGTGATTGTTTGACTATTACGTTGCCAACCATGACGTCACGATACTCCCCACCGGGCCCACCGGTGACACGTGGAAATCGGGGTGTGACAGGTTGGTATCAGAGCCAACACTGAGTGAATTAAACACTAGTCTTTTGTGTTTAATCTCAGTTACACAATTGCACATTCTTGAGTCTAGACAAGAACATAGGACAAATTCTAATTTGTTTTTGGAGTCCTTTGTTATTTTGCTGATTAAGCTCTTGCATGGACAAATCAATTTTTATTAAGAGTCCCGTTTAGGGCAACCATATACTTGTTGATTTTTAAAGGAACGATTATGTTTAAATTATCAGTCCTGTACTATAAGATCTACCATTATAATAAAATGGCAAAATCTAAAAGGACAAGACCTAGCTTCGGGTCATATTAAGACCGGTCAAGATGGCAGTTCCATAATTAGATTCAGATCCATATTTAACACCTCAATTTAGGATTGCTCCGCGTTAAATATTAAAAAAGAATCTTAAGAGTGAAACCTAGCCTGAGTGTCCTTATAAAGACCTGGCCAAGATGGTAAGACCTGTTAAAAAGATTCCAATTCCCAGTTAACATCTGAAAATATGTTAACACTCCTGGCAGAAGTGATTCATTTGAAATCACATATGTTATTTAAGGAATTCTTTAGAAGATTCCTAACCCAGTTTAATGATCTCTGAATCCTGGGTTAAGGTCGTCAATTAAGATGATCATATATTGACCATACGTGGTAATATAGCGCCTACGGGCCCTGCTCATTTCCATATGAGCCAAAGACAGTGGTAGCGATGACTCCCTGTCAGATAAAGGTAATGAACTAGGTTCAAACCTCAAGTGCTTTGATTCTCTGAAATCCTAGCATATGATTTATAATTGTCCTTGTAACTAGGCCTATTGTGCCAGAAAACCTTCATGCCCTGATTCTCTGAAATCATAGCTTATAATTTAAAGGTGTCCATGTGACTAGGCCTTTGTGCCACCTTAATATCCGTAATGTTTTAAAACTAGGATAAGTTATAATGCCTCGATTCTCTGAAATCATGGCTTATAAATTAAACTTGTCTACGCGACTAGGCCATTTGTGCTATTATTAAATTGTAAATTAGGATTTATGATAAAAATCCTAAATAAAATAAATATCCTTCTTTTCCTGCAATTATAAATATTGAAAGAGAATCTTAAAAGGTTTGACCTAGCTTGAATGTCGTTGAAGACCTAGCTAAGATGGTAAAACCTGTGTAAAAAGAGATTCAAATCTTTGTTAATATCTGAAAAATGTGTTAACACTCCCGACAACAGTGATGCGATAAAATCACACTTGTCATCCTTATAATAGGAATTTTCCAAATCCCTTATTTAGTAAGTGATCAATAGGAATCTTGGCTGGTAGACGTCGAAAATAATGTACGCATCAAAACATCCCTTTGGGATGTACACATACGGGTAAAGATGAAGACATGAAAAAGATAGTTTTTATTTCATAACTTCTTGTCAGGACAATGAACTATGAAATTTTCCGATCCAAAGGAATCATTGGTTATGTTTTACAATTTCCCTAGTGACAAGGCCTCTGAGCCATCATAAGTCCTTTGGAACAAGCCCTTGTGCTATATATAAAAGATGTCAGTATGACATTGGCAGTCGCGACTTATGTCCCCTGTCTAATAAATATGAAGGATTATATTCCGCTTGAATGCCAAAGATGGTTTATTTAAACTTAGGCAAAAACATAATCAAATAAATTCAATTCTATCTATTGGCCTATATGGTTTAATTGCGCCATGGCTATTTATTCATCAAATTCGACAATTCGCTATATGATTAAACAAATTGTTTCTATTTGGATAGTAGCCTTCAAAGCTTCACCATGGCTGACTCCTCTAAAGCTCGCCATCATCCAGTTAATCAGAATGATGATGCAAGACTGAACTTAATAAGCACCGAGTTGCAGGCTATGATAAATACAGCCGTAAGCAACGCTGTGGATCGTGTGTTGAAGGATTATAAGCGAGTGTGCGATGATACCCCAAATAAAGGTTACAAAAAGAGTAAGACCGGTTCAAGCTATAACCAGTCCAAACCAAAGGAGGCAAAACCCGAATGTAAAACCTGCAAAAGAAGACACTGGGGACAGTGTCGATCAAATCAAAAGATAAAGCAATGTGGCATCTGTAAAAGAGCTGGCCACCAGTCCCACGAATGTAGGGATATAAAGAATGCTAACTGTTTCAGCTGCGGCGAAAAGAGCCACATCAGTACTAATTGCCCTAATGCTGCCAAGGAAGGAGCAACTAAGTCTGGGAAGGATTTGAAGGACAGACAACAGACTGGTGTAAAGACCAAATGCAAAACCTGTAGGAAATATCACCTGGGGAAATGCCGATACGAATCTCAGCCTCTACCCTGTGGAATCTGCAAATCCAAGGAGCATAAGACAGTGGATTGTAAGAGAATGGGAGACGCAACCTGCTACAATTGCAATGAAAAAGGGCACATAAAGACCAACTGCCCTAAGTACGCAAAGAAGACTGAAGAGGCCAAGAAAGCAAACGCATGAGTCTTGCATACGAACGCCAAGGAGATGATGCAGAATGATAACTATATAGCAGATATCTTTTCATATCAAACAGTTTATGCATGAATTTTATTTGAAACTGGCACATGTGATTCTATAATGAATGATAAATATTAAGAGCTGTTGTCTCCGCTTGATTAAGACTCCGGTCATTTAATGTGAGGTAGAAATTGACCGATGATACTTTAGAAAGTGCTCCAACAAATCCTATATTGATATTTAATATCCATTAGAAATCACTCTTTCTGATACCCTTATGACAAACTTTCAAGCTAACTAAATTCATCAGTATACTAAAGACAGATGTGACTTTTGATCCCCTGTCAAAAAGGTGATGGACTAGGTCCAACCCTTAAATGCCATAAATGGTCTTTGGTGACCTAGGCCAAGTAAAAATTGACCGTTAATACCACAGAGACTGTCATTTTTTAGTTTGTTCTGATCAGAAGACCCAGGCGGCCCGCGTGAGCCCTAGGAGATACTTTACGCGGCCCGCGTCAGGCTCCCAGAGAAAAACAAAATGGTGCGGTCGCCCCCGGAATCGAACCTGGGTCTAGGCCACACCCTTTCGCGCGCCTAGCCAACCGAGCTCGGTGCCTAGTTTGTGAAATTCCCGTTTTGAATTAGATATAAGCTCATGTACAATAACTTCCTTATTTCTTCTATAAGTTACCTACTTATCCTCATTGTGGTGACTAAGCTCTAGAATCCAAGAGTTTTACCTCTATGTTTTAGTTACTCTTGACTTGCTTAAGTTGACTAAACACTAGAAAGGACCTTATTAGAAAAACCTAGTATCCGTTTCGTGAAAAAGGGAAAAAGTTACAGACGAAAGCGAAAGAATCATTTCTCTTGTTCCTATCGGAAACCTTCGGTCGAATGATTTTCGAAATATCCTCTTTCTAAGAGGAAATGCGTCAGCATATATAGTTGATATCTATTTAATCTCTATTGATTACGAATACCAAATAGTATGACAGAACCGCCGTATGAAAATTGATGTATCTTAATAAGTTCCATAGATTGCTTCCATGCCTGATCAGTATGGAGGTTTAATGCATGGAACCACAAAGATATCCCAATGATCATATGGTACTAAAGTCAACTAATAGTATTCAAAGAAGATATCCATAATATAATTGTCCAAGTAAATATTCCCGATTTAGGAATTCATGGACTAGTAACATAAATGTGTCACTTATTCGACACAAGCAGCGATGAGTGAACTGGAGCTTGAGATATGGAAATCTCTGCAACCTCCTTGTACTTAGATTATCTTCTCCTAAGTTTACCCTGTTTACCTCCCTAGAGGCAGGTGGAGTTAAGATTTACATCCCACTTTGGGTTAGAGTGTTGTAAGAACTCCATGTTGATTATGGAATAACCAAAAAAAAAAAAAAAACCTGATTAAGCAAATTTTAAGATAGGAGATTCATAGCCTAACTCAATATCCTGAGAATTCGGTATAGGAAATTTTGAAAGACGGTTCATTTTGCTAAGGCATTGTTTACCGCAACCCTAATTAGGCGACGATTAAGAATCGCCATCAGCTGCCCAAAATCGTCGAATTGTTCGTCTAACTGTAAAGATTAGCCATTCCGTAAGATTAATTTGGAGCAATGGTTGGAATAATCACCTCACCTTAAGATAAGCTTTCCTATAATAACTGCCATATAAGTATCAAGGTGGCTCCTTGGGGACCTTGTATAAATGGCATGTTAAACGTTTATTGTTAGGACAATAGATTGGTAAGTCCAATTATAAGGATCTGAACGTTGCCCAGGAAACAACAAATAAGATCATATAAATCCGTACTCGATTGTAAGTTGCCATTATTAGGCAGAGAATACTTCCTTTATTTCAGTAAATCTCGGGTCGAGATTTATTTTAAGGGGGTGAGGATGTAACACCTCGAAAATTCACGTCCTATAATGTGTTGACACGTGTCATAAAGTTTGAACGTGTGAAAGAATGTTATAAAAGGACTAAAGTTGACAAACATGGAAAGTATGTGTTTATACGGATTCTAAGTGTCAACTGTGAATAAATATAATGAACATTAACCCTACACAATGTTCATACCTTCAAACGAATGAATCATGGATCATACGAAGCTAAAAGTGAGAGATCACAAACTACAGGGGTTAAATGTGTCAACATGTTAAAGATATACCTCTGAGTGACCTTTTGACAAACCCGAAGCTTTGTAAATGTAAATTATTCTCACTAGAATGCACGATTAAAATTTCATAAAGTTTCGTTATCGTATGAGAAAGTTGTGATCAAATTCGTGTGCGAGGGGTTAAAAGCGTCAACGTTGAAATTTATGACTTTTCGGGTAACCATAAAGTTACCCAAGGACTTAACAAAGTATGGTTATGTCTTAAGGCCCATAAAAGTCAAGTTAGAGGACTCGAAGTGCAAGAAAGCATGTTAATATCAAGTGTAGAAGGATCAGGGACTAAAAGCGTCAAAAAGTGCATAAGTTTGCATTTTCGCGCATAACCTACGTTCTGAACACATCCGGACATCCAAAAATTTATGTAAGCATGACTACATTATATTTTAGTGTTCGCCTTAAGAAAAATCCATTCGTCGCGTCATTTGGATCATTTTTCGCGCTTATGCGCATTCCGTCGTAATTAAGCGAACATCGCGTTCGTACGGCCAAACGAACCAACATCCGAGATATTTTTGAGCATGTTTTGAGTTCCCTATACTTTAACTTCATTTTAGAGCCTTGAAATGAGGTTAACGGGGTTCAAACGCATCGAGAATCGCTTAAAAACACAACAGGGACCATTTCTGAAAAATCTGCCAAAACAGGGGCCTAGCGTGACGCGAGGGTCCTTAGCGTCACGCGAGCCCCTGTCTGGACCAGATTCAGTGTTTTAATGCAAGTTGCAACCCATTTAATCCTTAACCACATGTTTAAGATGATGTGTCATTAAGATAAGGATCATATTTAGCTTCCACAACATTGTGACAAGTGTACGGGCTAGATCTTTTCCCCTTGTCCAAGAAACGATCTCAACGGTTACCCGAATTCTATAAATACCCATCACCCTTTGGCTTAAAAACCCACAAATCTGATCATTTGGGCTCTAAGTTGGAACCTTCGTTTCATACCTGAGCTATTCGATCACGATTAGCATTCGGGGACCCTTCGTAAGTGTTCCTTCGTTCTTTTATCGCTTTTCAAGTCCGAAAGTCAACTATGTTTGACTTTCGGCATTGACTAGGTTATGGTCAATAAGAAGTTCGTTTGAACTTCATAACGTGAGCGTAATCACGATGGTCATAGTCCCTAGTGACTATACCTACTGATTACCACGTTATCTAGGCTCAGTGACGAGCCGTAGTTTCGGGCAGAATACGTATTCCTGCGTATTTTGTAACCAAACTACTTATGGGTATCAAAACCGTTTGTTTTGATACCAAACTTGTTTTCTAACTTAGTTAAGCATGTTTCAACATGCTTAGCTCGTCACTTTAGTTTAGTGCTTATATAGAGTCGTAAAGGTAAGCGATCTAAACAATCGCTTCTACTTTCGAACCCGACCCGTTTGGTCGATCATTAGGATCCGACCAAACACATCAAGTGACCTTATGGCCACATCGTTCGAGTAGTTGTATGACAGGTGGTATATATGCCTTAGGTAAATGACCAAAATACCCCTACGGGGCTTAAATTGAGATTAAACTCGTTTGGGCATAATGGAAGGTATCCTACTGATACCACAACATATTTAAGGCATATTAACTAAGGAAACCTGTAAATGACTCCTACGGATACCCGTTACGCTTCATGCGCGTTCGGTTCGGTTTATGTAACTAGTTTACATAAATTAGCCGAAACGGGTCAAACCTTATCGGTTTTATCTCAAAATCCAGAATGTGAATAGTAAACCCATATTAAACAAGTCTTCAAACTTGTCGGGTCAGAATCACATTCTATCCGGTCTTCGCTTAATCGTGCGTACGAACCGTATCTTTGAAACTAGCCGGTCTAAGCTTAAGCTTAATTAAAGACCCGTTAGGATTCTAATAGGTTGTTAAAAACCTTCGTTCCAGATTAGGAGCCCAGTAAAAGCTATCTGTACTTGCTGATTGATATACGGCTGGGATTGAATTTATATTTAGCTCAGGTAAATACTTTTAACTTATTTTCCCTATACGGGCTTGGGTTACGGTACATAGCGTACCGCTTGATCGAGCATCAAATCTCCACGCTTAGTGGGTAGTTGAATAATTTGATCGGCTCGTTTAAACAGTCTTGTTTACTTTACAGCCTTTGGGGGGTTAATGACCATGTCCCGGATATCCTTGGCATCATCTTACGAGATTGGCCACGACCTGAGCACGGGGTGTAGGCGTACACCTGTCAGTGTATAACTCATTAACGTGGTGTGTCTATTGATCTTTAACCCGGACTAGATCCGGGCTACTGAACGCATAAGTAACATGTAATTCGTTCACAAGATTATAATATTAAATAATTCTCCCAAGTTAAAAAGATTAATTTTGCCTCTGTGCATTTTAATCAATGTGTCAAGATATTTTGTGCCACGTGCATTCAAAACAATTTACAAACTCTTTTTCCAAAATGAGTCAGTTGAATGTATTTACCAGTGTAAACTGACGTATTTTCCAAAAAGGCTAAATGCAGGTACTATACGAAATTGGCTGGATATGTCTCCTTAGCATCAATAGAAGTCTCGCAAGCTTAAGATGCCTAAAAGTCTGTTGAACTATTGTTTCCATTTTATGTTCGATCCTTCTGTGGATAAACTTCCGAATATTGTGACAATTGAAATTACAATAATAAATTCGGTTGTATCATACTTTAAATTGCTTCCGCTGTGCATATTGATATTGTGATTGTTTGACTATTACGTTGCCAACCATGACGTCACGATACTCCCCACCGGGCCCACCGGTGACACGTGGAAATCGGGGTGTGACAATTATGACTTTTGATTAGAGTTGTTACATGGATGTCATCACGATTGTAGTACTCTTCCTTGATTAAATCCTTGAAGTCATTCCATGGGGTGGCATTAGCAGCAACCAACCCCAGCATTTGGACCTGCGCGTTCCACCACGTGAGCGCTACACCTTCAAGAGTACCAGTAGCATACTTCACCCTGCGAGCCTCAGGGCATTCACACATCTCGAAGACAGACTCGAGCTTCTCAAACCAGTAAAGGAGGCCTACAGCTCCTTCAGTGCCGTTGAAAGTAGTAGGTCGGCAATCCATAAAAGTTTTGAAAGTGCACATAGGAGGCTGAGCAGGTTGACCTTTCATGTGAGTAAGATGAGACAAGTTAAACATAAGTGTTGGTTTACGAGAGTAGGATCTAAAGATCCTAGGGTAATTTGCAATGGCAGGTTATACCTCCTGCCTGAGCGGCTGCGAGTGCTGCAGCAACTTGTTCATTGATTAAAGCCGTCAGCTGGGCTTGAGTTAGGTTAATTCGTGCACTCATGATCTTCACAATAAAGAGAGCATGGGTGAGTAAAGTGTCGTGACAATGCGTAAGTGTGGAGTGACAGAAGAGAGTAAGCACACAATAAGTGTTTAACAATAGTTGCTACGTTAACCAAAGCATACCATGAGCAATGTACTATGTAACTAGCAAGTAGGCAGTATAAACATAAATCATATCGCCTACAGTGTTGAGCCTTGCACGTGGAGCGAAGCGTCGTTGTGGATCGTTGAGCACTGTACAGGTTATAGTCTGGTTTTATCAAAAAGATTTTCCCCTTTTTAAAACCAAGTTCACTATAACCAATGGCTCTGATACCAATCTGTCACACCCCCAAAATCCACAAGCAGAGTATCACCACATGGAGGTGTGGCTGACCAGGATTAAGCCACCAATCATATTGAACATAGCATGTAAATAAGTATAAAACCCAACACAATATAATTGGTGTCCAAACAAAACGTAGTTTAAGTTGTAAGCGGAAGCATAATGTTTAAAACCAAAGTATAAGTTCAAATATATCAAATGTTTAACATGGCATAAGACTATCCATGTCCCACAACGACCACGCCTCCTCGTGCAAGCTCCAGAAGTACCTAACGACCTGCAAGGCATGTAACAACGAGTCAACAACAAAGTTGAGCGAGTTCACAGTTGGTGTTCATTGTTAAGTTGTTTCAAAAACCAGGAGTTCATTTATAAGTCGTAAGTTAACCAGTTTACCCTGTTTCCCAAACATATCCATAATCTATGGGGGCTTCCCCATGTAAACCACTAGACCCGTTTACCATATCAACCATAAGGCTCTAGAGGCCAACAAATAGTTGTCTGTACAAATGAAATCAAGGGTCTCTAGAAGCAGATAAACAGTTGGGCTATTTGAAAAATCTGAGTTGTCAGAACAGAACTATTTACCTAGTTTTTGTCTGTAATAATGTGTTTACCTTTTGAGACATGGTATGGGACATGTTACTTTAAATTGATTGGTAATGATAATTGTTATGGAAACTTCTGGACAATCTGTTTCCGCCATCGGTTGGGGTGTGACAGATTGGTATCGGAGCCATAACTATAGGGAATTAGGCAAGACACGACCTAGTCCAGGTCGATGTCTTAGCGACCTAGTCTATAGTTAGGAACCAAGAGACCGACTTGTGCATATCCAGTAGGGATTATGTACGAGCTTACTGCTATTTCTCGCTATTCTCGCCTACGCTACACTATCACTGCACTCAAATTTTCAAATATGAATGAGCTATTAAGTCGAGATTAGTTGTGAAAACCGCAAACTCTCGATTAAATTGCTTTTTCAACCCACAACTTTATCTATAAACACGAGAATCTGCGTTGAACCAGGACTGAAATCCAAACTTCGACGCATAATTCTCTCTTATTCTATCAAAACAGGGACGAAGTTGTTAAGCCAGGGGTGAAACCCTAACCTTGACGACTTGTTCCGCCCTTTTTACAAAACTCTCACCAAGGTCTCGACGGACTCCAACGACCTGAAGTCACGATACGATTAACGGGATGCGTGCCCAACGCCCAAGAATCGAGGCAAATGCACTGTCCTGAAGGTCAAACGTGCACAACAAGTCCTTGTGAATAGTCGAATCACTTTGGATGGTCAATGTCTAATAGCCGCAGACGATCTATTTCTCGATTTTTTATATGTTTCGATTCTGAGCC
Source organism: Helianthus tuberosus (assembly GCA_030545235.1). Lineage (NCBI taxonomy): Eukaryota > Viridiplantae > Streptophyta > Magnoliopsida > Asterales > Asteraceae > Helianthus > Helianthus tuberosus. Next base: position 176,100,224 of record CM060413.1, read on the forward strand.
CGCAACTGCTGACTCTGATGATTCATTGATTTTATGCGTTTGTTTGTGTAATTACCTGTTTATGTGTTTAAACTTTGGAATTGTTCGATTTTTGCTTTCACTCCGATCGACACGCATGACTCGCACTGCTTTTCTATCTCAAAACGCTGACAAATCGTTAAATTGTTGACGACCTTATGCTATGATATACGCTTATACTACACTACTCGATATACTAAACGCGATCGCTATACTCGAACACTCGCGAACTGTGAATGATAGGTTTTTGTATTCTGACTCCATCTTGTGATTCCATTATTATGTGCTTTTGTGGATTCTGTGCTCTACGTGCCTACGTGCTTATGTGCTTCTGTGTTTACGTAAACCTATGATTATGTGCCTATGTGTTTACATGATACATGTTACATTGCGTTCCTAAGCTTTAGTAATAGTAGGATTATGAGGTGAGATCAGAATATGTCATGTTGAGTCCTGTGACGATGTCTGTTGCAGACAATGTCGTCATCTGGATCTCGCGCTACCTGAGACGCTCGCCGAAAGCAAGCAGACAAACGCCTTGCTGCCATGATCACTAAACAAATGGCGAAAGTTGTTCCCCAAGTCGTCAGCGAGATATACGAAAATATGAGCAAATCACCTGAGGAATCCCGAACTGAGACTCCCAAAGCTGCTTTCAGCTTCAAACAATTCAAGGTGTGTGGACCGAAAGAGTTAACAGGAGAAGAAGACCCCACAACTTTGTTTCAATGGTTTGACTCCATCGAGGTCACACTGCAACAGAGCGGTTGCCCAGATGACCTACGCACTCTCAACGCAACTGGCGTCTTCCAGTCACGTGCTTTAGACTGGTGGACGGTTGAGAGAAACAAACGTGGGAATGATGCAGCCTACGGTCTGTCGTGGGACGAGCTCAAGGAAGTCATGCTGGAAGAATTTTGCCCTCCTCATGAACATCAAAAGCTAGAAGATGAATTCTGGCACATAAAGCAGAAGGATGGTGAAAACGCTGCACTCACTGCTCGCTTCAAGCAGCTCAGTATTATCTGTCCTGATCAAGTCAAGACTCCGGAGAACGCAATCAAGAAGTATATCCGAGCCCTGCCTGACTGTGTCGTAGATTTCTTGCAAGCGGCCAAGACTACAACGATCGAAGAGACTTACCTACTGGCCGCTGAAATTAATGACAAGCGGGTCAAGGCTGGTGTCTGGGATAAAACTTTGAAGCACCTGCATCAAGTCACCACCACACCAACTGCTGAAACCTCCGCCACTCAATCGTCAAAGACCTCACGCCGCAAGAAGAAGAAGAACAACAGCAGCTCCAGCAACAATAACTGTGCTGTCACTACTATTGCTGCTCCACTTCAAGCCGTACCGGCCCAGCAGCAGCCTCATCACCGACCAGCACCAGTTACTTATGCACCGCCAGCAAAGCGCGCATACACAGGCCTCCACCCGGCTTGCCCGACATGCTCTTATCATCACCCGGTGGGTCTCGCCTGTCGTTTCTGCGCTCACTGCAACTTGTACGACCACTTCACTGTCAACTGCCGTACTGGTCCCCGTCAAGCCCCAGCTCAAGCCACTGCTCATCAAGCTCTGCTCCCAGCCTCGCAAGGCCAACAAGCGGCTCCGGCACCCGCGATCAACGCCCGAGTCTGCTTCGCATGTGGTGATCCCAACCACTTTGCGAACATGTGCCCGAACAGGGTGGTGAAACAAGAGCCCCAGCAGCAGCAGCCTCACCAGCAGCAACAACAACAAGCCGCACGCGCCAAAACCTTCAACATCAACGTGCGCCAAGCCCAGGCTGACAACAACGTGGTCAATGGTACGTTCCTTTTGAATGGTATTTATGCATCATGTTTATTTTATACTGGAGCCGATAATTGCTTTGTGTCGTTCGAATTTCAGAAACTCCTTAGTCGTAAGCGCACCCATCTCCCCTCGACGTTCGATGTTGAAGTAGCTACCGGAAGAACTGTCGTCGTTAATTATGTTCTTCGTGATTGTACTCTCGAGCTCAACAATCACATCTTTCCGATCGATCTCATCCCGATGCAACTCGGAAGTTTTGACGTCATAGTAGGCATGGACTTTCTTTGCGAAAACCATGCTGAAGTTGTGTGTTTCGATAAGATGATTCGATTCTCGCTCGCGAATGGTTATTTACTGTGTGTCTATGGTGAAACTGCTTCGAAAGGTCTCAAGCTCATGTCATGTGTTCAAGCTAGCAAGTATCTCTGCAAGGAATACAGAGCTTTCTTGGCTAACATTGTAGTAGGGGAGAAGGAAAAGAAAGGTTGGCCTGGAATAAACGATGTCCCAGTGGTTCGATAATTTCCTAACGTTTTTTCCAGAGGATCTTCCCGGACTACCACCAAGTCGTGATATCGAATTTCGCATCGACCTCATTCCTGGAGCCAACCCTATTGCCAAAACTCCTTACCGACTCGCACCATCCGAAATGCGTGAACTATCAAACCAACTCCAGGAATTACTTGAGAAAGGCTTCATTCGCCCGAGCACCTCTCCTTGGGGCGCGCCAGTCCTTTTCGTTAAAAAGAAGGATGGGTCGTTCAGGATGTGCATCGACTATCGGGAATTGAATAAGTTAAATATCAAGAACCGCTATCCCCTGCCTCGCATTGATGATTTGTTTGATCAGCTAGAAGGTGCTACGTGTTTCTCGAAGATCGATCTACGCTCAGGCTATTACCAGCTACGCATTCAAGAGGAGGATATACCCAAAACCGCGTTTCGCACTCGCTATGGCCACTACGAATTCGTTGTTATGCCTTTTGGTTTAACCAACGCACCTGCGGTTTTCATGGATCTGATGAATCGCGTGTGTAAACCATATCTCAACCGTTTCGTCATCGTGTTCATTGACGATGTCTTGATCTATTCCAAGTCGAAAGCCGAACACGCGCAGCATCTACGTTTGGTTCTCGAGCTACTCCAGGGGAATCAACTCTATGCCAAATTCTCCAAGTGCGAATTCTGGCTGGAGGAGGTTCAGTTTCTGGGTCACGTCGTAAATAGTCAAGGTATCCACGTCGATCCCGCGAAGATTGAAGCCGTTAGGAGTTGGATTACACCTAAGAACCCGTCTGAAGTCCGTTCTTTTCTCGGACTAGCGGGCTATTATTGACGATTTATCGAGGGATTCTCAAAAATCGCTGTGCCGCTTACCGCTCGCACGCATAAAGACAAGCCTTTTGTTTGGGGAACCGAATAAGAGACTGTCTTCCAAATGCTCAAGCACATGCTTTGCAATGCTCCTGTCCTCACATTGCCCGACGGAAATGACGATTTCATTGTCCATTGTGATGCTTCCAACCTTGGTCTCGGTTGTGTTCTTATGCAGCGGGACAAGGTTATAGCTTACGCATCTCGTCAGCTCAAAATCCATGAGAAGAACTACACAACCCATGATCTCGAGCTAGGTGCAGTTGTTTTTGCGTTAAAGATTTGGCGACACTACCTGTATGGTACAAAGTGTACGATCTTCACCGATCATAGGAGCCTACAACATATCTTTAATCAGAAAGAACTTAATATGCGTCAATGCCGATGGGTAGAACTTCTCAACGATTACGACTGTGAGATTCGTTATCACCCAGGCAAAGCAAATGTTGTTGCCGACGCTCTCAGCAGACGGAGTTATTTGCTCAGCATTTGCAATGTGCAAGCCCAATACGATCTCGAAACCCTCATCCGCGAAGCCCAGAATGCATGTTTTAATGAACGCACTCTGAAGAAAGAAAGAATCTACCACGGTGGAGCCCAGCTTGTGAATAAGTCGAATGGGATATTCCACTTTCTGGACCAAATTTGGATCCCTAAACGGACCGATTTGCGACAGATTTTGATGAATGAAGCCCACAAATTCCGGTATTCTATTCATCCTGGAGCCGACAAAATGTACCAGGACCTTCGCTACAAGTACTGGTGGCTGGGCATGAAAAGGGATATTGCTCTCTACGTTGGTAAATGCCTGACCTGTGCAAGGGTCAAGGCTGAACACCAAAGACCCTCTGGCTTACTCGAACAACCGCCGATCCCTATGTGAAAGTGGGAGAGTATAGCTATGGACTTCATAACAAAGCTTCCGCACACGTCATCAGGTCACGACAGCATTTGGGTTGTTGTTGACCGTTTGACAGCTCACTTTTTGCCAATACGAGAAGACTACAAGGTAGAACGATTAACCCAAATCTACACCAACGAGATCATTTGTAATCATGGGACGCCTCGCGACATTATCTCTGACCATGATGCTCGGTTTAACTCGCGACTGTGAGAAACATTTCAAACGGCTCTCGGTACATCGCTTAATCTAAGTACCGTTTTCCACCCTCAAACCGACGGTCAAACTGAAAGAACAATTCGTACTCTTGAAGACATGCTCCGTTCGTGTGTCATAGACTTCGGTGGTAATTGGGATACATACCTGTCGTTAGTCGAATTCTCGTACAACAACAGTTATCATTCCAGCATACAAATGGCACCATTTGAGGCACTATATGGAAGAAGATGTCGATCGCCTATTGTGTGGCACGAGATCGGGCATTCGCAATTAACCGGTCCCGAGCTATTGCAAGAAACGACAGACAAAATTTTCCAAATTCGAGACAATCTAACGAAAGCTCGGAATCGTCAGAAAAGTTACGCCGAGAGACGACGCAAGCCCCTTGAATTTGACGTTGGCGACTACGTACTCCTAAAGGTTTCACCTTGGAAGGGTGTGGTCCGATTCGGCAAGAAAGGAAAGCTCGCGCCTCGATACGTTGGACCCTTTAAGATTCTGGAGAGAATCGGCAAAGTGGCTTACAGACTCGAACTACCAGAGGAACTTAGAAACGTTCACCCGACTTTCCACGACTCAAACCTCAGGAAGTGCCTAGCTGAGCCCGATTTACATGTTCCATTAGAGGATCTCCAAGTGAACGAAACATTACACTTCGTGGAAAAGCCTGTTGAGATCATGGATCGCCAAACCAAGTAGCTCAGACGCTTGCGCATTCCTATTGTGAAAGTCCGATGGGAAGGCAAACGAGGCGCATAGTTCACTTGGGAACTCGAAAGCGACATGAAGGCGAAGTACTCGCAGTTGTTTGTTACGGCTTCGGCCTAATTTCGGGACGAAATTCCCTCAACTAGGGGAGGCTGTAACACCCCATGTTTCTGAAGTCAAAGTCAAGGTCAAAGTCAACGACCGATTTCGCGCGACTTGACTTGTAGTGAATTTCTTTTATGTGTTTATTTTAACTGTATTATGTGGAGTAAGTGTCAATAATTACAACGATCGACGTGTGTTATTCGTTATTTAATCGACGTACGACTGTAAACTATAGGAAGTAATAATGCGATAAACTCAATTAAACGCTAGTCAATCTAATTTAATCAACATCGCATCGCAATCGCACTCGCAACTCGAATTACGACTCGAATTACGCATTTTAGTTATTGATATACGTGTGTGTGTGCCTGATGTGTTACTTGTGCATGTTTAAATTATGTTACGTGTGGTAATCAATCGAATCGCAATCGAACTCAATCGCAATCGAAATGGTATGATAATTAGTGGAGAAGGGATAGTGCAAGATATGAGTAGTTGGGATTGAAAGTAATTTGACTAGGGAACCCTATCGCATCGAAACGTTCGCAATCGAAATCGAAACAGCAAAAATCGTCGCGCCAAACACCCGAACCAAGTGCCATCCGGCCGGATTGCCATCCGACCGGGCTGCCACTTGATTATGGTGCCAGGTTGCCATCCGACCGAGATGACATCCGACCAGACAGTTATCCAGGCGAGATGCCATCCGGCCGACCTGCCCCTTTCCATTTTGGGAATCCTATAAATACCCCATGTCACTCTCATAGTTACCACTTTTGGCAACTGACGTCCGAACAGCCCGTGCACCTTACCTTTTCTTCGATTTCTCCCAATTCCGGTAAGATCTCGTCCTAAATATTGTACTTCCTTAATCTACACAAACTCCTACACCTTTCTATCCTTTGAATCCTAACTTTTAACCGTGAAATCACTAGATTTGAGGTGTTCTAGGATGACGTCATCATGTGTTCTTGAAGAACTTCATGTTTTGGCTTCAATCCACCAAGAACAACTTAGATCTAACCGATTTCCACACAAGTAAAAAAGATCTTGCATAGATCTAAGTACACTCATGGTGAAAAATGATTAGAAGATGGTTTCTAACTTTCTTTCAACTCTTTTACACTCAATGCACTCAAAACCGATAGAATCGGACCTTGATCTAGTCTCCTACTCATTCTCAGTGTTGTGCTAGCTCAAGATCTGGATTCTACTCATGAGGCCACCGACTTCGGGTTAACCAAGAACAACCGTCTTGAACCGGTTAACTGGTCGAACTAGGGTGATTTCAGTTTGATCGGGTCACTTGGGTCAAGATGGAGTTCTGTTGATTAACACGTTGTCAAAACGTCTCAATAAAACGACAAACAATCAAAACGGCCAACTGAAAGACGAACGGAACAACCGGGACTGAGTGCTATCCGACCGCACTACTGTTCGAAGGGATAGCCATCCGAGCGTCCAGCTGTCCGAACGACCTACATCTTGGGTCCCACACTTAACCAATTTTATCTGAGGTCTGAGTATTGAACAAGTTACTACCCGATCGGACTACCATCCGACCGAATTACCCTTCGGATCATGAGATACTTGGACTTTAACACTTAAACAATTTTCAACATGTTCAACAACAGGGTTGCCACCCGCTCGGATGGGCATCCGACCGAGTGACCGCCCTGCTGTGAATTTGTTCTCACTGAGTAACCTCGCTACTCGAGTCGCCGTCCTACCGGATAACCATCCGAGCGGATTGTCACCCGCACGACTGACCATCTGATCGACCGACTTGAAAGGTAGAGATACTTCAATGGTTTCAAAATGCTACAACGAAAACTTCAAAGGTCAAGCCATCATACACAAACACATCTTTCTCATAGGGAGAAACAATCCACTCGAATAGTCATCCGACCGGACTACCGTCCTACCGGATAACCATCCGAACAGATTGTCATCCGCACGAAATGGTTGTTCGATCGGATTACCATCCGACCGAACTGTTGTCCGAGCCACTTACACCTTGCATCGTTTTACGCGTCGCTTATCGTTATGCTATCGTTCTGATCAGGCTAACCTTACTCTTGAGCGCTCCCTTCTATCCATCATCACTGTGAGTATACTCGATCCCTTTTTTCTTTATGCACTTTTGGGTGTTACATACGTTACTTATTCTAAATCACATCGAACACACTACGCAATACTTTTAACGCTAACCATTACCACATGTTATACGTGACTTAATGAATGCTTGTTTGTTATGTTTACACATGGAATGTTGTCTACCTGCCTTAGCAACGATAGTACTGTTAGTTTGGACTCAGCACCCGTTCACTCGGGGGTTGTTAAAGACAATTATTTGCATGGATTACAGTGGTGATCATGTATTACGAACTGCCTTGGGCAGTCAACCCGCAGTCATTGGTATCGATAGGTTCATGTCGATAACTAACATGCCTCATTTCACTCTGTGTACGTGCTGGTTATGCGTAACGCTTTCGAACTCTATATGCTATTATCAAACTTTCCAGCACTTAAACTATCTCTAGGAAGGCAGTTTTGTGATCCTTACTTTCCTACACACTATACTAGTGTATTACTTGGTTTCTGGCTCATTCTGTGTCTTAACACATTGTCTGTCTATGTACTGAACTCCGTCAGCATTTTTCCGGTTTGTCTGATAACTGTGCTAACTGTGTGTCGTGCATCATTTGAGTCAATAAAGTTCTCATGCAATAATGATATGACATTAAGCAATATGTGATGCACATGTATGTATATGGCAATAATCAGAAAGCAATTCAAGTCATTAGTTGTAATTCAGCATAGTCATTAAGCACTAATCATGGTTTAATAGTTGTACGGATACCTGGAATTTTGACAGTTGTCACAACATGTTCACATATACACATTGTATTAACAGGTCGTACTCCAAAACCACATACATTTTCTAAGTATGACAAGGTATAACATTTTCAATATTGAAAAACTTATAAATAAATTACATTTAATTGGTATATCACCATAAATTGTTAACTAATTTAGTAAATCACCATAAATTGTTTCGATAGATGACTCAACAATTGTCTTTGGAGTATGCTAAGACAAAGAAGAATAAAGCATTCACTTATGGATCGTTTAACTTGGTTAGTATGTGGACTTCTTACCATTGTGGGTAAACCACATACAAAACTCGAAGATTCTAAGACCCCCTTAAAACTTCGTCTTCGTTTCCACAAATGTTTGTCATGTATAAACGCCAAAACCACTACAAATAAGAAACAAATTAATTTCAAGACCAATAATACTAACATTTTAATCACCACCAAACCAACACTGAAAATATTAAAAAGGAGGCTTGGGAATCGGTAATCCCAGATATCAACTCCTTTATCATGAATAACTCTTTCACATAGTGTATTTAAACTTGGTCAGGACCGGCCGATTAAAAGGGTATGTTATAGGTGCATTTTTGGCAACTGAACCGATGTCCTAACAACCTCACAGTTCTTAATCAAGACGAGGTGAACCGGGAATCAGTTTAACCACTTGAACCAGTAACATGAACTTACCAACTATCCTAAGATTTTGTTTACAAGGTTTGGATGAAAGTAACATGTACTCTTGCTAACTATATAATACTATTACTAATTTTCTCTCTCTCTCTCACACACACACATATATATATATATATATATATGTCACTTAAATAAGATTACTTATATTTATTATTAAGTTATATATACACATATATTACGATACTTGTATTATACATATACATACATGTATATGTATAAAACCGAACCCAATAAATCCTACACACATGTATATGTATTGTATATCTATGATTTATATATGAATTTCTAAATTAATTAAGACTTCAGTTGGTTCTTAAATCCACTAAAACCGATCCGACTAGTGAACTATTAAGACGACCGACTTAATGTCCGGTCCAGTTTTGAAAACATTGCTTTCATGTGAATAAAGGGAATGGCAACAAGCCTATAGTATCAAGTTTGAAAATTTTGGTTCTTTTTCTACCTTTTCAATCATCTTATTTCTCTCAATTTGTTATCCTAAATATCACCTAATTTGTCAACATAGTGATTGTAAATCCTAACATTAGCATATTAAAATACATATATCATTTAAAAAATCAAATATCAAAAGATTGAAGGACAAAATACTATATGAATTAAAAACTTGTGATTATCAAATACATTTTTTTAAATGAAATCATTTGAAACCCTAAATGATGATTATGTTCAAGAAAATCGATTATCAACTATCGTCATCACTTCTTCTTCTTGTTGTATCGCCTATAATCATAACTCTAAACCACGCTCTATGCAAGCATTGTGGAACATATTATTTTCTTTTAGGGTTTTCCTCCAAGGCTTTTGCCCACAGTTACCTTCATACGATTTCCAAGCATTATGGAACATATTCTTTTCTTTTAGGGTTTTCCTCCAAATCTTTTGCTCAAAGTTGCCGCCATACGATTTCTGAACCTAACTACCCAATCTTATTTTTGTATCCAGCTGATAATAATAAGTGCACAATGTTATCTAGATGGACAAAACAAAAGTCGAACGATGTTGAGATCGTAGTTAGTCTAATGGACCACACGGCTTGCATTTGGATTCACCGGAATACCGGTCTCAGATTCATATGATTTGTTGCAGACTATAAGAAGGCAACGCGGTCATGGCTTTGCTCCCTATGTTCTACTGATCACGTTATCGTTAATTTGGTGGTCCCCCTTTAGTGTATGTGGTTCTCTATGTGTTGAGGAGTGTGATGATGCATTGACAACCACGATTATGCTATAAAGACTAGTACAATATGATATAGATGTTGTAACAAATGAATAGTGAAATTCTTGTGTTTAATCGACTTTAGAAAAATGTGTTTATACATAATGTGTAAGTGTGACATTTCACAAGTGAGTATTGTTATTATATTGCTGGATTTAAGATATCATATGTATTACCTTTCTGCCATATGGAGAAATGTTGCCTTTTCTGAGAAGATAGACAAAATGACAAATGCATTGCACCTCATGAAATTTTTATTTATCTAGGAGGGCGCACCATAAGAATAAATCACATTTAGTATTGTGTCTTAAATAGTATTATAATCTCAAAATTAATAACAATTATTTAGTTTTCATAGACTCAAAATTAGATGTAGGGCTTAGGGTTCAACGAGCTTTTTCTAACATTGCTAGGATAAGTTTAATCGGAGTTCATTTGGGGTCATATATCGAGTTTTTAACAAACATTTTGGGCCTTTTTAGAAGAAAAAACAAGCTTCTTGGTGGATCCTTTCAACGTATAATATAAAATACGATGTTTTGAGCCTAAAAGTGGATCAAGTAGGTAAGACCGGATATCAATCAGTGGACATCATAGGCAATCCTCAATACTAAACCTCTATGGAGTCCTAATCCATGTAAAGCAAGGAACTTTCAATAAACAACTGATGAACGTGGTAAACAAATAAATAAAGAAAGCAAGACGATAAAAAGGAAATAATAACCATGAAATTATTGTGTACAGAGAGAAAATCATAATAGAGAAGGCGATTGCATAGACAAGGATTCCTATTGAATAAATTAAATGCTTTCGGAAAATGGGTAGTCAAAAGGCTATTGAATCTATAGGTACGACTAGCTCGGGAATCATAAAGGCATCCTAAATCTCTTTTTGGTCTCACTAGAATTACGAAAATAACCCTAAGGGTTGTGTAAAGCACACCAAAATAAGGTATGGATCTTCCATCAGTCTCACCGTACTAAGATACCTAATGGTAAAAAGGAGGAATCCAATTCAATTTGTAAGTGCTCGGAAATACAAGGATCAAGGAGCAATTGGGAAAGTGATTCACTATTGTGCAATTTTGTAGTCAAAACCCAAATAACCAAAATAAACCCACAACCTTTCACCTCTTGGTCTCAGGGAAGACATTGAACCAAGATATAGTATAGCATGCAACACACTAATTCTTAAGTCAACAAGTAAACTCATAAGTCTCAAGGAAGACATTGAACCAAGATATAGTCTAGCATGCAACACCCTAATTCTTAAGTCAACAAGTAAACTCATAAAACCATCAACACAAATAAAATGGTGAAAACATGCAACTTCAAGCCAAAAAACACTAGGTAATCAAATCAGGATAACACGTGGAATAGGGAAGACATATCAAACATAATAATGGCACCAACTTGTAACACAAATTAATAAAAATATAATCTTTACATAAACTTAATCCAAACAATCAAGAATTCCCAAAAACGAGTGGAAATCATTCATTAGTCATCACATATATACACAATCTCATAAAATCTAGATAAACATGGCAAACACGAACAAAATACAATATGATCTATCAAAGTTCAACATTTTTTCAAAGTCATACACGATCTAAACCTAAAAAACAAACAAACCCATGACTAAAATCAACCAGTAATGGATTCCGATCTTCACCCGTAGATCCGTAGTCCATGAAAGCAAGTTCCAGCGGCTCAAATGCCACACAGGAAGCATTTTGTGGTGGTATATGCGAAAACAAAACACCCCAAAGATTTATGATGTGTGAGGATCGCTTGAAATGCAAGAGGCCCGCTCGCAATGGAGCTAAGTAAGGTAGTGGAGCTACGCTGGGGTGCGTACGAACCGCTTACGTACCACACGGTCCTCTTGCAACGGTGATGACGCCATTGGAATGACAACTCATGCCTCAGAGTCAGCATGATTTTTTTGGTGCGATCAGGACTTCAGTGTCACACCCCCAAAATCCACAAGCGGAGTATCACCGCATGGAGGTGTGGCTGACCAGGATCAAGCCTCCAATCATATTGAACATAGCATGTAAATAAGTATAAAACCCAACACAATATAATTGGTGTCCAAACAAAACATAGTTTAAGTTGTAAGCGGAAGCATAATGTTTAAAACCAAAGTATAAGTTCAAATATATCAAATGTTTAACATGGCATAAGACTATCCATGTCCCACAACGACCACGCCTCCTCGTGCAAGCTCCAGAAGTACCTAACGACCTGCAAGGCATGTAACAACAAGTCAACAACAAAGTTGAGCGAGTTCACAGTTGGTGTTCATTGTTAAGTTGTTTAAAAAACCAGAAGTTCATTTGTAAGTCGTAAGTTAACCAGTTTACCAAACATATCCATAATCTGTGGGGGCTTCCCCATGTGAACCACTAGACCCGTTTACCATATCGACCACTGACTAAAGTAAGTTGGTGCCCTGACGTCAATGTCTATCATCATTGACTAGTGCCCAGATCCATTAGTTCACGCCCGTCCTCTGCGGCACGGTGTGAGGCTTGTCAAACCTAAATAGCGCTATCTAACTAATGACCCGCTCGCCATTGGCCCGGCGATTAAGTCGATATAAAAGGAGGGACTTCATGATAGAGAGTTTTGGTCTAGTATCCGTGTTGTCACCCTTCAGTAAAGAGGGTGTGTACGTAATCCCCAAACCAGGAGATTACGGAGGTTCCGATTATATTCTTATCACGTGTTGTCACCCTTCAATAAAGAGGGTGTGTACGTGTCCCAAACCAGGAGATCACGCAGTTTCAGTTTAAATCCTTTACCCATTCCCAACCCTTGGGAATCCCATGCCTTGTGGAAAGTGTGAACTCACCTCAGTTTGCTCGGTATGCTAATTTACGCGATCACAAATAATCAGTCAAGGCCTATAGTACGCACGTATACACAATTAGTTTTCGTTCGTAATGACTCGCACGCAAATCTAATGTCACATAGTGTGCTTGGCAGTTAACATCATGTATCACGTAAGCAGTTAATCAAATTCATGCAATTCATGCTTCACATAAATGTCTTTCACAGTTTATTCTAACATAGTTATTCATTAACATACTTGATAGAGTTAACAGGCTTAACAGAGTTAATATACTTAACAAAGTTAACAGCCCAAACATAATTAACATACTTAACAGTATTAATAAACTAACAGAGTTAATAAACTAACAAAGTTAATAAACTAACAGGGTTAAACTTAACAGAGTTACTAATCTTGACGGAGTTAACATACTTATTCTAGCAGAGTTTACTGTATCAAAACATACGACGAAATCACCTTGTGGCGAAAACACCTGGGACGAAATCACTATAGACGAAAACCCCTAGGCGACGAAATCCCAAGGGTTTTCGTCGAGCTTAAGGTGTGACGAAAACACTAGTGTTTTCGTCTGGTCCTGTGTTTTCGTTTGGTCCTTGATTTCGTTGGATAAGGGTTTTCGTCTGGTTCGTGAGTTCGTGAAGTAGGGTTTTCATCATCAACAGTTACGAATCACACAGAAATCCTAATGATCATCTAGCAGTTACATCGACTTCATCATACAATCATTCAACCAGACCGAACATGACAATTCATGCACTCGTTAATACTACTAGTCATCATAACAACCGTATCACAGTACTTAACATTTATCAGGAACCCTAGTTTATGCCTTCATCAAATCGATTAACATATCACCTAATCAAACACTATTAGTAAGTTAACATGCTTTCAGATCCTGATCACATTCATATCATTCAAGATTAATCATTCAATCATATCAACCCTAGAACCGTAGATCAACATCAGGTTTCGCATACAATAATATAACTGATCATGTCATGCATATCGAAATCAGAACATCATAAACATCCATTTAGAACTAAAGTTAAATTAAATGTGGAAAACACTAACCGAACAAAGAATGATCAAACCAGGGGGAATCTGACTTCAAATGAGAGGAGGGCAGCCGTCGGGTTCAAATAAAAGCGAGAGAGAGAGAGGGAGAGGTGATTAGGGTTTGCCGATTAACTTTCGCGTAAAGGCTGTGAACAAAATATTAAAACTGATCGATACTGGGCCTAAGGCCCACTAGATTTCGCCGGCCAGTTAGTTGACGAAAACACTAAGGGTTTTCGCCAAGGAGTGGGTGACGAAAACACTAAGGTGTTTTTGTGAGGGGGTGTTTTCGGCCAAGGCTCCAACATTTTTCCACAAGTTCTAAATTAAATGATTCACTACTATATTAAATAACACTAACATAAGTCCACATAAACAACTTATGAACTAATCACGATACATAGTTTCAATGCAACGAACCACAAAAGACAGTATGTAACAAGTAATGCATAAAGGAGAAACCTTGGAAACTCGAGTTGTCACGTTATCCCCAACTTGAAAGAAATTTCGTCCCGAAATTTAGCACGTGGTTACTGAGGAAGCTAGTTGTGTTGCGTTGTTTCCTGGTTTTCCTGGGGTGTCACATCATCCCCCCGTTGGTTTGGAATTTTGTCCCGAAATTATGTAGTAGCTTCAGCCTCAGCAGTGTTTGCACTGTTCTCGAATAACTGGGGATACTTGAGTTTCATTTGATCTTCTCATTCCCAGGTGAACTCTGGGCCACGACGGGAGTTCCAACGAACTCGAACAAGTGGTATTCTGGTGCGCTTGAGAACCTTAACGTCTCGATCTGTGATTTCAACTGGTTCCTCGACGAATCGCAACTGATCGTCGATTGTGAGCTCCTTCAAAGGAACTATGAGGGTCTCATCTGACAGACACTTCTTCAGATTTGACACGTTGAATACGTTGTGAACTCCACTGAGTTCTGCGGGTAGGTTCAACTTGTAAGCGACTTTACCAATTTTCTCAATGATTTCGAACGGTCCGACATAACACGGGTTGAGTTTGCCTCGTTTGCCAAAACGGACTACACCTTTCCAAGGTGAGACTTTGAGTAGCACTCGATCCCCAACCTGGAACTCGAGCGGCTTCCTACGCTTATCAGCGTAGCTTTTCTGACGGTCACGAGCTGCCACCATTCGTTGTCGTATTTGAGCAATCTTCTCAGTTGTGTCAACTACAAGTTCTGGGCCTGTGATTTGGCTGTCACCAACTTCTGCCCAGCAAAGAGGTGATCGGCATTTACGTCCGTACAATGCCTCAAACGGAGCGGCTTGGATGCTGGTGTGGTAACTGTTGTTATACGAAAACTCCACTAACAGGAGGTGTTTTTCCCAGCCATTGCCAAAATCGATTACACATGCCCTAAGCATGTCTTCAAGGGTTTGGATGGTGCGCTCAGACTGCCCATCCGTCTGTGGATGATAAGCGGTGCTCATGTCTAAACGTGAGCCAAAGGACTTGTGCATTGCTTGTCACAATTCAGAGGTAAAATGTGCATCACGGTCAGATATAATGGAAGTTGGCACCTCGTGCCTCGAAACGACTTCCTTCAGGTAAACGTTTGCTAAAGTAGAAAACTTGTCTGTTTCTTTAATAGCCAAAAAGTGTGCAAACTTAGTTAATCGATCCACTATCACCCAAATAGTGTCATTTCCACGTTGAGATCTAGGCAGGCCAGTAACGAAATCCATGGAAATTTGCTCCCATTTCTATTGTGGTATCTCTGGTTGTTGGAGTAGGCCCGATGGTTTCTGATATTCGGTCTTGACTCTCGCATAAGTTAAACACTTGCTGACGTAAGTTGCTATGTGGGCTTTCATACTAGGCCACCAGTATGTAGTCTTTAAGTCGTGGTACATCTTATCCGAACCAGGATGTACTGAGTAACGAGACTTATGTGCTTCATCCATCACCAGTTCGCGTAAATTTCCATAAAGTGGGACCCAGATGTGCCCTGTAACGTAGTAAGCGCCGTCTTCTTTTTGTTCTAACCGTTTCCTTGATCCACGTAGGGACTCAACCCTGATATTCTCTGCTTTCAATGCTTCAACCTGAGCATCTCGTATCTGAGTAGGGAGACTAGATTGGATGGTAAGTTGTAACGCACGCACTCGCTTAGGGGTAGTCTCCTTTCGACTGAGGGCGTCGGCCACAACATTGGCTTTGCCCGGATGGTACTTGATCGCGCATTCGTAATCATTCAAGAGCTCGACCCATCGACGTTGTCGCATGTTTAACTCATTTTGCTTGAAGATATGCTCGAGACTCCTGTGATCGGTGTAAATGGTGCACTTGGTACCGTACAGGTAATGTCTCCATATCTTAAGTGCGAAAACAACAGCTCCCAGCTCCAGATTATGTGTAGTGTAATTCCTTTCGTGAACTTTAAGTTGGCGCGATGCATAAGCAATGACTTTATCCTGTTACATCAACACGCAACCAAGACCCTGAATTGACGCGTCACAATAAACCACGAAATCGTCTGTGCCCTCTGGCAATGAGAGAATTGGTGCGCTATAAAGTCTATCTTTTAAGTGCTGAATGCCGATTCCTGTGCATCACCCCAATGATAGGTGATGCCCTTCTGTGTTAGTGAGGTGAGAGGTTGTGCAATCTTGGAGAAATCCTTAATGAACCTTCTGTAGTAGCCCGCCAAACCCAAGAATTGACGGATTTCTGTAGGTGTACGGGGTGCAGGCCAGTCTTTGATCGAATCAACCTTGGATGGATCAACATGAATCCCATCCTTGTTTACCACGTGGCTAGAAAGTGGACTTCGCGAAGCCAGAAGTCACATTTCGAAAATTTAGCGTACAACTGTTATGTTCGAAGGAGTTCCAAAATAAGTCGTAGATGGTGCTCGTGTTCCTCCTGACTCTTAGAATAGATCAGGATGTCGTCGATAAATACAATAACGAATTTATCCAGATAGGGCTTGCACACCCTGTTCATAAGATCCATAAAGACCGCAGGTGCATTCGTCAATCCGAAAGGCATAACCAGGAACTCGTAATGCCCAAAACGAGTCCTGAACGCTGTCTTAGAGATATCCTCATCTCGGACTCTCAGTTGATGGTAGCCTGACCTCAGGTCAATCTTCGAGTAGTAGCTCGACCCTTGCAGTTGGTCGAATAAGTCATCGATGCGTGGAAGAGGGTAGCGATTCTTTACGGTCACCTTGTTGAGTTCGCGGTAGTCAATACGCATTCTGAAGGTACCGTCTTTCTTCTTCACAAATAATACTGGAGCTCCCCAAGGCGAAGAGCTAGGACGAATAAAACCCTTGTCCAAGAGTTCTTGTAGTTGCGTGGATAGTTCTTCAAGTTCTGATGGAGCTAAACGATATGGTGCTCGAGCTATGGGTGCTGCTCCAGGAGCTAGCTCGATTTGAAATTCAACCTGGTGATGAGGCGGAAGGCCAGGTAATTCCTCAGGGAATACCTCCGAAAAGTCGCGCACAATAGGAATATCTTCTATCTTCTTTTCCTTCGAGGATGCATCAGAAACGAGGGCTAAAATAGCAGTGTGGCCCTTTCGCAAACACTTCTGGGCCTTAAGGAAAGAGATGATGCCCACAACAGCACCACTCTTGTCGCCATGAATCACTAAAGGTTCTTTACCAGAACAAGGAATGCGGACGATCTTCTCCTTGCAAAGAATCTCGGCTCGATGTTGAGATAACCAATCCATACCAATAACGATATCGAAACTACCAAGAACGATGGGGATAAGATTGATAGAGAAAGTCTGACCAGCTAAGATGAGATTACATCCCTTAACTATGTGTGTGGCTTCAAGGCTCTTACCGTTTGCTAACTCTACAACATGCTTGGTGTTCAAAAGTGTTGGGACGCGCTTAAGCATTTGACTAACTTTTAGGGACACATAACTAGTATCGGCACCCGAATCAAATAAAACAGTAACAAAGAAATCATCCAAAAGAAACTTACCCATCACCACGTTGGGATCGTTCCTTGCATCACCCTGACCAATTACAAAAGCTCGGCCCCTGGCACCATTGCCACCATTGTTTCCCCCATTATTGTTTTCGTTACCCTGATTGTTGTTGTTGTTGTTGTTCTGTCTCTGATTCTGCTGGGGGCAGTCTCTTTTGAAGTGGCCTTCAGCACCACACTGAAAGCATCCTTTGTTGTTACCCTGTTGCTGTTGTTGCTGCTGACGCTGATTCTGTGGAGCTTGTTGCTGGTTCTGTCGTCGCTGATTTGCTGGGTAGAGACTCCTGCAATCCTTGGCCGCATGGCCAGGTTTTTTACACCTCAGACAAGTTCCCTTAGTACACGGTCCGCTATGATGGAAACCACATTGATTGCATTTGGGGTGGTTCCCCTTGTACCCACTCTGCCCTTGACTACCAGAAGATTATTGACCAGGGCTCTTGTAGTCATCAGTCTTTCGCTGCTGAGACTGAGACTGAGCTGATGTTGAACCCTTGCTTGAGACTCCATCCCATTTGCGCTTGTTGTCGCTGGGGGCATCAGTAGCAGCAGCAGTAGCAGTAGTAGTAGTAGTAGTAGTAGTAGTAGTAGCACCAATACGCTTGGGCAGCCTGTTCTGCTCGACTTCCTGATCAGTGAGACGATGAGCCAAATGAATAACTTGCTGGATAGTGGCGAGGTTTGCTGCAGTCACATGACTCTGGATCTCTGGCACCAAACCCTTGAGGTACAGCTCGACACGCTTGATAGGAGGATCTACCATGGTAGGACACAAGATTGCCAGCTCATTAGATCTTTTCGTATACGCTTCGATTTCCAACCCCGTCATCTTTAAGTTGAAGAACTCTACTTCCAACTTGTGGATTGTCACGGCCCTTGACCCAGTTTGACCCGTTTCAGGAGCCGTGGGACAGAAATACTGCGGTATTTATTTAATTGAGTTTAACAGCGGAAGTTTATTTAACAGGATCGTTTAAAGCTAAAATTTTTCCCCGATTATTTTATTTCACAATTCGGGATAAAACCCCGATAATTTACAATAGTATGATTTTTTTTTAGAAAATCGTTATGTTACAAAACTTATTTCTTTATTTTATAATGAGCCACTATTTTAAGCTTGAAATGCTCCTCAGCACTTTTTCCTGAATTACAGCAGATCACCTGAAACATGTTTGAAAAAGGTTTTGTCAGCGGGAAATACTGAGTGAATCATTCATTTTTACTAAAACGACTCGTTTGTTATAATTTTCAGTATTAAGAGAGATTACAATGTTTCTGATATCAAACCAACTACCCACAGTATTTGTCACTCGAATCTTTACGGTGACTGTGGTCATATCACCATTGGCTGCCCCAATGAATGACGAATATCACTAATTTTAGGTTCGCCCACCTAAAGTGATAAAAATGTAATAATGTGCACAATACCCCACATACCGGCTGTAATTTGGTGATTACATAAACTTAATCACTGTAATTATAACTTTGAAAATAAACATGTTTTTGTAAATAGATTTAATAAAAAGAGAGAATGACTCACATTGCTGTTTTAATACGGACAAAGTCTAGTCTATGATTTAGCCTGGTTAACCTAATTTAAATGCACACAAAACTGGGTTAGTAATCAATCCAGCAATTACGATAATTCACGAGATCAAATTCTCACAATGAATGACAAAATGCAATACTTCATCCATCGAATTAACGATGATCCGTTGAATTAACAACGAATGACAAAGTATAATACTTTACCCATCGAATTAACGATGGTCCGTCAAATTAATGACGAACGATAAAGTATAACCCTAATGGGGCGGCACTTAAACATTCATTGGATATATTGATCGTCGGATAAATGAATCGTAGTAGCGATTGTGCTAATACCCTGTTTTGCAGCGTTGATTTGGGAACTGTGATAGTAATTCGAACGTAACTCAGTGAATATTTCGAAATTTTACGTCGTTTCTGTGCCCAGATTCCAGTCCCAAACCCCACTATTTATAGGTGAAATTTCACCCTTACGCGGCCCGCGTGAGGTTTAAGCTTATCCTTACGCGGCCCGCGAGACACCTAGTTTTAGGCATAGGGTTGCCACGGTTGGCACTAGCCTTGCTGAGTTGGTAGTTTTCGAAATTTACTTGCTGCCAACGTTTTAGATGGATAATCGTCCATAGGGTTTAACCCCCCCTGAGTTTTAGGGGCCCTAATCCTGATTCTGAAAATTATGAAAATTTTAGGGTTTGTTCAGAATCTCTTGGGTGTCTCAATTAGGGTTTCCTTTTGGACTAATTAATTTAATAATTATGACTTTTGATTAGAGTTGTTACATTCTCCCCACCTTAAAAAATCTCGTCCTCGAGATTTACTGGAATAATTGAGGATACTTTTTCTTCATTTCTGATTCCAGTTCCCAAGTGTATTCAGCTCCTCTCTTTGAATCCCATCTGACTTTGACTAAAACTAGTCGTTTGTGTTTGAGAAACTTGATCTTTCTATCTTCAATTTGAAGAGGTCTCTCAATGAATTTCAACTTTTCGTTTACTTCTATATCTCGAAGAGGTACTACCAGTGATTCATCTGATAAGCATTTCTTGAGATTGGATACATGAAATACATCATGTACTCCAGATAATTCTTCTGGTAGTCGTAAACGATAAGCTACTGGTCCTATACGTTGGATCACTGGAAATGGTCCTACGTATCTGGGACTTAGCTTTCCTTTCTTACCAAATCTAACAACTCCTTTCCAAGGAGAAACTTTCAATAGTACCTTGTCTCCAATTTGGAATTCTAGTGGCTTGCTTCTATTGTCTGCATAACTCTTCTGGCGATCTCGAGCCGTCTTCAGCCTTTCTTTGATTTGAGAAATCTTATCAGTTGTTTCTTGCACTATTTCAGGACCTGATAATTGACTTTCTCCTATTTCTGCCCAACAAACTGGAGTTCTACATTTTCTTCCATATAATGCTTCAAATGGAGCAGTATCGATGCTTGAATGATAACTATTGTTATAGGAGAATTCAATTAATGGTAAGTGATCATCCCAACTTCCACCAAAGTCTATTACACATGCTCGAAGCATGTCTTCTAGAGTTTGGATTGTCCTTTCACTTTGTCCATCTGTTTGTGGATGATATGCAGTGCTTAAATTTAGTCGAGTTCCCATAGCTTGCTGGAAACTTTTCCAGAAATGGGAAGTAAACCGACTATCTCTATTCGAAACAATGGAGAGTGGAACTCCATGTAAGGATACAACTTCATCTACATACAATTTAGCCAGTCTTTCCATGCTAAAGGTTTCTTTCATAGGTAGAAAGTGAGCTGATTTGGTTAATCGATCCACAATTACCCAAATCGCATCATTACCTTTTCTGGTTTTGGGTAACTTAGTAACAAAATCCATTGTTATAAGTTCCCATTTCCATACTGGCATCTCTAATTGTTGTAGTAGTCCTGAAGGTTTCTGATGTTCTGCCTTAACTTGTGAACAAGTAAGACATTTAGAAACATAGCTGGCTATGTCCCTTTTCATTCCTATCCACCAGAAGTTTTTCCTTAGATCTTGGTACATCTTATTGTTTCCTGGGTGTATGGTATACCTAGATTTATGAGCTTCTTCCAAAATCTTAGATCTTAAATCTCCCTGCTTAGGTATCCAAATTCTACTTTTGTGGAATTTCCAAATTCCATCTGCTCCTTGTTCTAATTCCTTGGTTCGTCCCTTCGTTCCTTCAGCATCATCCTTGATTGCTGTAGTTTGAACATTCTTCAATTGTTCCATTAAATCTATTTGTAGATTTAATCTGAGAGCACGAACTCGTCTTTGTTTCTCATAATACTTACGACTTAAGGCATCTGCAACTACATTCGCCTTTCCTTCGTGATACTGAATATCACAGTCATAGTCACTTAGGATTTCCATCCATCTCCTTTGCCTCATATTTAACTCTTTTTGCCCAAAGATATATCTTAAACTCTTATGTCTCCAAATCTTAAGGGCAAAAATTACGGCTCCTAATTCTAAATCATGAGTCGTATAGTTTTCTTCGTGCTTTTTCAATTGCCTTGATGCGTACGCAATTACCTTCTTGCGTTGCATAAGTACACATCCAAACCCTAGTTTTGAAGCATCACAATATACTTCAAAATCTTCAGTTCCTTCTGGTAAAGCTAAGATTGGTGCATGGGTTAATTTCTGTTTCAAAATTCTAAAGGCTTCTTCCTGTTTAGATCCCCATTCAAACTTAGTGGCTTTACAGGTTAACTTAGTTAATGGTACGGCTATTTTGGAAAAATCCTTAATAAACCGTCTATAATACCCAGCTAAACCTATAAAACTTCTAATTTCCATTGCTGTTTGTGGAACCTTCCATTTGGTAATTGCCTCGATCTTAGCAGGATCTACATGAATACCTTCATGATTTACCATGTGTCCTAAGAATTGCACTTCCTTTAGCCAAAATTCGCATTTCGAGAATTTGGCATACAACTTTTCTTTTCTTAACAAAGTTAAGAGTGCATGAAGATGTTCACAATGCTCTGTCTGACTTTTGGAATAAATAAGTATATCGTCTATGAAGACAATTACAAATTTATCCAAGTACGGTTTACAGATCCTATTCATCATGTCCATGAATGCTGCAGGTGCATTTGTTAATCCGAAGGGCATGACTGTAAACTCGTAATGACCATACCTAGTTCTGAAAGCAGTTTTAGGTATGTCTTCTTCTTGTACCTTCAATTGATGATATCCAGAGCGTAAATCTATCTTAGAAAAATATCTAGCCCCCTGAAGTTGATCAAAAAGATCATCAATCCTAGGTAATGGATATCGATTCTTAATTGTAACCTTATTCAATTCCCTATAATCGATACACATTCTCATTGAACCATCCTTTTTCTTCACAAACAACACTGGCGCTCCCCAAGGGGATGAGCTAGGTTGTATGAATCCTTTACTTAGTAATTCATCTAATTGCTTTTTCAATTCTAACATTTCTGTGGGTGCTAACCGATAAGGTGCCTTGGCTATCGGTGTAGTTCCTGGAATTAGATGAATCCTAAATTCAACTTCCCTATCTGGAGGTAATCCTGGTAAATCTTCTGGAAATATATCAGAATATTCTGAGACTACTGGTATTTCCTTAAGATCTTTTCCCTTAGTGCTAATGATTACTGAAATCATATACACTATTCCTTGTTTTCGTTCATAATTAGCAACTTTCATTACTGATATGAACTTCATGGGCTTATGTGGTTTATCTCCTGTAATCCTAATCACTTCTCCAGTAGGTGATTGAATTTCTATGGAATTCTGATCACAAAGGATTCTAGCATGGTTGGCTACTAACCAATCCATTCCTAATACAACATCAAATTCAGCTAAATTCATCGGCAATAGTTTTGCAGAGAATTTATGTCCTAAAAGTTCTATGTTTCCTTCTTGCAACACTTTATCTATTTTAACTGAATTTCCGTCTGCTGTTTCAACTGTAAAAATCTGCCTAGTATTGGTTAAAGGTAAACTAAGAGCTTGACAGAATGAAGTATTTATAAAACTTTGGTTTGCACCAGAGTCAAATAATACTTTTGCATATACGTTGTGAACTAAGAACGTACCCGCTATCACATCTGGAATAAGTTCTGCTTCTTGAGTAGTCAGCTGAAATGCCCTGGCATTCTTCTTAGTAGTTCCTTCGGTTGTCTTGGGTTTGTTATCTACTGGTTTGACCAATTTAGGACATTCTGTTTTATAATGCCCTGCTTCTCCACAATTAAAACAGATTACGGTTTTCTTTTTGCAGTTTTCTTCACGATGTCCTATACCCTTGCAAAAATTACAAGTGATATTGCATCTTCCATAATGTTTCTTTTTGCATTTTCTGCAGAATGGCAGACCTGAAGATTGCCCTGTTCCTTTTCTCTTGAAGCTGTTATTATTACCCACACGAAATCCTTGGGTAATTTTCTGAGCTAGTTCCTTTTTCCTATCTTCATCTCTTGTGCGCACTAATTCATCGGTTAAAGTGTTAGCTAATTCTACCGCATCATCAATAGTGCGAGGTCTCGCAGCTTTAACAATATTACGGATTTCGCTAATTAGCCCCCAAATATAGCGAGAAATAAGTACCGGTTCTGGCGAAGCCAGTGTTGGTACCACTCTTGCATATTCAAAGAATGTCGAGGTATAACCGCGACAATCTACATTCATCATCCGATGATTTAGAAACTTATTCGCCATCTGTTCCTTCTCATACTCAGGACAGAATTTTCTTTCCACCAAACCCTTAAATTCTTCCCAAGTCATAGCATAAGCTATTACTCTTCCTTTTGATTGTAACACAGTATTCCACCACTCGAGTGCTCCTTCTTTGAACAGATTGGATGAATACATGACCTGATCCTCTTTACCACATTTACTTATTGCAATGACTGCTTCGGTTTTCTCTAACCAACGCAGTGATGCAGTTGCTCCTTCATTGCCTGCAAATTCAGTGGGTTTACAAGCAAGGAATTCTTTGAAAGTGCAACCAGGCGTTGCAGTTTTCATTTTCTTGGGTAATGGAGCTTGATGTGGTTCCTTATTATGGTTATTGCCTCCATTTACACTATTACTGAAGTTATCTTCAGTAATTTGTTTACTAGGAACAATCTGTTGCGGTTCAATCGGATTCTTTATAGCAGCAACAAATGCTGGAATAGCGTTGGCTATCCCTTGAGCAACAATGTTTTCGATATCTTGCCGAGTCATATATTGATCTCTTGAATGTTGTTCGGAATGATTAACTTCATTTATAGGTTCATTACCACTGTTTGCCATCTGATAATGTATATATATAAATTTTATTAGTAACTGATAAATAATAATTATATACAAACAATCAGAAAATTTTATAATACAGATATAGTCAAAACAATCGATTTCTCGATTTCATTTTATATCTATCATAGTATGCATCATTACTCACAGATATCATACAGAGTTTTATTGGTTATTTACAAATTAACTTTACTAGTACTATTATACAACTACCATTTTATCATCGTTCTATCTCTCGTTACTGTCTGTTCTAAAAACGCATTTCCCTCTCATCGTACTTCCAAGCAATCTGTCCCCCTATTTCCCTGATTCTAGTTCCAGCATCAAACAACTCTTCGCCAAAGTGGCGAAGTTCAGCCATGTTTTCATTGCTCATGGGTGGATTAGGTAATGGTTCTGGATCGAATTGTGGAAGAAAAGAGTAAGGATCGTTGACAATATTTTGAAATTGCCAATCGTTCGTCCACCATTCGTCCATTCCTATGGGTTGGGAGTGGACTATTGGATCTGGAATTGCTGGTTCCCAATTCATAGGGAGTTGGTTTCCAAGAGAATAATTAAAAATATTATTTTTATTATTATTATTATTGACAGGCTGAATGGTTTCACAGCTTGCCAATAGGAAATCTATCTCATCTTGAAAAGTTCTCTCCTGGGTTGGATTGGAGCTCTCTCCGATTTCTCTCTGAGCTGGTATAGACCCTTGCCCAACTTCTATTACTACTTCTTTAGTAATTTCCTCCATCTGTATTTCTATCTTCTTATCCTCCTCCTTGTCTCCAGTTTCCATTTCCTGTTGTTTAGAACTCTCTCCGTTTATAATTCCTTTTCCCTTTTTCAAAGGATTGTTTATTTTGGGCAGTTTTCTAGCTGGCTTCTTCTTACGTATTTTCCTCCATCCTACATAAGTTCTTTTCTTTTGTTTTGGCTTGCTCAAAGGTGGAACCTTGAATTCTACTGGTTGTTCAACATCGGGATAGTAGCTAGTATATTCTTTGGAAGCTTCGATAGTTACGGGGTAAAGATTAAGGTTCTGAAAAGCTTCAGATATCCCACTCATGCTGATGTAGCATATATGCAAAATGCATAAAATACTAAGTTAAAATTTACAAATAACTTTGTAATTTATTACACACTGTGTACTAGTTGATTACAAAGATAACTGAAAAACACACTTAGGTTTTAAATTTTATTTATCACACAGAGTTTCTAAATTGTGAGGGTAGGATGCTAAATTTTAAAGATTTATATTTTCTGCTACTGTGGCTAGCATATATAAATTTGCCCATTTCTCATCTAGTTTATCTTCCCAAGGTGATTTATCAATTAAGTCCTGAGTTTCCCGTTTAATCCTCTTTTCTCGTATTTTCTCTTTACTTTTCTTAATAATCATTTCCCTCCTTTGAGGAGAAAGTGATTCCTCGGATTGTGCCTTTCGCACGAATATTCCTTCTTCAGGAATTTCAGCCTGATTCGAGGATTTGGTTCGGGATGAACTTCCCTTTTCACTGGATGATCTATCTAATTTAAGATAGATACTTGACAGCTTTTTCTTACCCATACTGTAACTAACAAATAATCAAATAATCAGTTAATAATACAATTAATCACATAATAGTAATCAGGAAAAATTAAGTATTTCTAAATACTTAATTAGCTAAACCCAGTGGCTCTGATACCACATTTTTCTGTCACGGCCCTTGACCCGGTTTGACCCGTTTCAGGAGCCGTGGGACAGAAATACTGCGGTATTTATTTAATTGAGTTTAACAGCGGAAGTATATTTAACAGGATTGTTTAAAGCTAAAATTTTTCCCCGATTATTTTATTTCACAATTCGGGATAAAACCCCGATAATTTACAATAGTATGATTTTTTTTTTAGAAAATCGTTATGTTACAAAACTTATTTCTTTATTTTATAATGAGCCACTATTTTAAGCTTGAAATGCTCCTCAGCACTTTTTCCTGAATTACAGCAGATCACCTGAAACATGTTTGAAAAAGGTTTTGTCAGCGGGAAATACTGAGTGAATCATTCATTTTTACTAAAACGACTCGTTTGTTATAATTTTCAGTATTAAGAGAGATTACAATGTTTCTGATATCAAACCAACTACCCACAGTATTTGTCACTCGAATCTTTACGGTGACTGTGGTCATATCACCATTGGCTGCCCCAATGAATGACGAATATCACTAATTTTAGGTTCGCCCACCTAAAGTGATAAAAATGTAATACTGTGCACAATACCCCACATACCGGCTGTAATTTGGTGATTACATAAACTTAATCACTGTAATTATAACTTTGAAAATAAACATGTTTTTGTAAATAGATTTAATAAAAAGAGAGAATGACTCACATTGCTGTTTTAATACGGACAAAGTCTAGTCTATGATTTAGCCTTGTTAACCTAATTTAAATGCACACAAAACTGGGTTAGTAATCAATCCAGCAATTACGATAATTCACGAGATCAAATTCTCACAATGAATGACAAAATGCAATACTTCATCCATCGAATTAACGATGATCCGTTGAATTAACAACGAATGACAAAGTATAATACTTTACCCATCGAATTAACGATGGTCCGTCAAATTAATGACGAACGATAAAGTATAACCCTAATGGGGCGGCACTTAAACATTCATTGGATATATTGATCGTCGGATAAATGAATCGTAGTAGCGATTGTGCTAATACCCTGTTTTGCAGCGTTGATTTGGGAACTGTGATAGTAATTCGAACGTAACTCAGTGAATATTTCGAAATTTTACGTCATTTCTGTGCCCAGATTCCAGTCCCAAACCCCACTATTTATAGGTGAAATTTCACCCTTACGCGGCCCGCGTGAGGTTTAAGCTTATCCTTACGCGGCCCGCGAGACACCTAGTTTTAGGCATAGGGTTGCCACGGTTGGCACTAGCCTTGCTGAGTTGGTAGTTTTCGAAATTTACTTGCTGCCAACGTTTTAGATGGATAATCGTCCATAGGGTTTAACCCCCCCTGAGTTTTAGGGGCCCTAATCCTGATTCTGAAAATTATGAAAATTTTAGGGTTTGTTCAGAATCTCTTGGGTGTCTCAATTAGGGTTTCCTTTTGGACTAATTAATTTAATAATTATTGTAACACCTCGAAAATTCACGTCCTATAATGTGTTGACACGTGTCATAAAGTTTGAACGTGTGAAAGAATGTTATAAAAGGACTAAAGTTGACAAACATGGAAAGTATGTGTTTATACGGATTCTAAGTGTCAACTGTGAATAAATATAATGAACATTAACCCTACACAATGTTCATACCTTCAAACGAATGAATCATGGATCATACGAAGCTAAAAGTGAGAGATCACAAACTACAGGGGTTAAATGTGTCAACATGTTAAAGATATACCTCTGAGTGACCTTTTGACAAACCCGAAGCTTTGTAAATGTAAATTATGCTCACTAGAATGCACGATTAAAATTTCATAAAGTTTCGTTATCGTATGAGAAAGTTGTGATCAAATTCGTGTGCGAGGGGTTAAAAGCGTCAACGTTGAAATTTATGACTTTTCGGGTAACCATAAAGTTACCCAAGGACTTAACAAAGTATGGTTATGTCTTAAGGCCCATAAAAGTCAAGTTAGAGGACTCGAAGTGCAAGAAAGCATGTTAATATCAAGTGTAGAAGGATCAGGGACTAAAAGCGTCAAAAAGTGCATAAGTTTGCATTTTCGCGCATAACCTACGTTCTGAACACATCCGGACATCCAAAAATTTATGTAAGCATGACTACATTATATTTTAGTGTTCGCCTTAAGAAAAATCCATTCGTCGCGTCATTTGGATCATTTTTCGCGCTTATGCGCATTCCGTCGTAATTAAGCGAACATCGCGTTCGTACGGCCAAACGAACCAACATCCGAGATATTTTTGAGCATGTTTTGAGTTCCCTATACTTTAACTTCATTTTAGAGCCTTGAAATGAGGTTAACGGGGTTCAAACGCATCGAGAATCGCTTAAAAACACAACAGGGACCATTTCTGAAAAATCTGCCAAAACAGGGGCCTAGCGTGACGCGAGGGTCCTTAGCGTCACGCGAGCCCCTGTCTGGACCAGATTCAGTGTTTTAATGCAAGTTGCAACCCATTTAATCCTTAACCACATGTTTAAGATGATGTGTCATTAAGATAAGGATCATATTTAGCTTCCACAACATTGTGACAAGTGTACGGGCTAGATCTTTTCCCCTTGTCCAAGAAACGATCTCAACGGTTACCCGAATTCTATAAATACCCATCACCCTTTGGCTTAAAAACCCACAAATCTGATCATTTGGGCTCTAAGTTGGAACCTTCGTTTCATACCTGAGCTATTCGATCACGATTAGCATTCGGGGACCCTTCGTAAGTGTTCCTTCGTTCTTTTATCGCTTTTCAAGTCCGAAAGTCAACTATGTTTGACTTTCGGCATTGACTAGGTTATGGTCAATAAGAAGTTCGTTTGAACTTCATAACGTGAGCGTAATCACGATGGTCATAGTCCCTAGTGACTATACCTACTGATTACCACGTTATCTAGGCTCAGTGACGAGCCGTAGTTTCGGGCAGAATACGTATTCCTGCGTATTTTGTAACCAAACTACTTATGGGTATCAAAACCGTTTGTTTTGATACCAAACTTGTTTTCTAACTTAGTTAAGCATGTTTCAACATGCTTAGCTCGTCACTTTAGTTTAGTGCTTATATAGGGTCGTAAAGGTAAGCGATCTAAACAATCGCTTCTACTTTCGAACCCGACCCGTTTGGTCGATCATTAGGATCCGACCAAACACATCAAGTGACCTTATGGCCACATCGTTCGAGTAGTTGTATGACAGGTGGTATATATGCCTTAGGTAAATGACCAAAATACCCCTACGGGGCTTAAATTGAGATTAAACTCGTTTGGGCATAATGGAAGGTATCCTACTGATACCACAACATATTTAAGGCATATTAACTAAGGAAACCTGTAAATGACTCCTACGGATACCCGTTACGCTTCATGCGCGTTCGGTTCGGTTTATGTAACTAGTTTACATAAATTAGCCGAAACGGGTCAAACCTTATCGGTTTTATCTCAAAATCCAGAATGTGAATAGTAAACCCATATTAAACAAGTCTTCAAACTTGTCGGGTCAGAATCACATTCTATCCGGTCTTCGCTTAATCGTGCGTACGAACCGTATCTTTGAAACTAGCCGGTCTAAGCTTAAGCTTAATTAAAGACCCGTTAGGATTCTAATAGGTTGTTAAAAACCTTCGTTCCAGATTAGGAGCCCAGTAAAAGCTATCTGTACTTGCTGATTGATATACGGCTGGGATTGAATTTATATTTAGCTCAGGTAAATACTTTTAACTTATTTTCCCTATACGGGCTTGGGTTACGGTACATAGCGTACCGCTTGATCGAGCATCAAATCTCCACGCTTAGTGGGTAGTTGAATAATTTGATCGGCTCGTTTAAACAGTCTTGTTTACTTTACAGCCTTTGGGGGGTTAATGACCATGTCCCGGATATCCTTGGCATCATCTTACGAGATTGGCCACGACCTGAGCACGGGGTGTAGGCGTACACCTGTCAGTGTATAACTTATTAACGTGGTGTGTCTATTGATCTTTAACCCGGACTAGATCCGGGCTACTGAACGCATAAGTAACATGTAATTCGTTCACAAGATTATAATATTAAATAATTCTCCCAAGTTAAAAAGATTAATTTTGCCTCTGTGCATTTTAATCAATGTGTCAAGATATTTTGTGCCACGTGCATTCAAAACAATTTACAAACTCTTTTTCCAAAATGAGTCAGTTGAATGTATTTACCAGTGTAAACTGACGTATTTTCCAAAAAGGCTAAATGCAGGTACTATACGAAATTGGCTGGATATGTCTCCTTAGCATCAATAGAAGTCTCGCAAGCTTAAGATGCCTAAAAGTCTGTTGAACTATTGTTTCCATTTTATGTTCGATCCTTCTGTGGATAAACTTCCGAATATTGTGACAATTGAAATTACAATAATAAATTCGGTTGTATCATACTTTAAATTGCTTCCGCTGTGCATATTGATATTGTGATTGTTTGACTATTACGTTGCCAACCATGACGTCACGATACTCCCCACCGGGCCCACCGGTGACACGTGGAAATCGGGGTGTGACAGGTTGGTATCAGAGCCAACACTGAGTGAATTAAACACTAGTCTTTTGTGTTTAATCTCAGTTACACAATTGCACATTCTTGAGTCTAGACAAGAACATAGGACAAATTCTAATTTGTTTTTGGAGTCCTTTGTTATTTTGCTGATTAAGCTCTTGCATGGGCAAATCAATTTTTATTAAGAGTCCCGTTTAGGGCAACCATATACTTGTTGATTTTTAAAGGAACGATTATGTTTAAATTATCAGTCCTGTACTATAAGATCTACCATTATAATAAAATGGCAAAATCTAAAAGGACAAGACCTAGCTTCGGGTCATATTAAGACCGGTCAAGATGGCAGTTCCATAATTAGATTCAGATCCATATTTAACACCTCAATTTAGGATTGCTCCGCGTTAAATATTAAAAAAGAATCTTAAGAGTGAAACCTAGCCTGAGTGTCCTTATAAAGACCTGGCCAAGATGGTAAGACCTGTTAAAAAGATTCCAATTCCCAGTTAACATCTGAAAATATGTTAACACTCCTGGCAGAAGTGATTCATTTGAAATCACATATGTTATTTAAGGAATTCTTTAGAAGATTCCTAACCCAGTTTAATGATCTCTGAATCCTGGGTTAAGGTCGTCAATTAAGATGATCATATATTGACCATACGTGGTAATATAGCGCCTACGGGCCCTGCTCATTTCCATATGAGCCAAAGACAGTGGTAGCGATGACTCCCTGTCAGATAAAGGTAATGAACTAGGTTCAAACCTCAAGTGCTTTGATTCTCTGAAATCCTAGCATATGATTTATAATTGTCCTTGTAACTAGGCCTATTGTGCCAGAAAACCTTCATGCCCTGATTCTCTGAAATCATAGCTTATAATTTAAAGGTGTCCATGTGACTAGGCCTTTGTGCCACCTTAATATCCGTAATGTTTTAAAACTAGGATAAGTTATAATGCCTCGATTCTCTGAAATCATGGCTTATAAATTAAACTTGTCTACGCGACTAGGCCATTTGTGCTATTATTAAATTGTAAATTAGGATTTATGATAAAAATCCTAAATAAAATAAATATCCTTCTTTTCCTGCAATTATAAATATTGAAAGAGAATCTTAAAAGGTTTGACCTAGCTTGAATGTCGTTGAAGACCTAGCTAAGATGGTAAAACCTGTGTAAAAAGAGATTCAAATCTTTGTTAATATCTGAAAAATGTGTTAACACTCCCGACAACAGTGATGCGATAAAATCACACTTGTCATCCTTATAATAGGAATTTTCCAAATCCCTTATTTAGTAAGTGATCAATAGGAATCTTGGCTGGTAGACGTCGAAAATAATGTACGCATCAAAACATCCCTTTGGGATGTACACATACGGGTAAAGATGAAGACATGAAAAAGATAGTTTTTATTTCATAACTTCTTGTCAGGACAATGAACTATGAAATTTTCCGATCCAAAGGAATCATTGGTTATGTTTTACAATTTCCCTAGTGACAAGGCCTCTGAGCCATCATAAGTCCTTTGGAACAAGCCCTTGTGCTATATATAAAAGATGTCAGTATGACATTGGCAGTCGCGACTTATGTCCCCTGTCTAATAAATATGAAGGATTATATTCCGCTTGAATGCCAAAGATGGTTTATTTAAACTTAGGCAAAAACATAATCAAATAAATTCAATTCTATCTATTGGCCTATATGGTTTAATTGCGCCATGGCTATTTATTCATCAAATTCGACAATTCGCTATATGATTAAACAAATTGTTTCTATTTGGATAGTAGCCTTCAAAGCTTCACCATGGCTGACTCCTCTAAAGCTCGCCATCATCCAGTTAATCAGAATGATGATGCAAGACTGAACTTAATAAGCACCGAGTTGCAGGCTATGATAAATACAGCCGTAAGCAACGCTGTGGATCGTGTGTTGAAGGATTATAAGCGAGTGTGCGATGATACCCCAAATAAAGGTTACAAAAAGAGTAAGACCGGTTCAAGCTATAACCAGTCCAAACCAAAGGAGGCAAAACCCGAATGTAAAACCTGCAAAAGAAGACACTGGGGACAGTGTCGATCAAATCAAAAGATAAAGCAATGTGGCATCTGTAAAAGAGCTGGCCACCAGTCCCACGAATGTAGGGATATAAAGAATGCTAACTGTTTCAGCTGCGGCGAAAAGAGCCACATCAGTACTAATTGCCCTAATGCTGCCAAGGAAGGAGCAACTAAGTCTGGGAAGGATTTGAAGGACAGACAACAGACTGGTGTAAAGACCAAATGCAAAACCTGTAGGAAATATCACCTGGGGAAATGCCGATACGAATCTCAGCCTCTACCCTGTGGAATCTGCAAATCCAAGGAGCATAAGACAGTGGATTGTAAGAGAATGGGAGACGCAACCTGCTACAATTGCAATGAAAAAGGGCACATAAAGACCAACTGCCCTAAGTACGCAAAGAAGACTGAAGAGGCCAAGAAAGCAAACGCATGAGTCTTGCATACGAACGCCAAGGAGATGATGCAGAATGATAACTATATAGCAGATATCTTTTCATATCAAACAGTTTATGCATGAATTTTATTTGAAACTGGCACATGTGATTCTATAATGAATGATAAATATTAAGAGCTGTTGTCTCCGCTTGATTAAGACTCCGGTCATTTAATGTGAGGTAGAAATTGACCGATGATACTTTAGAAAGTGCTCCAACAAATCCTATATTGATATTTAATATCCATTAGAAATCACTCTTTCTGATACCCTTATGACAAACTTTCAAGCTAACTAAATTCATCAGTATACTAAAGACAGATGTGACTTTTGATCCCCTGTCAAAAAGGTGATGGACTAGGTCCAACCCTTAAATGCCATAAATGGTCTTTGGTGACCTAGGCCAAGTAAAAATTGACCGTTAATACCACAGAGACTGTCATTTTTTAGTTTGTTCTGATCAGAAGACCCAGGCGGCCCGCGTGAGCCCTAGGAGATACTTTACGCGGCCCGCGTCAGGCTCCCAGAGAAAAACAAAATGGTGCGGTCGCCCCCGGAATCGAACCTGGGTCTAGGCCACACCCTTTCGCGCGCCTAGCCAACCGAGCTCGGTGCCTAGTTTGTGAAATTCCCGTTTTGAATTAGATATAAGCTCATGTACAATAACTTCCTTATTTCTTCTATAAGTTACCTACTTATCCTCATTGTGGTGACTAAGCTCTAGAATCCAAGAGTTTTACCTCTATGTTTTAGTTACTCTTGACTTGCTTAAGTTGACTAAACACTAGAAAGGACCTTATTAGAAAAACCTAGTATCCGTTTCGTGAAAAAGGGAAAAAGTTACAGACGAAAGCGAAAGAATCATTTCTCTTGTTCCTATCGGAAACCTTCGGTCGAATGATTTTCGAAATATCCTCTTTCTAAGAGGAAATGCGTCAGCATATATAGTTGATATCTATTTAATCTCTATTGATTACGAATACCAAATAGTATGACAGAACCGCCGTATGAAAATTGATGTATCTTAATAAGTTCCATAGATTGCTTCCATGCCTGATCAGTATGGAGGTTTAATGCATGGAACCACAAAGATATCCCAATGATCATATGGTACTAAAGTCAACTAATAGTATTCAAAGAAGATATCCATAATATAATTGTCCAAGTAAATATTCCCGATTTAGGAATTCATGGACTAGTAACATAAATGTGTCACTTATTCGACACAAGCAGCGATGAGTGAACTGGAGCTTGAGATATGGAAATCTCTGCAACCTCCTTGTACTTAGATTATCTTCTCCTAAGTTTACCCTGTTTACCTCCCTAGAGGCAGGTGGAGTTAAGATTTACATCCCACTTTGGGTTAGAGTGTTGTAAGAACTCCATGTTGATTATGGAATAACCAAAAAAAAAAAAAAAAAAACCTGATTAAGCAAATTTTAAGATAGGAGATTCATAGCCTAACTCAATATCCTGAGAATTCGGTATAGGAAATTTTGAAAGACGGTTCATTTTGCTAAGGCATTGTTTACCGCAACCCTAATTAGGCGACGATTAAGAATCGCCATCAGCTGCCCAAAATCGTCGAATTGTTCGTCTAACTGTAAAGATTAGCCATTCCGTAAGATTAATTTGGAGCAATGGTTGGAATAATCACCTCACCTTAAGATAAGCTTTCCTATAATAACTGCCATATAAGTATCAAGGTGGCTCCTTGGGGACCTTGTATAAATGGCATGTTAAACGTTTATTGTTAGGACAATAGATTGGTAAGTCCAATTATAAGGATCTGAACGTTGCCCAGGAAACAATAAATATGATCATATAAATCCGTACTCGATTGTAAGTTGCCATTATTAGGCAGAGAATACTTCCTTTATTTCAGTAAATCTCGGGTCGAGATTTATTTTAAGGGGGTGAGGATGTAACACCTCGAAAATTCACGTCCTATAATGTGTTGACACGTGTCATAAAGTTTGAACGTGTGAAAGAATGTTATAAAAGGACTAAAGTTGACAAACATGGAAAGTATGTGTTTATACGGATTCTAAGTGTCAACTGTGAATAAATATAATGAACATTAACCCTACACAATGTTCATACCTTCAAACGAATGAATCATGGATCATACGAAGCTAAAAGTGAGAGATCACAAACTACAGGGGTTAAATGTGTCAACATGTTAAAGATATACCTCTGAGTGACCTTTTGACAAACCCGAAGCTTTGTAAATGTAAATTATTCTCACTAGAATGCACGATTAAAATTTCATAAAGTTTCGTTATCGTATGAGAAAGTTGTGATCAAATTCGTGTGCGAGGGGTTAAAAGCGTCAACGTTGAAATTTATGACTTTTCGGGTAACCATAAAGTTACCCAAGGACTTAACAAAGTATGGTTATGTCTTAAGGCCCATAAAAGTCAAGTTAGAGGACTCGAAGTGCAAGAAAGCATGTTAATATCAAGTGTAGAAGGATCAGGGACTAAAAGCGTCAAAAAGTGCATAAGTTTGCATTTTCGCGCATAACCTACGTTCTGAACACATCCGGACATCCAAAAATTTATGTAAGCATGACTACATTATATTTTAGTGTTCGCCTTAAGAAAAATCCATTCGTCGCGTCATTTGGATCATTTTTCGCGCTTATGCGCATTCCGTCGTAATTAAGCGAACATCGCGTTCGTACGGCCAAACGAACCAACATCCGAGATATTTTTGAGCATGTTTTGAGTTCCCTATACTTTAAATTCATTTTAGAGCCTTGAAATGAGGTTAACGGGGTTCAAACGCATCGAGAATCGCTTAAAAACACAACAGGGACCATTTCTGAAAAATCTGCCAAAACAGGGGCCTAGCGTGACGCGAGGGTCCTTAGCGTCACGCGAGCCCCTGTCTGGACCAGATTCAGTGTTTTAATGCAAGTTGCAACCCATTTAATCCTTAACCACATGTTTAAGATGATGTGTCATTAAGATAAGGATCATATTTAGCTTCCACAACATTGTGACAAGTGTACGGGCTAGATCTTTTCCCCTTGTCCAAGAAACGATCTCAACGGTTACCCGAATTCTATAAATACCCATCACCCTTTGGCTTAAAAACCCACAAATCTGATCATTTGGGCTCTAAGTTGGAACCTTCGTTTCATACCTGAGCTATTCGATCACGATTAGCATTCGGGGACCCTTCGTAAGTGTTCCTTCGTTCTTTTATCGCTTTTCAAGTCCGAAAGTCAACTATGTTTGACTTTCGGCATTGACTAGGTTATGGTCAATAAGAAGTTCGTTTGAACTTCATAACGTGAGCGTAATCACGATGGTCATAGTCCCTAGTGACTATACCTACTGATTACCACGTTATCTAGGCTCAGTGACGAGCCGTAGTTTCGGGCAGAATACGTATTCCTGCGTATTTTGTAACCAAACTACTTATGGGTATCAAAACCGTTTGTTTTGATACCAAACTTGTTTTCTAACTTAGTTAAGCATGTTTCAACATGCTTAGCTCGTCACTTTAGTTTAGTGCTTATATAGGGTCGTAAAGGTAAGCGATCTAAACAATCGCTTCTACTTTCGAACCCGACCCGTTTGGTCGATCATTAGGATCCGACCAAACACATCAAGTGACCTTATGGCCACATCGTTCGAGTAGTTGTATGACAGGTGGTATATATGCCTTAGGTAAATGACCAAAATACCCCTACGGGGCTTAAATTGAGATTAAACTCGTTTGGGCATAATGGAAGGTATCCTACTGATACCACAACATATTTAAGGCATATTAACTAAGGAAACCTGTAAATGACTCCTACGGATACCCGTTACGCTTCATGCGCGTTCGGTTCGGTTTATGTAACTAGTTTACATAAATTAGCCGAAACGGGTCAAACCTTATCGGTTTTATCTCAAAATCCAGAATGTGAATAGTAAACCCATATTAAACAAGTCTTCAAACTTGTCGGGTCAGAATCACATTCTATCCGGTCTTCGCTTAATCGTGCGTACGAACCGTATCTTTGAAACTAGCCGGTCTAAGCTTAAGCTTAATTAAAGACCCGTTAGGATTCTAATAGGTTGTTAAAAACCTTCGTTCCAGATTAGGAGCCCAGTAAAAGCTATCTGTACTTGCTGATTGATATACGGCTGGGATTGAATTTATATTTAGCTCAGGTAAATACTTTTAACTTATTTTCCCTATACGGGCTTGGGTTACGGTACATAGCGTACCGCTTGATCGAGCATCAAATCTCCACGCTTAGTGGGTAGTTGAATAATTTGATCGGCTCGTTTAAACAGTCTTGTTTACTTTACAGCCTTTGGGGGGTTAATGACCATGTCCCGGATATCCTTGGCATCATCTTACGAGATTGGCCACGACCTGAGCACGGGGTGTAGGCGTACACCTGTCAGTGTATAACTCATTAACGTGGTGTGTCTATTGATCTTTAACCCGGACTAGATCCGGGCTACTGAACGCATAAGTAACATGTAATTCGTTCACAAGATTATAATATTAAATAATTCTCCCAAGTTAAAAAGATTAATTTTGCCTCTGTGCATTTTAATCAATGTGTCAAGATATTTTGTGCCACGTGCATTCAAAACAATTTACAAACTCTTTTTCCAAAATGAGTCAGTTGAATGTATTTACCAGTGTAAACTGACGTATTTTCCAAAAAGGCTAAATGCAGGTACTATACGAAATTGGCTGGATATGTCTCCTTAGCATCAATAGAAGTCTCGCAAGCTTAAGATGCCTAAAAGTCTGTTGAACTATTGTTTCCATTTTATGTTCGATCCTTCTGTGGATAAACTTCCGAATATTGTGACAATTGAAATTACAATAATAAATTCGGTTGTATCATACTTTAAATTGCTTCCGCTGTGCATATTGATATTGTGATTGTTTGACTATTACGTTGCCAACCATGACGTCACGATACTCCCCACCGGGCCCACCGGTGACACGTGGAAATCGGGGTGTGACAATTATGACTTTTGATTAGAGTTGTTACATGGATTTCATCACGATTGTAGTACTCTTCCTTGATTAAATCCTTGAAGTCATTCCATGGGGTGGCATTAGCAGCAACCAACCCCAGCATTTGGACCTGCGCGTTCCACCACGTGAGCGCTACACCTTCAAGAGTACCAGTAGCATACTTCACCCTGCGAGCCTCAGGGCATTCACACATCTCGAAGACAGACTCGAGCTTCTCAAACCAGTAAAGGAGGCCTACAGCTCCTTCAGTGCCGTTGAAAGTAGTAGGTCGGCAATCCATAAAAGTTTTGAAAGTGCACATAGGAGGCTGAGCAGGTTGACCTTTCATGTGAGTAAGATGAGACAAGTTAAACATAAGTGTTGGTTTACGAGAGTAGGATCTAAAGATCCTAGGGTAATTTGCAATGGCAGGTTATACCTCCTGCCTGAGCGGCTGCGAGTGCTGCAGCAACTTGTTCATTGATTAAAGCCGTCAGCTGGGCTTGAGTTAGGTTAATTCGTGCACTCATGATCTTCACAATAAAGAGAGCATGGGTGAGTAAAGTGTCGTGACAATGCGTAAGTGTGGAGTGACAGAAGAGAGTAAGCACACAATAAGTGTTTAACAATAGTTGCTACGTTAACCAAAGCATACCATGAGCAATGTACTATGTAACTAGCAAGTAGGCAGTATAAACATAAATCATATCGCCTACAGTGTTGAGCCTTGCACGTGGAGCGAAGCGTCGTTGTGGATCGTTGAGCACTGTACAGGTTATAGTCTGGTTTTATCAAAAAGATTTTCCCCTTTTTAAAACCAAGTTCACTATAACCAATGGCTCTGATACCAATCTGTCACACCCCCAAAATCCACAAGCAGAGTATCACCACATGGAGGTGTGGCTGACCAGGATTAAGCCACCAATCATATTGAACATAGCATGTAAATAAGTATAAAACCCAACACAATATAATTGGTGTCCAAACAAAACGTAGTTTAAGTTGTAAGCGGAAGCATAATGTTTAAAACCAAAGTATAAGTTCAAATATATCAAATGTTTAACATGGCATAAGACTATCCATGTCCCACAACGACCACGCCTCCTCGTGCAAGCTCCAGAAGTACCTAACGACCTGCAAGGCATGTAACAACGAGTCAACAACAAAGTTGAGCGAGTTCACAGTTGGTGTTCATTGTTAAGTTGTTTCAAAAACCAGGAGTTCATTTATAAGTCGTAAGTTAACCAGTTTACCCTGTTTCCCAAACATATCCATAATCTATGGGGGCTTCCCCATGTAAACCACTAGACCCGTTTACCATATCAACCATAAGGCTCTAGAGGCCAACAAATAGTTGTCTGTACAAATGAAATCAAGGGTCTCTAGAAGCAGATAAACAGTTGGGCTATTTGAAAAATCTGAGTTGTCAGAACAGAACTATTTACCTAGTTTTTGTCTGTAATAATGTGTTTACCTTTTGAGACATGGTATGGGACATGTTACTTTAAATTGATTGGTAATGATAATTGTTATGGAAACTTCTGGACAATCTGTTTCCGCCATCGGTTGGGGTGTGACAGATTGGTATCGGAGCCATAACTATAGGGAATTAGGCAAGACACGACCTAGTCCAGGTCGATGTCTTAGCGACCTAGTCTATAGTTAGGAACCAAGAGACCGACTTGTGCATATCCAGTAGGGATTATGTACGAGCTTACTGCTATTTCTCGCTATTCTCGCCTACGCTACACTATCACTGCACTCAAATTTTCAAATATGAATGAGCTATTAAGTCGAGATTAGTTGTGAAAACCGCAAACTCTCGATTAAATTGCTTTTTCAACCCACAACTTTATCTATAAACACGAGAATCTGCGTTGAACCAGGACTGAAATCCAAACTTCGACGCATAATTCTCTCTTATTCTATCAAAACAGGGACGAAGTTGTTAAGCCAGGGGTGAAACCCTAACCTTGACGACTTGTTCCGCCCTTTTTACAAAACTCTCACCAAGGTCTCGACGGACTCCAACGACCTGAAGTCACGATACGATTAACGGGATGCGTGCCCAACGCCCAAGAATCGAGGCAAATGCACTGTCCTGAAGGTCAAACGTGCACAACAAGTCCTTGTGAATAGTCGAATCACTTTGGATGGTCAATGTCTAATAGCCGCAGACGATCTATTTCTCGATTTTTTATATGTTTCGATTCTGAGCCCGCAACTGCTGAC
The DNA here is from genome assembly GCA_030545235.1 of Helianthus tuberosus. Taxonomy (NCBI): domain Eukaryota; kingdom Viridiplantae; phylum Streptophyta; class Magnoliopsida; order Asterales; family Asteraceae; genus Helianthus; species Helianthus tuberosus. The sequence continues at coordinate 176,140,748 of CM060413.1, forward strand.
TCTGATGATTCATTGATTTTATGCGTTTGTTTGTGTAATTACCTGTTTATGTGTTTAAACTTTGGAATTGTTCGATTTTTGCTTTCACTCCGATCGACACGCATGACTCGCACTGCTTTTCTATCTCAAAACGCTGACAAATCGTTAAATTGTTGACGACCTTATGCTATGATATACGCTTATACTACACTACTCGATATACTAAACGCGATCGCTATACTCGAACACTCGCGAACTGTGAATGATAGGTTTTTGTATTCTGACTCCATCTTGTGATTCCATTATTATGTGCTTTTGTGGATTCTGTGCTCTACGTGCCTACGTGCTTATGTGCTTCTGTGTTTACGTAAACCTATGATTATGTGCCTATGTGTTTACATGATACATGTTACATTGCGTTCCTAAGCTTTAGTAATAGTAGGATTATGAGGTGAGATCAGAATATGTCATGTTGAGTCCTGTGACGATGTCTGTTGCAGACAATGTCGTCATCTGGATCTCGCGCTACCCGAGACGCTCGCCGAAAGCAAGCAGACAAACGCCTTGCTGCCATGATCACTAAACAAATGGCGAAAGTTGTTCCCCAAGTCGTCAGCGAGATATACGAAAATATGAGCAAATCACCTGAGGAATCCCGAACTGAGACTCCTAAAGCTGCTTTCAGCTTCAAACAATTCAAGGCGTGTGGACCGAAAGAGTTAACAGGAGAAGAAGACCCCACAACTTTGTTTCAATGGTTTGACTCCATCGAGGTCACACTGCAACAGAGCGGTTGCCCAGATGACCTACGCACTCTCAACGCAACTGGCGTCTTCCAGTCACGTGCTTTAGACTGGTGGACGGTTGAGAGAAACAAACGTGGGAATGATGCAGCCTACAGTCTGTCGTGGGACGAGCTCAAGGAAGTCATGCTGGAAGAATTTTGCCCTCCTCATGAACATCAAAAGCTAGAAGATGAATTCTGGCACATAAAGCAGAAGGATGGTGAAAACGCTGCACTCACTGCTCGCTTCAAGCAGCTCAGTATTATCTGTCCTGATCAAGTCAAGACTCCGGAGAACGCAATCAAGAAGTATATCCGAGCCCTGCCTGACTGTGTCGTAGATTTCTTGCAAGCGGCCAAGACTACAACGATCGAAGAGACTTACCTACTGGCCGCTGAAATTAATGACAAGCGGGTCAAGGCTGGTGTCTGGGATAAAACTTTGAAGCACCTGCATCAAGTCACCACCACACCAACTGCTGAAACCTCCGCCACTCAATCGTCAAAGACCTCACGCCGCAAGAAGAAGAAGAACAACAGCAGCTCCAGCAACAATAACTGTGCTGTCACTACTATTGCTGCTCCACTTCAAGCCGTACCGGCCCAGCAGCAGCCTCATCACCGACCAGCACCAGTTACTTATGCACCGCCAGCAAAGCGCGCATACACAGGCCTCCACCCGGCTTGCCCGACATGCTCTTATCATCACCCGGTGGGTCTCGCCTGTCGTTTCTGCGCTCACTGCAACTTGTACGACCACTTCACTGTCAACTGCCGTACTGGTCCCCGTCAAGCCCCAGCTCAAGCCACTGCTCATCAAGCTCTGCTCCCAGCCTCGCAAGGCCAACAAGCGGCTCCGGCACCCGCGATCAACGCCCGAGTCTGCTTCGCATGTGGTGATCCCAACCACTTTGCGAACATGTGCCCGAACAGGGTGGTGAAACAAGAGCCCCAGCAGCAGCAGCCTCACCAGCAGCAACAACAACAAGCCGCACGCGCCAAAACCTTCAACATCAACGTGCGCCAAGCCCAGGCTGACAACAACGTGGTCAATGGTACGTTCCTTTTGAATGGTATTTATGCATCATGTTTATTTTATACTGGAGCCGATAATTGCTTTGTGTCGTTCGAATTTCAGAAACTCCTTAGTCGTAAGCGCACCCATCTCCCCTCGACGTTCGATGTTGAAGTAGCTACCGGAAGAACTGTCGTCGTTAATTATGTTCTTCGTGATTGTACTCTCGAGCTCAACAATCACATCTTTCCGATCGATCTCATCCCGATGCAACTCGGAAGTTTTGACGTCATAGTAGGCATGGACTTTCTTTGCGAAAACCATGCTGAAGTTGTGTGTTTCGATAAGATGATTCGATTCTCGCTCGCGAATGGTTATTTACTGTGTGTCTATGGTGAAACTGCTTCGAAAGGTCTCAAGCTCATGTCATGTGTTCAAGCTAGCAAGTATCTCTGCAAGGAATACAGAGCTTTCTTGGCTAACATTGTAGTAGGGGAGAAGGAAAAGAAAGGTTGGCCTGGAATAAACGATGTCCCAGTGGTTCGATAATTTCCTAACGTTTTTTCCAGAGGATCTTCCCGGACTACCACCAAGTCGTGATATCGAATTTCGCATCGACCTCATTCCTGGAGCCAACCCTATTGCCAAAACTCCTTACCGACTCGCACCATCCGAAATGCGTGAACTATCAAACCAACTCCAGGAATTACTTGAGAAAGGCTTCATTCGCCCGAGCACCTCTCCTTGGGGCGCGCCAGTCCTTTTCGTTAAAAAGAAGGATGGGTCGTTCAGGATGTGCATCGACTATCGGGAATTGAATAAGTTAAATATCAAGAACCGCTATCCCCTGCCTCGCATTGATGATTTGTTTGATCAGCTAGAAGGTGCTACGTGTTTCTCGAAGATCGATCTACGCTCAGGCTATTACCAGCTACGCATTCAAGAGGAGGATATACCCAAAACCGCGTTTCGCACTCGCTATGGCCACTACGAATTCGTTGTTATGCCTTTTGGTTTAACCAACGCACCTGCGGTTTTCATGGATCTGATGAATCGCGTGTGTAAACCATATCTCAACCGTTTCGTCATCGTGTTCATTGACGATGTCTTGATCTATTCCAAGTCGAAAGCCGAACACGCGCAGCATCTACGTTTGGTTCTCGAGCTACTCCAGGGGAATCAACTCTATGCCAAATTCTCCAAGTGCGAATTCTGGCTGGAGGAGGTTCAGTTTCTGGGTCACGTCGTAAATAGTCAAGGTATCCACGTCGATCCCGCGAAGATTGAAGCCGTTAGGAGTTGGATTACACCTAAGAACCCGTCTGAAGTCCGTTCTTTTCTCGGACTAGCGGGCTATTATTGACGATTTATCGAGGGATTCTCAAAAATCGCTGTGCCGCTTACCGCTCGCACGCATAAAGACAAGCCTTTTGTTTGGGGAACCGAATAAGAGACTGTCTTCCAAATGCTCAAGCACATGCTTTGCAATGCTCCTGTCCTCACATTGCCCGACGGAAATGACGATTTCATTGTCCATTGTGATGCTTCCAACCTTGGTCTCGGTTGTGTTCTTATGCAGCGGGACAAGGTTATAGCTTACGCATCTCGTCAGCTCAAAATCCATGAGAAGAACTACACAACCCATGATCTCGAGCTAGGTGCAGTTGTTTTTGCGTTAAAGATTTGGCGACACTACCTGTATGGTACAAAGTGTACGATCTTCACCGATCATAGGAGCCTACAACATATCTTTAATCAGAAAGAACTTAATATGCGTCAATGCCGATGGGTAGAACTTCTCAACGATTACGACTGTGAGATTCGTTATCACCCAGGCAAAGCAAATGTTGTTGCCGACGCTCTCAGCAGACGGAGTTATTTGCTCAGCATTTGCAATGTGCAAGCCCAATACGATCTCGAAACCCTCATCCGCGAAGCCCAGAATGCATGTTTTAATGAACGCACTCTGAAGAAAGAAAGAATCTACCACGGTGGAGCCCAGCTTGTGAATAAGTCGAATGGGATATTCCACTTTCTGGACCAAATTTGGATCCCTAAACGGACCGATTTGCGACAGATTTTGATGAATGAAGCCCACAAATTCCGGTATTCTATTCATCCTGGAGCCGACAAAATGTACCAGGACCTTCGCTACAAGTACTGGTGGCTGGGCATGAAAAGGGATATTGCTCTCTACGTTGGTAAATGCCTGACCTGTGCAAGGGTCAAGGCTGAACACCAAAGACCCTCTGGCTTACTCGAACAACCGCCGATCCCTATGTGAAAGTGGGAGAGTATAGCTATGGACTTCATAACAAAGCTTCCGCACACGTCATCAGGTCACGACAGCATTTGGGTTGTTGTTGACCGTTTGACAGCTCACTTTTTGCCAATACGAGAAGACTACAAGGTAGAACGATTAACCCGAATCTACACCAACGAGATCATTTGTAATCATGGGACGCCTCGCGACATTATCTCTGACCATGATGCTCGGTTTAACTCGCGACTGTGAGAAACATTTCAAACGGCTCTCGGTACATCGCTTAATCTAAGTACCGTTTTCCACCCTCAAACCGACGGTCAAACTGAAAGAACAATTCGTACTCTTGAAGACATGCTCCGTTCGTGTGTCATAGACTTCGGTGGTAATTGGGATACATACCTGTCGTTAGTCGAATTCTCGTACAACAACAGTTATCATTCCAGCATACAAATGGCACCATTTGAGGCACTATATGGAAGAAGATGTCGATCGCCTATTGTGTGGCACGAGATCGGGCATTCACAATTAACCGGTCCCGAGCTATTGCAAGAAACGACAGACAAAATTTTCCAAATTCGAGACAATCTAACGAAAGCTCGGAATCGTCAGAAAAGTTACGCCGATAGACGACGCAAGCCCCTTGAATTTGACGTTGGCGATTACGTACTCCTAAAGGTTTCACCTTGGAAGGGTGTGGTCCGATTCGGCAAGAAAGGAAAGCTCGCGCCTCGATACGTTGGACCCTTTAAGATTCTGGAGAGAATCGACAAAGTGGCTTACAGACTCGAACTACCAGAGGAACTTAGAAACGTTCACCCGACTTTCCACGACTCAAACCTCAGGAAGTGCCTAGCTGAGCCCGATTTACATGTTCCATTAGAGGATCTCCAAGTGAACGAAACATTACACTTCGTGGAAAAGCCTGTTGAGATCATGGATCGCCAAACCAAGTAGCTCAGACGCTTGCGCATTCCTATTGTGAAAGTCCGATGGGAAGGCAAACGAGGCGCATAGTTCACTTGGGAACTCGAAAGCGACATGAAGGCGAAGTACTCGCAGTTGTTTGTTACGGCTTCGGCCTAATTTCGGGACGAAATTCCCTCAACTAGGGGAGGCTGTAACACCCCATGTTTCTGAAGTCAAAGTCAAGGTCAAAGTCAACGACCGATTTCGCGCGACTTGACTTGTAGTGAATTTCTTTTATGTGTTTATTTTAACTGTATTATGTGGAGTAAGTGTCAATAATTACAACGATCGACGTGTGTTATTCGTTATTTAATCGACGTACGACTGTAAACTATAGGAAGTAACAATGCGATAAAGTCAATTAAACGCTAGTCAATCTAATTTAATCAACATCGCATCGCAATCGCACTCGCAACTCGAATTACGACTCGAATTACGCATTTTAGTTATTGATATACGTGTGTGTGTGCCTGATGTGTTACTTGTGCATGTTTAAATTATGTTACGTGTGGTAATCAATCGAATCGCAATCGAACTCAATCGCAATCGAACAGCCCGTGCACCTTACCTTTTCTTCGATTTCTCCCAATTCCGGTAAGATCTCGTCCTAAATATTGTACTTCCTTAATCTACACAAACTCCTACACCTTTCTATCCTTTGAATCCTAACTTTTAACCGTGAAATCACTAGATTTGAGGTGTTCTAGGATGACGTCATCATGTGTTCTTGAAGAACTTCATGTTTTGGCTTCAATCCACCAAGAACAACTTAGATCTAACCGATTTCCACACAAGTAAAAAAGATCTTGCATAGATCTAAGTACACTCATGGTGAAAAATGATTGGAAGATGGTTTCTAACTTTCTTTCAACTCTTTTACACTCAATGCACTCAAAACCGATAGAATCGGACATTGATCTAGTCTCCTACTCATTCTCAGTGTTGTGCTAGCTCAAGATCTGGATTCTACTCATGAGGCCACCGACTTCGGGTTAACCAAGAACAACCGTCTTGAACCGGTTAACTGGTCGAACTAGGGTGATTTCAGTTTGATCGGGTCACTTGGGTCAAGATGGAGTTCTGTTGATTAACACGTTATCAAAACGTCTCAATAAAACGACAAACAATCAAAACGGCCAACTGAAAGACGAACGGAACAACCGGGACGGAGTGCTATCCGACCGCACTACTGTTCGAAGGGATAGCCATCCGAGCGTCCAGCTGTCCGAACGACCTACATCTTGGGTCCCACACTTAACCAATTTTATCTGAGGTCTGAGTATTGAACAAGTTACTACCCGATCGGACTACCATCCGACCGAATTACCCTTCGGATCATGAGATACTTGGACTTTAACACTTAAACAATTTTCAACATGTTCAACAACAGGGTTGCCACCCGCTCGGATGGGCATCCGACCGAGTGACCGCCCTGCTGTGAATTTGTTCTCACTGAGTAACCTCGCCACTCGAGTCGCCGTCCGACCGGATAACCATCCGAGCGGATTGTCACCCGCACGACTGACCATCTGATCGACCGACTTGAAAGGTAGAGATACTTCAATGGTTTCAAAATGCTACAACGAAAACTTCAAAGGTCAAGCCATCATACACAAACACATCCTTCTCATAGGGAGAAACAATCCACTCGAATAGTCATCCGACCGGACTACCGTCCGACCGGATAACCATCCGAACGGATTGTCATCCGCACGAAATGGTTGTTCGATCGGATTACCATCCGACCGAACTGTTGTCCGAGCCACTTACACCTTGCATCGTTTTACGCGTCGCTTATCGTTATGCTATCGTTCTGATCAGGCTAACCTTACTCTTGAGCGCTCCCTTCTATCCATCATCACTGTGAGTATACTCGATCCCTTTTTTCTTTATGCACTTTTGGGTGTTACATACGTTACTTATTCTAAATCACATCGAACACACTACGCAATACTTTTAACGCTAACCGTTACCACATGTTATACGTGACTTAATGAATGCTTGTTTGTTATGTTTACACATGGAATGTTGTCTACCTGCCTTAGCAACGATAGTACTGTTAGTTTGGACTCAGCACCCGTTCACTCGGGGGTTGTTAAAGACAATTATTTGCATGGATTACAGTGGTGATCATGTATTACGAACTGCCTTGGGCAGTCAACCCGCAGTCATTGGTATCGATAGGTTCATGTCGATAACTAACATGCCTCATTTCACTCTGTGTACGTGCTGGTTATGCGTAACGCTTTCGAACTCTATATGCTATTATCAAACTTTCCAGCACTTAAACTATCTCTAGGAAGGCAGTTTTGTGATCCTTACTTTCCTACACACTATACTAGTGTATTACTTGGTTTCTGGCTCATTCTGTGTCTTAACACATTGTCTGTCTATGTACTGAACTCCGTCAGCATTTTTCCGGTTTGTCTGATAACTGTGCTAACTGTGTGTCGTGCATCATTTGAGTCAATAAAGTTCTCATGCAATAATGATATGACATTAAGCAATATGTGATGCACATGTATGTATATGGCAATAATCAGAAAGCAATTCAAGTCATTAGTTGTAATTCAGCATAGTCATTAAGCACTAATCATGGTTTAATAGTTGTACGGATACCTGGAATTTTGACAGTTGTCACAACATGTTCACATATACACATTGTATTAACAGGTCGTACTCCAAAACCACATACATTTTCTAAGTATGACAAGGTATAACATTTTCAATATTGAAAAACTTATAAATAAATTACATTTAATTGGTATATCACCATAAATTGTTAACTAATTTAGTAAATCACCATAAATTGTTTCGATAGATGACTCAACAATTGTCTTTGGAGTATGCTAAGACAAAGAAGAATAAAGCATTCACTTATGGATCGTTTAACTTGGTTAGTATGTGGACTTCTTACCATTGTGGGTAAACCACATACAAAACTCGAAGATTCTAAGACCCCCTTAAAACTTCGTCTTCGTTTCCACAAATGTTTGTCATGTATAAACGCCAAAACCACTACAAATAAGAAACAAATTAATTTCAAGACCAATAATACTAACATTTTAATCACCACCAAACCAACACTGAAAATATTAAAAAGGAGGCTTGGGAATCGGTAATCCCAGATATCAACTCCTTTATCATGAATAACTCTTTCACATAGTGTATTTAAACTTGGTCAGGACCGGCCGATTAAAAGGGTATGTTATAGGTGCATTTTTGGCAACTGAACCGATGTCCTAACAACCTCACAGTTCTTAATCAAGACGAGGTGAACCGGGAATCAGTTTAACCACTTGAACCAGTAACATGAACTTACCAACTATCCTAAGATTTTGTTTACAAGGTTTGGATGAAAGTAACATGTACTCTTGCTAACTATATAATACTATTACTAATTTTCTCTCTCTCTCTCTCACACACACACATATATATGTCACTTAAATAAGATTACTTATATTTATTATTAAGTTATATATACACATATATTACGATACTTGTATTATACATATACATACATGTATATGTATAAAACCGAACCCAATAAATCCTACACACATGTATATGTATTGTATATCTATGATTTATATATGAATTTCTAAATTAATTAAGACTTCAGTTGGTTCTTAAATCCACTAAAACCGATCCGACTAGTGAACTATTAAGACGACCGACTTAATGTCCGGTCCAGTTTTGAAAACATTGCTTTCATGTGAATAAAGGGAATGGCAACAAGCCTATAGTATCAAGTTTGAAAATTTTGGTCCTTTTTCTACCTTTTCAATCATCTTATTTCTCTCAATTTGTTATCTTAAATATCACCTAATTTGTCAACATAGTGATTGTAAATCCTAACATTAGCATATTAAAATACATATATCATTTAAAAAATCAAATATCAAAAGATTGAAGGACAAAATACTATATGAATTAAAAACTTGTGATTATCAAATACATTTTTTAAATGAAATCATTTGAAACCCTAAGTGATGATTATGTTCAAGAAAATCGATTATCAACTATCGTCATCACTTCTTCTTCTTGTTGTATCGCCTATAATCATAACTCTAAACCACGCTCTATGCAAGCATTGTGGAACATATTATTTTCTTTTAGGGTTTTCCTCCAAGGCTTTTGCCCACAGTTACCTTCATACGATTTCCAAGCATTATGGAACATATTCTTTTCTTTTAGGGTTTTCCTCCAAATCTTTTGCTCAAAGTTGCCGCCATACGATTTCTGAACCTAACTACCCAATCTTATTTTTGTATCCAGCTGATAATAATAAGTGCACAATGTTATCTAGATGGACAAAACAAAAGTCGAACGATGTTGAGATCGTAGTTAGTCTAATGGACCACACGGCTTGCATTTGGATTCACCGGAATACCGGTCTCAGATTCATATGATTTGTTGCAGACTATAAGAAGGCAACGCGGTCATGGCTTTGCTCCCTATGTTCTACTGATCACGTTATCGTTAATTTGGTGGTCCCCCTTTAGTGTATGTGGTTCTCTATGTGTTGAGGAGTGTGATGATGCATTGACAACCACGATTATGCTATAAAGACTAGTACAATATGATATAGATGTTGTAACAAATGAATAGTGAAATTCTTGTGTTTAATCGACTTTAGAAAAATGTGTTTATACATAATGTGTAAGTGTGACATTTCACAAGTGAGTATTGTTATTATATTGCTGGATTTAAGATATCATATGTATTACCTTTCTGCCATATGGAGAAATGTTGCCTTTTCTGAGAAGATAGACAAAATGACAAATGCATTGCACCTCATGAAATTTTTATTTATCTAGGAGGGCGCACCATAAGAATAAATCACATTTAGTATTGTGTCTTAAATAGTATTATAATCTCAAAATTAATAACAATTATTTAGTTTTCATAGACTCAAAATTAGATGTAGGGCTTAGGGTTCAACGAGCTTTTTCTAACATTGCTAGGATAAGTTTAATCGGAGTTCATTTGGGGTCATATATCGAGTTTTTAACAAACATTTTGGGCATTTTTAGAAGAAAAAACAAGCTTCTTGGTGGATCCTTTCAACGTATAATATAAAATACGATGTTTTGAGCCTAAAGGTGGATCAAGTAGGTAAGACCGGATATCAATCAGTGGACATCATAGGCAATCCTCAATACTAAACCTCTATGGAGTCCTAATCCATGTAAAGCAAGGAACTTTCAATAAACAACTGATGAACGTGGTAAACAAATAAATAAAGAAAGCAAGACGATAAAAAAGGAAATAATAACCATGAAATTATTGTGTACAGAGAGAAAATCATAATAGAGAAGGCGATTGCATAGACAAGGATTCCTATTGAATAAATTAAATGCTTTCGGAAAATGGGTAGTCAAAAGGCTATTGAATCTATAGGTACGACTAGCTCGGGAATCATAAAGGCATCCTAAATCTCTTTTTGGTCTCACTAGAATTACGAAAATAACCCTAAGGGTTGTGTAAAGCACACCAAAATAAGGTATGGATCTTCCATCAGTCTCACCGTACTAAGATACCTAATGGTAAAAAGGAGGAATCCAATTCAATTTGTAAGTGCTCGGAAATACAAGGATCAAGGAGCAATTGGGAAAGTGATTCACTATTGTGCAATTTTGTAGTCAAAACCCAAATAACCAAAATAAACCCACAACCTTTCACCTCTTGGTCTCAGGGAAGACATTGAACCAAGATATAGTATAGCATGCAACACACTAATTCTTAAGTCAACAAGTAAACTCATAAGTCTCAAGGAAGACATTGAACCAAGATATAGTCTAGCATGCAACACCCTAATTCTTAAGTCAACAAGTAAACTCATAAAACCATCAACACAAATAAAATGGTGAAAACATGCAACTTCAAGCCAAAAAACACTAGGTAATCAAATCAGGATAACACGTGGAATAGGGAAGACATATCAAACATAATAATGGCACCAACTTGTAACACAAATTAATAAAAATATAATCTTTACATAAACTTAATCCAAACAATCAAGAATTCCCAAAAACGAGTGGAAATCATTCATTAGTCATCACATATATACACAATCTCATAAAATCTAGATAAACATGGCAAACACGAACAAAATACAATATGATCTATCAAAGTTCAACATTTTTTCAAAGTCATACACGATCTAAACCTAAAAAACAAACAAACCCATGACTAAAATCAACCAGTAATGGATTCCGATCTTCACCCGTAGATCCGTAGTCCATGAAAGCAAGTTCCAGCGGCTCAAATGCCACACAGGAAGCATTTTGTGGTGGTATATGCGAAAACAAAACACCCCAAAGATTTATGATGTGTGAGGATCGCTTGAAATGCAAGAGGCCCGCTCGCAATGGAGCTAAGTAAGGTAGTGGAGCTACGCTGGGGTGCGTACGAACCGCTTACGTACCACACGGTCCTCTTGCAACGGTGATGACGCCATTGGAATGACAACTCATGCCTCAGAGTCAGCATGATTTTTTTGGTGCGATCAGGACTTCAGTGTCACACCCCCAAAATCCACAAGCGGAGTATCACCGCATGGAGGTGTGGCTGACCAGGATCAAGCCTCCAATCATATTGAACATAGCATGTAAATAAGTATAAAACCCAACACAATATAATTGGTGTCCAAACAAAACATAGTTTAAGTTGTAAGCGGAAGCATAATGTTTAAAACCAAAGTATAAGTTCAAATATATCAAATGTTTAACATGGCATAAGACTATCCATGTCCCACAACGACCACGCCTCCTCGTGCAAGCTCCAGAAGTACCTAACGACCTGCAAGGCATGTAACAACAAGTCAACAACAAAGTTGAGCGAGTTCACAGTTGGTGTTCATTGTTAAGTTGTTTAAAAAACCAGAAGTTCATTTGTAAGTCGTAAGTTAACCAGTTTACCAAACATATCCATAATCTGTGGGGGCTTCCCCATGTGAACCACTAGACCCGTTTACCATATCGACCACTGACTAAAGTAAGTTGGTGCCCTGACGTCAATGTCTATCATCATTGACTAGTGCCCAGATCCATTAGTTCACGCCCGTCCTCTGCGGCACGGTGTGAGGCTTGTCAAACCTAAATAGCGCTATCTAACTAATGACCCGCTCGCCATTGGCCCGGCGATTAAGTCGATATAAAAGGAGGGACTTCATGATAGAGAGTTTTGGTCTAGTATCCGTGTTGTCACCCTTCAGTAAAGAGGGTGTGTACGTAATCCCCAAACCAGGAGATTACGCAGGTTCCGATTATATTCTTATCACGTGTTGTCACCCTTCAATAAAGAGGGTGTGTACGTGTCCCAAACCAGGAGATCACGCAGTTTCAGTTTAAATCCTTTACCCATTCCCAACCCTTGGGAATCCCATGCCTTGTGGAAAGTGTGAACTCACCTCAGTTTGCTCGGTATGCTAAATTACGCGATCACAAATAATCAGTCAAGGCCTATAGTACGCACGTATACACAATTAGTTTTCGTTCGTAATGACTCGCACGCAAATCTAATGTCACATAGTGTGCTTGGCAGTTAACATCATGTATCACGTAAGCAGTTAATCAAATTCATGCAATTCATGCTTCACATAAATGTCTTTCACAGTTTATTCTAACATGGTTATCCATTAACATACTTGACAGAGTTAACAGGCTTAACAGAGTTAATATACTTAACAAGGTTAACAGACCAAACATAATTAACATACTTAACAGCATTAATAAACTAATCGAGTTAATAAACTAACAGAGTTAATAAACTAACAGGGTTAAACTTAACAGAGTTACTAATCTTGACGGAGTTAACATATTTATTCTAACAGAGTTTACTGTATCAAAACATACGACGAAATCACCTTGTGGCGAAAACACCTGGGACGAAATCACTATGGACGAAAACCCCTAGGCGACGAAATCCCAAGGGTTTTCGTTGAGCTTAAGGTGTGACGAAAACACTAGTGTTTTCGTCTGGTCCTGTGTTTTCGTTTGGTCCTTGATTTCGTTGGATAAGGGTTTTCATCTGGTTGGTGATTTCGTGAAGTAGGGTTTTCATCATCAACAGTTACGAATCACACAGAAATCCTAATGATCATCTAGCAGTTACATCGACTTCATCATACAATCATTCAACCAGACCGAACATGACAATTCATGCACTCGTTAATACTACTAGTCATCATAACAACCGTATCACAGTACTTAACATTTATTAGGAACCCTAGTTTATGCATTCATCAAATCGATTAACATATCACCTAATCAAACACTATTAGTAAGTTAACATGCTTTCAGATCCTGATCACATTCATATCATTCAAGATTAATCATTCAATCATATCAACCCTAGAACCGTAGATCAACATCAGGTTTCGCATACAATAATATAACTGATCATGTCATGCATATCGAAATCAGAACATCATAAACATCCATTTAGAACTAAAGTTAAATTAAATGTGGAAAACACTAACCGAACAAAGAATGATCAAACCAGGGGGAATCTGACTTCGAATGAGAGGAGGGCAGCCGTCGGGTTCAAAGAAAAGCGAGAGAGAGAGAGGGAGAGGTGATTAGGGTTTGCCGATTAACTTTCGCGTAAAGGCTGTGAACAAAATATTAAAACTGATCGATATTGGGCCTAAGGCCCACTAGATTTCGCCGGCCAGTTAGTTGACGAAAACACTAAGGGTTTTCGCCAAGGAGTGGGTGACGAAAACACTAAGGTGTTTTCGTGAGGGGGTGTTTTCGGCCAAGGCTCCAACATTTTTCCACAAGTTCTAAATTAAATTATTCACTACTATATTAAATAACACTAACATAAGTCCACATAAACAACTTATGAACTAATCACGATACATAGTTTCAATGCAACGAACCACAAAAGACAGTATGTAACAAGTAATGCATAAAGGAGAAACCTTGGAAACTCGAGTTGTCACATTCAGGTTGCTTGCATTTCGCATGGTCCTTTTGCAGCTAGGCCGTAGGGCTGGCATATCGTGTATACCCGTACACGATAAGACATGATACACGAAATTCCATACACGAACATGACACGATAACTTATCGTGTCCTTTTTTTCAAACACGAACACGACACGATATACACGAAAATTACCTGTTAATACCTGTTAACACGACTGTTCGACTGTTATACACGAAAATTACCTGTTAATACCTGTTAACACGAACAAAAACGCGAACACGACATGCTATCTGAGAGTTACAGAGGGAGTTTAGGGTTTTATTTTTTTTAATTAAATGAGGAATGAAAATAGAAAGGAATTAAGGAACACACACGCACATGGCTGATGAGTTTTATTTAATTTAATTTATGATCGTGTACTAACAGGTATTTACAGGTAAACAGGTATTTAACCTGTTTATACGCTAAAATTAACATGTAATCTCGTGTCTACCTGTTTGGTACATGATACCCGTTAAGGCCATACACGATACCTGTTAACTTCGTGTAGGTTCGTGTCGTGTATTCATGTAGAATTGCCAGCCCTAAGCTAGGGTGACGCATGGTGTTTGTAGCAGCCCGTGCATGATCTTTTTGTTGTGTGTGAACAGCTTGAGTTCCACACGGTTCTTTTGCAATCTAGGTTTAGAAAAAAGACTGTTAGACTGCTGCAACTTTAAGAGGATTGCATGCATTTATCCCAAAACAGAGACAATAAAAATCTTCTAACTCTTCTTCTAGCTTTAATCCAGACTTTAGTACAACCTTGATTTATTCCCATATATTCTCATTTCACTAACAAAAATGCAATTTTATCAAATAATCAAGTAAGTATCAAAATCAAGTGAACTTTACAAATAAGACCAAACAAAATATGGAGATATATGAGGAAAATACATGTATAAACCATGTATATCAATATTTTAATTACTTTTGAGCATATTTTGTTTTTTATAATTATAAAATACAACATTTTATGAAACGTCGAGCACATCATTGCGGCATGCATATTTTATCTACATTTTGATATAAACTATACTCAAAAATGAGTTGTGAATATCAATTTACAATTGATCAAACACACAAATGTGCATATCATCAATGTTGCGTCACGTTTAGTTTTTTATTTTGAATTTTATTATATTAAATAAATAGGTAATCCGCGAAGTCTTCTGCTGAATGATATAATTTAATGTTTTATAAAATTCCAAATGTCTCGCATGACGTGTTTTTAACTTACTTTTAATAATATAATGCTTTACAAAATTCGAGATATCTCGCGTGACGTATTTTTATCTTACTTTTAATAGTATAATGCTTTATAAAATTCCAAATATACTGCATGACGTATCGTTAAAAGGTGAATTTTTGTTATTTACCGCGACGAATCCAACCTATGTTAGTTTTCATATCCTCTTGCCGGTGTTACACCAAACTGATCAGATACCAAATGCCCGCCACAAGACACATAGAAATCCCACTAGTATGGAAAAAGAAATGTGAAAAGTAAGAATGTCCGCACAACACGCATGAAATGTCAGAAGAATGTCTGCCACAACACATGGGAGATAGATGTAAAAAGTAAGAATGCCCGCCACAACACGTGTGAAATCCCACTAATTAGACCACACGTTGTGAGGCACAAATGGGGCGTTACAAAGCTTAACAATCATTGGAAATTTTGAGTGACGGAGTTTACTCGATGTTTAACCGAAGTGCTATGAACAAAATAATGTGAACCATACATATATAAGCATAAAATAAAAAATAACGCGCCAGGTAGGGGTCGAACCTACGACCTTCTGCTTAGGAAACAGACGCTCTATCCACTGAGCTACAGGCGCTTTGTATGACTATTGTAACATACACAACATTATATTCATACTTCTTTCTCATTTTTTTCATCTTCCCGCCAATAAAAATCACAAGCGACGCTCCATTGCATCTCCGCAGCCGCACCTCCGTCGAGATCTCCCAGCGACGCTCCGTCGTTTCTTCCCCACCTCCGTCGAGATCTCCACAGCAGCGATTCTCCACAGGTAACTTTAATTTTAACCTGCATCGATGCTCCATCTTTTTCTTTCGTTCAACCTTGCGGTCCCCTTTCTTCAACCTCTTAGGGTTTTGAGTTACACTGATTTTGTTTGATTTGACCTGTTAATGAATTTGACAGAAGAAGAAGCTGATGGAGAATTCAATCACACAGTTCCGCAACGGCGTAGGTCGGTTCTGCAACCACCTGGAATCCAGCTCCGGCGCTCTTCTTCAATCCGTCAACCGCCGTGCGATTCCGTTCGGTAATACAATTGCACTTTTTCTCTTATGTTTTTCACAATTTCTGCTTCAGATCTAGGTTTTTTTATTGTTATGAGTTTCACTTTTAACTAGTTTCTGCTTCGTTATCGTCCGATTCCGTTTTGTTTATCTCAATTACTACTTCAGATCGAGGTTTCTATGAATTTTAGTTTTAACTAGATTCTGCTTCGTTATAGTGCGATTTCGTTCGGTATTGTAATCGAACTTGTTCGTTTTTTATTATCACAATTGCTACTTCAGATCTAGGTTTTTTGTGATAATTTCTGGTTTTAACTAGATTCTGCTTCGTTATAGTGCGATTTCTTTTGGTATTGTACTCACACTTGTTTGCTTTTGTTTATCACAATTGAAAGGAATCAAGTGCTATCTCAATGACTCACTAATTTCTGATACTTCATTGAAGAATGAAAATGCCTTTAAATAGGCTTACATGTAACGTAAACAAAGAAAAGTTCAACCCACTACTTAGCCCTAAAAACAGGAACAGACTCAACAAAAGAAAGAAATAAATAAACGTGGGAATAACTCGGTCAAGTGACCGTTATTGATGACTCGATACTGACTAGTTCCAACATATCCTCCCCTAAACTGAAGTGTCTTCTCATCTTCAGTTTATTTCCACTACTCCCAGCAGCTGTCTCATGAACCAAAAAGTCCCCACCTTCACTGGCTTGGTCATAACATCAGCAACTTGTTCTTCTGTCTTGCAATAAACCAACTTCATCTCATTTTTAGCTACAAGCTCCCTCAGATAGTGAAATCTGACTTCAATATGTTTCGTTCTTCGGTGCATAACCGGATTCAAGGACAACTTAATTGTTGAGGTGTTATCACAGTTTACCTCGAGAATTCCAATTTCCTCCTCACCAAGATCTGCAAGCACCCCTTTCAACCACATACAGTGACAAGCACAAGCCGTAGCAGCCACCTATTCAGCTTCTGTAGATGATAGAGTGACAATCCCTTGTTTTCTAGAACTCCAACATATTGCCGCGTTGCTCAACATGCATACATAACCTGATGTACATTTTCGATCTTCCGTATCTCTAGCATAATCACTGTCGGTATAGACTTTAAGCTTCATTCCTGATCCTCTTTTATAAAACAAACCAAAGTTGTATGTGCCTTTTAAGTACCTTAGCACCCTCTTAGCTGCATCCATATGTTCCTTCTTAGGTTGTGCCATAAACCTCGATAACAGACATACTGAATACATCATATCCGGCCTAGTAACAGTGATGTACATCAAGCTACCTATTAACTGTTTGTAGCTTGCTGAATCAGCATCCTCCCCTACTCCCGCCTTGGTCAGAATAGTGCCAGGAACAATTGGATTCACTACTGCATTACTTTCCCACATCCCAAACTTCTCTAACACTTCCTGCGCATATTTTCTTTGACACAAGTAAATTCCAGACTCCTTTTGTTGTACCTCAATCCCAAGAAAAAATCGCATCAAACCAAGATCTGTCATATCGAATTCTTTCTTCATGGAGTGCTTGAATTCTTCACAAATCTTCTCATCGTTCCCAGCAAAAATCAAATCATCCACATACAAACTAACCACTATAATCTTATCACTGCTTCTTTTGACAAACAATGTATGATCATAGTGACTTTGTTTGAACCCTTCACTCTTGAAATACCCTTCATTGCGCTGAAACCAAGCTCTTGGAGCTTGTTTCAGACCATACAAGGCCCGTTTCAGCCTGTAAACCTTATCTTCTTCCCCCTTTTTAGTGAACCCTTGGGGTTGTTCAACATATACAACCTCTTTTAGTTCCCCATGCAAAAACGCACTCTTTACATCTAACTGGAAAACCTTCCAGTTGCGTTGAGCAGAAATGGCAAGCAAAGTTCGAATAGTATCCCATCGAGCTACGGGAGCAAAGACCTCCTCATAGTCAATCCCCCTTTTCTGTGCATAACCCTTCACGACCAGCCGCGCTTTATACTTGTCCACTTTTCCTTCTTCATTACGTTTCGTCTTATAAACCCACTTCACACCAATTGGATTGACCCCAGCCGGTAACTCCACAAGCTCCCATGTTTTGTTTTGATTGATTGCATTAATCTCAGCTTCCATAGTCTTTACCCACTTATCTTCTTGTTTCGCCTCTTCAAAAGTTGTTGGATCTTCTAGACAACTATACAAAGCAAACCCAGCTTCATCTTCATCAGGAAGTTCTTCCCCACTGACATAATCATTCATCTAACTTTGAGGTTTTCTGACTCGAGTAGACGTTTCAGCTGCTGCCTCATCACTTTGAGGTTCTTCAAAATTTGTAACTTCAGTGGACGTGTCTGAAGTCACATATGAATTTGGCGACGGCTCAGGATCTGGTACATTTGACTGTGTATCATCATGACTTTCTACTATAGTCTGCTTTGGTACATCATCTTCATCAATAATCAATTCTTGCTCACCAACTTCTTTCTTATCCCATTCCCATTCTTTATCTTCTTCAAATACAACTTCACGACTGATAACAATTTTCTGCTGGGTTGGATCATAGAGTCGATAGGCTTTTGACTCGGTACTTATACCAAGTAAGACACATTTGTAACTACGATTATCAAGCTTCGTTCTCAGTTGTGCAGGAACATGAACATGTCCTACACAACCAAAAACTCTGAAGTAGTCCGCGTTTGGTTTCACACCTGTCCATAACTCCTCCGGAACACAATTATCCAGCGCGTGAGTAACACACCGATTTAAAACATGGCATGCCCACTTTGTAGCTTCAGGCCAGAAATACCGTGGCATATTCTTTTCAACCAACAAGCACCTTACCATATTCATGAGAGTTCTGTTACGGCGTTCTGCCACCCCATTTTGCTGTGGGGTGTAGGCAACCGTTAACTGTCGCTTTATGCCATTATGATCACAAAAATCATTGAATGATTGAGAGGTAAATTCCCCCCCTCTATCACTCCTGAGACATTTGATGTTTCCTCCTACTTCTGTCTCAATCATAGCTTTAAAATGACAAAAGCTTTCAAAGCATTCACCCTTATTACTCAAAAAGTATACCCACGTCTTTCGTGTAAAATCATCTATGAACACGAGAACATACCTCTTGCCGCTTAGTGATGTGGGTCTGATTGGTCCACATAAATCAGTGTGAATCAGTTGGAGTTTCTCAGTTGCCCGCCAATGACTTGATCTTGGAATTGCTTCACGTTGTTGCTTCCCTTTATTGCATGTCACGCATACCGTAGTTTTTCCACACACTTGGGGCAGCCCCCTTACCATTCTCTTGTATTGCATAGTTCTTATGGCTTTATGATTAACATGTGCAAACCTCCGGTGCCACATGTTTGTATCATTATCATTACTGACTTGCAAGCAATGTGTTTCCAACGTCTTCATTCTTCCTTCAACAATAAACATTCTATTCTTACTCATTTTCGTATTAATAATCAAACCTTTCTGAGGATGATACACATTGCACTCTCCCTTTTCAATAACAACCTTAACTCCCTTCTCTTGAAGCTGACCGAGACTGATCAAATTTGAGGTGAGGGCTGGAACAAAATAGACTTGAGTGATAATCTGCTTAATACCATTTACCTCAAGACGAATATCCCTGATACCTTTCACCTCCAACCGAACATCATTTCCCAGCTTGACTGTTCGAGCAATGGTTTCATCTAAGTGCACGAACCACCCTCGATTTCCAGTCATATGATTCGAACATGCAGAATCAAGAAACCAATTTCCTTTGACCACTTCATCTTCCACCGCAGCCATGAGAACTAACTCCTCATTCTCATCGAATTCTGCATAATTAGCAGCCTTATCCCATTGGGACATTCGTATTGAAAGTGCCCAGTTTGATGACACTTATAACACTCTACAGCAGAGTTATCAAACTCACCTCGACCTCTACCTCGGCCCGTCCTCTACCTTGGCCAGACGTTCCTCTACCTCGTCCTCTGCCTCGTCCGGAACCAGCATCATCTACTTTTAGGGCCTGTTCTTCTGGAACTTTCCTTAACAACTTTTGCTCATGGACAAGTAATGAGCTTTGCAACTCATCAACCGAGATGGTATCCAAATCCTTGGATTCTTCAATCGAGCACACAACAAAGTTAAAATTTTCGGTAAGGGTTCGAAGTACCTTTTCCACTATCTTGGTATCCGGCATATCTTCTCCACTGTTCCTCATACTGTTAGCCGTTTTCATAACTCTACCAAAGTAGTCTGTCACCGTCTCTCCGGTCTTCATTTCGAGAGTTTCGAACTCTCTCCTCAGCCTCTGCAACTGTGCTTTCTTAACCCTTTCATTACCTTGAAACTTCACTTTCATGGACTCCCACAATTGCTTAGCAGTACCCTTCTGCGTGATTGTCTTGAGAATGTTCTTATCAATTGAATAGAACAAGTAATTGAGAGTCTTTAAATCCAGCAGTTTCATCTCCTCCAATCGTTTGGCTTGAATCGGTGTCTGTTGTTCTCCTGCTCGTGGTTCAGTATAGCCAATCTCAATGGCTGGCCAAAGCTCCTTTGATCGGAGAAGATTCTCCATAACCATCTTCCAGTGATCATAATCCCCATCAAACTTGGGGACAATCAGGCCTTGCGAGCTCCCTTCACTTCCCATTTGACACCAATTAGCTTCTTAACACTCAGGAATTTGTGCTCTGATACCACTTGAAAGGAATCAAGTGCTATCTCAATGACTCACTAATTTCTGATACTTCATTGAAGAATGAAAATGCCTTTAAATAGGCTTACATGTAACGTAAACAAAGAAAAGTTCAACCCACTACTTAGCCCTAAAAACAGGAACAGACTCAACAAAAGAAAGAAATAAATAAACGTGGGAAATAACTCGGTCAAGTGACCGTTATTGATGACTCGATACTGACTAGTTCCAACAACAATTGCTACTTCAGATCTAGGTTTTTTGTGATAATTTTGGATAGATTACTAGATTCTGCTTTGTTATCATCCGATTTCGTTAGGTAATGTAGCTGTACTTGTTTGCTTTTGTTTATCGCAATTGCTAATTCAGTTGTAGCCTTTAGGTTTTTTTTTGTGATAAGTTTTGCTTTTAAGTAGATTCTGCTTTGTTATCGTCTGATTCCGTTAGTAATTTAATTGCACTTGTTCACCTTTGTTTATCGCATTTGCTACTTCAGATCTAGTTTTTTTTTTTTTTTTTTTTTTTTTTTGTGAGATTTATTAGTTTAATTAGATTTTGCTTCGTTATTGTCTGATTCAGTTCAGTAATATAATAGCACTTGTTCGATTTTGTTAATCACATTTGCTGCTCCAGATCTAGGTTTTTTTTTTTGTGATGAATTTTAGTTTTAACTAGATTCTGCTTCGTTATTGTTCGATTCCATTAGGTGATATAATTTCAATTGTTTGCTTTTGTTTTGCACAATTTCTGCTTTAGATCTAGTTTTTTCTTTTTGATGAATTTGTTTTTTTTTTTACTTTTATTTAGATTCTGCTTCATTATCGTTCGTGCAATGTCTGAACCGCCGTGTATCAACTGCTACCAGCGATCTCAACCTCCTTGAGTCCATGTCGTTTGATACGGTGTCGTTTGAGGAGTTGCTTGGTCACTGCAATGAGATTTATAAGAAGAATGAGAGTGATGTAGTTGAGCTTGAGGAGAGACTTTCTGCGTTTGGATATGTTGCTGGTACGCGGTTTTGTTTAGTTTGATTGGATAGTAGAGTAGATATTTTTGTTTATGAAGAACTAGATAATCAAATTGATGAAACTAGTTTGATTTCTGAAGTTATTAATCTAGCAAATAGCAATACTTTTGTAGGGTTGGAAATTGATGAACCTGAAGAGGACATGAATGATTCACAACCAAATACAAGTTTGGATTTGAAGAACACAATGGAAGACGACGACTCTTTGTATCCTAAACTACAGTTTAGTTCATGAAGTATGAAATTGTTATAAATTATTCTTATTTATTATCAGGACTAGATCTACTGAATATAATAAACATGTCAACTGGTACGGATTCTCTTTATATTTCTTAACTGTCCCTTAGATTTGATGATACATTGAGCTTGCAGAAGTTTGGCATTTCTGATGCTTCTATCGCCACTATTCAATCTGGAGGTTAGTTGATATGATTGAAAACCAACATGAATGGTTTCTTTGATTCATGTATTAGGTCCAGTTCTGCATAGCATGGTGATCAAAAGGCCAACATTAAGTAGAATAGGGTCTGTACTCTGTACTCTGTACATATTGATCACATTAAGAAGAGATTTTTAAATCATAACCAATTTTAGATAGAGAACTGCGAGAACCGTATAGGCACTAGTACATATTGCTTTAATATTTCTCTCTCACTACATGTGATTAAGTTTCATGCCCTACCTACAAATATTTATGCGATTCTTGTTCTCTACTTAAAGTGGTCCTGTTTGAACGCGGCCCTCAAATAAGTCCATAAATCATATCTTTTGCAGACTATGATGCATATATGCTTTTTCTCTTCATTTTTCTTAAAGGATGGTTTTCATCTCAAACCTGCAGATTACAATAAGATTGAGTTGGACCCGCTATATGAACCAGCCATGGATTTCTCAGAAAAAGAAAGTAAACAATTAGACAAACGGGACGAGTTGGAAGATTTTAAGTCTTTTATAACGGTACCTAAAGATGCTTATGAAGCTCTTCCTTCATATATGAAATCCTTAGCATCTTGGGAGGTAAATATTTTAAATTTATTATATTATGATATGCATTACGCACAAGTTGACTAACATTAAATTTACTGATTCTTATTCTACCCTTTTACAGGATTTGCTTGCTGTTGTGGAGAAGATGAACTTGCACCTTAAACAGAAAACCAAGAATCACAACTTCTTTACCCAAGATGAAGTTTCATCACTCGATTTAGGTCAGCATAACACATACTTTCTTGTTCAAACAAAACTGGTCAAAGTGTGTTTCTTTTTTTTTTTTCTAATTGTTATAACTTTTGCTAAGTTAGATTATGATGGTGCTGAATGTAGGCTCTAAAACCCGATCATACTTGTTGTTGCTCGTGAAGATGAACCTTTTAGTTGTGGAGACCATTGATGGGTTGATTTCGTATAAGGTACTGTAGGCTAAGTGACCCAGAGCTCGTGGATCGGCTGGTTTGCAAACAAAGCAGCGTATGAATTCCCTATTATATTTTTTCGGGTCCCAACTACTTAGCGGATTTGAATGTGTGATTGTGAAACTAGAGGTTTGAATAGTTCATTTTATACGAATTTAGAGTAGAAGTGTGTTTTAGTTGATGCTTCTTTCCTGTTTTAGATTGTGTAACAATATTCATTGGGTAAGCTTCTTGTAACTATCTACCGTTTATGGATATTTAAGTGAGTTTCAAACCCAAGTGAGTGATTTCTGGAAATTAAGATTGTTTAATGTATCCATAGGCTTAGAAACATCATCATTCATTATATAGGATGTTTAGAACTTGTTGGTTATGTACTTAGGTTCAGCTTTGAATTTATAACAAAATCATGAATTTGACAGATGTGTTATTGATGAACTTTGACCTAAAACTTTATACAAACTTGTATTATAACCATCATTAAAAGATGAAACTTGTATTACCTTGTGTCGTGGTATAGGGTGATAAATTCCAATTTGGATAGCCGAATATCGTGGCAGTTAATATTAATCGCAAGTGAATACGTGTGTAGTTGAAGGCTTTGACCTTCACAATTGAGGTCTATGAAGTTTATGTGACATTGTGTGTAACAGTGTTCTCAACAATTGAGGTTTATGAACCTTATGTGTGTAGTTGAAGTTTGACATTCACAATTGAGGTTTATAGACCTTATGTGTAGTTAGAAGCTTTAACCTTTATAATTGAGATACATAACTCTTGTGTGTGTAGCTGCTTCGCAATTAAAGTCGATGAACCTTACTATAGTGTGGTGTGTAGTTTTAAAGTCAACAAACTTTGCAATGATTTAACTATTGCGGCGTCAAGGGTAGCATCACACGATTGTCTTAACAAGTTAGATAGTTGCGCGTGATCATTATTTGAAACTCTTAAAGTTTATAAAAAAAGTGATTTCGGTTTCTCTTTGAGACCAACACATTGCTAAATACCTTCGAAAAATGGATAGAATCGGTTTTGTATAGGCTCGTTTCTATATATGTAACTTATTAGAGAGCATCCGTACCTCCTTCCATTTTTAAAAGTTAAGGTAAATGTCTAAAACTTATCATTTTTCACTCAACATCAGAACCATTATATCTACACTTTATTTTTATAATTTAAAAAATCGCCACAGTAACTTTTTATATATCAAAAGCTACTATTCATCCTTCATTAAATTATTACGAGTGTATAAAAACGAGAAATATAATAAATAAGTGTTTGTGAGTAAAATAAAGATAAGAAATGATGGATGAGATATAAGAATGTATCTATGAGTTTTCTAATAACTTTTGGTTGCAAAGACGTGTAATCTTACATACTTCCACTACGTAGATTGATATATAGATATATTTTTTTAAATTAGTGATGGACCACTGGAGTACATCAGATTGATATATAAATGGAACCATATTATGAAAGATGATACATATATTGAATAATAGCGACTAAATTACCAGGAACTGGTAAGTCAAAATTTCACATTTGGTTTCAACTCTTGGAAAAGTTTACGCATACATGCCAATCGTTTGCACAACTATTTTAGGGTCTTTCGTCCCTATATAGATAAATTTCTGTTTTTTTAAATACACTAGGTTTAAAGAAGTTTGCCTCGTTGCAGCGAATTTCTTTTATCATTTAGTCTGTGTTTACATGTGATTTGAAATCACTACGAGCGCGTTACAAACGGAACTGCTGACAAGAATAAAAAGAAAATGTAGAAAAAAACACTAAAAGATAACCGAAAGAAAATCAACCAAAAAAGTTGTATGGTAACGATGTTGTTCGTATGAAACCCGTGGTCAGAGATGAGCAAATGGTTCTCGATACCGGTACCAAATTTGCCGAACAGAAAGATCTTAAGTACCAATTCGGTACCGACTTTTGACGTTCCTGGTACCGGTTCACTACCGTTTTTTACCTTCATATACCGGTACCGTAACCGGTATTTTCGGTATCAGTACCGATTCTGTATCGGTTGGCACTGAGCTCATCCCTACCCTTGAAACTAAGAAAAGAAAAAAAAGTTGAAAAAAATCAACAAAAAAAAGTTGCACGATACCGCTGTTGTTCGTACGGTATCCGTGATCAAGGATGAGCAAATGGTACCGGGTAGCAGCAGTGAATTTCCCGAACGAAAAGATTTCCAATATCAATTCGGCACCAACTTTTTCCGTTTTCCGTACTAGCGCCGGTTTTTATCTTCATGTACCGATACCGAACAGGACCGTACTAGTATTTTCGATACCAGTACTGGCTTGATACCGGTCGACACCAAGTTTATCCCAATCCGTGACATTAAAAAAATGATTAAAGTTAAAAGAAAATAGCTACTATTATAATATTAAAATAATAAAAATATTAAAAAACTATATATTATTATAATATTAGAATTACTATTCATTAGCTTCTAGTTTTAATGTATGTGTATGTATAATATAATATAATGTATTTCGTTTTGCACATCACGATGATTTAAGGCCCTTTTTTTCCAAGTGCCGTTGTTAGGACAGGCTAATTACTATACAAAATAATATGAAATAAGCACCTAATAAAAAATCTAAAAAGAAACAGTTTCGTAAATACAAAATAATAAGAAATAAGCACCTAATAAAAAATCTAAGAAGAAACAGTTTAGTAATTTACTAAGTGCTTATAAGAAACAATTAACATATACATTTTTTTACTAAAAATGGGGCTAGTGTAGTTGAGGGCCTAAAGCTAAGGCTTTAGAATAATTGTTCTAAGAGCATTCACAATGGAACTTCTATATTTATGTGAGTTTATCATTTATAAATTGTATAGTGGTTGTGAGTAAGGAGAGAGGAAATATTAGTGTTGATAAGTAAATTTAGAGGGTCACTTTCCACCCTCTATAATTTTTTAATAATTTTTTAAAATGGTTGTGAGTGGAGGAGGGAGAAAAGATAATGATAAAAGTATAAAAAGTATTATTTAATTGAAAAAGAGAAAGAAAAAATAGTGTTTTTACTTTTTAGTGTAATTATAGAGATAAAGTAGAAAATCGATTATAAGGTGCCGCACTACACACTCACTCTTTTTTTGGGTTCACAACCTTTAGGGTGTAGGGAGTGGTTAGACACTTGAAAGTGGTAAACTTCAAAATCAACCAATGAGAGTGTGACATGTCATTCAATGAAAAGTGTTTAAACTATGCTCAAAAGTGTTGACAATGGTTAGAGACTTCATGAATTGGTAAACTATTTAAAAAAAGGAAAAATGTGTGATTGGTTGAGATGACATGGACCTCACCACACACACCCCCTCTCTCTCCTTCCCTCCCTTCACCGCTTCGGCAACCCATCACCGAATCACCAAACTTACCGATCGGCAAAATGGGTCGGCGGTGGTGTTCCCGCTTGGCAAACCCATTTGCCGATGGTGGTTTGCCGCCCACTCCCCGTACCCTTATAATGTAATGTGAAGTACAAATAAACATGCGATGTGCAACCCTGAAAGCTAAAGTGCTATGAAAAGTAGTTTCTTCTATCGTAGACAAGCAGTAAAAGTTTGAAATTCTATTTTACTTCCTAGTTTCTACATAAAAAATGTGTGACAAACTGACAATTGAATAAACAACTGAAACAAAATTTAAAAGTAATATTTCAACTTATTACACGATCGTAAGTTTATTTCAACTTACCACGTGATCGTAAATTTTAAAAAATATTCACATCCCCCTCTATTTTCTACCCTATAATTTAAAAAAAAAATCATACTCTTCAAATTTCAACTCTTATTTTAACAAACCTACCACATTCTATCCACTATTTTTGTTTTTATACACTAACAATAATTTGGCAGAGGAGGAATAGTAACTTTTTATGTATGAAAAATCTACTATTAACAATTTTTTTTTAAATATAAGAGTGGGGTATAGAATTGGTGGAATGTGATGGTTATGAAAATATACTATTAACAATAATTTGATTGTAGCGACTTTTCAGTAGATTCTTTTTTATTTTATTTTTTTATTTAAAAACAGAGCAAAGTTTAATGGATGGAATGTGATGGTCATGTGCAACACACGTTAGATGAATAATGCCCTTACCCTGGGCGTTTTCTGCCATGTGGCAGTCCAGTCAGTATGGGAATATTATTGGGCGTTATTGCAAAAGTGGCATAGTTGGAA
This sequence comes from Helianthus tuberosus, assembly GCA_030545235.1. Lineage (NCBI taxonomy): Eukaryota > Viridiplantae > Streptophyta > Magnoliopsida > Asterales > Asteraceae > Helianthus > Helianthus tuberosus. The sequence continues at coordinate 176,168,353 of CM060413.1, forward strand.
TAATCAATAATGCCCAATAACGCCCATTCCAATCATTACACAATTATTTTTTTAATTAAAAACTTAAAATACTTCATTAAATATAAAAAAAATACAATACTAGAAATAAAAAAACCAGAAAAAAATAAAAAAAAAAATACATTGCAAAATTTTTGGTTTTATGGAAGATCCAAATCAGACATTTAATAAACAAAACTTTAGAGACTGATATAGCATTTTTGAAACTTGAAATATTAAAGGTTTTGAAGTTTAAATCTTTTTTTTTAAATACAATCAAAGTGCATGGACTGAATGTGCAAAATCTAATTATCACCTTCTTCTTCCTTTGTCACCCACAAAGGACCTGCAACTTAAACCTTAAAAAAAAAACCTTTGCCAAAATCTAATTATACACACACAAATATTATTTCTTTTGTTTTTTTAATTAAAACTAATTACACACACATGGCAAGGTTCTATTGGGCAAACAAATGAAGTTCCGGCGTGTTTCAAATCACGCCAACGTCCCTTTTTTTCTCGAATAACGCCGGAAAACACCTAGGGGCGGAGGCCGGGCGTGTTCGGGCGTGTTTTGGCATTATTTTGTTTGACAAATGCCCGGTTACGGGTGGTCTAATACCTAAGTTTATAGAGAACCGCAACGCCATTATACATAATCAATATACAACTGACCAACTTCAAAATCTCATACATAGCTTACAGGGGCGTGGTACAATAACTATGATTGTGTTTGTTTTTTCTGCGAGAAAATGTCTGCAGTCTGCGGACCACATCTGCAGACATCTGCAGGTGAAGAGGTGGACCAAATGTCTGCAGTCTGCAAGGAGAAGAGGGTTTGTTTTTTTTTTTGTTTTTAGATAAACCTCTTCACACAAAAAAACACACACAATACACACACACTCTTCACTCTCTCTCTCTGCTTTCACCACCGCCACCACGACACCACCGCCACCACCGTCACCACCTCGCTGCCACCTCCACAACCACCCACCCCGTCACTTCCACCTCCTCCACCGAACAACCACCCACCTCCTCCTTCCACCCCGTCGCGATCGATGATGATGATGATGATTCGGTTTGGGGGTTTTGGGAGCCGCACCGATTAGGGTTTCGATTTGGGGGTTTTGGGATCGATTAGGGTTTCAGAGAGGGGTGTGTAGCAGAGATCGATTTGGGGGTTTTGCTCGATTTGGGGTTTTTGTTCGATGATGATGCAGAGATCGATTCAGGTATGTGTGTTTTTGGTGGGGGTTTTGTTTGGGATCGATGATGATGATGATGATGATTGCGGCGGAGGTGGAGGTCGTTGGTTCCGGTCTGTTCAAAGTGGGGGTGGAGGTGGGCGGCGGAGGAGGTGGTGTCTCGGAGGAGATGGTGGCGGAGTGGAGGTGGGCGGCGGAGGAGGTGGTGTCGGCAGAGGAGGTGGTGTCGGCTGGAGATGGAGGTGAGAAGAGGTCTGCAGAGGTGTGCAGACATGAACCCAAGTCTGCGTGGGGAAGACGTCGCGCAGACGTTTTTGGTGAGAAGCTCTTCCGGAAAACAAACGAGCTGCAGACCTCCAATGTCTGCGCGCGTCTGCGCGGCGCAGACATAAGTGGCCAGAAGTGCTTCTGGCCAAAAAACAAACACCACCTATATATCTAATACCTTACTCAACCCTTTTATGCACCATCAATACATAAAATAAGTGTGACTAGTGGTGTAAATAAGCCAAACCGCTCATGAGCTACTCAAACTCAACTTGCTAAAAAACTCGAATCGAGCCGAGCTTCACTATCGAGCTTGAGCCGCCTCGCAAGCCTATACGAGCCTTTATTTATATAATTTTTATATTAACGTATAATATATAAATAATAATTAAATTATAAATAAAAAAATAAAAATAAAAATTATAAGCATATATCAAATACTTAAAAATAATATAAACAAACTAAGTCCAAGCCGAGCTTGAGCATAAAAAATTACTCATGAGCCACGCTCAAACTTTAGACATAGAGCTTGGGCTAGGTCGGACCGAGCTCTAGCTCTGGTACGTTAAACATGCTTAAGCTCGGACTTGATTTGGCTCATTTACACCCATTCGATGTGACAAAAAAAGTGTGCAAATCTTTAAACTATATAGAGAAAACCGCAACGCATTTAAACACAGATAATATACAACCCTTTGAATCAAGTTCATAACAAATCTTTAAACATAGCTTTCAGGAGAGTAACACTAATCTCGGAAGCACGGAAACGCCATTGAGGTGTCGTCTCCCGTCCCGGGGACTGCTAGGGGACGGAAACGGCACGGGGATGGCCGGGAAACGTCCCCGGCATGTTGGGGACGGCGTGGATACGTGATGCAGCAGGGGACGGATTATGGGGACGTGGAAGAAATGTTTCCGGCATGTTTCCGTTTATTTTCTAGTCGGAAACCTGCAATTTTTGCCTGAAACCGGGAATTCGGGGCGGTTTTCCTGTTGGGCCAGTCCTAGATCCCTGGTTGAAGCTCTGTGTCCGACCAGATCTCTGGTTGAGCTCGACGGGCTTTGATTTTAGTTGTTGGCGGATGAACTACCAAGTGAAAGGAAGCACCACATTCAGAGTGTTGCGATGAAGATGAAGTCTTGTTGGAGAAAGAGAGGACACCAAAATGATATTTTATTGACTTTTAAATAGCTATTATCTATTTTTGCACGTTTATGTTTCCACTTTCCAAGGATTAGCTGGCCTCCATTGTTTAAAATTTAATACTAAACAATTAAATCATTTTTGGTTTTGAGTTTTTTATTTTGTTTTTAACGAATGTTAAAATGGTTATGTTGTAACTTGTGTCATACATATTTTAAAATTTATTTTTCATCGCTATCGCTACGTAGCATATAGGTACGTTGTCGCTATTCACTATCGATAACTATGCTGTTAATGTATATTTATTTTTTATATGTTTTTATTTCCATACCCGTCTCGCCCCAGCTTCTTGAATTTTTTAGTTTTGCCGTTTCCAGTTCCTGTACCCGTCCCCGTACCCGTCCCAGTGCATCATAGACGCTAATCATATACTTAATACCTCACCCAACCCTTATAGAGCGTTTGCTTTGCGGAATGATTTGGAATTGGAATTAGAATTTGTATAGGAATTAGAATTTAAAGGAATTGGATTTGGAATTTAAACATTCCAATTGGAATTGGAAATTGCTGGAATTGGAATCTCAATTTCATTTTTGTTGTGTTTGATTGTCAAATGAATTGCAATCCATCACCCCGGCACCCACAGCCACCAGTTCAGGTCGAAACGATTCGATTCGAAACGGTACAGGTCGAAGCGGTACGGGTCGAAACGGTTCTGATCAAAACAATCCGCGTCGAAACAGTACAGATTGAAACGGTTTGATTCAAAACAGTACGGGTCGAAATGGTTGAAGATTCCAGTGAATTTACTTTAATTCTGTCACATGTAGGAAAGATTTTGAATTCCTTTAGTTAAAGGAATTTGAAAGAATTCATGCCTAATTCAAATTCCAATTCAATCAAATTCTGTGAACCAAACATCTTAAGAGATGAAATTCAAATTCCAATTCCCTTAAATTCCATTGAATTCCTGCGAAACAAACGCCCCCTTAGGCTTTTATACACCATCAATATACAATTAAGCTGAACTCAACACCATGTGTCTCAAGCAACCACAATGTTACTACAAGCAAGATTGCAAATGGTAACTAATATTTTCAATCAGATTCAAAGTCGAAAGGTTTTACATCTAGTTGAGGTTACCCATACTACGCCAAAATCATGTTATGTACTACTTGAAAGTTAACCCACTAGAAGAACCTCACATGAGAACAAACAAAAAAAAAACAATATTTGAGGTCGGTCAACCCACGGTTAAAATACCTTTTGCAAGATTAATACTCTACAAAAAATATGATACCGAAAACAAAACCTTCAAATACTTCACATACCAACATTTAAGTTATGCACTTGTATATTTTCTAGTTGTATATTTTAACCGCCCTCTCGTATGTGTGACGGTTCTGCAACCAACAATAAGAGATGCATTAGAAAGCCATTACATATGAACCGCAGTAAAAAAGAAAATAAACTTTCCCCCTTTTATGAAAAAACAAAAGTACTTTTTTTTGAAAATGTTACAAGCAAAATGTTATGTTTGCATGGTAAAAAGAATTATAAAAATCATAGTTGTAAGAATTGCTAGGCGCTAGTCGGCAAGTGGGGTACCGACTAGTGATTAGTCATATTACTAAATCAGAATGGGTTTAAGTATATTGGTTTTAACCCCTCCTCTACCAATCATCTAAGTATGCAAGATCAATCAGTAGAATTTACAGGTTTTGGTCGGAATATCTGGTCGGGATTTCAGCAAGCCAACTATCGATTAATTCACCGATTACTAAAAAAGTCAGGATTAATCAGCGATTAGTCTGACTAATCGCTGATTAATCCTGACTTTCCCAACACTTGTAAAATTATTGAATATGTTGATTACAAAATGACCCGAACCGTAGACAAAACCATCGTTTTATGACCCAGAAGTAAAGTTACCTGGTTAGTTGCAAAAGACCTTTTCGGGGTGGTATCGGTGTGTTCCAATCCAAGGTAATGCTCCCAGGCACCATAAACATCTTTTTTCTGTAAAAAAAAACGATAGACTAAGTTAAACTGCTAAATTATGTGATGAGATTAAAATATATATATCAAACAATGAACCTGAAAACACCTAGACACGACGTCAGTGTCTTGAAGATACTCGGTTCGTCCAAGAGATAAAAATGCAAACTTCCACTGCATTAACAAAATTAGTCAACAAGATAAAAAAAAAACGCACCGAGCTTTCCGCAAACAATTCATGAACCGTTAAGCGGTAAGTTGGTTTGTGTTCGTTAGTTTAATAAATGAACAAACATGAACAAGAAATCTCGTTTGTTTAGTTAAATGAACGAACATGAACATGAACATGAACAGAGGCCGTATTCGTTCATTTATGTTCATGAACGTTTGGTAACGTGTTCGTTTGCGTTCGTTGTCTTTTGTATTCATTTATGTGCGTGGTTTCTAATTTTTTTATATATGTCCGTTTGTGGGTGGATCCATGTAATGTCTGTGATGCCGATCTTATTCAAAATTTAATATGTGTTCGTTTCTGTTCATGAACCCTTGTTTGTGTTTGCTTGTATTCATGTGTGTTCATAAATGCTCCGTTGTGTTCGTGTGCGTGCATGAAAGTTCGTTTGTGTTCAGTACCTAAAACTAACGAACGAACATAAACAAGTCCATTTCCTTAATGAACGACCACAAACATAAAATCTCGTTCAAAAAGTATTCATAAACTGTTCGTGAACACATGTATTTCCTTAACAAACGAACACAAACTAGTTCATTTCCTTAACGAACAATCACGGACATAAAATCTCGTTCAATAAGCGTTCAAGTTGTTCGCGTTCGTTCGGTTAGTTTGCAACCCTAAAGTTGAATAATCAGAAACTAAAAGTACCTTAGAAAATTCATCATCAGAAACCTGTAGTTTCTTCTGAATTCGAGTTTTCACATCTGCCAAAGTTTCATCTTCATGAATTACCAGAAAAAAAGGGTGGCCAAAGTTTTGCACCTGCAAAACCATTAAACATGATGATGTTTATGATTATGGTCGAAAAACTAAAAATTATAAAAACAGCTGATTGGTTCATTGACATCTACATACCACCTGGTTAGCCTCTCTATTAAAATGGTAAACATGAATTAACCGATCTTGGGGTCCGAGGTTTTTTTCTTCTTCTGGAATCTGAGATTAGAAATAAATTGTTTATTATATAAAGCACATTGCATACACGAGATATCAACAAGTCAATAACAATTAACAAAATGTGAAAAAACTTACTTCCTCAGCCCGTAATGTCCAGTATTGATCATTTATATTCTCGATTTTCTCACTAAGTGGGAAAACCTGTCAAAAGAAAAAGAAAAGTCAAAGTGATTGAAATAGTAATTGAAAAAGAAAAAAAACAGATAAAGGAAAGCAATGATATACCTTGTAAATCTTATGAACAAACACTTCAATTAGTCGCAGTTCAGCATCTTTATGTGATAATTCCACCTATTTAAATGTGTAATTTGATCATATCAGATGATAATACAACTCATTAAAGAACACAAATTGTCTGGAAGAAAAATTAATTAGTGACAGGAATATGTGAGATAGCTACAAAGGACTTTCCTTTAAGTTCTCATTCAAGAAATATTGCTTTCCGTGTTGTAGAGATCGCTAGGCGCTAGTCGGGTGGTGGGGTACCGCCTAGGGATTAATTGGGATTAGTCGAATTGGACTTTTTATATAAATTTTACAAATTTAGGCCCCGCTTGCGGTCTGCTCATATAATGTAATATATGTGTGGGCGCTCGGGGGGGCAAAAGCAAAAGTGCACTAATTTTTAACGTTATTTTACTAATTTCGTGAAAATAACGTTAAAAAGAGGGGATCGTTAATCAGGCATCATGTGGTGGCGTTGATAGCCGAAAGACAAGGGGGTACATGCACCAATTGGCGTTTGTCTCAATTGCTGAGTGTTATGTGCCTTATGTCCAAGGCTTGATGCAAAACCACAATCGAGCCGGGGGTCTCATTGGAAGCAGCCTCTCTATTCCTACGGGGTAGAGGTAAGGCTGTCTACATCCCACCCTCCTCAGACCCTACCTTAGCTTTGCTATAGGTGGGATATACTGAGTACGATGATGATGATGATGATATAAATTTTACAAATTTATATATATATAACATTAATTTTATACTTTTTATGTAGAAAATTGTAACTTTAGGGACCAGATGTAAACTAAAGAAGATGGAGGGTCGTTAAATGTTAAAACACTAAACTTATTTCAACATAATATCCACCCCACGTGCATTAGACGCAACCTGTTCCCCCTTCTTCTTGTATCATCAGAAGGCGCCATGAAAGAAACTGTACTACCAAATTCGCTTCATTTAATAGATTGGTTCTTCAATGGAGGTTAGAAGTCATGGAATAATACCACATTCGACACTAGGGAGGCTCGAAGTTGATCCGATTTTGGTTCAAACAGAGGTAAGAACTCGTTTCCAGTTGACGGAGTTGGTCCAATTTTGACCGACTAACTCCGATTTTGGGCGAATTTTTGACAGATTATTTCGATTTTGACCAATTTTGACTTTGACCGCCTAGTTTGACTGATTTGGCCAAATCCGGGCGGCAGACCTCCGATGAGCGACTAATTGCGGCCTAGGCGCCGCCCAGAAGCGATTTCTACAACACTGATTGCTTTTAATCATGCATGTCAAATTGTCAACTATGACATTTGCAACAAGTCAACAAGTACAATTTCATATATACCCCACAAAACTTGTATAATATACCCAACAAAGAAAATAATAAAATCAAATATACCCCATTTGTAAATTTATGACATTTTTACCCTTCCCTTAAAAATCGCATCATGATATAAGAGTTTGTAATAAAAGGAGAAATAGAAGGGTACTACGGTCATCTTCTAAAAGAAATATTTCATGAAATGGGTAAAATATGAAACCACGTTTTTTTAGTGGGATTACGAAAGTGTATACTTGGTATCAACTTTTTTGGTTGGCAAAATATGATACAATACAAGATTCCAGGAGTGTATATGAAATTCCGTGAGAAGTTATAATTCACTTAATTGTAAATTTTGAGTTTTGATGTTTGTGCAATGCGTTAATATGGAGTAAACCCAAGTTTACATACCTTTGTCTTTAGCTCATCAAGAACATCTCCAACAGTGCTCTGTTTGGGCAGCCTAATATTGTGAATCACAGGCTGCAAACAAACATACAGCAGGATATAAAAATCAAAGAGTACAAGAATAATATGTTCGCCAATAGTGAAACATTTATTGCAGTATTAGTGAGTAGTGACATACCTCTTCCTTTGAAGCATGTAGAAACACAATTTTAAGAGTTTTCAGACCTTGCAACTCTGGCAGAGGGATATCCAACACTTCATAGTAAAGAATATCAGACATCTGTCCCCAAAAAAGCGTTGACTCATTAATAAAAATATAAAATGACATCATGCTGTGAAAAAGAAGAAAAAGTAGAGGTGGTAACTAGCTTTTTAAAAGTACATGGACGGTCCTTGTGATTTGCACTTTATTGGGGACTAAATGTGTTGCAAAGTGCAAAGCATAGGGATCATCCGTGAATTTTTGAAAAAGCCAAGGACCAAATCCAAAATATTTGTTAACCACAGTGACCATCTGTGTACAATACTCTAAAAGAAAACCATGGGATGGGGGACACATGTCAACACATGAGGCCATCCGATTTTTGGTTTCCCCGCCTCTATCATGTTTAACTATAGATACTTATTCTTTAATTATAAATAGTTATTATATCATTAATCAGATAAATTTAATATAAAATTAATTACGAATTTCCAAATAAACTTAATTTTTCTACTTGGAAGCTTCTATTTAATTCCCAAAATATGAGCAAGTTCAAAATTATGTTCATTAACATAATTTAACCGAGTATACAATTGTTACATCAAAGTTTATTTTTTTCCCAACCATATATTGACGATTGTACGCGTTTACGTTATATTTTATTTAGCCTGTGCAATACCCAGGTTTTAATAAACGTAACTTTTCTTATTACTAACTATATACAATTGTTACATCAAAGTTTATTTTTTTCCCAACCATATACGATTGTGTAAATACACGGGATCCTCACCTAGTTTATTTATTTATATACAAAAAGTACGGATACCTGATTGTGGTGAACAAGCATGTCGAGAAGATCTGCATCTCGGTATTTAACGTGGTGGGGCTTGGGTTGTTGAGAATAACAGTTATGAGGCGTAAGCCTGATTTTGGACGGATCATCGAGACCAAGTTTGTAAGCCACCCTCTCCACAACATCATCATATGTATGCGACTTTGACCTATCAAATCATCATACAAAAACGGTCAAAAAGTCAACAAGCTCGGTTTACAGAAATCTAACAAGAGAAACAGAACTCACAATTCCAGAAAAAAGTCATCCTCTTTAGGTCTATCTAGAGATCGAAAATGAACTATCTGCAAAAGACATAACCATATAGTCCATAGTCACTTCCTTATGTTGAAAAAATCAGGATTATTTTTCGCGTATTAGAGTAAAATATCATTTTCGTCCCTGAGGTTTGGCTAGTTTTACGACTTTCGTCCAAAAGTTTGTTTTTTCGTATCTGGATCCAAACGGTTTGAAATCTTGCCATTTTCATCCGGCTCATTAACTCCATCCATTTTCACTGTTAAGTCAGGGTATTTTCGTCTTTTTTGTTAACTTAAAGGGCAATTCAGTATTTTGAATACTTGTATATAAAGTGAAAAAGACCGGATTGCCCTTAAGTTGCCAAAAAAGACGAAAAACCACTGACTTAAGAGAAAAATGGATGGAGTTACAGTGCCGAATGAAAATGGCTAGATTTCAAACCTTTTAGATCCAGATACGAAAAAAACAAACCTTTGGACGAAAGTTGCAAAACTGGCCAAACCTCAGGAACGAAAATGGCATTTTACTCTTCAATTTATATAAAACTATGAATACTATTAGTACAGACCTGACGGTTTTTCACATAAATAAAAAAAGATGCCACATCTGGATATTGGTATTTCTCCACAGGATGAGTATGTTGAAGTTTCTGAAAGCAAATGATGTCACCATCTTCAATCTGAAAAATAATTAAAAAAACAATTTCACATTTGAGTGACATTTCAAATATAGAGTAACAACATCTGCTGGGTGTAATTCCATCAAACTTTACCTGGCAAGATCTAAACGAATCATTCTTTTCGAGACGTTCACACATGACATTAGGCTCGAACTTTATTTCCTGATAAACGACAGATTAATATTTAATACTCCAAATCATTTAAAGAAACATAAAAAAACGTCTACTAAACATACCTCGTAAAGTTGAATGTCTTCTTCAGGACTAAATCCAGCCATTTCTTTCAACTTTGGTATGATTTCGATCACCTTAGAAGAACTTTTCACAAAAGACCTACCAACAAAACTGAAAAGCAAAAAAAAAGTATTGTTTTACACAAGTAACACATAATCACATATTACTAGATGATAAAGTGACAAAACTCTATCCTCGACTCCTTGTTATCCAAGTTAGGGCTGCAAATGAACCGAACGAACGGAACATTTGTTAAGAAATATATGTGTTCACCAACTGTTCATGAACACTTACCGAATGAAATTTTATGTTTGTGTTTGTTAAGGAAATTTAAGTGTTCGTGTTTGTTTGTTAAATTTCGGCAACGAATGAAAACGAACGTTGATGAACACCAATAAACACAAGCTAATGTTCATGAACACAAATGGAAACAAACGAACACAAACAAGCGTTCATGAACATAATATTAACACGCTGACGCTTATTAAATATAGTATTTGTCGGAAGTTTGAATTATTTAAATAAAGCACAAAAACTAAAAACACTAATGAACTATTGAACACAATCGAACATAAACGAACACGTTACCGAACGTTCACGAACATAAATGAACGAACGCAGCCTTTGTTCATGTTGGTTCATTTAACTAAACGAACAAAATTTCTAGTTCATGTTCGTTTGTTTATTAAACGAACGAACACGAACCAACGGTTCACGAACTGTTCGCTGAATGTTTGGTTCGTTTGCAGCCCTAATCCAAATTGATAGTGAATATTAACGTGTAATAAAAAAGGACACAAAAATAATATAATAAGATAATATCTTAACCTACCGGAGTTCTAACTTCTCTGGGTCGTAAAGCTTGAAGAAAAGAAGAATCTCATCTATAGTTTTTTCAGGTAGAGGAAGAGGACTTAAATCCTGAAACAAAATACAAATATGGTAAAACTACTTAAAGATTTTGTAGTAACTAGATATTATATATTTATATTATAAATGTTCTAAAGATGATATTACCGGTCCAAGCTCTATCTCCAAGAACAATTTCAGTTCAGCATTTTGAGTCTTATTGGAAGCATCCCTTAATTGCCCAACCTGCAAATTCAATAATGAGTAAAGATATTTTTCAAAATTATGTCCAAAGTTAAACAAAAATATAAATATTATTTTAGTAAAATATAGTAACCAATATAAAGGTTATGAAGAAGTGGAAGTATACAGTTAGTGTTTCCTCCTGTCGAGTCAAAGGTCGATTCGGACGATATGTTTGGTTCTGCCTCTTCGCCCATAACCAAAAACGCTGAAATTGAACGGGTATGCCTAACTCTTTGGCAACTTCTTCCTGCAGCAGAAAATATAGCACAAAAAAAACATTGCAACGGTTCAATAAAAAAACATATCAAAATTAAGAAACATTATGGAATACAAAAAACGTAAGTGTATACGTACCTTGAAACTGTTAAACATCATCTGTTTCTGTATTCGAAAACTGTGAACTTTTTCATGATCAATAAGATCAAAATACAAATCTTTTCCTATCTGTTGTAATAGATCAGCATCACGAGCAACCTATTCAGTGTCAAAGTATACATTAGTGCGATCAAACTATTAAACTTACAGCATTTTAAAAAGTAGTAACAACCTTTATAATAGTGTATAGATGAGCCTCTGCTTTGTATCTTTTCTTGGTTTCCTTCTCTTCCTTCTCTCTTTTCAACCTTATCTAAAAACATACAAATGCAAGACGTTAACTTTGTACTGCACACCATATAAATAATAAAATGCCGGTGTTTTTACCCTGAGATGTTCTGCTATATCGTTCTCATTCACGTCACAAACAATCTTTTCTTTGTCACTCTCACGTATATACACGAGCATGTATGCATTTGAGTATTTTGTGAATTTGAAAGGAGCGTTATTGTAGCCAGGGTTTGTCTGGGGTAACTGTTGAGAAAGAAATGAGACAATAGAAAGAATAAGTTTGCTGTTGAGAAATATATATGAGACAGGTGTCAGTAATTCATCACCTCTTCCTCGCCACCATATTGCTCTTCTAGTGCCCTCTTTAGATCTTCTTTTGTAACCCGTTCGTCATCAAACTTGAACCTGAATAAAAACAAAATAACCAAATTACAAAGACACAAAGAGGAAAGAAGAATCATCAACGCATAACTGATTATTTAGTAAGAATATAAAGGTAGAAAGGGATACTGGGAAAGAATATTATGTTCATGAAGCTATCAAATTTACCTATAGAAGAATCTCGGGGGAGGGGGGTGGTGAAAGTGCACTAATAATAACGTTATTTTACTAATTTCGTGAAAACACCGAAAAAAAGCAGGGGGCGGTTAATCATGCATCATGTGGTGGCGTTGATAGCCGAGAGACTAGAGGGTACATGCACTAATCGGCCTTTGTCTCAATTGCTGAGTGTTATGTGCCTTATATCCAAGGCTTGATGCAAAACTATTATCGAGCCGGGGGTCTCACTGGAAGTAGCCTCTCTATTTCTACGGGGCAGAGGTAAGGCTGTCTACATCTTACCCTCCTCAGACTCTACCTTAGCCTTGCTATTGGTGGGATTTACTGAGTATGATGATGATGATGATCCATATTCTCCCTAATTAAGTTTAACCATTTCTAGGCCTGAACTGAAAGTTCATGAAGTATCCATGAACTTGTTCGTCGGAAACTTCGTTTAGTTAATAAACGGACTGAACATTCATGAAGTGTCCGTGAGCTTATTTGGCGAGAAGTTCGTTTATTTTATAAACGAACAAACATGAACACAACTTTTTGTTCATTTAATTAAAGGAACGAACATGAACACATGTTTTGTTCATTCATTTATGTTCGTTAGTTTATGTCCGTTTCAACTCAAATACACAAGTAGTTGTATTTATATAGATCGTCATCATACTCGGTAAATCCCACCAATAGCAAAGCTAAGGTAGTGTCTGAGGAGGGTAAGATGTAGACAGCCTTACCTCTACCCCGTAGGAATAGAGAGGCTGCTTCCAGTGAGACCCCCGGCCCGATAGTAGTTTTGCATCAAGCCTTGGACATAAAGCACATAACACTCAGCAATTAAGACAAATGCTGATTAGTTGTATTTATAAAGATATTAAACATAAGAGAAACTTTCTAACTACTTATATAAATATAACTAATCGGTAATTGGGCTTTCTAGTAATAAAAATGGGTTTTCAAATGGAATTTAACGTAGTTAATCACTACTTTATAAAAAAATACTTTATGTTCGTTTATGTTTAGTCAATTATGTTCATTTGTGTTGTTTATTTTTGCTAAATTGTGTCCGTTTAAGTTTGTTTATGTTCGCGAACTGTTCATTTAGGGTTTAGACGAACAAACATAAACAAACACAAACATTTCCATTTTCTTAATAAACGAACAGGAACAAAAAATGTGTTTAATTATATGTTCGTGTTCGCTTAAAGTTAAATGATTAAACACGAACATGCTTTTGTTCGTGTTTGTTCGGTTCATCTCCAGATCTAAACATAACCAGAAATAGACCAAGGGTTTAAAAACACACAATAAACGAATAAGAAAAGGGCTCACCATTGATCTGATAAAGTAGGTCTAATGTATGCATAATAGTGTCCACCACTTATGCCGCCACTATGGACCAATACACTGTAAACAGAATAAATATGTAAGCCATGAAGTAAAGTTAAGAACACTCCCTACCCACACAAACACTGACAAAAAATTAAGTATAACACGCAAGAGCTATATTGATACCTGTGAAGAGTGTAAAGGTTGCGGACACTCTTATCTGCATCAGGAGATAGATACTTGCCACCCTCCCTATCAAGATCAAGCTCTAGTGGGAATTCATAACGGTCATTTATCTGCAAAGAGAATCACACTTAAGTTTAAGTATAGTCAGATATCATTACAACACACCACATTATTATAGATGTGTATAGCAACTGTACATTAATGTGCTGAAAAGGAGCAACAATAGAATGGAATGACAAAAATACATAATGTACAAGAAAACGAACAGAAGTGTTTCATTTCATTATAACACTTGACCTGTGGGAATGTAATATGCACTTTTTATATTCTAAACAAACACAATATATCTCTATTTCTACTTTATACCTTGGTTTTAAATTGTGTAATGCGCTCCGATACGTTTGGTTACAAATCTGATGTGTGATGCACGTTGCGAGCGCATCATGTATGCGATGCGCTCTTTATAAAAAAAAATACAAAAAAAAAAATTATACATAAAAATTATACATAAAGAAAATTATAACATATTTAAACTAAAACTGGCATAATAAGAAGATAATAGTTGTGCTTTTTGGTTCAAATCAAGCATAATAAAATGTTTCTAGAACCACAATAAGTGTTTAGGAACCATAATGGTCCAAATCAAGCATATTAAGATAATAATTATTTAAAAAACCCAACCCATTTCATGAAATCTGGAATAAAACATAACAAACAATATTTAAACTAAAACCACTGACATAATAAGAAGATAATAGTTGTGCTTTTTGGTTCAAATCAAGCATACTAAGATAATAATTATTTAAAAAACCCAACCCATTTCATGAAATCTGGAATAAAACATAACAAACAATATTTAAACTAAAACAACTGACATAATAAGAAGATAATAGTTGTGCTTTTTGGTTCAAATCAAGCATAATAAAATGTTTCTAGAACCACAATAAATGTTTAGAAACTATAATGGTCCAAATCAAGCATACTAAGGGGCTGCTTGGCAACATCTGAACCAATAAGTGCTGAATGAATAAGAGGTCTGAATGGGTAAGAGGGTCTGAACCAGTAAGTGCTGAACCAATTAAACGCTGTTTGGTTGCACATCTGAATAATGTGTAAAATGACATTTTTACCCCCTACTTTACCCAACCACCATCAGATCCTTCCCTACACTCCTCCACACCCAATCATACTTTCTTCTTCTTCTTCGATCCATCACACTTTTCCCTTTTCCCTTTTCAGGCTTTCCTAAACCCAATTCCACACTTTCACCCAATTCACACACACATAAAACACAGACATAGAACCTCATCACCATCAACATGAAACACGGTTTCTGGTCAGACCTCCGACCGTCGCTCCCCTAACCTCCTACCATTACACACCTTCCTTGTACTCTCCTACGCAACCACCTGAAAACGAGCAGAGGGAGAGGACGGGAACGAGAAGAGAGAGAGAGAGAGAAGAGTCGGAGGGAAAGAGAGATCGGAGAAGGTGAAGACTCCGGCGGAAGGGCGGCGGTCGTCGGTGGTGAGGAGAGGGAGGATGAGGGCGGCGGTCGGCAGGAGAGGGGTGGGGGCGAGGTCTGATGAGAGGTTAGGGTTTCTTGGCTGATGAGAGGTGAAAGGGGGTAACAATTGTCTTTTTTTTCATTCAGCATGTTCTAATATCTGAATGATTCAGCACTGAATCATTAAGAGGTTTGCCATTAAGAGGCACAACCAAACAGGTCCACCTCTGTCCGAATAAGAGGTCCACCTCTGTCCGATTCATTAAGAGGGTTGCCAAACAGCCCCTAAGATAATAATTATTTAAAAAACCCAACCAATTTCATGAAATCTGGAATAAAACATAACGAACAATGTTGTGAGCATCGGAGCGCATCATGCAATGGGCGCATTATGCAAATCTGCGTAATATTCTTGCATCACATAAATGCAACGCATCAGTTGTGGCGATGCGCTCTCATCAACGCATCGGGCGCCTCAAGCATTATGCGCATTGTAAAACTAATCTTCATACAATATGTAAAGTTATCAACTTTTATGTACAAATAATATAAATTAAACATAATAAAGCTTGATAAACCCTCTATAAAGTTGATAAGTAAAAAAAGATTGATGTTATTACATTATGGAATGAATTATGAAAATCAGCTAAATGGAGGGAATCGCATTCTTTCAGGAATGGTCCATTCTATTCCTCTAGACAAGACATACTAGTTTTTTTATTCATTATAACAAAATAAACTCAGAAAGGCTGAAACAAAATATACTTACTTTTACCATTGTATCCCTCGTGTAATCATATTCAAAACGCTTTAGCTGAAGTTCAAGAACAGGCGGAAAATCAGTAAACAGGACTCCCTTCCTAGCATCCTTGATAGAAAAACATAAAAACAAACATAAATAGTTAATCCAGAATCCCCAAAACATAATTACTATAACATGTGATGGTAAACCTTAAACTCAATAAAACTTTTAATGTGCAATTTACAAACAAGAATTGACATCTAACCTGCAAACCATGTCCTTCAGCATGATATTTATTGTCACCCTCAAGTCGTTCCACTTCAACGTATTTGTCAAAAGAAGCATACACATCTTGACAGCCTTTCACATCAAGTTGAAGATCTGAGATCAAAGTTGTGATGTCATTAATTAAAGTAGGCAAGCACATTCAAACTATACAAGACTGTTTTGCCATGTTCGACAAATATGATACCATAGAATGATTCCTTTCTGGTTGATTTGACGTCCACATTGATGCATTCAAGGTAATTCATATGGTGTCCTTCAAATAACTTTTGTATTGTACCTTCTACAACTGTACCCTGAACAATCAACAAGCAGAAGTTCAAACCAGACATGAAGGTGGTGTTTGGTATGCATAAATGAAATAGGTATTTCCTGAATATTTCTCAACAAAAATGAAATATCACTAAATTCTTGAAAACTATTATAAAAAATAATGAAAATATTTTAATAATTTCATAAACAACTACAACATATATTTTGATTTTGTTGATCTTTATCCTTGAAAACGAATAACTATAAGGTATTTTTTCGGAATGTATTCTAACCAAAAGTATTAATATACATCTACTTATAAACACTATGACGATTAAAAAAAACTGATATTTATTTATAGGTAAAATTAAACTATATAACTTATCTTATAATGAACAAGAACAAGAACTTAAAACCATCAAATAAAAACCTTACCTTCATTTTATCTTCAAGTTTTTCACACAAAACTCGGTTAAGTTCCTGGACATCATGTTGCATGAAAGAATCATACGTATCCCACCCAAAAGATTTTGTCAGTTCTTTTGTTGCAACACTAGCTTCATTGTACTGAAGCTTATAGAACAAGCTTTGAAGAGCCAATGGAATACTGCCAGATGGCATGTCGTTTTCTGTTGTCGGCATATGATACACCGCCTGATATTAAAGTTCACATGAGATGTCTCATGTTCCATTCTAAGCAAATTCAAATAAACGCAGATAATTTATAATTACTTACCTTTCGAAAATAAGGAATATGGTACAGAGTTTGAAGGAGTGAGTTCATGTAACATGTTGCTCCTTGGTTCTTAAGTCCAACATAGCCAGTCTCCTTCTTTGAGTCATATGACCAATAATCAATCACTTTACGTACCGATACATCGGCTTCGATAATACATGTGTCATTCACAAGGTAACCTTTACTAGAGTCATATAGTTCACTTAGAGGCATAAACGATGTGAACCCCCAGTCACTTTCCCTTCCATGAAACTGGTGTTGTGCTTCTGCAAAATTAGAACTTCAATTTTAAGATAAATAAATTTTATGTATAATTTACACAAAACATTCCATAGAAATATGTATACTTTATGCTCTCATATCCTTAAAAGTGTCCTCATACAAATATAAATTACCATCTTGTGCAAATGACACTCAAGTTAATATATGTTATTTACTCCCTACTTAAGCTTCTATGAGATAAAAATTCAAATAAGTCAGACACTTTTTTCATACTTTAATCTTATTTTCTGCAATAATCATCCAACATTTTCATGTACCTTCCCTTGAGAAAAAAAGTAAAAGTGGAACTTGCTCAAAATTAATATTAACAAAATGCTTAGCAGAAACTATTGAACGGTTCGAGTTCCATGATTAGTAATCTCTTTTTCAATATTAAAGGCACTTTCAAGTTGCAACACTTCTATATTATTATCAATGTTCCAACACTTCTATATTATTATCATACTAGTCCAGATAGCTTTGGTTACTTGGCTAACTATAATATACACCCATGTAAATAAAAATGTGTATCCTACTTATGTAGAATTAGCAGCTAAATCGAAAGAACATGTCTAATCCAAATAATGATCCCTATGCATGCAATTCAATATTAAAATTTCACTTCACTAGAAAACAACATATCGTTGGACTTCAATTCATCTCAATAATTTTATAAATTTTACTAGAAAACATCCGTAAAAATTCTCTCACTCAATGAAAAAGTAAGCAAGAAGGCAGTCTCTTAGTCTGTAATCATAATACCCAAAAGACAAAAAAAATTACAGACTCCCATCACTAAACATATAATAAATAATGAAGACAAAGGGTACAACGTTGTTCTCCAATGAAAGCTCATCAACGCAAATCAACTTCATGATAAATAATGTATCAAATCCACTAACTTCCCTTAGTACAGGTTCATATTCATAATTCAAATATATATAG
The DNA here is from genome assembly GCA_030545235.1 of Helianthus tuberosus. NCBI lineage: Eukaryota > Viridiplantae > Streptophyta > Magnoliopsida > Asterales > Asteraceae > Helianthus > Helianthus tuberosus. Next base: position 176,186,802 of record CM060413.1, read on the forward strand.
TTACATAACCCGACGGATTACCATCACACATTCATACCTATTAGTCTATTACATACATTAGCACAATGATGATCACAAGCAAAAAAGTAATGTGACTACAATTGTGAGTTGTTCTGTGATAAACACAAATTTTATCCATCGTAAAGTCTCAGCAACCAAAAGCATAAGGGATAACATACCTTTTTTCACTGTGTATTGACCGTGGATCTGATTAACCACAGACAAGCTAAAGACTGTGAATCGACTCCAATTATACGGCAACGTCGCGAAATCAGCCACATCCAGATACATTGACAAATGTTCAACATTATTTCCCTTTGGAAATACAAGCACACGCCTGCAAAAAGATGATCACCTATGTAAGTAGAAAAAAAAACAAAGAGCATCACAGGTCTATGTAAACCGAAAAAAGGCACGAGATGGTTATTTACCATTTATGTCCCCCAACCGTAAAAACATTAGAGTAAAGCCTTTTGTTCTGACGGGAGAAATTCTCGATTACCCATGTGAATCTAGATGCCTGAGTTTCATTTTCAGGTTGATTCTCTGCTGTGCTAACAACTTCCGCTTGGCCATCCACTAATAAATCCCAATTAACAAATTACAACTTATAAATACAATGAAATAAAACAGCTATCTTCATCACAACACACACAAACAATTAATAATTAGTAATAAGAAGCCTTTAAAAGACATCCATGCAAATCTTGGTTTTAAAAAGCGTACGTTGTACAAAAAGGGCACTTAAGGCACAAAAAGCGCAAAGAAAAGTGATACGCTTTGTGTACGAGGCTGGATTTGTGCTTCGGGATGTTGTACAACGGGCTTTTGGGGTTGTAGAACCCTATAGATTATATATAAGAATTTTATATAATGATTTGGGGCTTGCGTACAGAAAGCTGTGCACTTCTGTGTTTTGCAACTCGGTTTTAGACATTGTCGCCTCGGTGCATTTCTCGCTTTATATAATCAAGATGCAAATGGTACTATAATCACAAGCAAAGTTAATAAAGCCATAAATTAATAAACATTAAAGTATTAAACCTTCCATTTGTTGAGGAGCTTCAACTGGTTGTGTGCCATCCAAAGCATTACGTCCTTCCACAACCTCATTGCGCGCCACAAGCATCTCTTCATCTTCTTGCTGTTTTCAATTGATTAAAACACTACTTTAGCATATGTGCTTTCACTCCAGAAATACACCAACAACGAATCACCTAACTAGTTCTGATCTAAATAAAACCCTAACTCGTCCGTCACATATAGAAAACTTAAAACAAACGCTTCAAAATTGCGTATTAATCCAGAAACATACAAACAAATTTCACCTAACTAATTCTGATCAAACTAAAACCCTAATTTGCCTGCCACAATTAAAAACCTGAAATTAACACTTCAAATTTGCTGATTAATCCAGAAACATACAAATAGTTTCATCTAACTCCTGCTGATCAAACTAAAACGCTAATTCACCCGACAAAAACACAAAAAAAAATACTAAATTAGCACCTCAAAATAGCCGCCTAATCGAGAGAAACATACAAACAATTTTAAAAAAACTAATTCTGGTCAAAACTAAAACCCTAATTGATCCACCACATAAAAAATTAACACTTCAAAATCAACGATTAATCCAAAAACATACAAACAATTTTCACATAACTAATTCCGATCAAACTAAAACCCTAATTCATCTGCCGCATATAAAAAGCCCAAAATTAACACTTCAAAATCTCTGAGAAATTCAAAAACATACAAACACTAATTCTGATCAAACTAAAACCCTAAATATTAACACTTCAAAATCGTCGATTAATCCAAAACATACAAACACTAATTCTGATCAAACTAAACCCCTAATTCACCGACCAGAACCAAAAAAAAATGATCACTTCAAAATCACCAATTAATCCAGAAAAATACAAACAGATTTCACTTTCACCTAACTAGTCATGATCAGACTAAAACCCTAATTCATACACAACATACAAAAACCTATATCAACACTTCAAAATTGCCAATTAATCCAGAAACATACAAACAAAGTTCACAATCACCTAACTATTCATGATCAAACTAAAACCCTAATTCATCCACCACATATAAAAAACCTAAAATCAACACTTCAAAATCGCCAATTAATCCAAAAAACATACAAACATTTTCACCTAACTACTTCCGATCAAACTAAAACCCTAATTCACCCGCCAGAACCAAAAAACCTAAAATCAACACTTCAAAACCGCCGATTAAACTAAACAACCACACTACACACGCTAACAACAAAAACCTAACACGATCACACCTCATTCAACCACGTAAAACCTTCAATCGCAACAAAAACAGCATCCACAACACGTAACAATCAAACTTAAACACATTTACATGTTATCACTAAACTTCAACACGTATAGATACACAGATATAGAGATATAGAAACACGTACATCCAACGGTTGTGACGTAACCATCGTCATGTCTCTGAAACAAACGCGCGATGAACACCGTCCGATCAGCACTCGATCAGTACTCAGCAGTCGCGGAACCCTAGAGTAAGAAAGTGAGTGATGAGAGAGAGTAATTGGGGGTTTTTATAGGCTGTTGAAGGTTTGGAACTCTGTGTGCGATGAAGGAGAAAGGGTTCAATTTTGAGAGAAAAATCGAAAATAATAAAAATAATAATCGAAGAAAGGAGGGATTTGTAAGCATGTAGTCTGTTGTACAAGTAATTGTTGGAGTGGCCAATGGTAGGGTGACACGTGGAGTATGGGTGGGTTTTGGGCTTTTTGGTGTGGGGAAGATGGGTTGTGGATAGGGACTTTTCATGGTAGTGTTTATGTTGTAGCTAAGAAGCTATTGTGTGTAATTGGGCCAGTTGGACTTGGATGCAACTATGTAAGTCTTTTTTTAGTTTACTTTTTATTTTTAACTTTCTTTTTTCCTGTGATTAATAATTAGGCTATTGGGTGTGAGTGTCAAAATCCATGGTGTGGATCACGTTGGGCCACGACGTGAAATGTTGCGCTAGAATGTGTGGCCATTAGGTGAGGTGCTTGCCGTGGAGATTTCCACGAGTGTTGAGGTTAGTCGTGGAAATTGGATGTAGGTGATAATTTTTTTGTTACTTCTTTAAATGGGTGTAGAGTTTGGATTGGGGAGTGGAACCACGCCCCTCATATGTGGAAAAGCTTATACTAAACGACGAAAAAATAGAATAGTTAAACTACATGGGTTGTAAATGAAAAGGCTTATACTAAATGACGAAATAAAATAAAGGACAAAAATGATGAACTTGTAAAACATGTGTTAGATACTTAGATGTTGTACAACACTATTCATCTCCTCTTCTTTTATATTATTATTAACTATAACAATTTTCGTCGAGTACTATAGGATTGCCATATTCCAACTTCTATCTAAGTACACTATGTCACTATCCAGCTTTTAATCTAAGTACATTAGAGGTGTTTTGCTGTAACCCATTAAGAATTACAACTAATTTTATATTTTATAGAAAGTAGAAAATACAACTTATATATATTATTTTTATTTAATATATATTATCTTTTCTATTTTAATTCTTTCATACACGTACATTTACACGCGTCCTTATTTTTATAACGACGTAACCTTTCGTTATTTCGTGATATACCATTACGAATTTTTTTTCTTTACGATTCAATACATTTCTTAACATACTTAACAACGTTAATGACACCGCCGCAACGCACGGAAGCCACCAACTAGTTATATATAATATATAAAGGCATCTTTGTAATTAAACTTAAAAGTACTATAGCTAGTGATGTTCTTTAATATATATTAAAATAGTAATAAAAAATTGAACAGAGTATATTATGTTATATGATTCTAGTTATAAATATGAATTAAAATAATTATAAATGTATATAAACAAAATAAAAATACTTAAATGATAGATGAATTGAACTTGAATTCACGAGCCGAGATCGAACTTTAAATTAAAACTCGACTACTCGAGTTTTTTTAAGTTAAACGAGACACACTCGAACTCGGGTTTTAAACTCGACTGGACTCGTTTACAGCCCTGTTTTTATTCCTTTCATAAACAAACTCGAACTCGGGATTCAAACTCGACTCGACTCGACTTGCTTACAGACATGCTTTTATTCCTTTCATAAAACCGCAAAATGATCATACTATTGTTTTAATATTGTATTTGTTTCTCAATTTTATTAATTTCTTTTGTGGTTCTTAATTCTTAAATGCAATTTATTATTTTAATATTGGTGTTGTTTTAATTTATTTAATAAAAAACTTTAATATTTATTAATTTCTAAGATAGTTCTTAATTCTTAAATGCAATTTATTATTTTAAGTTTTTAACATTAGTGTTGTATTAACTTATTTATTGAAAAGCTTTAATATATGAATTACGTTTTTACATTTTATTATTATTGAAGTAGAAAATGACAAATTTCAAATATCACCTTTAATAAAAAGCTTTAATATATGAATTACGTTTTTACATTTTATTAGGGTGTTAATATTAACACATGGTAAAATCTTGGTTTAAAATGGTGTATACGGGCCGTATAAGGTTATACGGTCCGTATACACCATTTTAAAACAAACATTGGTCGTATACAATGTATAAGATATCTTTATAGGATCGTATAATGGTATACGACCCGTATATATAGAAATTTTTTATGAGTTAATATTCACACATTTGGGTTTTGATCTGGCAGTCTATATAGTGTTCAGAACCATCAAATCGAACTGGCTTCTGCTATCAAGGAAAACGGGTTTCAGTTTTCTTTTTACTTTTAAATAAATCTCATTTCACACATCCGTGTTCGTCAATTGGACATCAGTTGATGTTGATGTCCTAGTTTGGTGGTTTGTTTGAGCTTCCTGTTCTCAAGCTCACAATGATTATCAAGAGTCTGCGTCAATAACTTCCGAGTATATCTTGCAGGTGCTTAATGTTTCTTAATTGGTCGTTTGTCTGCGTCAATAACGACCGTTCGATTTGGTAGTCTATGTAGTGTTCAAAACCATTAAATCGAACGACTTCTGCTATCAAGGAAAACTGGTTTCAGTTTTCTTTTACTTTTAAATAAATCTCATTTCACACATTCGTGTTCGTCAATTGGACATCAATAGATATGGTAACAACTACCAAGGGATATGGATATTTGCATAATTCATTTAGTTTATGTCTGGCACCTTCAATCTTCGTTGCTTCATTAAAATTAACAAAGTGGTCCCGGCTGCATGAAGCTTTGATGTATGTTGCAAGTTAAATCCACAATCAATGTATGTTGGTTAATTGTAAGTATTGCATTTGCGTTAATGAGATGTTAAATGTTTTAATTGCAATTCCAGATCAGTAATGTAATGAGAAGCGTTGAGATAATGGACATCCATCAAGCTCAAAAAGAAAACTTGTGTTCAAAACCATCAAATCAAACTACTTCTGTTATCAAGGAAAATTGGTTTCAGTTTTCTTTTTACTTTTAAATAAATCTCATTTCACGCATTCGTGTTCGTCAATTGGACATCAATTGATGTTGATGTCCTAGTTTGGTGGTTTGTTTGAGTTTGGTGGTATGTTGATGACCATACGCGACAATGTGGTGGTTTTGGAGGGAAGAGATTCACAGTTACGATATTTTAGTTGGGTTACAAATGGGTTGTATCGGTTATTCAGATATTTATTCGGTCATCTTTCCAAACTGCAACACACGAATATGTGGTTCCCAATTTGTAACATATCATCACAAAGCCCCCTGTGTTTACATGCAGTGTACAATGTTCTAATATCACCATATTGCTGCTATCAAGTTTAAGGATGCATTTCACGGTAAACGATGGGCCTGCTATTAGGGGAATTATAACTATACCCTAATGATGGATATGGTTACAACTACCAAGGGGATAATGGATATGGTAACAACTACCAAAGAGATAATGGATATGGTAATAACTACCAAGGGGATAATGGATATGGTAACAACTACAAATGGAGAAACTTCTTCGAGCTAAATGTTGATATCTCATCCTTCTTGTCTAAGGTTTTCATCAACTGACTGATAGGTAACGTTACTCTGCTTGTCCTCCGATTTAAACGGCGTGTTCCGATCAAGTCATGAAGATCACTCTGAAGGAGTTGATCATGACGACTGTAATAAAACGAAACATGATCCCAAATTGTCTAGAGAAGCGCTTTTATTATGTGAATAGTTTTCTTTTACAATTTGTTAATTGTAAGTATTGCATTTGCGTTAATGAGATGTTAAATGTTTTACTTCAAATTTTCAACCTCAGTTTCCAACATAACACGTCCCATTTCATCTTTTTTACCCTTTTCTTTGATTTCAACAATTCTAGTTCTCCTTTTCCTTCAATTTTCAGAACCTTTATTGTGAACTTGAGAACAGGAAGCTCAACAATGGTGGTAATAAGTCTGCTTATGACTTTGTTTATCTACCCATTGATTTCAAAAAAAGTTATTAACTAACTCAAACAAAGTTTGTAGTTCTAAACACAAGGCTCAAGGAGCTTACGTACGCATGAAGTTAATAATCTGAACCCCTAATGAAATAAAGTTACTCACAAAGAAAGTTGTTTAATTGTATACGGGTCGTATAACGTTATACGGCCCATATACAAGACATAAAACAGTGCTCGTATGTTGAGTATACGATCGAATAAAAAATTCAAATGGTTGTATACGGCCCCGTAGAACTTTATACGAGACGTATATAACTTTGTTGAATCTGTTGTCGCATCTCTATACATTGATTATGGATTTAACTTGCAACATACATGGATGATTTGTTCACGTTCAATAAGATTGCGTAATTATATTTAATGAAGCAACGGGGATTGAAGGTGCCAAACAGAAACTAAATGAATTGTGCAACACTTCATGAATTTGAGTTCATTAAGAAGTAATGGCGACAACCCATGTAGTGAATAGTTCATCCTTCATATCTATTTCACACTCAAATCAACCCATCCTCCGATTTAAGCGGCGTGTTCTGATCAACGTTTATCGACATTGTTACATGTGATGAAGAAACCCTAAAACGGAACATAATCCCATATTGTCTAGAGAAGCGCTTTTATCATGTGTCATATGGTAACAACTACCAAGGGGGTATGGAAGTTATTAATACAGACTCTTGATAATATCACTATATTATTGATACATAATCTTTATAATCTCACTATATCAACAAAAGTCAACACATTTCCATTCATTACAAACCAACTTCAGTACATTATAGCTACAAAACATAGTCTACAACAGCATGTTCATTGACTGAATACAAATACAAATACAAATACAAATACAAATACATAGACAACAAACAAGATCCAACTTCAAAACAGGTAAAACTTCCAAGTTCTTGCTTTTTCTTCAAGTGTTCTTCTTTGTTCTTTTTTTGTTCTTGACTTATCTTTAACTTATCTTCATACTTGTTCTTGCACTTCAACATAAACTTATCGCGATAGTTGATATGATTAGACACAACGGTTCTTAAATTCCAGAAACTAAATGAATTATGCAACATTTCTGCATTTTATCTATCATATCAGAACATTGTTTAAGCAAGAAGTTGCTATCAAGTTTACAAATGCAAAAGCTGGTTTTAGTTTTCTTTTACAACTGGTTAATTGTAAGTATTGCATTTGCGTTAATGAGATGTTAAATGTTTTACTTGCAAATATAAACGTTTTACTTCAAATTTTCAACCTCAGTTTCCAACATAACACGCCTCAGTTCATCTTTTTTACTCTTTTCTTCGATTTCAACAATCAATAAGGTATTTGGTTTCAAGTGCAATCTTGGATTAATCATTGACGTAGTAAAATATGACCTTTTACAGCAACCATATCGAAATTCTAGTTCTCCTTTTCCTTCAATTTTCAGAACCTTCATTGTGAACTTGAGAACAGGAAGCTCAACAATGGTGGTAATAAGTCTGCTTATGACTTTGTTTATCTACCCATTGATTTCAAAAAAGTTATTAACTAACTCAAACAAAGTTCGTAGTTCTAAATCCTCAACGTTACTGCGTTTTCGTCAATTCCACATATACTAATTAAAAAATAAAGTTGGTTAATTGTATACGAGTCGTATAACGTTATACGACCCGTATACCAGACACAAAACAATGCTCGTATGTGGAGTATACGATCGAATAAAAAAAAACATTGTATACGACCCGTATCACTTTATACGAGTTGTATACTACTGCAATTAGCCTGCAGTGACGGTGAAAATGTGAAGGTTATTGGTTATGATGATTAAAGGGTGGTGAGATGTTAAATGAGTTCCTCACCGTTCACCCCTTTTTTAGCTGCTTCTCTTGTTAAGTTTTCTGTATTGACAACTAGTGCCTACCAAATAGGAAAAGCGACTTCTAGTACAATTAGCAGCAAAGTTGTTACAAACCTTACAAACACCATCTAAAAACTTATACTGAATAGTTGATATGATTAGACACAACGGTACCGATGCTCCCCATAGCGATGAACTAGGTTGTATAAAACCCTTGTCAAGTAGTTCATCCAATTGTTTCTTCAGTTCCTGCATCTCCCGTGGGTGCTAATCGATAAGGTGCCTTGGCAATCGGTGTCGTTCCTGGTACTAGGTAAATCCTAAATTCAACCTCTCTATCAGGCAATAATCCAGGTAATTCTTCTGGAAAAACATCTAAGAATTTAGATACTACAAGAATAACTTTTAATTCTTTCCCTTTAGTGTTAATGATTATGGAAATCATATACACTAGTGCTCTTTTCCTTACACAACTTGCAGCTTTCATTACAGAGATGAATTTTGTTGAACTGGTTGGTTTGTCTCCTTTAGTTGGGATCTTTTCACCACTTGGTGTACTTACTTGTACAAACTTTTGATCACATAAAATACTGGCATGATTGGCTACCAACCAATCCATTCCTAATACAACATCGAATCCAGTTAGATTCATTGGGTAAAGGTTAGTAGAAAAATTATGGTTTAGAATTTCTATTCTTGCTCCCTGCAAGATTTCACTTATCTTAATAGAATCTCCATTTGCTGTCTCCACCAGACAGTCTTGTCGAAGTTTAGTTAATGGTTGGTTGAGATGTTGGTAGAAAGCAGTATTGATAAAACTTTGGTTTGCACCAGAGTCAAATAATACTTTGGCAAAAATATCATTAACTATAAACGTACTGGCAGTCACATCCGGAATCATCTTAGCTTCTTCAGTTGTCAGGACAAATGCTCTGGCATTCTTCTTGGGTCCTTCAGTTGGCTTATCTTTGCTGGTTGTCGCTAGAGCTAGTTTCGGACAGTTCGGTTTGATGTGACCAGTTTCTCAACAATTGAAGCATAGCCTATTGCTAGGTTTCCTCCTACAGTCTTCTTCTTTATGTCCAGACATTTTGCAAAAGTTGCAGTATATTGAGCACCTTCCAGAGTGCTTCCTTTTGCAATACTTGCAATAGGGTGCAGAGGAAGAACTTGTACCTTTCCCACGTTTGGAATTACCGTAGCGAAATTCTTGGGTAAGCCTTTGAGCTAGGTTCTTTCTCTGGTTTTCTTCTTGTGTGCGTACCAATTCATCAGTCAGGGTGTTGGCTAGTTCTACTGCTTCTTCTATGGTTTGGGGTCTAGCTGCCTTGACTACGTGTCTGATCTCACTAATTAATCCCCAAATATAACGGGAGATTAACACTGACTCAGGTGAGGCTAAGGTTGGTACCATCCTAGCATATTCAAAGAATATGGCAGTGTAACCTTTGCAGTCTATTCCAGTCATTTTAAGATCTAAACTTATTGGCAAATTGTTCTTTTTCATTAGGAGGACAGAATTTTCTTTCGACTATATCCTTAAAGTTAGTCTAGTCCATATTATAAACTCTGTCACTTCTTCTAGACTGGAGAATGATATTCCACCACTCGAGGGTTGCATTTTTTAAAAATTAGAAGCAAACATATTCTTATCTTCGTCTGCACATTTACTTATTTTTATGACTGCTTCTGTCTTTTCTATCTAACGTAAGGCTGCAATGGCCCCTTCATTGCCTGAGAATTCTATTGGTTTGCAGGCCAAGAAGTCATTATAAGAACAACCATATGAGATGGTTCTTCTTCTTTTTGGAATTGGGGCTTGGATCAGTGGTCTGTGATTTTCATTCACACTATGACTTGGTTCAGTGGGTTGACGTTTACTTCCAGTTACATATTTATTATTTTCTGCTTCTTTAACAGTTTTGATAATATAGAGCATAGCATCTATAATTCCTTGTGCAACTAAATGTTCGATGGCACTGTTATTCGCTTGGTTTTCGTTATTATCATTATTCTGGGTTTCCTGGTTAACTTCGTTCAACATCTGAATTGTAAACATTTATCAGGTATCAATATCACAGAATAAAATTTAATACAAACATTTATACAAGCAGATTGATCAAAAACTTCGAACATTGTGACTTTACTTTTTTTATATATCTATATATATGCATCGATTACAACTGAAAACTAAACACACTAGTAGTTATGCATTAATATCTATTTTAGTCTATCTATTTTAGTTGGTCATATATATATTTATATATAATCAAAATACAAAATTACACACATATCCATGTATTATACTAGGTATCGTGTATCCAATACTGTATCTCACGCTCGACGTACTTCCACACTAGCTTCTCTCCTATTTGACGAATTCTATCTCCTTCTTCCATTAACTCGTCACCATATGAGCGAAGTTCTTCCAATTTTTCTTGGTTCATAGGTGGCATGGGTGCTGGTACTGGATCAGGGTATCGAGGTATGGGTTGTCCGTAAGGGTATGGGTTTCTTATCACGATCTGCTTATACCAGTCGTTGTTCTAGAATGGGTCTAAAGGGTTCAGATCGGTATACCGAGCTATGGGGTTTGGTGGGGGAATTCTGGGGATCTCATAGGGGTCAACTGCTGGGATTGGGAATTGGTTTTCCTGGTCGGGTTCTAACATTTGTTGGTCTGGAAACAAGGGTAACAGTGGTGGTTCAGCTATCTGGTTCAGATTAGCGTCTGCTGCTGTAGGGGCTAACATATGGAAATCTGCTAACTGCCTATCAAGTTCCTCTTCCCACAATGGTCTATTAACTGCTTCCTGAGTTTGTGCATTCACTTCCCTTTTCGCTCTTGCTAACTCTCTCTGTTGCTGAAGTTTCTTCATCCTCTTCCTCCTTCTCTCATGTGCTCCTCTACTAAGCCATCTTCTCTTTTTAGGAGAGAATGGCTCCTCAGACTATGCCTTAAAGACAAATATTCCTTCCTCAGTATCAGCTGAGTATCCTGAGGGGTTTGGCTGAGATGAGGTTCCTTAATCTTTTGGGGAACTAGCTAATTGACGATAAGTGTCGGATGTACCTTACTCACTCATACTGTAAACTAACAAATTGTTAAATAACACAAAACAATAATATATATATTTACACAGAATCTCATAAATTATTTCCTAACACAGTTGATTAAAATTTAGGTATTGGCAAAACACCTAAATAGCTTAAACTAGTGGTTGTAGCTCTGATACCACCTTATGTCGCAGCCCCCGACCCCTACCCCGGAAGCGGGAGCCACGACCCAGTCAAGTGGTATCGATGTTTATTAATTTCGCAGCGGAATTTATACATCAGGACCGTAGTTAGGAAATATAATCAGAGTTTAAAACACCAAACTTTTATAATAAATAAATGGGATAAACCCAAGTTTTCATTACAATACATTTGTTGGGATAAACCCTAGTTTATTGAAAACAAAATCTCCTTTTTATTTAAGTAACTTTTATAGCCACATCTTTAAGCCTTCAGTGCTCTCCAGCTGGCTTCTATTAGCTTCACATTAAGTTACCTGAAACGCGTTTTAAAAAGGTTTTTCCAGCAAGAAATAGTGGCGAGTGCATCCCAGTTTAATCAAAACATCTTTTATAACTTTACAGTATTGAAAGCGATTACAATGTTTATATCTACAAATATACTCATTCAGTACTGTCAATCCTGACTTGTGGGTCATGTTACTCATTGGCCAACTCTTTGTCCAATAGTAACGGATTTCAAATAATGTATACAAAACCCCAATATACTGGCAACAATTGTAGAATACATAAACTCAATCACTATTAAGTATAATTTAAAACATTTGAGGTTTTCACAAAAAAAGGTTTACAAAAAAGGGAATGACTCACATTGTTGACTTAGGTGATACTACTATAGCTTCCTGGTGATTCACCTGGTTATTATCAATTAAAATTAAACAATGCACACGTGTTATTAAGATAACCCAAATCACATTAGCCATACAACACGAGACAGAACTCCAACGACCGAGTCAGGCAGAGCCTTGACATGCGTTACGGAGCCCTAGATCAATCGGGTAGGGTAACAAATACGTGATCGGGGGTTATAATACTTACAACGAGGCAGAGCTTCGCTTTTTAGGGGGGTATTATTCTTGAGAGTTTTAGCCTACTAGAGATTTGAGAGAGAATTTAGAAATGAACGACGATTAAATGGGGCCTGAGGTCCCTTTTATAGGGCTGATCGAAGGGCAGCTCGCACCCAGCGACGCCCCCTTGCTTCTCCTTCGTGGCCCGTGATGGACTTAGGGTAGGTCCTAGCCTGGTCGAGTCAACCAGGTAGCCTTCACACGTGTTAGGACACGTGGCTCAAGCGGGTTCCGCCTGGTGTAATTCCGTTGCTTCCCGCGACAGACACAGGGGAATGGGTCGCGGCCCGCGAACGACTCCTGTTTTTTTGTTTTCTTTGTTTTTATTACTATTAAGGTTATTTGGGACCGTTAACGAGTATACGGTGAAACACCCCGCGTTTAGAAAGTCAAAGTACAAGTCAAAGTCAAAGGAAGAAAAGATTGCTAATTGCGATCTGGCACTGCTTGCCTAATTACTGATTTATGCTTCTTGGCTTGTAATCGAATTCTATTATTTGTTTACTTTAGTTGTATTATGTGGAGCATCTATAACAAATCGAGGTTTAATCGCAGCCACAATCACTAATCGACTTATCGCTAATCGCATCGCTATCGCATTCGCAACTCGAATTATGTGTTCTGGATATTGTTTTACGTGTGTGTGTGCTATTATGTGTTACTTGTGTGTGTAGATGATATGTTTGTAGTGTTTAATCGAAAACATACTCGCAACTCTATCGCAACGCAATCTAATCGCAGACGCTAAACGCAAGTTATTTATGTTGATTGTATGTTAGGTGCAGTAGTTAGGTTATTTGTGTAACTAATGGGTAATACTATCGCATCGCTCACTCGAAACGCATCACAACGCTCAACACGCAAAACGACACACCGAAACCCAACTCGCCGGACCACTTTGATCGAATGACCATTCGATCGAATGGTCATCCGAACGGATGACCATCCGATCGGATTCCGATAGGATGGCCATCCGATCGATGTGCCATCCGATCCGTCACATGTGCGCCCTTTCCTCTTTTGGCAACCTATAAATACCCCCTGTCACATCACCAACAGTGATGTGACAACTCTCTCGTTCGACCAACGCCTCCAGCCCTCTTTTCCTTCGAACTCTCGCGATTCTTGTAGGTTTTCAACTCAAATCTTGTATTTCTATGATCTATATGCACTTCTTCATCATTTTCACCTTTGAATCTTCACTTTTAACCGTGAAATAAATGGATTTGAGGTGTTCTAGGGTGATGTCATCATGGGGTTTTCATGAACTTCAAGTTTTGGCCTCATTCCACCAAGAATAACTCAGATCTACATGATTTCCACATGTTTTGACACTATTTTCGCAGGTATCAATATCACAGAATAAAATTTAATACAAACATTTATACAAGCAGATTGATCAAAAACTTCGAACATTGTGACTTTACTTTTTTTATATATCTATATATATGCATCGATTACAACTGAAAACTAAACACACTAGTAGTTATGCATTAATATCTATTTTAGTCAATCTATTTTAGTAGGTCATATATATATATATATATATATATAAAATCAAAATACAAAATTACACACATATCCATGTATTATACTAGGTATCGTGTATCCACTACTGTATCTCACGCTCGACGTACTTCCACACTAGCTTCTCTCCTATCTGACGGATTCTATCTCCTTCTTCCATTAACTCGTCACCATATGAGCGAAGTTCTTCCAAATTTTCTTGGTTCATAGGTGGCATGGGTGTTGGTACTGGATCAGGGTATCGAGATATGGGTTGTCCGTAAGGGTATGGGTTTCTTATCACGCTCTGCTTATACCAGTCGTTGTTCTAGAATGGGTCTAAAGGGTTCAGATCGGTATACTGAGCTATGGGGTTTGGTGGGGGAATTCTGGGGATCTCATAGGGGTCAACTGCTGGGTTTGGGAATTGGTTTTCCTGGTCGGGTTCTAACATTTGTTGGTCTGGAAACAAGGGTAACAGTGGTGGTCCAGCTATCTGGTTCAGATTAGCGTCTGCTGCTGTAGGGGCTAACATATGGAAATCTGCTAACTGCCTATCAAGTTCCTCTTCCCACAATGGTCTATTAACTGCTTCCTGAGTTTGTGCATTCACTTCCCTTTTCGCTCTTGCTAACTCTCTCTGTTGCTGAAGTTTCTTCATCCTCTTCCTCCTTCTCTCATGTGCTCCTCTACTAAGCCATCTTCTCTTTTTAGGAGAGAATGACTCCTCAGACTGTGCCTTAAATATAAATATTCCTTCCTCAGTATCAGCTGAGTATCCTGAGGGGTTTGGCTGAGATAAGGTTCCTTAATCTTTTGGGGAACTAGCTAATTGACGATAGGTGTCAGATGTACCTTACTCACTCATACTGTAAACTAACAAATTGTCAAATAACACAAAACAATAATATATATATTTACACAGAATCTCATAAATTATTTCCTAACACAGTTGATTAAAATTTAGGTATTGGCAGAACACCTAAATAGCTTAAACTAGTGGTTGTAGCTCTGATACCACCTTCTGTCGCAGCCCCCGACCCCTACCCCGGAAGCGGGAGTCGCGACCCAGTCAAGTGGTATCGATGTTTATTAATTTCGCAGCGGAATTTATACATCATGACCGTAGTTAGGAAATATTATCAAAGTTTAAAACACCAAACTTTTATAATAAATAAATGGGACAAACCCAAGTTTTCATTACAATACATTTGTAGGGATAAACCCTAGTTTATTGAAAACAAAATCTCCTTTTTATTTAAGTAACTTTTATAGCCACATCTTTAAGCCTTCAGTGCTCTCCAGCTGGCTTCTATTAGCTTCACATTAAGTTACCTGAAACGCGTTTTAAAAAGGTTTTTCCAGCAAGAAATACTGGCGAGTGCATCCCAGTTTAATCAAAACATCTTTTATAACTTTACAGTATTGAAAGCGATTACAATGTTTATATCTACCAATATACTCATTCAGTACTGTCAATCCTGACTTGTGGGTCATGTTACTCATTGGCCAACTCTTTGTCCAATAGTAACGGATTTCAAATAATGTATACAAAACCCCAACATACTGGCAGCAATTGTAGAATACATAGACTCAATCACTATTAAGTATAATTTAAAACATTTGAGGTTTTCACAAAAAAGGTTTACAAAAAGGGGAATGACTCACATTGTTGACTTAGGTGATACTACTATAGCTTCCTGGTGATTCTCCTGCTTATTATCAATTAAAATTAAACAATGCACACGTGTTATTAAGATAACCCAAATCACATTAGCCATACAACACGAGACAGAACTCCAACGACCGAGTCAGGCAGAGCCTTGACATGCGTTACGGAGCCCTAGATCAATCGGGTAGGGTAACAAATACGTGATCGGGGGTTATAATACTTACAACGAGGCCGAGCTTCGCTTTTTAGGGGGGTATTATTCCCGAGAGTTTTAGCCTACTAGAGATTTGAGAGAGAATTTAGAAATGAACGACGATTAAATGAGGCCTGAGGCCCTTTTATAGGGCTGATCGAAGGGCAGCTCGCGCCCAGCGACGCCCCCTTGCTTCTCCTTCGTGGCCCGCGATGGACTTAGGGTAGGTCCTAGCCATGTCGAGTCAACCAGGTAGCCTTCACACGTGTTAGGACACGTGGCTTAAGTGGATTCCGCCTGGTGTAATTCCGTTGCTCCCTGCGACAGACCCAAGGGAATGGGTTGCGGCCCGCGAGCGACTCGTGTTTCTTGTTTTCTTTGTTTTTATTACTATTAAGGTTATTTGGGACCGTTAACGAGTATACGGTGTAACACCCCGCATTTAGAAAGTCAAAGTACAATTCAAAGTCAAAGGAAGAAAAGATTGCTAATTGCGATCTGGCACTGCTTGCCTAATTACTGATTTGTGCATCTTCGCTTGTAATCGAATTCAATTATTTGTTTACTTTAGTTGTATTATGTGGAGTATCTATTACAAATCTTGGCTTGCATCGCTATCGCATTCGCAACTCGAATTATGTGTTCTGGATATTGTTTTACGTGTGTGTGTGCTATTATGTGTTAATTGTGTGTGTAGATGATATGTTTGTAGTGTTTAATCGAAAACTTACTCGCAACGCAATCTAATCGCAGACGCTAAACGCAAGTTATTTATGTTGATTGTATGTTAGATACAGTAGTTAGGTTATTTGTGTAACTAATGGGTAATACTATCGCATCGCTCACTCGGAACGCATCACAATGCTCAACACGCAAAACGACACACCGAAACCCAACTCGCCGGACCACTTTGATCGAATGACCATTCGATCGAATGGTCATCCGAACGGATGACCATTCGATCGAATGGTCATCCGAACGGATGACCATTCCGATCGGATGGCCATCCGATCCGTCACATGTGCGCCCTTTCCTCTTTTGGCAACCTATAAATACCCCCTGTCACATCACCAACAGTGATGTGACAGCTCTCTCGTTCGACCAACGCCTCCAACCCTCTTTTCCTTCGATTTCTCGCGATTGTTGTAAGTTTTCAACTCAAATCTTGTACTTCTATGATCTATATGCACTTCTTCATCATTTTCACCTTTGAATCTTCACTTTTAACCGTGAAATCAGCGGATTTGAGGTGTTCTAGGGTGATGTCATCATGGGGTTTTCATGAACTTCAAGTTTTGGCCTCATTCCACCAAGAACAGCTCAGATCTACATGATTTCCACATGTTTTGACACTATTTTCGCATAGATCTAAACATTTTTATGGTTAGAAGGAATGAAAGATGGTTTCACAACTTTCTTTCAACTCTTTTACACTCATTGCACTCAAAACTGATAGAATCGGAGCTCGTTCAGGCCTTCTACTCGTTTCTAGTGAAGTGTTGATCTGAGATCTGATTCCTATCAAAGAGACAACGGATTTCGGATTAAACGTGAACAACCGTCACGAACAGTTAACTGATCGGACTGGGTTGATTCCCATCCGATCAGGTAGTCTGGACTTGGTGGGGTTTCCGTTGTTTAACACGTTGTCATACCGTCTCAATCAAACCGCAAAACCTTTCAAAATTAACGAATTTCAAAACGAACCAGTCACCCAATCGGATTTCCGTCCGATCAGATTGCCATCCGATCGAACGACAATCCAATTGGATTGAATTATGGTTCCAATACTTAACATTTTCATAATTTTAAAAAATCATTAGTTCTAACGGATTGCCATCCGATCGGAAGACCATCCGATCGAATGACAATCCTGCTGTGAACTTGTTCTCTGAGAAATGTCTAACCGACGGATCGCCATCCGATCGAATGACCGTTCGACCGGGCGACCTGAAAGGTAGAGATACTTCTTTGTTTTCAAAATGCTACAACGAAAACTTCAAAGCCATCATACACAAACACATCCATCCCAAACGAATGTCAATCCGACCGGATTGTCATTCGATCGAATGACTATCCGTTCGGATTGTCATCCGATTAGATGACCATTCCTCACTCGGTTCACTCTTCACCATTTAACGGGCCGTTCATTCGCTTATGCTATCGTCCTGTAATCAGGCTTACTTTAGCGCTCCCTTCAATCCAACCACAGATCGTGTTTAGCCGCTACCATATCTGTGAGTATACTCGATCCCTTTTTGCTTTAAGCACTTTTGGGTGTTACATACGTTACTTATATCAAATCACATCGACCACACAACACAAACACTTTTATACGCTAATCGTTACTGCATGTTATACGTGTTACTCGATGAATGCTTGTATGTTATGTTTACACAGTGATTGTTGCCTGACACCTTAGTAATGATAGTACTATAGTTTGGACTCAGCACCTGTCGTGGACAGGGGTTGTTAAGGGCTTTACTTCACGTGTCCCAGTGGGGATACGTGTTGCGCATTCTACAACTCGCAGTCACGTCTGTGCATATTTCATTGTCGATAACCTACTAGCTTCACTTTGCTAGATGTTACATGCTGGTTATGCGTAAACGCTTTTGAATTCTATTATACTATCAAACTTGTATGATCACCTTTACACTATCTGTATTGACCTCTATTTTAACGTATGTGACAGGTGTTTAGGATGCTTTTGCTTGTTAGCTGCTATGGAATCGAGCTAGGAGAGTCTAGAAACAAACTAAATAAAATCTGAGTTGTCGGAATGGATATTTGTCTTTGAGAACAATGTCTGTAATAACTGTTTTATTTTATATGTTTGTGGTATGGGACATGAACCTTTAATATATAATAATTAATAGTTGTTATGGATTCTCCTGGACAATCTGTTTCGCTCAGTGTCGCGCCCCGATGTTTCTGTCATCGGTTGGGGTGTGACAGATTGGTATCAGAGCCATAACTATAGGGAATTAGGCAAGACTCGACCTAGTCCGGGTCGATGTCTTAGAAACGACCTAGTCTATAGTCTAAGTACCAACAGACCAATTTGTGCAAACCCGGTAGGGGTTCTGCACGAGCCTATTTGTGTTATGCTTTCTCGAACTCATTCTCACACGAACACTACACATCGCACACTATTTTTCAAAAATAAACAAGTGATTAGATCGAGACTAGGTGTGAAAACCGCAAACTCTCGATTGGATTGCTTGTTCAACGCGCATTTATACTATAAAACACGAGAATTTGTGTTGAATCAGGAGTGAAATCCATACTTCGACGCAAATTTTCCTCTCCATCGCATCAAAACAGGAATAAAGTCGTTAAGTTAGGGGTGAAACCCGAACCTCGATAACTTGTTCCGCTCCTCATTTTGGTTTTACAAAACTCTCACCAAAGTCTCGACGGACTCCAACGACTTGAGCCACGCTATAACTGGAAGGATGCGTGCCGATCGCCCAGATCGAGGCGAGAGCACAGTCCGGAAAGCAAAAGTGTGTACACAAAGTCCTTGAGAATAGTCGAACCACTTTGGGTAGTCAATGTCTAAAACACCCGAGACAACCTATCCTCAATTTTATGTGTTTCGATTCTGGATTTTCCGCCGCTGACTCTGTGATTTCTCGCTTTCATGTGGACATTTTATGTGTTTTATGTGGTTTTTACTTGTTTATGTGTTTTGATTTTGGTGATTTATTCGCTTCTCGCTTTCGCTTTGATCAACACACACAACTCGCACTGCACATCTATCTCAATACGCTAACAAATCACTCGCTATGCTACTCGCTGTATACTCGCTAATCACAATCGCTATTCTCGAACGTGCGAACCTTGAATGATAGGTGAATATGTGCAATATAGGAAGGTGAATACGTGCAAAATATAGTGTGGTTTCTGTGTCTTATGTGCTCTATGTGCCCTATGTGCTTTCTGTGCTTATGTGATTACGTGCTTCTGTGAATTTTGTGCCTATGTGATGTTGTGCTTTGATGTGTTCCTGTGCTTTATAGAGTAGACTTGGGTGAATCGCTAGACTATACTAGGGTTGATTGAAATTGTGTCTGAGTCCTGTGACGATGTCTGTTGCAGACAATGTCATCATTTGGATCACACACTTCTCGCTCCGTACGTCGCAACAATGAGGACAAACGCATCGCTGCTCTAGTCGCCAAGCAAATGGCGAAAGTCATCCCGCAAATTGTTAGCGAGCTGAACAAAAATGCTAGCAAGTCCTCGGAAGAGTCCAGGACTGATACTCCTAAAGCAGCTTTTAGCTTCAAGTAGTTCAAAGCATGCGGACCCAAAGAATTTACCGGCGAAGATGGGCCAACGGCCATGTTCCAATGGTTTGATTCAATCGAAGTCACCCTGCGCTAGAGTGGCTGTCCAGAAAACATTCGTACTGTTAACGCCACCGGCGTCTTCCAATCTAGGGCTCTGGATTGGTGGACGACCGAGAGAAATAAATGAGGGAACGATGCAGCATTTGGGCTGACGTGGGACGAGCTGAAGGACATCATGATGCAAGAGTTCTGCCCTCCCCACGAACTCCAAAAGCTGGAGGATGAATTCTGGCGTATCAAGCAGGATGGTGGAGACAACACTGGTTTAACTGCTCGCTTCAAGCAGCTAAGTATCATCTGCCCGGGTCAAGTTACTACCCCTGAGATAACGATCAAGAAGTATATTCGTGCTCTGCCGGATTGTGTCGCAGACTTTGTGCAGGCCGCCAAAACAACAACTATCGAGGAAACCTACCTGCTCGCTGCTGAGATAAACGATAAGCGGGTCAGGGCTGGTTATTTCGATAAAGTTGCCAAGAGTCTTCATCAAGTCACCGCTGCTCCCACCGCTGAAACTACCGCCGCACCGCAATCTTCAAAGCTCTCACGTCGCAAGAGAAAGAACAACAGCTCCAGCAACAAGAACTGTGCCGTAATTGCCGCACCACTCCAAACCGTGCCTGCCCAACTGCAACCGCAAAACCGCCAAGTAGCGGCGCCTGTGGCCAATGCACTACCAGCAAAGCGTGCATACACTGGCCCACATCCGCTCGGCCCTCCTTGTACCTATCATCACCCGGTTGGTATCGCTTGCCAGTTTTGTGTTTGTGCAACCTGTACGTCCACTTTACTGCTAATTGTCGTACCGAGCCTCACCAAGCTCCAGCTCCAGCTCAAGGTCAAGCTCCTGCACCACAAGCTCTCCTTCCTGCTCCCCAGGGCCAACAAGAAGCTCCTGCACCCGCTGCTCACGCTAGAGCTTGCTTTGCAAGTGGTGATCCCAACCACTTTGCAAACATGTGCCCCAACAGAGTGGTGAAGCAAGAGCCCCAGCAGCAGCCGCAACAACATCAACAATACCAGCCTCAGCAGCAGCAGCAGCAGCAGCCTGCGGACGTGCTTTCAACATCAACGCCCACCAGGCTCAAGCAAACAACAACGTGGTTAATGGTACGTTCCTTGTGAATGGTATATATGCTTCGTGTTTATTTGATACTAGAGCGGATAACTGTTTTGTATCGTTTGAATTCGAAAAGCTCCTTAATCATAAGCGCGTTTATCTCCCCTTGACGTTCGATGTAGAAGTTGCCACTGGAAGAACCGTCGCTGTCAATTCTGTCCTACGTGATTGTACGCTTGAACTCAACAATCACGTCTTCCCTATCGACCTTTATCCCGATGCAGCTCGGTAGTTTTGACATCATAGTAGGCATGGATTTTCTTAGCGAGAATCGTGCTGAAGTTGTTTGCTTCGATAAGATGATCCATTTCTCGCTCGCTAATGGTGATCAACTATGTGTGTATGGCGAAATTCCTTCGAAAGGTCTTAAACTTATGTCGTGTGTCCAGGCTAGCAAGTATCTCCGCAAGGAATACCAAGCTTTCTTGGCGCATATTGTAGTAGCGGAGAAAAAGGAAGTTAAGGCGATAGACAAGGTGCCTGTGGTTCGTGATTTTCCTCGTGTCTTTCCTGATGATTTACCTGGTTTACCTCCAACTCGTGATATCGATTTCCGAATCGACCTCATTCCTGGAGCAAATCCTGTTGCTAGAGTGCCTTATCGTCTCGCTCCTTCTGAAATGCGCGAACTCTCGAGTTAGCTCCAGGAACTGCTTGATAAAGGCTTTATTCGCCCTAGCACCTCTCCTTGGGGCGCGCAAGTTCTTTTCATTAAAAAGAAGGAGGAGACGTTCCGGATGTGCATCGACTACAGGGAATTGAATAAGCTGACTATCAAGAATCGCTATCCCTTGCCTCGAATCGATGATTTGTTTGATCAGTTACAAGGTGCTACGTGTTTTTCGAAGATTGATCTAGGCTTAGGCTATCACCAATTACGCATTCAAGAGGCGGATATACCTAAAACCGCTTTCCAAACCCGTTACGGTCACTATGAATTCGTTGTTATGCCCTTTGGTTTAACCAACGCACCCGCGGTTTTCATGGATCTGATGAATCGCGTGTGTAAACCATTTCTCAACTGCTTCGTCATCGTGTTCATCGATGATATCCTGATCTATTCCAAGTTGAAAACCGAACACGCGCAACATCTCTGTTTGGTTCTTGAGTTACTCCAGGGAAACCGTCTTTATGCCAAGTTCTCCAAGTGCGAATTCTGGCTTGAGGAGGTCCAATTCATGGGTCACATTGTCAATAGTCAAGGTATTCACATCGATCCCGCGAAGATCGAAGTTGTTAAGAGTTGGGTTACACCCAAGAACCCGTCTGAAGTCCGTTCTTTTCTCAGACTAGCGGGCTATTATCGCCGATTTATCGAAGGATTCTCTAAAATCGCTGTTCCGCTTACTTCCCTCACGCATAAAGACAAACCTTTTGTTTGGGAAACTGCACAGGAGATTGCCTTTCGAACTCTGAAGCATATGCTTTGTAATGCACCCGTGCTCACTTTACCCGACGGAAACGATGACTTCATAGTCTATAGCGATGCCTCGAACCTTGGTCTTGGTTGTGTTCTCATGCAACGAGACAAGGTTATCGCTTACGCATCTCGAAAGCTCAAGATCCACGAGAAGAACTATACAACCCACAATCTCGAGCTTGGTCCAGTTGTTTTTGTGTTGAATATTTGGTGACACTACCTTTACGGTACCAAGTGTACGATCTTCACCGATCATAAGAGCCTACAACACATCCTCAACCAAAAGGAACTGAATATGCACCAATGCCGATGGGTGGAACTTCTTAATGATTACGACTGTGAGATTCGTTATCACCCTGGCAAAGCAAATGTCTTTGCCGATGCCCTAAGCCAACGAAGCTATTTGCATAGCGTTCGTAATATCCAAGCCCAGCACAACCTCGAAGCTCTTATCCGTGACGCTCAACATGCTTGTTTTACCGAGCGAACTTTGAAGAAAGAAAGAATTCTTAACGATGGCGCTCAACTCGAGAATAAATCGAATGGAATCTTTCATTATCTAGACCAAATTTGGATTCCCAAGCATACCAATTTACTACAAATTCTGCTGGACGAAGCCCATAAATCTCGATATTCTATTCATCCCGTTGCCGATAAGATGTACCAGGACCTTCGTTACAAGTACTGGTGGCCGGGTATGAAGAAAGATATCGCTATCTATGTTTCGAAGTGCCTGACTTGCTCGAAAGTCAAGGCCGAACAGCAAAGACCCTCTGGCTTACTCGTCCAACCCGAGATCCCCATGTGGAAATGGGAGAGTATAGCTATGGACTTCATAACGCAACTCCCGCTCACACCATCAGGTCACGACAGCATCTGGGTTGTCGTTGATCGTCTTACTAAATCTGCTCATTTTCTGCCAATACGAGAAGATTTTAAGGTAGAAAAATTAGCCCGAATCTTCATCGACGAAATCATCTGTCGACACGGGACGCCTCGTGACATCATCTCTGACCGTGATGGTCGGTTTACCTCGCATCTTTGGGAAACGTTTCAATCTGCTCTCGGTACTACTCTCAATCTAAGTACCGCTTTCCATCCCTAAACCGACGGTCAGACTGAAAGAATGATTCGCACCCTTGAAGACATGCTTCGCTCGTGTGTCATAGATTTTGGTGGTAATTGGGATGCGCACTTACCTTTAGTCGAATTCTTGTACAATAACAGTTATCACTCTAGCATCCAAATGGCACCGTTTGAGGCATTATACGAAAGAAAATGTCGATCGCCTATTGTATGGCACGAGATCGGAGACACACAAATTACCGGTCCTAAGCTGTTGCAAGAAACAACTGACAAAATCCTCCAAATTCGAGACAATTTGCTGAAAGCTCTGGGTCGTCAGAAAAGTTACGCCGATAGACTCGCAAGCCCCTTGAATTTGACGTTGGCGATCACGTACTCCTAAAGGTTTCACCTTGGAAGGGTGTGATCAGATTCATCATGAAAGGAAAGCTCGAGCCTCGATATGTTGGGCCCTTTAAAATTCTGGAAAGAATTGGCAAGGTGGCCTACAGACTCGAACTACCGGAGGAACTTAGTAACGTCCACCCGACTTTCCACGTTTCGAACCTTAGAAAGTTTCTGGCCGAGCAGGATTTACAAGTACCACTTGAGGATCTACAAGTGGACGAAACATTACACTTTGTGGAGAAGCCTGTCGAGATCATGGACCGAGAAACCAAGAAGCTCAGGTGCTCACGCATTCCCATTGTGAAGGTTTACTGGGAAGGCAAACGCGACGCGGAGTTCACCTGGGAACTCGAAAGTGACATGAAGGCGAAATATCCATAGCTTTTTGTTACTCATGCGCCTTAATTTCTGTTGGGATTGAACTCTATCAAAGGAACAGTTGATTAAAGCCAAAATTGGATCAGAGTAGTGGATCTAGAATAAGCAGATGTTTGTACACAAGTTTCCCCCTTGATAATGGCTCTAACAACTGATGGACACAACTACTGCCTTTCCTAACTGCTGTTGATTCCAAATAACTGATGAAGACCAAAGTGCTGATGACTCAAACAACTGCCTTGTTTCAAGTACTGCTGAAGACTAGAAGCAATGCTGAAGACGAAGCAGTGGAATGAAGAATCAGTAGTTTAGTTTATATCTATGTAATGTATTGTAATCAGTTGTTTGCTATCAGTAGTTGTAATGAGGGCAGTAGTTAGAGTTTGTTAGGAGGTTAGATTTCACTATCATGGTGACGTCAGCAAAGATGCCACAGTGGTTTGTTCGTGCCTATAAATAGAACTGTATCCTGTAGTGTTCTATTAGCTCTTCATCACTTTTCTTCCTGTATGAACAAACATCGTGAGCTCAGGCTGAGGGGGAGTTTGTTACATGCATGCAAAATTGTAATCGGTGATTGGAATAAATTTAAGCATTCGGTTCAATGTTAAACTTGTGTGTTAAAAGCATTTCTCCTGTTTGATTGTGTGCAAAGTTTATTTCCATTTTAATTCCGCTGCATTACTTGTTCATCTTCATCATTTCTTAAACAAAAACACAATAAAAATGAAACTCAGATCCTAACAATTGGTATCAGAGCTCGGACAGTCAAATTTGATTTAACAATCATTTTGACATAAATAGTTCAGCTCACAATCGTTGATACTGATAGTTGTTCATTTTGTTGAAAAACATAGTAAGGTTTAATCACCATCAAAGTTGATTAATCAGTACCTGTAAAACAACCAGCATGACATCACAATCACAAGATGATAAAAATAACATCTGTTCACTTTTCAAACCACCCATGTTGAAACGAAATGAATACAACATCTGGGAGAGAATGATGGGTCACATCCTTGCTCAACAGAATACCGGATGTTGGAGATCTGTTGTTTTTGGACCACATGTTCCCATGGTGCCAAGTGCTGAGGATACAAAGAATTTCGAACCTAAGAAACCTGAAAACTATACTGAAACTGATTTTCAAAAATTCGAACTCGATGCCAAAGCATTTAGCATCATTGCATCTGCACTACCAAATGAAATTTATGCTGGGCTGTTACACTGTAACAGTGCCAAGGAATTATGGGATGCACTTAAGGAACAATTTGGGGGAACTGAAGAAGTAATTGAAAATAACAGGGAAATTCTGAATCAGCAGTATGAAACCTTTTGTCACATTAAGGGTGAATCATTAACTCAACAGTTTGAGCGATTCAGTTGTCTCATTAGTGAGCTAAGACTTGTTAAGGTTGTATTTCCAAATTCTACACAAAATATCAGGTTTCTTAGATCACTACCTGAAAAATGGGATACAATTGCCTTTGTAACTAGAAACTCTGTTGAGTTCAAAGATCTGACACTGACCCAACTTCATGGTAGACTCCTGACCTATGAAAGGGAGTTAAACCAGAAAAAGAGGTTGCAAGAGTCTGGCAAAGTTGCAGATGATTATTCATTTGGCAGCACAACTCTTCTGGGTCAAGATGAGTCTGGCAGTAGTAAGGATCAGAGTTATGATCATTTTATTGACATAACTACTGGTGGTAATTTCAATTCTGATCCTCACTCATCCAACTTTGCTTTCACAGCAAATGGAGAAAGCCAGATCTCTGATAATATATCTTTTGAACTCAATGATTTACAGCACTTTGATCCCACTGACTTAGAAGAAATGGACATTTTGCATCAATTGGCATTGCTTAGTGTAAGAACAAGAAAATTATGTAAAAGAACGGGGAGAAAATTCCCAGGGTTACATGGGAATTTAAAAGTGGGGTTGGATAAGTCAAAAATCAAGTGTTATAAGTGCAATAGGCTAGGTCATTTTTCTAGGGAATGTAGGAGTCAAACCACTGGTCAAATTATTACTCATCCCAGCTCAAACCCTAGACCACAACATCAAAGCACTGTGCACTATACCCAATATACCCCTGCAGCCCATGTTAACACTGCTCACTATGCTGCAACCCCTGTGCCTGTGCATTATGTTCAAACCACTGTTCCACAAATTCAGTATGTTCAAGCCCCTGTCCCTCAGGCTCAAGTGCAACCTGTTGCACCTCAACAAACTGCTCCAACAGTGGTTCAACCAGATCAACAAAGCTTTTTCACCCAAGGTTTTGTTGACTGGAGCAGTTTGCCTGATGAGCTTGGTGATGAAAATTTTGCACTCTATGCTTCTAATGATACTTTTAATGATGAATTTTGTCTTATGGTATTAGAGTCAATACCAGAAGGGGTAGAAGCTGAAGGAGAACAGTTAAGTGCTGAAACAGTGGATAAAGTGGCTGAAGCAGTGGTTACTGCAGTTGCTGGTGAAATACTGCTGGGAGAAAATTCAGAAACCCTGATTGAACCACTGTTTGACCCCTGGTCCAAAGAAGACAAAGATGAAAAAGAAGGTGAGAAAGAAGAGAGAGCTGATGAAGGAAGTGATCATCAATGTGATTGTGCCATGATGGCTGCTGCCAAGGTATCACCTCAGGTTCTTGAAAATCTGTGTTCAGACAAATGCATTATTGCATTTACTAACATTAAAGAGGTGAATGAAAACCTTAGGGATAAAGTCTTAACTAATGAAGTCAAATTTGAGAAGTTTTTAAAAGAACTTAAAATCAAGTTGGCTGGAAAGGAAAAAGAAATCTGAAGTCTAAAAGAAGAGCAAAGCATTACCAAAAACCAACTCCAAACTTTGATAGAAAAATATCATGTTTGCAAAAAAAGAGTTGGAGTCCACCCAAATCACTTGTGAAAAGTGGGTGGAATCTTACAAAGGCTATGAAGTAATGTTTGAAAAACAAATTAAAAGCAATGTAAAATTTGGTGTAGGTTTTAGAAAGCATGACCAAGTTGAAAACAATGCTGCAAATGAATCTGGTTCAGTGGAAATCATACCCACAAACAAGAATGGCCAAGAAATCAAAATAACTGATAAAAATGGCAACAAAATCACACTTGAAAGACCATTCGACTCTTCAACCTATGAAGAGATTAAGGAATATCAATTTAAACCCAGATGGTCTGATGAGTGTGACATTCTTGAAAATTTCAAACCTATGGATTTCACAACCACTGATGGTGTCAAAGCTCCTAAAGCAAAGGTCATTCCTCTCAAAGACATCCCAACAGTGGTTCAAAACTCTGTTGTTAAGGAGTCTGAAAAGAGGAAGAAAAGAGAAAAGATCAAAAACCTGTTTTGTGATTTATGTGAAAAGAAGAATCATCTAACAAAAGACTGTTTTCATCTAAAAGCATATGATCTCAACAAAACAAGTGTCATTGTGCCTGCTGAGAGCTGCACCATATGTGGTAAATCAAACCACAAAACTCAAGAATGTGTGTATCTCAAATCATTTGATGTGAAAAAGAATGAATACACTGCAAAAACATCCTTGAGTTCATCAAGTTCATCTGTCAAGTTCACCAAGAACCAACCACTGCTTGTGCAAGTTCAAACAACTGTTACAAAACAGCTGAACCAAACATATGTCAAAAGAGATGTTTAGGTGACTGATGCACCCCCTGCCAATCAATACAGAAGAGGTAAGGGATAACCACCATACCAATGGATCCCACATGTTTATGATGTTTACAAAAAGCCTTCTAAACCAAGAGTGAACAGGTATCCTTTTGGTTATCAGCAGATCATTGGGCAAGACCCCCAACAGTGGTTAGAGAAAAACAGTTCCAAAACTGTCCAAACCCCTGACCTAACCACTGCCCATCCACCTGAACTTAACCTAGACACTGCTGAGACCTCATCCAAAGCCTTATTGGCTTTGGAGACCCTAATGAACTAATCTTTTACTACATGTGCAGGGAGCTTCTGCATACTTAGATAGTCTTTGGTATGTAGATAGTGAAGGCTCCAGGCACATGACAGGATGTAGAGCCCTTCTCAAAGATTTCAAAACTCATGGAGAGGGTGATATATCCTTTGGCAATAATAGTAAAGGGAAAGTTATGGGGTCTGGTACTGTTCAGTCTGGTAAAGTTAAGTTTGAAAATGTCAATCTAATAGACAATCTAAAATTCAACCTCTTAAGTGTCTCTCAAATGAGTGATAAGGGCTATGGCTCATTCTTTACAAAAGAGTGTTGTAGGATTGTTGGACCCGAAATGGTTGAAAAGATTGAAGCAATAATAAAAAATGGAAAAACCCAACTTGTTGCTCAAAGAAGTGGCAATGTTTATGTGGTGGATATGTCAAAAGAGAGCGCCAGGACTGATGCCTGTCTGTTCTCAGCTGCCTCAAATAAAGAGACAGAACTATGGCACAGGAGATTGGGGCACACAAATCTCAAGACAATCACTGCTATTTCAAAACAGGGGTTAGTAAGAGGTTTACCTCAAAAACTGTTCACCTGTCCTGAGTATTGTGTTTCCTGCCTAAAAGGAAAACAACATAAAAGCTCATACAAATCAATTGAAGAGTCTAAAACAACCAAGTGTTTGCAAATGCTTCATATGGATTTGTTTGGCCCAGTTAAAGTCATGAGTCTTAGGAAGAAAAATATTGTTTGGTTATTGTTGATGACTTTTCTAGGTTTACATGGACTTACTTTTTACACTCAAAAGATGAGACTGCATGCATTCTTCAAGACTTTGTGAAACAGATTGAAAAGCAATTTGACTTGCCAGTGAAAATCTTCAGAAGTGATAATGGCACAGAGTTCAGAAACAAGGAGTTAGATGATTTCTGTGTGTCAAAAGGAATTGTGAGGCAGTACAACATTCCAAGAACACAAGAACAAAATGGGGTTGTTGAAAGAAAGAATAGGACTTTGATTGAGGCTGCCAGAACCATGCTTGCTGATTAAGGTTTGCCATTAACTTTTTGGGCAGAGGCAGTAAACACTGCTTGCTATGTCCAAAACAAAGTTTTAATCAACCCCAGGCATCAAAAGACTGCCTATGAACTGCTGTATAAAATAAAGCCATTGATTTCATACTTCAAAGTTTTTGGCTGCCCATGCTTCATTTTAAACTTAAAAGATTCCATCTCAAAGTTTGCAGCCAAAATTGATTGTGGTTATCATCTGGGATACTCAACCACTGCTAAGGCCTACAAGGTGTTTAACACAAGGACTAAAACAATGGAAGAGACTTTGAATGTAAAGTTCAATGAACTTTCATCAATAAAAATCCCAGCAAACCCTGCAGAATTGTTTGATCTTGATAAATTTACTTTTGAAAATACTGTTGTCAAGACTAACAGTGTAGGTCCATCAGAAAGTTCATCATCAGAGTATGGATATGAAATCATCATTCCACAACAAAAGTCTGCATCAAATGGTAAAGCAGCAACTGTTCAAAACAGCTATCAAAGTTCAACCACTGCTACCTCAACAGTTGTTGACCAAAGTAGCCCATCAACCCCTGCTTCCACATCATCAATGTCACACCCCAGATTTCCACGTGTTACCGGTGGGCCCGGCAGGGGAGTATCGTGACGTGGTTGGTAACATAATAGTCAAACAACACAATATTTAAATGCACAGCGGAAGCAAAGTATAGATTCATTTCAACCAAACAATATTGTAATATTAAGTATCACAAATAGTCGAATATAAATCCACAGGTAGATCAAAATAAAAGGAAACAGTGTTCAACAGTCTATGACATCCAAGCTTGCGAGACTTATTGAGGATGCTAGGAAAAAAGCCAGCCTATTACGCGTAGTACCTGCACTTAACCTTTTTGAGAAAATACGTCAGTTTACACTGGTAAATACAATTAACCAACTCATTTTGAAAAGAGTTTAAGAAAATGCATTTAAGGCACAAGGCACAAATAATATTTTATAACTTGGGATAATTATTTGAATATAATTCTTGTAAAGGATTTACATGTTTCTTATGCATTCAGTAGCCCGGATCGAGCCGGGTTAAAGATCAATAGACACACCACATTATGTAAATGAGACACTGACAGGTGTACGCCTACACCTGTGTGCTAAGGTCGTGGCCATTTCGTAAAATGATGCCAGGGATATCCGGGACATGGTCATTAACCCCCCAAAGGCTTTAAGCAAACAAAACAATTTAAACGAGACATATCAATACTTTAACCATCATACAATTAAAGATTCAATGCCCGACCAAGCGGTATTTTATATACCGTACCCCAAGCCCGTATAGGGAAAATAAGTTAAAAGTATTTACCTGAGCAAGTATAAATCAAAATCAGCGAGTGCAAGTATCTTTTACCGGGTCTCCTATTCTGGAATGAAGGTTTATAACAACCTATTAGAATCCTAACGGGTCTTTAATTAAGCTTAAGCTTAGACCGGTTAGTTTTTTTTTTTAAGATACGGTTCGTACGCACGATTAAGCGAAGACCGGATAGAATGTGATTTAGACCCGACAAGTTTGAAGACTTGCTTAATATGGGTATATTATACACATTCTGGATTTTGAGATAAAACCGATAAGGTTTGACCCGTTTCGGCTAATTTATGTAAACTAGTTACATAAATCGAACCGAACGCGCATGAAGCGTAACGGGTAACCGTAAGAGTCCTAAACAGGTTTCCTAAGTTAACATGCCTTAAATATGTTGTGATATCAGTAGGATACCTTCCATTATGCCCAAAACGAGTTTAATCTCATATTAAGCCCCGTAGGGGTATTTTGGTCATTTTAAAGATTATAAAAAGGAATTAATTTATCTTCTGTGATCCGGGTCTGAATAAATCAGTAAAATAGCTTATTTTAACAGGTTATAACATTTGATTATAAGTCTTATATGCCAATATAGTTTTAAACCCAAACTATGCGTATAATACGCGTATAAAGCCGTTTTAAGCGACGTACGGATTAAAATAGGATTCTGAGTCTTCTGATCAGTTAAACAGGTTCAAAACACTTCATTTATTATTTAAAATCAGTAGCAATTGGATTGGCATCAAAAGGATTTGTAAAACTCATTTTATGGCTTAAAAGGGCATATTCGGTAATTACCGAATCAAGGCACTAATCCTAGCTTATGATCAGTTTAAAAATAATTAAAAATCTTCAAAAATCCCAAAATATTATATTACATCAGTGGGTAAAAGGTTTGGTGCCAAAAATTGGGTTTAGATAGGCTTTACGCTAATGACGCCGTTTAATTACTAAGAAGCGTTCTAATTACGTCATTAAGCATAACTCCTAATCTTGACCTCCAACCGATGTGAAAATTTACAGACATGTTTAAAAATTAGTAACTAAGATTATTGTACTTTCACATTTCCAAAATTCTCGTTTTAAGGTCATAAGGGCATTACGGTCAATATTTAGGCGATTAACGGAAACGTCGGACAATTAAGGATTTATGTGGTATAAACGCAGAGGGTTATACACACATGTAACTAGGTCCTAATGGAACTTTAAGGCATGTCTAAACCTATCAAATCTGGGTCAGAACTGAAGTCAAAGCAAAAGTCAAACTTTTGCGTCTTTCGGTTCCGAATCGGTTCAAAACAGAAAGTTGTTGAATCAAACAAGTTTGGACAAGTCCGTACACTTATTACAAAGTTATATGACTGATAAAACAGGTTACACGCCTTCTATATCGTTAATTACGCGTTTAATCAAAGTTTAGCATTTCTGTTGACTTTTTCGGACAACGTTTGACTCGACAAACGACCTAGTTAGGATTGGAATCAGTGAGTGCCGTTTTAAGGGTTTAAAGCCCACATAATTACCAACTTATAACAACCTTAACTTTGCCTAATCGCTGGACCATTTGTGTTTAATCGTTAAGTCAAACCGTAGTTACGACGGTTTGACTTCTAGGCTATAAACTAAGCAAGACTTAATTTAGAAGGGTTAAACATACTTACTCGTGTCTAATGATGATTAGGAAGGTCTTGTGTCTGCTGTTGTGCTCCTCAAAATGTCCAGAAGTTGAAGTGTGGTTGCATGTTGCACATAATGGCCTTATCTAGTAACTTTGATCTTCATAGATTGTTGCCAAAGAAGTATAGGGGTGTTACCTAATGTCAAACATGTGTCCCTAGGCCTAAAAACCATTTTAGGACGCCCATGGTATGCAATACAAGTGATCAAAGTCGGTTAAATGGCTGAAACAGGCAGCTGTGATTGTTTTGGTAAAAAATTACCGAAGTAATTAAGTGATCAAATTAGTTAAGTGAGGTAGTGTGCTAGAAAGTGTGTTGAAAATATACTTGTTAAGTTATTTGGAAAAACAGTACTCAGGATACGGCTCAGGATATTGAGCTGTATCTATGATCAAACAATGAGCGAAAATAAAGTAAATGACACGAGATGTACGAGGAAAGCCCTTGATCAATCTAGATCGCCGGCATAAAATCTCGGGAGCTGACAATCGCAGCTGCCTTGTTCTTCAATTGCTTCAAAAATCAGGATACAGTGCGGGATGTGGTACGGATCGACTAAGTGTTACAATGAAAATGAAATACAAGTGTGGTGTTTGCAATTAGCTAGAGAGTGAAAGTGTTCGAGAGTGTAAGTGTGAATTGTTGTGTTCTAAGCTGATCTGACCTCATCTATTTATAGTAAAGATAAAATAACTAACTACCCTAAACTTGCGGGATCCACCGAATATTCCTTCTTGGAACGCTGTAGACCTGGTCTTTCGGGCTCAACGTCTCTTTCTCAACAAATTCGTCCGAGTCTTGAGGAGAAGAAGTCCTCTTGACCGTTAGCAAGCCTCAACCCTTAACCTGCACGTGGTTAATTCAATAAGCCTCAGGATATCGCCCAAGATGTTAGCAATATCCTCTTCCAGCATCCTGATCACAAATAAACAAACAAAGGCAGGATATTGGTCAGGATACGTATGTTAAGAAAATGACCCCTAACAATTGTCCCCAAATATATCGGTTGGGATACCAATCCAACGGATATATTTCAAAAATCTTATCTCATAACTTAAGGTAATTAATATGACTAGACTCTTGAAATGACAGCGGTGCAACTTCCAAGGCATTATTTACTTTTTACCCCCCTATATTCATCCTATATTAACCGAGGGACTCCTTGTCTCGGTTATCCTTATCTGCGAGCAAGCATCAGGTATCTTCTTTTCTAATCTCCTTTCTTTAATTTTTCTTAATTTGCTCAATGGCACCACGAACGAAATCCCGCTCAGACCGGTCAGCCTCAACCCTCATAAGTCAAAACTTTATCACCGATCCAGCAAAGGAGATTTGCTGCTTCAATAATGCTGATATTGCTGCTCTCAAAGACTCCGGTGCCTTTCCCACCGGAACGGTCTTTCGCCCCTTTGACAAGGAAGCCCTATCGGATGCATCATCCGACGAGTGGGTTTGTTTTTTCGCTTATCCTTTCTCTCTTGGACTCCGGTATCCATTTCCACCCTTTATCTCCAGCTTTTTCGACCTCACCGGCCTTAGTGATGCCCAAGTTATGCCAATGGTCTGGCGAATCTTGATAGTGTTGGATCAAATCAAATCTCGTCATTCTCCTAACCTACTTGTTGAGGACCTTCCCGTAGCATACCGGTTGAGATCCCATGGCAATCACCGTTATCTTCTGTTCTCCATCAAGAACCCCTTGGTCCTTAAAGCCACCAAGAATGAGGATCGATGGCGACGAAAATTCTTTTTCGTCAAAAGAGACTCCATTGATAATGGTTTCGATCTACCGGTTAAATGGTTAACCAAGGGTAGGATTTAGGGTTTTAGGAATATCCCCAATCATATCTTCAAACTGTATCCCGGGCCTATATTCTGATGTTTTTATGCAGCGAATTTCAGAGATTTAGTGCCTCCTAGCGCAGAATCCGAATCCAAGATCAAGGAAATCTACCGTCTTCCAGCCAGTGAAAGAACTTTTTCCCTGTCTCTCACAGATCCTCATCAAAAATCAAGTTCAGAAATGTCTGGTAAGCACATCTTCATATGTTAATTACTTTTCTAAAATATGATGAGTTTTAAGAATATCTTCCCTTATGTAGTACCAGTAGTCAACCTTGAAGGTTTCGAACTTGATGAGTTAGATTGCTACTCCAGCCTTGAACCCACCAAACAAGAATCCAAGACAAAGCCATCTGCTACACCAAAGCCTACCTCCTCAAAGACTGTTTCAGCCCCAAAGGTCCTCCGGCATCCAGGACCAGGGCATCCAGCTCTCGGAAGAGAAAGGAGACTGACTCCCCAGCTGTTTCTGAAACATTCTCCCTTGAGAATCATGGGTTTAACGAAGCCACCTCATTCCTCAAACAGGTAGAATTTTCTTTCCGATATCCTGTACAAGTATGTTAGTCTTTATCCTGCTTATTTTTCACATTAATACCTGTGTCTTTATCGACAGGGTCTGGATCGCCTCATGCATTTATACGAAGACGCTAGCGGTCTTAACAAGATGTTGCAGATTCAGCTGGAGAAAGCTCAAGCCACCATAGCTGATCAAGGAACCATTGCAGCTGCCAAATCCCAGCATTATGAAGACAAATACAAGGCAATGACTCAGGAACATCAAGCCGCCCTCCACAAAGCTAATGAGGATGCTCAAGCCAAGCTAGACGCCGCTCTTCTCCAATATCAGCAGAATATGAGCTCATACCGGGATAGCCTAAAAGCTTCGGTGGTCGTCTCTCTTCTCCAAGCCAGGATAAGGATGGCTTATGAGGCCATGGATCTGGGTTTTGAATGCCCTTCCTGGAATGTAAAGGCTTGGGAGGAGAAACTACAGGGCCTCGGAGGTCATCCCGTTGCTCATCCTGCAAAACATACTGGTGAAGAGCCTTCTAAGGTGGCAGAGGAGGTTGCCAATGCCGGTGATGGTGCTGAGAAGAATCCCGAGGGTGATGCTGGGGCGAATGCTGGCAAGGAGGTTGATGTTCAAGAGGGTGCTGCCCCTTAGGCAGCAGAGTGGGCGATGATGGATATACGTGCCAAGGCCGGAGCCCACTTTTTTAATTTCATGGTTGTGGTTGCATAAACAATTTACTCTTCCTGTCTTTGAACAATTTACATTTCCTGCACTAGAACAATGTGATGACCAAAGGTGGATGGGTCCTAGGTTTTAGGATGAAGCCCTTGGTCATCGATTAGTATAACTTGTTTTGAACATAGTAACGGTTGTAGGTGGACGGGTCCTGTTTTGAGACAGATCCTGCAACCGTTACACAAATATGGTAAAAACTAATTGTGCTTTTGGCGGATGGGCCTTAGTTTAAGGTGAAACCAAAAGCACAACTTTTGACTTGTTAATAATATAACTATCTTTTGACTTATTTTCTGTTACCTTGCATTGTTTAGTGTAAGTCTTGGCTTTGTAAAAATTTCATACTGTTATTTTACAAAATATCCTGACCAGTATGCTCAGAAACATACTGCAGAAGCCTTTTATTAAATAGATCTTCCAGACGTTCCTTTAACTTTATAAAAATTTCTTTAGAAAGTAAAAAATAGTTTATCTCTTCAAAACCAAGTTTTGATGATGACCAAAGTTCCAAGCCAATACTAGTTACAAACATCCTAATCAAATATCCTTAAAAGGACTTTGAGGATATATGTCAGGATACTTAACATAATGTTACTAAAAACTTAAATGAGGCTTACAAAGGAAAGATCATACCAGACATAGGATATAAACCTATTACCGAACTTCAATCCCTTTGCAACTCTTCCAATGAAGATGTCCCCAGTGCAAGGTACTTAGTGCATTAGTCGCAAACTTCATTCTTTTAGCTTTACACCACCATCTTGGCAGGGATGTCCCCTGTGTACAATGTCTTCAAGTATCTTAGAAATCTACTTAATGTCAGTTTCCATGGCATAAGCAATTTTTCACGTCCCGAGGGTATAACCCAAGGATGTACTGGAGATAAATCCTTTGTATCCTGGGGAAAATCCCAATTTTTCATGCGCTACAGGCGGGAGTGTATAAACTCCAAGACTTAGAAAGGTGAAAACCTTTAAACCTTAGAGAGTATGAAAATACCCTTTCGTGAGAGAGGGTGATCAATCCTCATATACCGTTAGGATTCAGGATATAGCCAATAGTGACGAAATTGTCAGCCACTTTTACATGGACTGGTCCCGCCACCTTGAACTATCCCTGAATAACTTGCGCTCCAGGCGGGGTGTTTAAACCCAATTCGGAAGAAAGGTGAATACCTTTAAACCTGTGAAGGGATCAGTATCCCTTAAACGTGAGAGAGGGGGCCAATCCTCTAGTCTTTCGAGTTATCCTGAGCACATATCCTGGAGCTATATCCTGAAACATATCTTGCAAAACAATTGTAAACTAAGGTGGGTGTTAGCTTAGCTAACACCCCTCCGATGATTAAGTCAGTATTGGGTTACAAAGAACAAATTAAACCAAACATATTTAAAAGAAGTAGAATTCATACCATCCTGAGTTAGAAATTAAATTCTAACTCACTTGAAATAGAGCTTAAGGTGTATAGCATTCCAAGATCTCGGTAGCATATCCCCCTCCATGTTCTTGAGTCTATATGCTCCTTTCCCTGCTTCGGACTCAACTTTATATGGTCCTTCCCATTTTGGGGCTAACTTGCCATCGGCAGGATTAGTAGTATTCTGAAAAGCCTTTCTTAACACCCAATCTCCAATCTTAAATCTTCTGGTTCTAATATTCTTGTTATATGCTTTGGATACTCTCTGTTGATATGCTGCCATCCTTAGCCTTGCCGCATCTCTCTTTTCATCTATAGTGTCTAAATCCTGACTCAAGGCTTCGGGATTCTGCTCAGGATCACTTAAGATATATCTTGCAGTAGGTATTGTCATCTCCGTTGGAATCACTGCTTCTGCTCCAAACACCAACGAAAATGGGGTTTGGCCTGTTGCATTCTTTACCGTTGTCCTATCAGCCCATAAAACAAAGGGTAATTCTTCTGCCCATCTTCCTTTTTTGGCTCCAAGTCTTTTCTTTAAGTTATTGACAATTATTTTGTTTGAGGATTCTGCTTGTCCATTTGCTTGAGGATGTACCGGAGTAGAGGTAATCATTTTGATTCCCCAACTCTTGCAAAAGTCTGTAGTCCTCTTACTTATGAACTGAGAACCATTGTCGCAAATTATCTCGGCTGGTACTCCGAATCTGGTCAGGATATTTCTCTTGATGAAGGATACTACTTCTTGGTCTCTTACTTGAACGAATGCTTCTGCTTCAACCCATTTAGAGAAATAATCCGTCATTGCTAGCATAAAGACTTTTCCTCCCGGAGCTTTTGGTAGCTTTCCCACTATATCCATACCCCACTTCATAAATGGCCAAGGGGAAACAATAGGATATAATGGTTCAGCCGGTTGATGCAGTATGTTACTATGTCTTTAACATGCGTCACATCTTCGAGCATGTTCTGCTGCATCCTTCCTCATTGTTGGCCAATAATATCCTGTCCTTAATACTTTTGAGAATAACGATCTGCCCCCAGCATGGTTACCACAATCCCCTTCATGTATATCCTGAAGTACTTCTTTGGCTTCAGGATCCTCCAAGCATCTCAAATACGGTCCTGCAAGAGATTTCTTGTATAAAATATTATTTATAATAGTGAACCGTGATACCTTCATCCTAAATGCCTTAGGATTTTCATTTCCAGGGATGTGTCCTTCTTTGAGATATCTCATGATTGGAGCCGTCCAGGATTTAGGATCCTCCTCAGGATGTTCTGCTCCAGGATTCTGTATACTAGCTACTTCTTTATCCTGAGGATTCGTTGCAGGATATAAGACATGTAATATTGGTATTTGCGTCCCTTCAGGTATCCTGATCGATGATCCCAAATTTGCTAGGGCATCCGCTTCAGCATTATCCTCCCTTGGTACCTGTTCAAGTATAAAAACATCGAAATATCCTGCTAATTTTTTGAGAATATCGAGATATTCGATTAATTTCTCACCCTTAACTGCATAGGATCCATTAAAATGGTTAGTAATTAACAAAGAGTCAACATACACTTGCAAATTTTTGATACTCATGCTCTTAGCCAACTCTAATCCTGCAATTAAAGCCTCATACTCTGCTTCATTATTAGTAGCAGGAAATTCACACCTAATAGCCCGGGGTAATATGTCCCCCTGTGGCGATTTTAGTAGTATTCCTAATCCTATTCCTCTTACATTAGATGCACCGTCAGTATATAATGTCCAGGATCCTGAGGATTCTCCTAGCTGTTGAACTTCTAGATCTACCTCATCCTGAATGTCACTACTAAAATCAGCCACAAAGTCAGCTAAAGCCTGAGATTTTATGGCACTTCTAGGTTCATATACTAAATCATAAGCACTCAACTTTACTGACCACTTGGCCATCCTGCCTGACATCTCTGGTTTCCTAAGCACATTTTTGACAGGATAATTTGTTTTAACATGTATCCTATGTGTCTCGAAATAATGCCTAAGTTTCGTTGATGCCATGACTAGAGCTAATATCAATTTTTCTAAATGAGAATACCTAGTTTCAGCATCTAACAAACTTTTACTAACATAATAAACAGGATACTGCTGACCTTCATGGTCTTTTATAAGAACGGCACTTACAGCATTCCCTGACACAGCAAGGTACAGGGATAGTGGTTCACCATTTTCGGGCTTCATCAATAGAGGTGCGGTTGAGAGATACCGTTTCAAATCCTGCAGGGCTGCTTCATGCTTTCCCCCCCATTCGAATCTTTTGTTCTTCTTTAGGATATCATAGAAGTCTTTGCATTTTTCTGAGGATCTTGAGATAAATCTGTTTAGAGCTGCTACCCGGCCTGTTAATCTTTGTACGTCCTTCATATTTGAGGGTGATTTTATGTCTAGGATAGCTTTGATCTGCTCTGGGCTTGCTTCTATCCCCCTTTTTGTCACCATATATCCAAGAAACTTCCCTGCCCCCACTCCGAAATGGCATTTAGCAGGATTTAGCTTCATGTTGTAGTGATCCAGGATATCAAATGCTCCCTTGATATCCTGGAGGTGATCCTCAGACTTTTTAGATTTCACCACCATGTCATCGATATATACCTCCATGGTGTCCCCCAGTTTGTCTTTGAACATCATGTTCACCAATCTTTGGTATGTTGCACCTGCATTTTTCAAACCAAAAGGCATAGCTGTATAACAATAAATACCTGTTGGTGTCATGAAGGTGGTATCTTCCTGGTCAGAAGGCTCCATTTGGATCTGTTGAAATCCTGAGGATGCGTCCATGAAGGTCAGCATTTCATGCCCGGCAGTGGCATCTACCATTGCATCAATATGGGGAAGAGGAAATGGGTCTTTAGGACAAGCTTTATTCAAGTCTGTGTAGTCTACACAAACTCTCCATTTCCCATTCTTCTTCTGCACCACAACCACGTTTGCTAGCCACCTTGGGAACTTAACCTCTTTGATCATTCTTGACTTTAATAATCTTTCAACTTCCTCCTGGATAATCGTGTTCCGCTCAGGAGCAAACTTCCTTCTTTTTTGTTGCACAGGCTTGAATGATTTATCAATTCCAAGCTTGTGAGTGATAATATCTTTGGATATGCCTGTCATATCCTCATGCTTCCATGCAAACGTTGACATCCTGCATTTTAAAAAGTTAATTAACTACTCTTCAATATCCTGAGGGATATTGGTCCCTACGAGCACCGAAATATCGGGGTTATCCTGGTCCAGGATAACTTTCTTCACATCCTGCTCCGGATCCTCCACAATATCCTGGGCCCGCGTCTTTAATTGCTATGCTGCACTAGGTTTGGCTAAGGATTTCATCGAGGATGAGTAGCACTCTTTCGCCTCCTGCTGATCACTATCAACTTTGACCACTCCCCAAGGGGTAGGTATCTTGATGCATTGGTGATATGTTGATGGCACGGCCTTCATGTCGTGAATCCACGGTCTTCCCAATATGATGTTATAGCAGGATAGAGAATCCATCACACAGAAACGTTGTATCGAATTGACTCCTTCAACGTATACTGGCAACTTTATCTCTCCCACTGTGTTTCTAGCCTCTCCACTGAATCCAACAAGCACGGTAGACTTTGAAGTGATATCCATTGGAGATACATTCATTCTCTTCAGAGTTTCTAGTTGGATTATGTTGACGGAGCTGCCATTATCAACCAATATCCTGCGTACAAAATGGTTAGCCACATATAACGTTATTACCAGAGCATCATGGTGAGGATCCTGGACAGTATCCCTGTCATCTGCATCAAAAGTGATCACTTTGTCAGTCGTGAGGGTAGTCATCCTGACAGGTCTGTCTCCCCTTTCGGCCTTAGCTTCCTTTGCATGTCTCTTTGCTGCCGAATACGAGGTCCCACAA
Source organism: Helianthus tuberosus (assembly GCA_030545235.1). NCBI lineage: Eukaryota > Viridiplantae > Streptophyta > Magnoliopsida > Asterales > Asteraceae > Helianthus > Helianthus tuberosus. The sequence goes on from CM060413.1 coordinate 176,227,836, forward strand.
ATGTCGGATCCTCCCGAAATGAAGTTGATTATCTTGGCATCCGAGGGAGGTGATGCTGCTCGTTCAGGATCCTTGTCAGTATCCTGACCCTTATTCTTCTTTTTTCCTAAGAGATCTTTCAGATATCCCTTGCTTAGAAGATAGCTTATTTCTTTCCTTAAAGCAATGCAATCCTCAGTCATATGTCCGAAATCTTCGTGGAAAGCACACCATTTTGACTTATCTTTCCAGTCAGCCTTTTGTTGATTCTTTCGAGGCCATCTAGCCTTGTCTCCTAGACCCTGCATAGCATACATCAATTCAGGAATATTAACAGAAAAGCAATATTCAGACAACTCAGGATATTCTTCAGGATCCTCATCTTCGACAGCATTCACTCTCTTGTTTTCATTTCTACCATATGGCTTAGGCCGATATGACTTAAATGAGGATTCTGACTTCCTATTAGTTGATTCATAAGTGTTGGATGAGTTCATCCTTTCTTGCATCTTCTTGTCATCTTCCAGACGGATATATCTCAAAGCCCTGTTACGAGCTTCATCGAGATTCCTGCAGGGATTCATTACAAGATCCTGATAAAACTGAGTATCCTTTTGTAATCCCATCTTAAAAGCTTGCACAGCTGTTGCAACATCAAGATGTGGGATATCCAAGGATTCTCGACTAAATTTGTTCACATAATCCCTCAAGGATTCCTGAGGCCCTTGAGTTATCCTGTAAAGATCACTGGTTAGTTTCTCAAAACTCCGACTACAAGAAAATTGACTGTTGAATAAATTAACCAAATGAGCGAATGAAGTAATTGAGTGAGGAGGAACGTTTAACAGCCATTTTAAGGCTGATCCTGTTAGAGTAGAACCAAATCCCTTGCACAAGCATGCTTCCTTGAGCTCCGGAGGGATAGGGTTAATCTCCATTCTTTCCCTATACTGGGCAATATGCTCCTCAGGATCCGTAGTCCCATCATAAAGCTTCATGTTGGGGGTTTGGAATCTCTTTGGGATCTCAGCATCACAGATAGGATACGCGAAACGAGATATCTTGTGGCTGTCTTGAGACACTTCCGGGATCGGTTGGACCACCCCAGGTACACTAGATATCATGTCCTTTAACTTCTGAAGTTCCCTGGTAAGTGCTGATGTCACACCTGTATCCTGCAAAGATCCACCACTGTTAGCAGCATAAGTATTATTATTATTAGACACGTTACCAGTTGGAGGATTCTGCCCATATCCTGAAGCATATCCTGAGCTCCTTATGGTTGACATCCTAACCGAGGAGGGTATTTCAGGAGTATGATTCTGAGGAAGACTGGGCACAATATTCCCCCTATTATCCTCGGTATATACAGCTGAACTAAAGTTCAACGCTCTGGGGTGTGACGGAGTGACATTGTCCTCCGCAGATCTGCTCGAGCCAGCCTTCAGGAGTTGTATTTCCCTCAAAAGCATTTGGTTTGTTTCCTGTTGCTGCCTCATTTGTTCCTGCACACTTCCAAATAAGGTTAAAATTTCATCATTAGAAGCTAAAACGGGAGCAGATCCCTGGACACTCCGAGTCGGGATAATATCTTGAGATTGTGTAGAGGCTGGCATCCTTGGAGGAGGTGGTGGAAGCACCGAACCGGTAGTAGCAGAAGTCATAGCAGACACAGTAGAGGAACTCATGTTTGATCTTGAGGCCATTATGGACAATGTGGCAAAAAGTTTTGAAAATAGAAAACCGATTAGCGATTTGACAAAAAGTTTTAGTAAAAAGAGCACCACTTGCCCCACGGTGGGCGCCAAATTGTTTTGGTCAAAAATTACCGAAGTAATTAAGTGATCAAATTAGTTAAGTGAGGTAGTGTGCTAGAAAGTGTGTTGAAAATATACTTGTTAAGTTATTTGGAAAAACAGTACTCAGGATACGGCTCAGGATATTGAGCTGTATCTATGATCAAACAATGAGCGAAAATAAAGTAAATGACACGAGATGTACGAGGAAAGCCCTTGATCAATCTAGATCGCCGGCATAAAACCTCGGGAGCTGACAATCGCAGCTGCCTTGTTCTTCAATTGCTTCAAAAATCAGGATACAGTGCGGGATGTGGTACGGATCGACTAAGTGTTACAATGAAAATGAAATACAAGTGTGGTGTTTGCAATTAGCTAGAGAGTGAAAGTGTTCGAGAGTGTAAGTGTGAATTGTTGTGTTCTAAGCTGATCCGACCTCATCTATTTATAGTAAAGATAAAATAACTAACTACCCTAAACTTGCGGGATCCACCGAATATTCCTTCTTGGAACGTTGTAGACCTGGTCTTTCGGGCTCAACGTCTCTTTCTCAACAAATTCGTCCGAGTCTTGAGGAGAAGAAGTCCTCTTGACCGTTAGCAAGCCTCAACCCTTAACCTGCACGTGGTTAATTCAATAAGCCTCAGGATATCGCCCAAGATGTTAGCAATATCCTCTTCCAGCATCCTGATCACAAATAAACAAACAAAGGCAGGATATTGGTCAGGATACGTATGTTAAGAAAATGACCCCTAACAGTGATGTTTCTGTCGCTGGTAACTGTCACGCGGCCCGCGTAAAGGTCTTAAGGACCTTACGCGGCCCGCCTTGGACCACGGATCAGGTTAAAATGTTTCCTTTTATTGCATTTTTGGTCCTTGGTCCCCCGAAAGGTCGTTTTCTCATGTTTTCTTGCATTATGAGGCTTCAATATTGACATATGGGGGCTTTAGGGCTTATACCATCTTTGTTAAGTCCTCGGGTAACTTTGTGATCACCCGAAAAACCCTAATTTTCAATGTTGACGATTCTAACCCTCACACACGAATTTTATCACAACTTTCTCATACGGTAACGAAACTTGGTGAAATTTTTATGGTGCATTCTAGTGAGCATAATTAATTGTTACAAGGCTTCGGGTTTGCTAAAAGGTCACTCAGAGGTATATCTTAACATGTTGGCACATTTAACCCCTGTAGTTTGTATTCTCTCACTTTCTTTCACAATTCGCTACGTATGATCCATGATTTATTCGTTTAGGGTTATAAACACCATGTAGGGTTATTGTAAAGTATATTTATTCATTGTTGATACTTTGAACCCTCAAATCCACATAGTTTCATTGTTTGTCAACTTTAGTCCTTCAAGAACATTCTTACACACGTTCAAAGGTTATGACACGTGTCAAGACATTATAGGACGTAAATTTTCGAGGTGTTACATCCTCACCCCCTTAAAAGAAATCTCGACCTCGAGATTTACTGAAACAAATAAGGGTACTTTTCTTTCATCGTGGACTCGACCTCCCACGTATACTCGGGACCTCTACGGGCATCCCATTGACCTTTACAATCGGTACATGCTTCCTTCGAAGCTTCTTAACCTGTCGATCCTCGATCGACAATGGTTTTTCCACAAATTTCAAGCTCTCATCTATATGCACATCCGAATGTGGTGTGACCAGTGATTCATCAGCGAAACACTTTTTCAGATTGTAGATGTGGAATACATTGTGAATTCCACTGAGCTCTTCTGGTAAGTTTAGCTTATAGGCAACTGACCCGACACGTTCGATAATCTCGAAAGGTCCTATGTATCTCGGGCTTAACTTGCCTTTCTTACCAAATCGCATCACTCCTTTCCAGGGTGATACTTTAAGCAAAACTTTATAACCTACCTCGAAGTGAAAAGATTTACGCTTGGGATCAGCGTAGCTCTTTTTCCTATCTTGGGCAGCTTTGAGACGGTCACGAATCTGGACAATCTTGTCCGTCGTTTCGAACACTATCTCTGGTCCCGATAATTGGACATCTCCAACTTCCGCCCAACAAACGGGCGTTCTACACATTCTACCGTATAAGGCCTCGAAAGGCGCAGGCTTAATGCTGGTGTGGTAGCTATTGTTGTAGGAGAATTCAATTAGTGGTAGGTGGTTATCCCAACTACCACCTAAATCAATCACACATGCACGAAGCATGTCTTCCAACGTTTGAATAGTACGCTCACTCTGACCGTCTGTCTGAGGATGGTAAGCCGTACTAAAATTCAAACGCGTGCCCAAAGATTGTTGGAAGCTTTTCCAAAAATGCGACGTGTATCTAGTATCTCGGTCGGAGATAATAGACACAGGTATGCCATGCAAGGCTACAATCTTATCAACGTATAACTGGGCTAACATGTCGGAGCTATAAGTCTCCTTAATGGGTAGGAAATGTGCTGACTTAGTCAGTCTATCAACGATCACCCATATGGTATCATTGCCTTTCCTTGTCTTTGGTAGCTTGGTGATGAAATCCATCGTCACCATCTCCCATTTCCATGAGGGAAGTTCAGGCTGTTGTAGCAAACCTGGCGGCTTTTGATGTTCTGCTTTGACTTGCGCACACGTCAAACATTTAGCTACATAGGTGGCTACAGACTTCTTCAAGCCTATCCACCAATAATTTGCCCTTAGGTCCTGGTACATCTTATCTGCTCCAGGATGAACGGAGTATTTGGAACTATGGGCTTCCTGGAGGATAACTTCTCGAAGTCCCCCATAAATTGGAACCCATATTCATCCATTCATTCTTAATATTCCGTCCTTGCTAAGTGTTAACTGCTCCTCAGTTACTCCTAGCTTTTCGTTAGGATAGTTAGCTTCCAACACAGCATCCTTCTGTGCAGCTAACAACCTTTCTATCAAATTGTTCTTTATTTCCATGCGCTTGGCATTGATTCGGATGGGTTTCACCTTCTCCTTCCGACTCAAGGCATCGGCGACTACATTTGCCTTGCCAGGATGGTATCTTATTTCACAATCGTAATCATTCAGAGTTTCCATCCAACGGCGTTGCCTCATGTTCAAGTCCTTCTGATTGAACAGATGTTGAAGGCTCTTGTGATCAGAGTAGATCACACATTTGATTCCATATAAGTAGTGCCTCCATAGTTTTAGTGCGAATACAACGGCACCCAATTCCAAGTCAAGGGTGGTGTAATTCTTTTCGTGCACCTTTAACTAGCGTGAAACATAGGCAATGACTTTGCCTTTCTGCATAAGCACACATCCCATCCCTGTGTGTGATGCATCACAATAAACTACAAACTCCTCTATTCCATCAGGCAATGTCAGTACTGGAGCATTGCTCAACTTTTGTTTCAGAATATCGAAGGATTCCTGCTGCTTAGGTCCCCAGTCAAACTTAATCTTCTTACGCGTCAGCGAAGTCAGGGGTGCAGCAATCCTTGAGAAGTTTTCAATGAATCGCCTATAGTATCCTGCCAAACCTAGGAAGCTACGTATTTCTGTAGGCGTCTTTGGCTCATGCCAATTCATGACAGCTTCAACTTTAGCGGGATCTACTTGGATACCATGCTTACTAACAACATGTCCAAGAAATTGGACTTCTCGAAGCCAGAATTCACACTTCGAGAACTTGGCATAGAGCTTTTCTTTATGAAGTAGTTCCAAAATGCAGTGAAGATGCTTCTCATGGTCAGCTTGGTTCTTCGAGTAGATGAGGATATCATCGATGAAAACGATGACGAATTTATCCAAGTGCGGCTTGCAAACGCGATTCATGAGATCCATGAACGCGGCTGGTGCATTAGTGAGCCCAAAAGGCATCACTAGGAACTCGTAATGACCATAACGAGTCCTAAATGCTGTTTTGTGCACGTCTTCATCTCTAACCTTCAATTGATGGTAGCCTGACCTCAAGTCAATCTTCGAGAAGAAACTTGCCCCTTGAAGTTGATCGAACAGATCGTCGATTCTGGGCAAAGGATACCTATTCTTGATAGTGACCTTATTAAGCTCGCGGTAGTCGATGCACAGACGCATCGATCCATCCTTCTTCTTGACAAATAAGACTGGTGCTCTCCAAGGAGACGAACTAGGTTTGATGAAACCTTTGGCTAGCAAATCATCTAACTGCGTTCTCAATTCCTTCATCTCTGTTGGTGCCAACCTATAAGGCGCCCTTGCTACTGGTGCTGATCCAAGAATAATGTCAATTCTGAATTCTACTTGCCTGTCTGGTGGCAAACCAGGTAGTTCTTCCGGAAATACTTCAGGGTATTCAGAAATGACGGGGATATCCCCAATCTTGGGCTTCGGCTCATCAATAATCACTTGTGCCATGTAGATGACACAACCCTTCTTCAAACACTTATAGTCTTTGAGCATAGACATTTTCTCGGGCAGCCCATACTGGGTATCTCCCTGGATAGTAAGTGATTCACCTGACGGAGTCTTGATCATCACTTGCTTATTATTGCAAATAATCTGGGCCTGGTTATGAGATAACCAGTCCATACCCAAAACTATGTCGAAACCGGCTAGTTTCAAGGGAAGTAGGGACAAAGGAAAAGAGTGGTTCTTAATGGATATGAAACATCCATCTAATAAGGTTGAGGCGGTTTCTAAAGTGCCATCTGCTAGTTCCACCTCATACTTCACACTTAAAGTCTTAACAGGTAATTTCAACAATTCACAAAACTTATTATCTACGAACGACTTATCAGCGCCTGAATCAAATAACACTCTCGCATAAACATCATTTACGAGAAAGGTACCTGTTATCACATTGTCGTCCTTGACGGCTTCCTTAGCATCCATCCTGAAGACCCTAGCATTGGTCTTTTTAGCCTCTTCAGGCTTCTTGGCATATTTTGGGCAATTGGTCTTGATGTGCCCCTTTTCATTGCAACCGTAGCAGGTCGCATCCTTCATCTTTTTGCAATCCAAGGTTTTGTGTTCCTTGGACTTGCACAACCCACATGCAAAAGATTTCAATTGTGAATTCGAGTTTGATTTATACCTGCACTTTCCAAAGTGCTGTCTCTTGCAGATTTTGCATCTGGGTTTTTCACCCGACTGCTGACCATCCTTCCTAAATCCTGACCCCTTCCTGTGGTCATTGTTTCCCTTATTCTTCTTGTCTGAACGTCGTGATTTGTCATCCTCACGCTTCCTCTTTTCGGTATCAGCGTTCCTCTGCGATTTCAGCCTGACCGCATCCAAGGTAAGAGACAATGATATGTCCGCTACAGACCGAAAAGTAGCTGGTCTGGAGGCCTTCACACTTGCCTTGATCTCCGGGGCCAAACCCCCAATGAATCGATCTATACGTTTGGGTTCCGGAGTTACCAAATATGGAACCAACCTTGACAAGGTGTTGAAACTGGTAAGGAAGGCCTGACAGTCTAGGTTTCTCATGACCAGCGACAAGAAGTCAGATTCAATTTTCTCAACCTCGTGTTGAGGGCAATAATTTTCCTTAATCAGCGCCGTGAACTGTTCCCATGTCATATTGTATAACGGGACTTTCCCTGTAGCTTGGATCAAAGATCTCCACCAAGCTAATGCTTCTCCCTTGAAAGACTGTGACACGAATTTCACAATATCCCTATCATTGCAACCACTGATATCCACAACCGTTTCCATCTCGTCCAACCAAGTCATGCAATCTACTGCTCCTTTTTCCCCAGTAAAATCCCTGGGTTTGCACGAAACGAAGTACTTATAGGAGCAACCCTTATTACGGGGTTCTTGATTCTGTACGACTCTTTGGGATGGAGCACTCCTCTGGTTTGATGAGTGGTGAGAATTACTGTTGTGGGCAGTGTGGGTCCTGGAGGGTGTTCTAGAGTGTGGTGCAGATTGGGTCCTTGTATGGTTACCACCGGATTCATGGAGCTGTCTATCCATAGCTCGATTAACGGCATTATCTATCATTGCCTGTAATTCTGCACCCGCTACATTTACTCGGGCATTATCATGCTCTCTCCCTGGGTGACTGTTGACCTCATTAGAGTCTACCATGTAGCTTGAACTGTTACATATCGACATCAATTTATTTGGGAGTTTATTATAGAATTGTCTTTTATGGCAATTTATTAACTGTGGTAAATGTAGACCATATATGGTTAATTTATTACTCACATTAATTTAGGATTTCTAATATAATTTATCCTAATTATAAAACAATAACAGTTTTATTAGCACATAAGGCCTAGTCACAGGGACAATTTAGATCATAAGCTATGATTTCAGAGAATCAAAGCATGAAGGTTTGAACAAAGTTCATTACCTTTATCAGACAGGGTCATAGACTATTACTGTCTTTTGTCTCATATGAAAACGAGAAGGGCCCGTAGGCATTCTATTACCAATGGATGGTAAACAGAACTGATCATATATATTAATGATTTAACCCATGATTCAGAGATCATTTAGTTGGGTTTGGAATCTTTGAAAAGATCCATATATAATAATAACACGTGTGTTTTTAATGAATCATGTCTGCCAGGAGTGTTAACATGTTTTCAGATGTTAACAGGGATTTGAATCTTTTTAACGGGTTTTACCATCCCGGCCAGGTCTTAAAATGACATGCAGGCTAGGTTATACCTTTAAGATCCTAAATTAAAAATAACATAGGCAGATAGATTTTTAAAAGGAATGATTCCGATTTATTTATTTCATATCTAATTTAATTATGCATAACATAGCAAAGATGAAATTTATAAACTTACATTCCATTAAAATTTAAAAGTAGTACACTTTGCCCTAAACGGGACTTTTCACATAAACACTTGCCCACGCAGACTGTTTACAAAAGTAAATGTCCACGCAGGGACTAATAGAGACAAGTCCACGTAGGGACTAAGTACAAAGGTAGATGTCCACGCAGGGACTACATACACACATAAATAAATGTCCACGTAGGGACTTGATTTAAACAAGGAAATACAATAATACATATTGGGATTTAACGATCCCGTTTCTTCTTTCCCTTCAGCAAACTTGCCAAGCCACTCATGAATCCCTCATTCTTCTTACGCTCTCTCTGGAGGTCTCCCTCAACCCTACCCAGTCTCTGACGGAGATCCTCCTGCTCTGGTGGGGAAAACCGTGGTGGCTGGTACTGTAGCGGTGGCTGAGTAGGTACTTGATACCCTCGAGCTGGATGTCCCATTCCCCAAGGGGTTCCATATGGTCCCTCAGGATTTTGGGCAAGGTAGTTTGCTGCCACTTGGTATGGGTCGGCCTCGGCATAGTTATAGTTATGGTATGCTGGCGGTCCGTATGGGTTGTAAGCTGCCGGAGCAGTATAAGCAGGGATAGGGTTGCCAAAACCCGGTGATGGCGGTGCAATAGGTGCCGAATTCACCTCTGAAACTGGAACTGAAGGTCCACCCATTTGTGGGTCTTCATATATAGGCGGGTAGTGGCTGCCGCTAGAGTGTTGAGGGGTACTGAAATGAAACTCCCCTCCTCGGGCTGACATCCGTGCGCCAGTCCTCCTACGTCTTGGTGGTTCTGGAGGCTCTAGATGAACTGGCGGCGGTGGAGGTGGTGGCGTGACCGCCTCGAAACGTGGATCCCCAGAGGGATCTTGCTGCTGCTGTTGCGGCTGCTGGTGAGGCGATGAGTGGTAAGATGGTGTATAGTACCACTCACACCGTTCGAACCGTGCCTGGTGACTATCCGGACCTTGGTATGGTGTTCCGTGAAAAGACGAACCATCTGAGATCTCAACAGGATGGTTCGGGGTTCCGGTTGCAGGCTCGACGGGATCTGTGTCCTCGTCCATGTCTTGATCGCCGGAAAAGTGATCCTCCGGTCCTAGTGGGTTAAAGCCCACTTGTTCTGGTAGGTAGTCTGCTGGGTTAAACTGGCCCTGAAAGACAGGAGTAGGGTCTTCGAAGGAACGGTGCGATGATGATCGCTGTAGGGGTATGTATGAAGGTTGCGGGTTGCTGGGCTCATTCTCGGACTGAGGCCCATAGGAGTGATGATATGGAGGCGTTGAGCTATACGAAGTAGATCGTCTGGAAGGCTCCTCGTAAATCCTCCAAGGTTCTCGTGGATCTGCACTCCTTGTAGAAGAAGGAGTTCGCCGGCCCGAAGGCCCGGCCTCGTGGTCGTTAGGGGCGCTGATTGGCCCTTTTCCTCGATCTCCTCGTCTGAATCTTGGCGGCATTGCTAAACCTGTTAATATAAACAAGGTAATAACAAGGAAAAATAACGGAAAAAATTTAAATTAAAAAAAAATTAAAAAAAACATTTTGGATTATTCTTATGTTCTTTGTCTAGACTCGAAGATTTAGGAATGTGCAATTGTGTAACTGAGATTAAACACAAAAGGCTAGTGTTTAATTCACTCAGTGTTGGCTCTGATACCAACCTGTCACACCCCAGATTTCCACGTGTTACCGGTGGGCCCGGTAGGGGAGTATCGTGACGTGGTTGGTAACATAATAGTCAAACAACACAATATTTAAATGCACAGCGGAAGCAAAGTATAGATTCATTTCAACCAAACAATATTGTAATATTAAGTATCACAAATAGTCGAATATAAATCCACAGGTAGATCAAAATAAAAGGAAACAGTGTTCAACAGTCTATGACATCCAAGCTTGCGAGACTTATTGAGGATGCTAGGAGAAAAGCCAGCCTATTACGCGTAGTACCTGCACTTAACCTTTTTGAGAAAATACGTCAGTTTACACTGGTAAATACAATTAACCGACTCATTTTGAAAAGAGTTTAAGAAAATGCATTTAAGGCACAAGGCACAAATAATATTTTATAACTTGGGATAATTATTTGAATATAATTCTTGTAAAGGATTTACATGTTTCTTATGCATTCAGTAGCCCGGATCGAGCCGGGTTAAATATCAATAGACACACCACATTATGTAAATGAGACACTGACAGGTGTACGCCTACACCTGTGTGCTAAGGTCGTGGCCATTTCGTAAAATGATGCCAGGGATATCCGGGACATGGTCATTAACCCCCCAAAGGCTTTAAGCAAACAAAACAATTTAAACGAGACATATCAATACTTTAACCATCATACAATTAAAGATTCAATGCCCGACCAAGCGGTATTTTATATACCGTACCCCAAGCCCGTATAGGGAAAATAAGTTAAAAGTATTTACCTGAGCAAGTATAAATCAAAATCAGCGAGTGCAAGTATCTTTTACCGGGTCTCCTATTATGGAACGAAGGTTTATAACAACCTATTAGAATCCTAACGGGTCTTTAATTAAGCTTAAGCTTAGACCGGTTAGTTTTTTTTTAAAGATACGGTTCGTACGCACGATTAAGCGAAGACCGAATAGAATGTGATTTAGACCCGACAAGTTTGAAGACTTGCTTAATATGGGTATATTATACACATTCTGGATTTTGAGATAAAACCGATAAGGTTTGACCCGTTTCGGCTAATTTATGTAAACTAGTTACATAAATCGAACCGAACGCGCATGAAGCGTAACGGGTAACTGTAAGAGTCCTAAACAGGTTTCCTAAGTTAACATGCCTTAAATATGTTGTGATATCAGTAGGATACCTTCCATTATGCCCAAAACGAGTTTAATCTCATATTAAGCCTCGTAGGGGTATTTGGTCATTTTAAAGATTATAAAAAGGAATTAATTTATCTTCTGTGATCCGGGTCTGAATAAATCAGTAAAATAGCTTATTTTAACAGGTTATAACATTTTATTATAAGTCTTATATGCCAATATAGTTTTAAACCCAAACTATGCGTATAATACGCGTATAAAGCCGTTTTAAGCGACGTACGGATTAAAATAGGATTCTGAGTCTTCTGATCAGTTAAACAGGTTCAAAACACTTCATTTATTATTTAAAATCAGTAGCAATTGGATTGGCATCAAAAGGATTTGTAAAACTCATTTTATGGCTTAAAAGGGCATATTCGGTAATTACCGAATCAAGGCACTAATCCTAGCTTATGATCAATTTAAAAATAATTAAAAATCTTCAAAAATCCCAAAATATTATATTACATCAGTGGGTAAAAGGTTTGGTGCCAAAAATTGGGTTTAGATAGGCTTTACGCTAATGACGCCGTTTAATTACTAAGAAGCGTTCTAATTACGTCATTAAGCATAACTCCTAATCTAGACCTCCAACTGATGTGAAAATTTACAGACATGTTTAAAAATCAGTAACTAAGATTATTGTACTTTCACATTTCCAAAATTCTCGTTTTAAGGTCATAAGGGCATTACGGTCAATATTTAGGCGATTAACGGAAACGTCGGACAATTAAGGATTTATGTGGTATAAATGCAGAGGGTTATACACACATGTAACTAGGTTCTAATGGAACTTTAAGGAATGTCTAAACCTATCAAAACCGGGTTAGAACTGAAGTCAAAGCAAAAGTCAAACTTTTGCGTCTTTCGGTTCCGAATCGGTTCTAAACAGAAAGTTGTCGAATCAAACAAGTTTGGACAAGTCCGTACACTTATTACAAAGTTATATGACTGATAAAACAGGTTACACGTCTTCTATATCGTTAATTACGCGTTTAATCAAAGTTTAGCATTTCTGTTGACTTTTTCGGACAACGTTTGACTCGACAAACGACCTAGTTAGGATTGGAATCAGTGAGTGCCCTTTTAAGGGTTTAAAGCCCACATAATTACCAACTTATAACAACCTTAACCTTGCCTAATCGCTGGACCATTTGTGTTTAATCGTTAAGTCAAACCGTAGTTATGACGGTTTGACTTCTAGGCTATAAACTAAGCAAGCCTTAATTTAGAAGGGTTAAACATACTTACTCGTGTCTAATGATGATTAGGAAGGTCTTGTGTCTGCTGTTGTGCTCCTCAAAATGTCCAGAAGTTGAAGTGTGGTTGCATGTTGCACATAATGGCCTTATCTAGTAACTTTGATCTTCATAGATTGTTGCCAAAGAAGTCTAGGGGTGTTACCTGATGTCAAACATGTGTCCCTAGGCCTAAAAACCATTTTAGGACGCCCATGGTATGCAATACAAGTGATCAAAGTCGGTTAAATGGCTGAAACAGGCAGCTGTGATGTTTCTGTCGCTGGTAGCTGTCACGCGGCCCACGTAAAGGTCTTAAGGACCTTACGCGGCCCGCCTTGGACCACGGATCAGGTTAAAATGTTTCCTTTTATTGCATTTTTGGTCCTTGGTCCCCCGAAAGGTCGTTTTCTCATGTTTTCTTGCATTATGAGGCTTCAATATTGACATATGGGGGCTTTAGGGCTTATACCATCTTTGTTAAGTCCTCGGGTAACTTTGTGATCACCCGAAAAACCCTAATTTTCAATGTTGACGATTCTAACCCTCACACACGAATTTTATCACAACTTTCTCATACGGTAACGAAACTTGGTGAAATTTTTATGGTGCATTCTAGTGAGCATAATTAATTGTTACAAGGCTTCAGGTTTGCTAAAAGGTCACTCAGAGGTATATCTTAACATGTTGGCACATTTAACCCCTGTAGTTTGTAATCTCTCACTTTCTTTCACAATTCGCTACGTATGATCCATGATTTATTCGTTTAGGGTTATAAACACCATGTAGGGTTATTATAAAGTATATTTATTCATTGTTGATACTTTGAACCCTCAAATCCACATAGTTTCATTGTTTGTCAACTTTAGTCCTTCAAGAACATTCTTACACACGTTCAAAGGTTATGACACGTGTCAAGACATTATAGGACGTAAATTTTCGAGGTGTTACAATCAAACACTGTTGATAAAAGTCCTCAAACAGTGGATCAAAGTCAACATGTGTCCACACCATTACCTCCTATTCCACCCCCATTTGAAGCCACTGCTGGATCATCAAAGTCACCAGTAGTGGTTAGCTCAGATGATTCACATCTGCAGCCTTCACCATTAAATGTCATTGTTCCATACCAAGGAGATATAATCTTCTTGAAATCTCATCCACCTGACCAAATCATTGGCAACATCAATGAAGGGGTGCTCACAAGAAGTCAATCCCAAAACATTTGTCTTTTTGCTGGTTTCCTATCTCTCCATCAGCCAGTCAAGTACCAAGAGGCACTGAAAGACAACAGCTGGGTAGAAGCAATGCAAGAGGAGCTCCAACAATTCAAAAGACAACAAGTTTGGGAGCTTGTACCACTGCCAGAGGGTGTAAGTCCTATTGGCACAAAGTGGGTCTTCAAAAATAAAACTGATGAAAGGGGCATTGTTGTCAAGAATAAAGCTAGGCTTGTGGTTCAAGGGTTCAGACAGGAAGAGGGCATTGACTATGATGAAACATTTGCCCCTGTAGCTATCAGACTATTCCTGGCCTTTGCTGTCAACCACAACATCAAGGTGTATCAAATGGATATCAAATGTGCATTCCTCTATGGTAAGATTCAAGAAGAGGTTTATGTTTGTCAACCTCCAGGCTTTGAGGATTCATTTAATCCAAATCATGTCTACAAGCTAAATAAAGCTTTGTATGGCCTGAAACAAGCACCAAGGGCCTGGTATGAAACTCTTTCCCCCTTTCTACTTTCCATTGGTTTCACAAGAGGTAAAATAGACAAAACACTGTTTCTAAAATGGAGAGGAAAGGATTTGATGATTGTCCAGATTTATGTGGATGACATCATTTTTGGAAGCACATGTAACAAAATGTGTGAAGAGTTTAGGAAACTCATGACAGCTGAGTTTGAAATGAGTGCAATGGGTGAACTCCAGTGTTTTCTTGGTCTCCAAGCAAGGCAACTGCAAAATGGCACTTTTATCCATCAAGACAAATATGCCAAAGAACTTTTAAAGAAATTTGAGATGGATGATTGTAAGCCATGCAGTACACCCATTGCAACCAATAAAATAGTCATGTCTGATGAAAAGGATGATTTGGTTGATCAAACTCTTTATAGAAGCATGATTGGGTCTTTATTGTACCTAACTGCATCTAGGCCAGACATCATGTTTGCAACATGTGTTTGTGCAAGATCCCAATCAGCCCCTAGAAAGTCAAACCTTGTTGCTGTAAAAAGGATATTCAGATACCTAAAAGGTGCTCCCACACTTGGTATCTAGTATCCAGCTGATGGAAATATCAAGCTTTCAGGTTTCTCAGATAGTGACTTTGCTGGATGTGACAAGATAAGGAAGTCCACTTCAGGAGGGTGCCAATTCCTAGGCAGTTGTTTAGTGTCTTGGCAAAGCAAAAAGCAAGCAGCTGTTTCCACATCCACTGCTGAGGCAGAGTATATAGTTGCCGCAAGCTGTATAGCCCAACTGCTTTGGCTTCAAAATCAATTGCTGGATTTTGGTATCACTGCCCTAAAGACACCTCTCATGTTGGACAGTCAGGCAGCAGAAAATATCATCAAAATCCAGTATCTCATTCAACCACCAAGCACATTGATATCAGACATCACTTTGTGAGGGATTGTTATGAAAAAGGTTTGATTTCTCTGCACCATGTTCTAACTAAAGATCAGCTGGCAGATGTGCTAACCAAAGCATTAGACACATCCACCTTTGAAAGCTTGATCTCTAGGATTGGCATGCTAAACATGGAATAACAAGCATAATCTTATTTTTCTATGAATAAAAGCATTAAAATGTTTTCAGAAAATAAAAATCCATCCTTAAAAATAGCTAAAAATGAATTTTTCATTAAATCCTTAAAAGTCTGCCATAACCACTGTTTTGTTCAAACATTTGTTCGACCAAAAGCTGTCCACTGCTGAAAGTCAACCCCTGTTCTCTCATTTCCTTGGTAAGCACTGTTGTTCAAAATCAGTGTTTTTATCCACTGATAGTCAAAATCATCCATTGTTCTCATTATTACCGTTGCACCCACTGTTATTGCTTTATCAGTGGTTTCATAAACAACTGTCCTCCATTATTCATCAGGGGTTGGCACGTGGACAATACATAGTGGTCAGATCTTTTGTAACCGCTGCCACGTCAGCATTAACTTTTTCCTTTATAAAACCCTCCTCAAACCCCCAAACAGGGTTTTACACTGTCGAATTGAATTCTAAAATTCCTTTCTCAAAGTAGTTTCCATCCTTCTCTCTCAAATCTCTCATCATCTTCTTCATTTTGCAACCCACTCATGTCTTCTTCCGCTTCAAAATCATCTTCTAAAAAGGCCACTCAAATGGCTACCACACCCATTGAAATTCCATACAAAGCTCCTCACAACTATTTGGGTCTCCTCACAAAACCCGGTAACATCAATACCTACGATTCCATCATTGATACTATGTCGTCTTCAAAGTACAAAACTTTGATGACCGCTGATGCTCCGATTTACCTAAAAACCCAGAGAGAATTTTGGAAAAATGCCACACTTGAAACTCAAGGTGAGATGATCATAGCCATTAATTCCTCAATAATGGGTAAAAAGGTTCAAATCACCCCACAATCCATCTCAGACGTATTTGAACTCGATGATCAGCAAGGTAAAACTTCTTTTCCCAAAAGCGAGTATCAAACTGATTTTCTTGAGAGGGGGTATGTTGAAGAAATGAGAAAAGACACCTTACAAAAGGGTAACTTTCCTCCTGCAACAAGATTTTTATTCCATACCCTCTTGATGTGTGTTTCAAATAAAACAACTGCTTTTAATGAGATACCATTAAAGATCCAATACCTGGGATATGCTATCTTACAAAACGAAAATTTTAACTACTCCTAGGAGATCTTTGATGACTTGGTTAAAAATGTTACTGCAAAATCATTTTTATTATTTCCAAGGTTCTTAAGGTTTTACTTTCAAAAGAAATTTGAAAAGGATGATGCTCATGTACTCATCCAAGGTGACTCCTTTCAAATAAATGGCTTACAAACTGAAACTTTTACAAGATTATCAAAGCCTTCTAAAACAAAAGCAGAGGTTCCTGAGCAGAATTTAGCAGCTACCACTGCTCCTCAGGCACCTGCTGCTGAGCCCACTGCTCTAGGTGATCACAACAGCAAAACAACTGCTGTGAAACCCACACCTAAAACCACCAGAAAACCACGACAAAAGAAAACTCAAAAGCCCCCCAAACCCAAATCAAAGGCAACTCTGGAAGATGAGATACCAGAGCAAATGCCAGTGACAGCACCAAAGTCACAAGAAACCACTGCTGCTACTTCCTCACAGCAGATGGTAGAAATATCTCAACCCATGCCTCAAACTCCTCCTGCTTCTTCTAAAAAAGAACAGGTTGTACACATTGGGACACCACAATATGATGCTCTAAAATCACTTGATTCTATCATCCACAGCCCACTGCCCGGGGCAAATTCGCTTTCTACACCCAACCTCACCTCCACAATTCCCCCACAAACAAAACTTTTGTTGGATGCTCTTGATTTGAACCAGACACAAACCAGTCCTTCTCAATCACCTGTTCATGAGAATATGCCCCAACAAGTGACTGGGTCTGTTGTTTCAATCATTTATAACCCACCAACAAAACCTGAGGAGGTTACACCCCTTGAGTTACAAGTAACTCTTGGTGGTAGTTCAAGTGAAGCAGCCACTACAAGTGCTGAACCCACTGGTTTGCATTTGGACAGTGGTTTCATTAATAAGACTTCCTTGAAGGCAATTTCTTCTCTGGGAACTCTTGTATATCCAGTGTTCACTGGTTCACTAAAAAGAGTTTCTCATTTTGAAGGAAGAGGTCCCCAGAACCAAGACAAATGGGCATCAGTGGATGACTTTTGGGATACATTTCCTGAGTCAACCACTGTTACAACCACTGAATGTGGGAAATCAGATGATCCCATTAAGTTGGGTGATGGTTTAATGTACCAAGAATTGATGGCTAGAGTTGACAAACTGGACACTTCTGTTGCAGAAATCAAAGAAATGCTGCAACAGTTGTTGAAAGTTCAAAAGGTACCACCCACTGCTGCATCAACCCCAACAGCTGCTCCATCATCTGCTCCTACTATAGATGAGCTATGGAGTTTGTTTCAACCACTGCTCCATCATCAAAGAGAATTAGCTGATCAACAACATGAGATTCAAGTTCAAAAGATTAGAAATCTCATGGAGTCAAGGTTTAAAGAAACCCAGGCTGATATCAAGGCTATTAAGGCCCATTTGCTGAACACCACTGGCACTACTCCTCCTTCTATCATCTTTGTGGATGAACCACCACCAGCTGATGCCAAAAAGGGGGAGAAATTAAAGCAGTTCAAAAAGAAAGGGTATGAAGATGGTCTGTACATTGAACCAGATAAGTCAAGCATGCTTGCAGACATTCCCTTGCTAGATGGTAGCAAAAAGATTGATGTAATCACAAATGCACTTGCTGAAGCAAAAGCAAGTGTAAAAAGGGATAAGGAAGCTAAGGATAAAGCCAGGTGGGAACAGGAGAAAAGAGCTTTTATGGAGCTGAATGAGCAGGGTACTTCTGAGCCTAAGGATGATGAAAATCCTGAGCCAAAAAGAAAGCAGCCCACTAGAAAAGTGAGGCAACCCAAACACACACCATCCAGACCCATAAAGCAAACTTCCAAACCTACCAAAAGCTCCAAACATCAATCTCCTAAACCAGCAGCTGTTAAAACTCCTGTTGTATCAACAGCTGTTGATACTCCAGTGGTTTCAACAACTGCTAGCCAAACAACTGCCACCACTTCAACACACACCACAACCACTGCCTTACCACCAACACCAAAAATACCATCACCACCACAAAGAACTACAAAACCACCATCACCTCCTGCCAAAAAGCAGAAGACAGCTGATGACACATCATCAGTTGTAATGACAACAGTGGTTGAAAACACCAGTTGTTTCAACAACTGTTAGTCAATCACCTTCCACTACAACAACCACCACTCAAATCACCACCACTGAACCAACCAAAACATCATCAGCCTCTCCTAAACCAAAAAGTAGAAGGATCATTTTGAAAGATGATGATTCTCCACCACCACTAACATCTTCACAATCTCTTCCACTTGTCACTATTCCAAACCCTGTTCCACTTTCATCTGCACAAGTCTTTAACCCACCACTGCTATTGTTTCAGCATCTGTTCAGTATCCTTTAGAGCTTATAGCAGTCAGAGAAGAGATTAAATCTTTTTATTCTGAAGATAATTCTGCTAAAAGAAACCTACCATCTATCCAAGGATATCCAAGGCCAAATAATATTGAAGAATATTTGAAGATAAAGGCTCAACAGGCTGAGGATATCTCTAAGAAAAACTCACAAGGAAAATCTGATAAAGAAATTCAAAGGCACTATCAATTTCTGCTCACACAAGTCAGAACTTTGGAGCAGTTTTCAAAATATTTGTGTCAAAAGCTTTCAGAAAGAGATGATGAAACTTTAAGAAAAGATTACATTGAGCACATCATGGCCTTCAAAAGGTACAAAGGTGACAACGCTCAATATAAAGAATGGACAGTGGGTGAACTCAAAGAGGAGTTGGAAAGAATTGAAAAAATGAATAAAGACAAAGTGAAACACACTCCTCCTGTCTAGTCAAAGTACATGAAGAATGTACCAGACAAAGTGTTAGAGCTGAAGAGGATGAAAGAGGAACTAATCACTGCTGATTTTGGGTCAAGAAATCAGGTGACAAGATGGAAGGAAGACAAAGTCAGGACCAGCTACAAAAGGTTGGAAGAACTTAGAAAGATAAATCCAAATATTCCACAAAAACCTGACTATCCTGAAACAGTGGTTTCAACAAGACCACCAAAACTGCAAGTCAGAAAAGCCACTGCTCCACCTGGTGCCATCCTTTATCAAAGAAGGAGGCAAAAACAGATGGATGAAGAAACAGCTGAGGATATAGCAGCAGGTAATGAAGTTATAAAAATGGTCCTCAAGCAAATGACAGCTGATTTCAAAGCACTGCTCAGTCAGTTATCACCAGGTCACCATCTCCCAACTCATCATCTAATAAAAATCTCCCAAGAAACCCACTGAACTCAAAGGTACTAAAGTGGAAAACTGGCAAACAGACCCACGTACTGACTCTGATCAAGTCTAGTAGAGAAGTGAAAAAAATATCAAGGGAACAAGCACTAGGCCTAAGTGTTGAAGATCTGCAGGATCTCTTTGATCTTCCATTATGCAGGGATGAAGATGATACAGATGCCCTAGACTTTGAGTTACAACTTAAAGGTCAGATAAGGGAACTGCTGATGAGACAATAAAGATCTATAATAATGAAGGGTTTTGGCATCATCTGTTCCAGGGGGAGATTGTTGGGATTGAACCCTATCAAAGGAACAGTTGATTAAAGCCAAAACCGGATCAGAGCAGTGGATCCAGAATAAGCAGATGTTTGTACACAAGTTTTCCCCTTGATAATGGCTCTAACAACTGATGGACACAACTACTGCCTTTCCTAACTGCTGTTGATTCCAAAGAACTGATGAAGACCAAAGTGCTGATGACTCAAACAACTGCCTTGTTTCAAGTACTGCTGAAGACTAGAAGCACTGCTGAAGACTAAGCAGTGGAATGAAGAATTAGTAGTTTAGTTTATTTCTATGTAATGTGTCACACCCACAAAATACCACTTGCGGAAACACCGCGGGGTGTGTGACGTACGAGGATCTTAGCCACCAATCACATTAAACTCATAAATATATTTAAATAAAACTTTCATTCATTATCATAAAGTGATACAAAACGTTACATATAATTTAATGTACACAGCAGAAGCATAACTTATTTGTTAAGTGTTTCATAAACCACGCGTACGTAAACCATTAGACTCGTGTTGCGATTACATGTATCTCGACCCATGACCACTCCAGCCTTCCAGACAGCAAGGTCCATGATAACCCTACAGCCCTGCAAGCATGCAGACAAGTGTGTCAGACGACGCTGGTGAGTTCAAAGTTTTGTTAACACGTTAAGTAACCAGTTACCAGATTAAAACGTTTCACATATTCGATGTTGTTAATCACACGCTTACCGCCGATGGCTCCAGATTATTTGCCCTAAACCCCAATGCCTTTATCAAAGCAATGTACAAGATGGGGGTCATTAGTTCATCACCGACCTCCCCGGTGCGGTGTGAGGGTGCCAAACCTAAGTAGCACTACTAACTAATACCCCGTTGCCCTACAAGCAACAATCGGTAGGAGGGACTTGAGTGATAGATATAGATGTGTATTAACCAACAACCCAGGTTTAACATTCCAGTCAAACCCATTACCCGACATTCCTCCCCGGAACGTTTACCAGATGTCCCTCCCCGGGACGCATGCTTGGAAAAAGAGCAGTGAACTCACCTTGGTTTGCTCGGTAAGATTAGTTACATTGTTATCGATTAATCAAGCACGTCCTAACATGGTTTATCAATAACAATTAGTTTCGTATTCGCATTGAATCACGTAATTTTGCCACATATTACACAAGTTGCACTCTTGGATTTAGCACATTATTATACGCGTTATAATAGTTAACTATGTCATACATTATCCAAGTTATCACCGTTTATCCACGCAATAGATTTTCGTACCACATACAAACTTACTTCACAAGCCCAAGTTCTAATTACCCTTAACAGATTATAGTGTGCATCGTGGGTGTGTGTGGCCCAACATAATTAACTTGATATAGGTGTGTGTGGCCCAAGTATAAAAATGTGTACTCACTTAAAACATTGCATGGCCCAGTTGATTATTATCTACATCTAATTAAATCATGCAGCCCGGTTTACGTGTAAGGCCTAGTTATGTGTATGACTGATCCACACATACGATCAGAACTCTTGTGCTACTGGACCCCTTGTGCAATCCAGCCTACTACCCGACCCAAGTACATGCCAATCTAAGATCTGTACGGCCCAATGTAAGAGTGCAACATGCCAAGGTTGATAGTGTATGATCATGCATAATCTGTTTATACCTAGTGCATCAATGGTGTGTGTGTTTGTGTGACCTATCAAAACCCAAACAGTATGCTATAACTCAGATAATATACGACGAAACTCCCATGTTTTGTCATTACCAGCTCCGACGGAACTCCCATGTTTCGTCATCACAAGCTTCGACGAAACTCCGACGAAACTCCCATGTTTCGTCGTCATAAGCTCCGACGAATCTCCCTTATCATTTACAGATTGTGGTTAACAGTTCTATCCACACTTTGGTAACAGTTATGAGCAAACACATTCATCAACAACAATTAATCCAGCCGGACACCAACCCTAACATCCTAATCAAATCATCAGTTTAACGGTTTCACTCATTACCATGCAACCCTAATCATTCTGTAACAGTTACATACATCGATTCAGTTACCTATTCAAACTCGACATGACCCCTAATCATCGACTAGCAATCATCATACATTAACAATACTTAGCAAATCATTATACAATAACAAGTCTTAGCAATTCATTATACCATTACAAGTCTTAGCAAATCACTATACAAAGATCATTCACGAACAACACTCCCAAACTAAGCATGTAGTTAACTTTTGCATATAGAAGCACAACACAAGTAAACATTCAAGAAACTTTAACTTAATGAATGATCATACTAACCGGAATAAAGGATTCACGAATGAAAGGCTTCGAAGATGAAGGGGATCTACTGAAGTACGCACGTTTGGGATGGGTAGGGTTTTTGTTTTGAGTATGTGTTGTTAAACAACATAATGCATATCTAATATGGTAGGGGTTTGGGGCGATCGGGCCCCTTTCTTGGCCGAACTGGGCTTAAGCCCATGAGATTGGGTTGTTAAAACAATGAGTAAAGGGTGGCGGTTTGGGCTTTACTTAAACCATGAATGGTTATGATAATAATAAGTGTGTGTGTGCTCGGGTAGGTTTGCGGCCCAGCTAAATTAGTACGAGTTTCTAAACTAACTAACCAACACATAAAACAGTTAACGGTTCCCATAGAATTTACCAGCACACACATACAAACATTTAACTAAACATGTAGCACATTCATAAGTTACAACATAGCATGTAATGTGAAAAAGGAGTCAGTACATAGAGAAGGCTTGAAATTACTAGTTGTCACATCATCCCCAACTTGAAAGAAATTTCGTCCCGAAATTTGGTAAATAATCCAAAGCGGCAAGATGTTAAATCAGGATGACTGTGGATTTTCCGTAGGTGCCACATCATCCCCAACTTGAAAGGGAATTTCGTCCCAAAATTCGCCAATGATATCAAAAGTTGATACAACCGTTTGAACAACTGAGGATGCTAGAGCTTACTCTGATCATTGCGTTCCTACGTGAACTCCGGTCCACGTTTTGAGTTCCAACGAACTCTCACGATTGGAATTCGACTATGCTGACGATTCTGGACGTCCTGGTCCATGATTTCAGCAGATTCCTCAACAACCGGTACTTGTCATTAACTTCAGACTCTAATAAGGGTATCAAAAGCGTTTCATCGGACAAGCACTGCCTTAGATTCGAAACATAGATAACGTCATGCACGTTATCCAATTCGTCGGGTAACCCGAGTTTGTAAGTCACGTTATTTATTCTTCCCAGAATGTTGTATGGCTCAAAGTGATGTAAGTTAAGCTTGCCACGCTTCCCAGGCGTACCACACCCTCCCAGGGTGAGACTTGCAACATGATACGATCGCCTACAGCGATCTTCCAGTGTTTCCTAAGCTTATCAGCTTTCCTGACGGTCACGCGTTGCCGCCAAATGATTTCCGATCTAAACAATCTTCCCAAGTGGTTCGAGTACAAATCCTGGATCGGTGATTAGGTTGTCACCCACCTTAATCCAACAAAGAGTTCGGCATTGTCGCCCAAGTAATGCCTCAAACGGAGTTCTCTGAATATTAGAAGGGTAACTGTTGCAGTAAAACTCATCCAAAGGTAGGTGTCCTTCCAATTTCTACTGAGTCCATCACACACATGCTCGTTTACTCTGACCATTTGTCCTATGGTGAATAGTAATGCTCATGTCTAGACGTGAGCCAAGAGTGTAGTGTCTGTCATAAATCAGGTATAGATCAAATCCAGAGGTAACAGGAGTTGGCACCTCGTGCCTAACAACCGCCTCTCTCAGAGGAACATTCACAGCTGTGAAGAATCGTCAGTTTCCTTGATTGTAAGAAAGTGTGCTGGTAACGTGAGACAACCAACGATCACCCAAGTAATATTGTTTCCGTTTCGAGTTGTAAGTAGACTAGTGACATAATCCATGGCAGTCTATTCTCATTTCCATATGGGTGTTTCTGGTTGCTGATACTCCACCTCGTCGTTCCCACAAGTCAAACATCATTCGCATACATTGCTGGGTGGGCCTTTATGCCCGATCACCAGTATGAGATTTATAGACCCCTATATCTCTCATCAATACCCAGAAGACTAGAATATCGAGGCTGGTGTGCTTTGCTCAACACAAGTCCCCTACAGTTGCCGTATAATGAGATCCGCATTCGTTTCGTGAGATAGCGAATGTCGTCCGACCTGCCACAGGTTGCTTCTCCATGCCCCGCATGGGTTCAACTTGAAAATCCTTTTCCTTCCGTTTTCCAGTTTGAACAGAGCGAGTCTGATCAGGTAAGTTAGAGTTGATAGTGAGCTACAAAGCTCATGCACGTTCAGGTTTCGCAGACGTAATCATTCAAAAGTTCCATCCAGCGATGCCATTAACTGATTTAGCTCTTTCGAAACCAGGGTACTCGGGAGGCCCTTGTGATCGGTCTAAGTAGTGCATTTGGTACCGTCCAAGTAATGCCTCCAGCTTAAATCCAAAGACCATGGTTTCCACCGCAGGTTGTGACTCGTGCAACTCTTCTTATGAATCCACTACGTAAGTCATCACTTCCTCGTGTTACATCAACGTGTAACTAGAAATCTGATTCGTACCATCATGGTATACCACTACATCACCCGCGCCCTTGGGTAAAGACGATGCTCAGAGCGTTGTAGAGTTGGGTTTCAGAGGCTGAAAAGATGTCCTCCTGTTTGTCTCCCACGAATACACAGCACCCTGCTGTGCTAAAGTGATTAAAGCTGCGAAATCCTTGAAAGTCCTGTGATGAATCTACGATAGTAACTAGCTGGACCAAGAAATTACTGTATCCCAGATGGGCTATTCGATGCCGATCAATATCTGATGGAAAGGGTCTTTAGCGAGATCTGCATGTATTCCCACTTCGTTGACTACGCGACCAAGAAAGCGTACCTCCCAAATCCTGAAGTCACACTTAGGTAAACTTCGCGTGGAGTTGCTCCTCCCCCAGGGGTTCTATAATAAGCTACAAATGCCGTCCATGATGTTCCTTTCTCCTGGAAATGATCCAAAACGTCATCAATAAACACGGTCGATTCATGTGGTCCATAAAGCTGCTGGTGTGTTGATTAACTCAATGGTCATGGTGTACAAAGTCGCAATGGTCGTATTGAGTTTGATATGCCGTTCCAGGAACATTCTCCCCTTGGACTTCCATCTGATAATAGCTCGTTCGTTAATCAATCCTCAAATGGAAGCTTGTCCCTCGCAACTGGTTAACAGGGTGTTACTACATAGTCGAAGCGAATGGTTCTTGACTGTCACCTTGCTGAGTTCTCGATAATCAAAACACATACGAAAAGGCTTATCTTTACGGATATAACTGGGGCTCCCTAGAGCGAAAACTGGGTCTGACAAACTCCTGTCCAACAGTTCCTGTAGTTGATTAAACAATTCTTGCAACTCTCCTGGTGCAAAATGGTAAGAGTACAATTATTCAGAGCTGCCTCTGGCGTGAGATCAACTGAGATTCCGACTAACAGTTGTGGAAGTAAACCTGAAAGTTCCTCGAATATCACACTGTGAGGAGTCACGAACAATTGGTGGATCCCCGATCCTATTTTCCTTAGCCTTACCATTAGAAACGGTTGCTAACATAGCGGGGTAATCCTTCCGTAGATACTTCTGGGCCTTCATTGCTGAAACGATGCTAACCTTTACACCATGCTGACACTTTAGAACAGTCAACGGTTCCCCACTAAGAAGAAGGATACGCAAAATTTTCTTCTCACAGGGTATATCTGCACGAGGTCTGGATAACCAATCCACACTACCTACTGCATCGAAACTACCAAGAATGGTAGGAGGATGGTCGATGTCCAACACTTGTCCCACATGGTCAAGTTTGCATCCCAATGAACATATGAGGTTCTAATTGACTTGCCATCAGCCAATTCCACAACAGATTCGGTTTCCAGAAGCATCAGGGTTAAGCAGAATAGGGACGAAGCGATTAGCTACCCATACAAGCTACCATGTTGCTATAATCCTGGCGTCGCCCACGCCAATCCTAAATGCCCTTCCACGAGCATCATTTCCAGTGTTGTTATTGTCGTTGTTCCCTTGGTTGTTGTCATCTCGATTCTCACAACGGCCAATCCATGTCGTATGCACCTTCATTTCCATACTGTAGGCCATGGTTACAAATACCTTGATGTCGTCGTGACTGTTGTCTCTAACGTCGTTGCTTGAAATGGAGCCCTACGATCTTTCACCAACCAAGTCCATCTTTTCACATTCTGTGCCACGTCCTATCGCGCTACTCACTGTTCTGGTAGTCACACATTCCACACTATAATCAGTTGTCATCGCTTATATCCCGATTGATTCGTAAGAGTTGACTCCTATAAGTCACTGACTAGGGTTAGGGATTCAGTTGAAGTCGATTTGCTGGAGTTCGTTGCCGGTAATCAGGGTCGTTCTAATACTAAGGTTGGTAAGGCACCACGCTCATCCTCTTGTCCATCGTCCTTGCAAGTTGACTGAGTAATACACTGTATGTTTCCAGAGTGTTGCAGAAGTGATCGCACTTCGGGGTCTAAGACGTCAGTACATTGAGTTCCCGCAAACAAAGAGGAATGAGAGAGATACAGACTAATCATTGACGCTGCAACATCCAACCCAGGGACGTTCATACAAGCACCTAACATTCTACACGGTTCGCTAGGCGTTCAAATGGGTGTTCAGGTAATACTCGATAACATCGAGATTCGAAAGGATTCAGAGAGGAGTGATGATATACGTCAAATTATACATGTTTTTATACCCCAAAACACTTCCGTTTTAAGTGTTTTTGACCGAAACCGCAACGTTTAGGTACCAAATTCGGTACTTTTATATTTTCAGGTCTTAAACGGAGTACAAAATATAAATATGATGAAAACGGACAAATTCTGATGCATTTCTGATGAAACGGGCAAAATTCTGATGACTGCCAGGTTTGGCACGGCCGTGCCATCTGACGGTACTACCGTGCCGATCATTCGATCTTGGAAGCACTGCCAGTGCAACAGCCTGTGCCGATCTGTTCCCAGGCAGCATGACCGTGCCACCCGCCGCATGACCGTGCAATGGCCAGACCAGGGTTACTGATCAACATTCTGATGACCCCACACTACCGTGCGACCAACGGCATGACCGTGCCGATCTGATGACCCAGGAAACTTGTCCACTAGTCCACTTGGCTGACCTGGGATCGGAGAAATTACGTCACCCGACAAGACCTGACCGCACGACCGTGCCAAACTGAAAATTGCCTATAAATAGCAGCATTCGCTACTGATCAAAATGTTGGGTTTTTCTCCATGTTTCTGGGCGATTTCTGGGTTACGAAGCAGTCCTGATCAGACCCATTTGAAGCTTGAAGATCGAATGGAAGCATAACCGATCCAACCCATCAATTCCTTGCTTGTTTATGGTTCGATTCCTTGTTCTTGAACATGTATTCTGATCATTTTGCAAGTTATGAGCTGATGTTAGTTTATGTTTAATGTAGTTTATGTAATAATAGTTATAAACTTGTTTCTTGAATATCGTTGCATTGTAATCTTATTTGTATGAAGCTTTAGTACTTTTTCATGTTTGAATCTTCATGATTATATAACGAATGTTTCATTGATATTGAGTTCCTGATTATGTTTGATTGTCTTGGATAATGAATCTGTGGTTAGTGGGATGGTAACTATTTCTTGATTAATCACTTGTTTGTAGACTTTGTTTACACCATGAAACCAGACTAGGGTATTGGTTTTATACAAGATATATCTTATTTTTATTAGGAATACTTTCTTGCACGTAAGGGTTCTAATGAATTATATGGTGTTGATTGCATGTTCTTAGATGCGGTTTATGATCCTTGTTTAGTAGTTTTGGTCTGAAATTGCTGACATGGTAGATTTGTATTTAAGACATGTAAAGGTGAAATTGTTTGTTATATGATCTACATAATTGCTTATCCTCGTGGCCGTATTGTGACCATCGGTATTGCTTTCTTTGATAAGTGAGGTTAGGAATCCAGACCCGGTAAATAACCTATCTTTAAAGATTCGCATGAATAAATATCAATAGCTCTCTAATGAATGATTTTAGGTGGTTAACCTGTGACCATCGCTTTAACTTTCCGAAGAATCACAATGCTAGAAATCAAGACCCGGTAACTAGCTGTCTCGAAATTGGAAAATTGATTAAGTGCTTTTGTGACATATCTGATAGATAACATGTTTAGGTTGTTTGTGAAACAAGATAATAGTATATTTATGTTTTTGTTATAATTTAGATAGCTTAGTTAAACAACCATTCACGTATCCTTTTATTTGGTAATCTGATGACAAAGATTTAGTACATATAACGCCCGTGTTCCATGGATCGATATATGGCTCTTACCAATACTTTGCTGCATATATGACGGGATACACTTGTCCTTTGTTGTGTGTGTTTTAATGTTAAGGTATAAACCATATTTATAAATATAAAGCACCAAGTTACGCTGGGTGCGATTGTAAATACTGTAAATAAATGTGCATAGTCGCGCCCACGTCAAGTTTTTGGCGCCGTTGCCGGGGAACTACGACGAAATTAATGGAAAAATCCGAGTCATTATTTTACCAATGTACAAGCTGTTAATAACTGTTAATACTTGTAAATTTTTGTATTTATTTGTTTTCTTTTATTTACTAACTTGTGAATATTTAGCCTGGCACGCCCACTAGGACTAACTTTTGACTAACTTTTCTTTTCTGTTTTACTAACCACTAACCAGCTAACCAACTAACTTTACTAACCGCTAACTCACTAACATACTAACTTTTTATTTATTGTTCGACTAACATTGTTCATTTATTTATTTAATTCAGTTAAGTGTTCAGGATCGAACCATTTATTCATTTATTTCATTTATTTATTCATTTCAGTTATTTCATTTCTGTTTATATTTACATTTATTTATTCATTTATTTCATTTAAAGTATTTCAGTTATTTTAATTCAGCCATTTCATTTCTGTTATTTTGTTCATTCATTTATTTATTTAATTTATTTATTTCATCCCGGTACAGTTATTTCAGTATTTCATTTATTTCAATTCAGTTATTTCATTCTTGTTTATATTTATATTTACGCCCGTGTTCGGATTCGAACCATATATATATATATTTATTTCATTTATGCATTTATTTCAGTTACATTTATTCATTTATTCATTCTTGTTCATTTATATATTTAGTTAACTGCTTATTCATTCATTTATTTGTACTCAATTGTTTATTTATTTACTCCACGAAAATAAAACTCTCTGATAAAATCATCAGTTCTTCTGGTAAATTCTGATGAATTTATCAGATTTTCTGATGGATTCTGATAAATCCATTAGATTTTCTGAGACAAAAATTTTCACTTCCGATGAATTTACCGGATTTTCTGGTAAAATCTGATGGATTTATCAGAAATTCTGATACAAAAAAAAGAGAGACTCTCTGATAAAATAATTTGATTTCTGATACATATATCAGATTTCTGATGAAGTTATCAGAATTTCTGGTACAATATAAAAATTTCAGATTTTCAATGAGATAATTAGATTTCATCAGATTTTTATTCGAATCTCATCAGATTTTCTGATTAAAAAAAATCGGATGTAAATAAGTAAACAAACAAGAAAACTTGGAAAATAGTTATGTATAATAAATGATGTATATATTTGTATAGTATATAATAGTATTATTACTTATATTTATATTACTTATATTATTATGTTCTTTTTTCTGTATAATGCCTTCCTTATGTCTTTCAGGTTAATGTCCACAACCCCTGTACCCGCTATTGCTGAGCCAACCAACGAACCAGAACCTAACCTAAGAAGAAGTAGGCGGCTTCGCGAAAGATCCCGTGTTATTGCACAAAAATTGCTGCAGCAATCGACAAACCGGTGATACTTTCTGATAGCGAGAGTTCAGAGGAAGAAAGAGGAAGCATTATGGCAGAGGACGACCAGCCTTTGAATGAGACCGGCCGTCCAGGATGAGAGGGCTTGCTACCGAGCATCGCACGACCTACGATAGCAGCACCGAGTTTTGAAATTAAATCTAGTATAATTAACATGTTACAAAATTCTGTGCAGTTTGATGGGAAGGATCACGAAGATCCAGGTCGGCACATCGTATCATTTCTCGAGGTGTGCTCAACGTTCAAAATACGAGACGTTTCTGAAGACGCAATCCGTTTGCGGCTCTTTCCATTCCCTTTGCGAGACAAAGCCCGATCTTGGCTTTTGTCACTTCCGGCAGGATCCATCACGACTTGGAACGAGATGGCAGAACTTTTCATGCAAAAATACTTTCCTCCAGAAAAGACAACCAAGTTGAAGAATCGTATTATGACATTCAAGCAGGACGACGGGGAATCTCTACACGCTGCATGGGAGAGATTCAAAGATCTTCTGATCGATGTTCCACATCATGGGTTGTCCAAAACACAACTTGTGTTGAACTTCTACCAAGGACTCAACTACGACTCACAAGAACGTTTAGATGTATATGTAGGAGGCGATCTTGGAACAAAAACACCCAATGAAGCCTACGCAATTATAGAGAA
The DNA here is from genome assembly GCA_030545235.1 of Helianthus tuberosus. Taxonomy (NCBI): domain Eukaryota; kingdom Viridiplantae; phylum Streptophyta; class Magnoliopsida; order Asterales; family Asteraceae; genus Helianthus; species Helianthus tuberosus. The sequence continues at coordinate 176,258,459 of CM060413.1, forward strand.
AGCTACCTTGAAGTCGAGTTCTCGTCACAGTGGAGTACGAAGTAAAGCATTATCTATTCCTGGAGTTCATCAAGTGGATACATACACGGCTCTTACAGCACAGATTGGAGCTTTGGCAGCAAGGTTTGACAAAGCTCAGAACGTTTCGCAGGTACAATCATCATGTGAGCAGTGTGGAGTGTCACACGAGCCAGATACTTGTGAGCAGGGAGTTATATTTACTGGCCATGAAGAAGTGGACTATCTGGGCAATCAAATCAGGCCCCAAAATAACTCCTACAGCAACACGTACAATCCGGGGTGGAAGAATCACCCAAACTTTGGGTGGAAATCCAGTTCTGGGAACCAAAACCCACTCGGATACGCTCAGCGTGCTCCCGCGCCACAGCAGCCCCAGGCACAACCTTACCAGTCTCAAGGTCAATCCTTCCAGCCTCATTACCATCATCAAGGCTCCGGGAGCAGTTCCCAGCCTCACGCCTCTCAGAGTAACTCTAAGCTAGAGGAGATGATGGCACAGCCGTTAGGAAACTTCAATTGTGCTAATCAGATAGCTGAGAACCGCTACCAACAACATGAGGAACGCTTCATGGCCCAAGAAGGGGAGATGCGGAGTCAGAAAGCTTCTATACAGACCATTGAGAATCAGGTTGGACAGTTGGCTAAAATGTTGTCTGAGAGACCCTAGGGTGGTCTTCCAGGTAACACAGAGCCGAATCCGAAAGGGCGTGTCAATGCCCCGCATGTTTAACAAGTGCGGGAAAAATGAGTCTAGCTATCGACTCGCTGACAAATTTAGCGAGCGTGTTTTCACACGCTAAGGGTATCTTCTGTAAATATTAACTTTATCGCATTAATTTCCTTGTTCGTTAAGTTATTCTGTTTTTAGTAGGTTTGAACAAGATTGATTCATATCTTAGGAAGTTTTGAAGTTAGTTTAAAGTTAAAACATGTAAAAACCTTGCAAAAATGGTGAAATCTATTGAGAAAAGGAGTTAAAGAGCATTCTGTTACTTCTGTCTGCAGAATGTACATATGAATCACGGTCGTGCACCTGATCAGCACGACCGTATACTTCATAATCACATCTGACTAAGAACAACGTGCATAAGGTGGTCGTCGGACACACACTACTGTGTGGACCGATTGCACTATCGTGCACAGCGGCACCACGTTGCGAACCACAGTGCACAGGTTGATGCGCACTATCGTGCACGACTTTTTAGTAACTGTAATTTTTCAGGGTATAAAAACTACTTTTCAAAATAATAATAATAATAATAATAATAATAATAATAATAATAATAATAAAATAATAGTAAAAACCCTTCAAAATTACTAACACTGGCCGTACACCCGTTCTTGGTTCTCCCACTCCTAAAACCAACCAATTTTTGCAAGAATTTAACTCGAATCTTCAATCAAGATATGATTCTTTACTTGTTTTTAGTGTGTGTTTGTTTTTGCTTAATAATGGATTTGGTTTTAGTCATCTAACGGTTTGATCAATATTATTGTTTGCTGTTTTGGTTAGTGACGTACTTGGCAGGTTTATAGGGATGCACACAGAGTTGAGAAAACTTATATTCAAAGTCTATTCATACAAGTCTACGTCAACTCTAAGGGAGTACTTCTATCCTTTTTCACACTTTAGTTCAGCTCTTCATAATCGCTTAACTAATACGTGTTTCACATTGGGGACAACGTGAAGTTCAAGTGTGGGGAGGGGTTTAAGGGTTTAACTTTGTTTGTCCTTGAGTGTCCTCGTTTTTGTAAATATTTATTTCGAAAAAAAATAAAAATAAAAAAATAATAATAATAAAAAAACTTTCAAAATACAAAAACGGTCAGTTGTGTTCTTTTAAAAGCATCAAATTTGATCAAAACCGACAAGCCAAATCGATTTTTTGAAAAAGATAACTAAAAGCGTGACAAACAAAAAGAAAGACCTGCATATTTATCTTTACATTTATACCCATTCCTTCCGTTTTCGTGAGCATATTTTTGAGCCTTTTATTGCTTTCAGCTTATTGTTTTTTTTCGGAATATGAGTGAGCCGGATGTTTTATGCAATTTAGAACTTGTCGTATACTTTTCAAAATCATAAATATGAAAAATTGCATGAATATGACAGAGGAAAATAGGATACCCTTTTGTGTAAGCCTTTTTCTTTGTTTATATCCTGCACCCAACATGATCCATTAGTTCTCCATGTTGAGCCTATTTTCCGTGTTTTTCTAATTTTACCCAACTACTTAGCCTACTTAACCAAATTTAGCCTTTTTATTTTTAAACCTTTGTGTTAAAACTCAGTCAAAGTTATTATTTAACCAGCTTGTTTGTATTTATCTCCTTTATCCTTAAAAAAACCGAAAAAAAAGAGAGAAGAAGAAGAAAAAAAAAACAGATCAAAGACGATCAAGTTAGAGCAATTTTAAGCGCTAAATAGTACAAGATATGTTGTATAGCTCGAAAAGGGTAAAATCATCTTTAAGCGTTATTCATGTATAGTTGTTGATTCATTTACGCTAGTTACAAATAACCGCCGAGTTTTAACCATTTAGCCACTTTTAAATATCCATTCCACACCCTTAACCATAGCCTAACGTTTCAACCCATCAAAGACCTCTTGATTTATGTTTTTCACATATTAATTGGTGGAGATTAGATCTTTTGACAAGCTTATGATATTGCATGATTCATTGACTAGGCATCAAGTGTTTTACATACACATTATATGTATGATTCAGAAATTTAACCGAGTGTGTGTGAACATTGTGAGAAATATAAAGATTTGCATGCTAAGTCAATCGAACGTAGAATCATTGCTTTATGGTTATCCTTTCATACATCCAACAAAGCTTGTTTGTTTTAAATCTTTGATGATGACTTTTTGAAAACCAATTTGACCACCAAACAAATTAGTAATTTTATTCAGATTTGATTTCTTGTTTTATTTTAAGTTTGCTTGAGGACAAGCAAAGTTTAAGTGTGGGGATGTTTGATATACGTCAAATTATACATGTTTTTATACCCCAAAACACTTCCGTTTTAAGCGTTTTTGACCGAAACCGCAACGTTTAGGTGCCAAATTCGGTACTTTTATATTTTTAGGTCTTAAACGGAGCACAAAATATAAATCTGATGAAAACGGACAAATTCTGATGCATTTCTGATGAAACGGGCAAAATTCTGATGACTGCCAGGTTTGGCACGGCCATGCCATCTGACGGCACTACTGTGCCGATCGTTCGATCTCGGAAGCACTGCCAGTGCAACAGCCAGTGCCGATCTGTTCCTGGGCCGCATGACCGTGCCACCCGCCGCATGACCGTGCAATGGCCAGACCAGGGTTTCTGATCAACATTCTGATGACCCCGCACTACCGTGCGACCAACGGCATGACCGTGCCGATCTGATGACCCAGGAAACTTGTCCACTAGTCCACTTGGATGGGAGAAATTATGTCACCTGACAAGACCTGACCGCACGACCGTGCGACCCAACGGCACGGCCGTGCCAAACTGAAAATTGCCTATAAATAGCAGCATTCGCTAATGATCAAAATGTTGGGTTTTTCTCCATGTTTCTGGGCAATTTCTGGGTTACGAAGCAGTCCTGATCAGACCCATTTAAAGCTTGAAGATCGAATGGAAGCATAACCGATCCAATCCATCAATTCCTTGCTTGTTTATGGTTCGATTCCTTGTTCTTGAACATGTATTCTGATCATTTTGCAAGTTATGAGCTGATGTTAGTTTATGTTTAATGTAGTTTATGTAATAATAGTTATAAAGTTGTTTCTTGAATATTCGTTGCATTGTAATCTTATTTGTATGAAGCTTTAGTACTTTTTCATGTTTGAATCTTCATGATTATATAACGAATGTTTCATTAATATTGAGTTCCTGATTATGTTTGATTGTCTTGGATAATGAATCTGTGGTTAGTGGGATGGTAACTATTTCTTGATTAATCACTTGTTTGTAGACTTTGTTTACACCATGAAACCAGACCAGGGTATTGGTTTTATACAAGATATATCTTGTTTTGATTAGGAATACTTTCTTGCACGTAAGGGTTCTAATGAATTATATGGTGTTGATTGCATGTTCTTAGATGCGGTTTATGATCCTTGTTTAGTAGTTTTGGTCTGAAATTGCTGACATGGTAGATTTGTATTTAAGACATGTAAAGGTGAAATTGTTTGTTATATGATCTACATAATTGCTTATCCTCGTGGCCGTATTGTGACCATCGGTATTGCTTTCTTTGATAAGTGAGGTTAGGAATCTAGACCCGGTAAATAACCTATCTTTAAAGATTCGCATGAATAAATATCAATAGCTCGCTAATGAATGATTTTAGGTGGTTAACGTGTGACCATCGCGTTAACTTTCCGAAGAATCACAATGCTAGAAATACAGAACCGGTAACTAGTTGTCTCGAAATTGGAAAATTGATTAAGTGCTTTTGTGACATATCTGATAGATAACATGTTTAGGTTGTTTGTGAAACAAGATAATAGTATATTTATGTTTTAGTTATAATTTAGATAGCTTAGTTAAACAACCATCCACTTATACTTTTATCTAGTAATCTGATGACAAAGATTTAGTACATATAACGCCCGTGTTCCATGGATCGATATCTGGCTCTTACCAATACTTTACTGCATATATGACGGGATACACTTGTCCTTTGTTGTGTGTGTTTTAATGTTAAGGTATAAACCATTTTTATAAATATAAAACACCAAGTTACGCCGGGTGCGATTGTAAATACTGTAAATAAATGTGTATAGTCGCGCCCACGTCAAGTGAAAAGGTCACGTTCGAGTAGGAGACAATCACTGCTATGACACCTATAGGCTTGTTACGTTTCAAATTTATTAAATAACAGAGCAGAACCCCTTTTTCACTTGTTAAGCCTCACTGGGACTCACATGCACCCCACATTATTATTATGTGTGCACCCACAATAATAATGTGATTTGCATGCTCATCTCAGTTCCTCCTAACTCATGTCAAATGGTTCTTCAAACTCAGATGTCAAACAAAGAATATCACAAAACAGGGGTCATGAATCTCTAGTGTAACACCACACTATCAATCACTTAACACATGCAAGTAATACATGAATTCATATTGTTGTGCTAACGTGCAATCACATCCTATATCATATGTAAGTGTTCACTAGTTATGCTGTGCAATGAGTAAACGAGAGACGAACCTTGCTATCTGGAGCTGAGTGTCATGGTCGTATTCTTGTTTTCAGAACTGTTCGGTTATAGTCTGGCTTTATAACAACATTTTCAAAACCAAGTTCACCATAACCAGTGGCTCTGATACCAAACTGTCACACCCCCAAAATACCACTTGCGGAAACACCGCGGGGCGTGTGACGTACCAGGATCTTAGCCACCAATCACATTGAACTCATAAATATATTTAAATAAAACTTTCATTCATTATCATAAAGTGATACAAAACGTTACATATAATTTAATGTACACAGCGGAAGCATAACTCATTTGTTAAGTGTTTCATAAACCACGCGTACGTAAACCATTAGACTCGTGTTGCGATTCCATGTATCTCGACCCATGACCACTACAGCCTTCCAGACAGCAAGTTCCATGATAACCCTACAGCCCTGCAAGCACGCAGACAAGTGTGTCAGACGACACTGGTGAGTTCAAAGTTTTGTTAACGCGTTAAGTTACCAGATTAAAACGTTTCACAGATTCGATGTTGTTAATCACACGCTTACCGCCGATGGCTCCAGATTATTTGCCCTAAACCCCAATGCCTCTATCAAAGCAATGGTCAAGATGGGGGGTCATTAGTTCATCACCTACCTCCCCGGTGCGGTGTGAGGGTGCCAAACCTAAGTAGCGCTACTAACTAACACCCCGTTGCCCTACAAGCAACAATCGGTAGAAGAGACTTGAGTGATAGATATAGACGTGTATTAACCAACAACCCAGGTTTAACATTCCAGTCAAACCCATTACCCGACATTCCTCCCCGGAACGTTTACCAGATGTCCCTCCTCGGGACGCATGCTTGGAAAAAGAGCAGTGAACTCACCTTGGTTTGCTCGGTAAGATTAGTTACTTTGTTATCGATTAATCAAGCACGTCCTAACATGGTTTATCAATAACAATCAGTTTCGTATTCGCATTGAATCATGTAATTTGGCCACATATTACACAAGTTACACTCATGGATTTAGCACATTATTATACGCGTTATAACAGTTAACTATGTCATACATTATCCAAGTTATCACCGTTTATCCACGCAATAGATTTTCGTACCACATATAAACTTACTTCACAAGCCCAAGTTCTAATTACCCTTAACAGATTATAGTGTGCATCGTGGGTGTGTGTGGCCCAACATAATTAACTTGATATAGGTGTGTGTGGCCCAAGTATAAAAATGTTTACTCACTTAAAACATTGCACGACCCAGTTGATTATTATCTACATCTAATTAAATCATGTATCCCGGTTTACGTCTAAGGCCCAGTTATGTGTGTGACTGATCCACGCATATGATCAGAACTCTCATGCTACTGGACCCCTTGTGCAATCCAACCTACTACCCGGCCCAAGTACATGCCAATCTAAGATCTGTGCGGCCCAATGCAAGAGTGCAACATGCCAAGGTTGATAGTGTATGATCATGCATAATATGTTTATACCTAGTGCATCAATGGTGTGTGTGTGTGTGACCCATCGAAACCCAAACAGTATGCTATAACTCAGATAATATACGACGAAACTCCCATGTTTCATCGTTACCGGCTCCGACGGAACTCCCAGGTTTCGTCATCACAAGCTTCGACGAAACTCCCATGTTTCGTCGTCACAAGCTCCGACGAATCTCCCTTATCATTTACAGATTATGGTTAATAGAACTATCCGCACTTTGGTAACAGTTATGAGCAAACACATTCATCAACAACAATTAATCCAGCCGGATACCAACCCTAACATCCTAATCAAATTATAAGTTTAACGGTTTCACTCGTTACCATGCAACCCTAATCATTCTGTAACAGTTACATACATCGATTCAGTTACCTATTCAAACTCGACATGATCCCTAATCATCGACTAGCAATCATCATACATTAACAATACTTAGCAAATCATTATACAATAACAAATCTTAGCAATTCATTATACCATTACAAGTCTTAGCAAATCACTATACAAAGATCATTCACGAACAACACTCCCAAACTAAGCATGTAGTTAACTTTTGCATATAGAAGCACAACACAAGTAAACATTCAAGAAACTTTAACTTAATGAATGATCATACTAACCGAAATAAAGGATTCACGAATGAAAGGCTTCGAAGATGAAGGGGATCTACTGCCGTACGCACGTTTGGGATGGGTAGGGTTTTTGTTTTGAGTATGTGTTATTAAACAACAAAATGCATATCTAATATGGTAGGGGTTTGGGGCGATCGGGCCCCTTTCTTGGCCGAATTGGGCTTAAGCCCATGAGATTGGGTTGTTAAAACAATGAGTAAAGGGTGGCGGTTTGGACTTTACATAAACCATGAATGGTTATGATAATAATAAGTGTGTGTGTGTGTGCTCGGGTAGGTTCGTGGCCCAGCTAAATTAGTACGAGTTTCTAAACTAACTAACTAACACATAAAACAGTTAACGGTTCCCATAGAATTTACCAGCACACACATACAAACATTTAACTAAACATGTAGCGCATTCATAAGTTACAACATAGCATGTAATGTGAAAAAGGAGTCAGTACATAGAGAAGGCTTTAAATTACTAGTTGTCAAATAATGTATTGTAATCAGTTGTTTGCTATCAGTAGTTATAATGAGGGCAGTAGTTAGAGTTTGTTAGGAGGTTAGATGTCACTATCATGGTGACGTCAGCAAAGATGCCACAGTGGTTTGTTCGTGCCTATAAATAGAACAATACCCTGTACTGTTCTATTAGCTCTTCATAACTTTTCTTCCTGTATGAACAAACATTGTGAGCTCAGGCTGAGGGGGAGTTTGTTACATGCATGCAAAATTGTAATCGGTGATTGGAATAAATTCAAGCATTCGGTTCAATGTTAAACTTGTGTGTTAAAAGCATTTCTCCTGTTTGATTGTGTGCAAAGTTTATTTCCATTTTAATTCCGCTGCATTACTTGTTCATCTTCATCATTTCTTAAACAAAAACACAATAAAAAAGAAACTCAGATCCTAACAATTTCTGGACGAAATTCCCTAAAGTAGGGGAGGCTATAACACCCCGCGTTTAGAAAGTCAAAGTACAAGTCAAAGTCAAAGTCAAAAGAAGAAAAGATTGCTAATTGCGATCTGTCACTCCTTGCCTAATTACTGATTTGTGCTTCTTGGCTTGTAATCGAATTCTATTATTTGTTTACTTTAGTTGTATTATGTGGAGTATCTATAACAAATCGAGGTTTAATCGCAATCGCTAATCGACTTATCGCTAATCGCATCGCTATCGCATTCGCAACTCAAATTATGTGTTCTAGATATTGTTTTACATGTGTGTGCTATTATGTGTAACTTGTGTGTGTAGATGATATGTTTGTGGTGTTTAATCGAAAACGCACTCGCAACTCTATCGCAACACATCTAATCGCAGACGTTATTTATGTTGATTGTATGTTAGATATAGTAGTTAGGTTATTTGTGTAACTAATGGATAATACTATCGCATCGCTCACTTGAAACGCATCGCAATGCTCAACACGCAAAACAAGACGCCGAAGCCCAACTCGCCGGACCACTTCGATTGAATGACCATTCAATCGAATGACCATTCAATCGAATGACCATTCGATCGAATGATCATCCTAACGGATGACCATCCGATCGGATGGCCATCCGATCGATGTGCCATCCGATCCGTCACATGTGCGCCCTTTCCTCTTTTGGCAACCTATAAATACCCCTTGTCACATCACCAACAGTGATGTGACAACTCTCTCGTTCGACCTGCGCCTCCAGCCCTCTTTTCCTTCGATTTCTCGCGATTCTTGTAAGTTTTCAACTCAAATCTTGTACTTCTATGATCTATACGCACTTCTTCATCATTTTCACCTTTGAATCTTTACTTTTAACCGTGAAATCAGCGGATTTGAGGTGTTCTAGGGTGATGTCATCATGGGGTTTTCATGAACTTCAAGTTTTGGCCTCATTCCACCAAGAACAACTCAGATCTACATGATTTCCACATGTTTTGACACTATTTTCGCACAGATCTAAACATTTTCATGGTTAGAAGGAATGAAAGATGGTTTCACAACTTTCTTTCAACTCTTTTACACTCAATGCACTCAAAACCGATAGAATCAGAGCTTGTTCAGGCCTTCTACTCGTTTCTAGTGAAGTGTCGGTCTGAGATTTGATTCCTATCAAAGAGACAACCGATTTCGGATTGAATGTGAATAACCGTCACGAACAGTTAACTGATCGGACTGGGGTGATTCCCATCCGATCAGGTAGTCTGGACTTGGTGGGGTTTCTGTTGTTTAACACGTTGTCATACCGTCTCAATCAAACAGCAAAACCTTTCAAACTTATCGAATTTCAAAACGAACCAGTCACCCAAACGGATTACCGTCCGATCGGATTGTCATCCAATCGAACGACAATCCGATCGAATTGAATTATGGTTCCAATACTTAACATTTTCATAATTTTCAAAGATCATTAGTTCTAACGGATTGCCATCCGATCGGAAGACCATCCGATCGAATGACAATCCTGCTGTGAACTTGTTCTCTGAGAAATGTCTAACCGACGGATCGCCATCCGATCGAATGACCGTTCGACCGGGCGACCTGAAAGGTAGAGATACTTCTCTATTTTCAAAATGCTACAATGAAAACTTCAAAGCCATCATACACAAACATATCCATCCCAAACGAATGTCAATCCGACCGAATGGCAATCCGAACAGATGACCATCTGAACGGATTGTCATTCGATCGAATGACCATCCGTTTGGATTGTCATCCGATCTGATGACCATTCGTCACTTGGTTCACTCTTCAACGTTTAACGCGCCGTTCATTCACTTATGTTATCGTCCTGTAATCAGGCTTACTTTAGCGCTCCCTTCAATCCAACCACAGATTGTGTTTAGCCGCTACCATATCTGTGAGTATACTCGATCCATTTTTGCTTTAAGCAATTTTGGGTGTTACATACGTTACTTATATCAAATCACATCGATCACACAACGCAAACACTTTTATACGCTAACCGTTACTACATGTTATATGTGTTACTCGATGAATGCTTGTATGTTATTTTTACACAGTGATTGTTTCCTGACACCTTAGCAACGATAGTACTATAGTTTGGACTCAGCACCTGTCATGGATAGGGGTTGTTAAGGGCTTTACTTCACGTATCCCAGTGGGAGATATGTTGCGCATTCTACAACTCACAGTCACGTCTGTGCATATTTCATTATCGATAACCTACTAGCTTCACTTTGCTACATGTTACATGCTGGTTATGCGTAAACGCTTTCGAATTCTATTATACGATCAAACTTGTATGCTCACCTTTACACTATGTGTATTGACCTCTATTTTAACGTATGTGACATGTGTTTAGGATGCTTTTGCTTGTTAGCTGCTATGGAATCGAGCTAGGAGAGTCTAGAAACAAACTAAATAAAATATGAGTTGTCGGAATGGATATTTGTCTTTGAGAACAACGTCTGTAATAACTGTTTTATTTTATATGTTTGTGGTATGGGACATGAACCTTTAATATATTATAATTAATAGTTGTTATGGATTCTCCTGGACAATATGTTTCGCTAAGTGCCGCGCCCCGATGTTTCCGTCATCGGTTGGGGTGTGACATACGGGGTATATTTAGGGAGTTAGGGGTGTTTTTAGGATGCCTTAGGAGGGTTGTTATACCGTTAGGTTGGGATTGGGATGGGTGGAAAGCATTTCAAAGTTGTGTGTGTTTGTTGTTAGGTGACTTGTCGTTGACTTTTTCATCTATTGCTTGTGTGTTCGACCATTGCATGGGTTGTCAGAGGTGTTGTTGCTTATCCACTGTGACGTTGTTGGTAATGTATCAAAAAGTTTCATCTCTAGGTGTAACGCTCGTTGGACTAAACTGAAGTGGAGATGGGGCGTTTAGAAGGAAGGAATGGAGGATTTGATCTTTGATACTATGGGTGCTTGGCAGGAAAGGTGCTCTACCGTCCTTTTCGCTCATGTATGTTTAGTCTTCTTTGTTAAGGAAGTCCTCAAGTCTAGCAAATGGTGCATTTTAGCGATGGCGTCTCAATTGGGAAAGTTTTTAAGATTATCTAAAGGCTTCATGTTCTTTTGTGCATCATGTAATTTTGTAATTTGTATGAATGTAGGTGTGATGAAACAGTGGTTAACCAAGAGAGGTTAATTCACTGGTCTCGTCAAGTAGGGTTAATCCCTTCTTTCCGAGGATCGGTGGCTGGACCGTCAGCTGGGCTGTCTCCTGCACAAGGAAAACACACCGTGACTCGTAATAAGGAGGAAGGGGTGGGGGGTGCTCCTGGTTACCACTCTCCGACGTGAGAATCAGTAATTTGCTTGTGAAGCAAAGTGTGTGATAGTAGTAGTAGTGAGAGAGTTGTGAATAGATACCTCAAACCTGGTTTGGGATGGGTATTTATAGCCGAGGAGTGAAGGAGGGTGGTTGAGTAGACAGACTGACGACGCGCCGCCCTTATGCAGGTGTGTCAGGCTTGTCGGCTGTGGAGGTGAAGCCACGTCCTACTGCGGCGCCAGTCTGTTGCTTACGTATGGGCTGACAGGAAACTGTCATTGGTGCCACTTGCTCTGTGGTGTCAGTCCCACTTGCCTCGTGGGCAGGATGCGGTGCCGTGCCGCATCACTGCCTATGGTAACTGCTCTTGTTTCCGCGTTCTCACTTTGGCGAAGACTGCGGGATGAGGTGCCAGACCGCATCGCCACTTGTGGTGACAATTGCTGTTGTCCAGATCCCTTGCTGTGACGAAAATGTTCATAGGATGCAGTGCTAGGCCGCATCACTATGCATACACCCATTTTCATACACAAGGTAAGTCTTCTTCCTATCGCTTAACCGATTAGATTCGATTGCTGTGTTCGCGCATGCCCACACGGACACGAATAAGTTCTTGCTGGTGGGGGGTTTTTTGATAAGGGTAATGGTCACTCGCGGCCATGCTGGTGCGAGATCTGGGACCATACCCCTTCAAGTCCCCCCAGTCTAGTGTTGCTCCCTCATGCAAGTTGCATGTGGGAGGAGTATTGGACTATGGTGTCTAGAAGGTAGTTTGGAGTTTGGAGAAGATTCTAGGCCATGCTGATGGATCTTGCTTCAAGTAAATCAAGCTGGGGATCTGGTAGAGTCGTGTGACGTCTCTTCCGTACCGGTGAGCAAGTTCCGTCTGATGCGGAATTCTCAGCCGAGGATTTTGATCCGGTAGTATGGTCTACCTTTTTCTGATGTCAGCCACCTGTTGGTGTGTCGAACCAACCTTTGAGACCGTGACTAAAGATGTCAGTGGCCGCAACTCTAGTTGTAACCTCTGCGGTAGCGGATGCAATGCTGTAAGTTGCCTTGCTCTCGCTTTATGTTTATTAACTGGACATGCAACGATGATCCATATTTTTGTGGGGTGTTCATGTTCTTCCAGTTTAGCTCTCAAATAACCGCACGTCCCTTTGCGGTTACCTCGTTCCTTTGCATTGTTGGCCATGTTTGGTCGAACAATGTGAGGTAGTTGCGTCATTGTTGGCCGTGTTTGGTCCAACAATGTGAATCTGGATAATGGTCAAATAAACATGGTCATGGGCATGGTTGTGCCCACCATTGTTTATTCTATGCAGCTCATAGGTGGGCAAACAGAGTCATAAGCAGACTTGTTACCACTGTTGCTTGGCTTGTTGCTCAAAGAGATCACCTTAGATACTTGGGAATCTGGGTGAAACTCGTCTGCATTCGTTCTGTAGCCACTTTCCTTCACGCTTAGTTGGAAAGCAGTTTTCCTGGAAGTAGCTTTGCTCAACCGCGTGGTGGCTTAGTTATGGCTCTTCCGTAGCTACCGTTCGTGGAGTTGCGCTCCGCCGCAGCTACTCGTGAGTGTCTGCGGTTTGTCACAGAAGACTCGCTTTAAAAGCGGGGTTCTCTTTGATGTGGCTCTTGAAGGATCAGGAGTCAGGGTTGCTAATGTGCGGTTGCCCATCATACTTATCCTTTTCCCTAAGGAGAAACTGTTTGCTCTCCCTCTGTGGTTGTGAACCGGACACGAGGGATTTGAAGCTTGAAGAACTTCATTGAATGCGGTTTGTTGTTTCTTGAGAAGCGGTTTTCGTAGTCCAAAGAGCAACGCTGGTTCTGAGTATCTGACACACCTGTACGGGCCCTTGTGTGTCTTCTCCGCATATTCCACGTGTGCTCGTGGGTATATGCGGATATTGGTTATACCCCTTTACATAATGTAGAGATATATATTTTTGCCTTTTTTGAGGGGTATGTAAAAAACGACATGCGGTATGAGTTATGGTGCGGTAATCCAGGGAAACTGCATGCCTCTTAAGTTTGGATATTGTTGTCGCTTTTTTGTTGCATACGTGGCGGGACGCATGTGTGAGTTGGTAGAAGTTGGTGGGATTTACTGGCATGTGCTGAAACGAAAGGACGTTTGCACTGCCCAAGGTAATAACTGCACTGTAGCAGGAATGCAAAAGTCCCTTTTGTCAGGCGCGTGGACGGCTACTCGCAAGTGGTAACCGCCAGCAGAACTGTCGCTTGTACACGTGTCGTCGCCGGCGGCGGCGGAGGAGGAGGAAGGCGATGCTCCGGGGGAGAAACTACCAGTGCTGAAGTGGCCAAAGGCATCATTTGAGTTCTTGATGAAGGATATTCAAATGCCGCTGGAGTATGGGGCCATTCATCCACAAGAAGGTGATACCTCCGCCGATGCCCCGGCGGGATACGTCACCCTATGGGTTGATTTCTTCGGGGTTTGCTATAACAACTCTAAACCGACACCCTTATAAATTTTTCCGACACCCTAATATATTTTAAAATATCCCAATATGTCCAAAAATACACCCCATACGTGAAAACGGGCCCCGAATACCTTAAATATTATTAAAAATAGTTAAAAATTGATTTTTTGGGTTTGTCGCGGGCCGCGTAGACCCCTTAGGGATCTTACGCGGGACGCTAGAGATCAAGAATATGGCGCAGCCCGGTGCTGACACGTGTCCGACTCGTGTTGAACCTATAAGCTGACCCTGATCACCTACGCCTTTGACCGGGTTTGACGCGGGCTGCGTAGCCCTTTGTTAACATTTACGCGGGCCGCGTAAAAGTCGAGATGTGGCACTATATATAGCAGGCATCGGGTTTCATCAAAACTCGCTCAAATCTTTCTTTCTAAACGTAAATCTCTCACAGTAGGCATTATACTCGGGTCTAATACCCCCTAAATAACGAAGTTCTGCTCCGTTGTAAGTATCATAACCCCTGGATACGTATTAGATACTCTGCTCGATTAATATAGGGTTCCGTAACGGCTGTCGTAGTTCTGCCCGACGTAGTCGTTGGAATACCGTCTCGGGGAGGGTATTACTAATGTTAAAATGGGTTATTATACTAATACGTGTGCTTTTGTGTAAATTATAGATAATTCTCAGGAAACCCTAAAGGATAATCTAAGACAGCAATGTGAGTTGATCCGCTTTTTATAAACTTTTGTTAACTATTTTTACAAAACCTCATACGATTAATTATATATTAAACAGTTATTGAGTATTTGTAAGGACACAATTATCGTGGGTATGTTGGGGTTTTGTATACAAAATTTGTTACTGGAGGGGTAACATTTCCACAAGTCAGGTCTGACAGTACCACGGGTGATAATTGATATAACTTGGAAACAAATGTAATTGCGAGACCGCCCTCAATACTGTACAATGGTTTTTATTTAAACTTGATTAAACTGGGATTCACTCACCAGTATTTCCCATTGACAAATGTTTTTAAAACGCGTTTCAGGTAACAAATTGTGAAAGCCAAATAGAAGCCAGCTGGACAGTACTGAAGGCTTGGAAAAGTGGCGATAAAGTTACCTAAAATAAAATAGATGTTTTTATTAAATAAAATAGGATTTATTCCTATGAAAATGTGTGTACTGCAAACTTGGGTTTTATCCCATGTGTTTAATGTTATGAAAATTTGGTATTTTACTCTGATCAAATATTTCCTAACTTCGGTCCTGATGAAAATTCCGCTGCCAAATTAGACAAACACGCGATACCACCGAAACTGGCTTGCGGCCGCCCGTTCCCGGGGATTAGGGATCGGGGGTTGCGACAGAAGGTGGTATCAGAGCTAAGCCACTGATTCAGCCACATAAATGTTCTGCTGACATGAAAATTCAGTCTGTTAGGAAATAAATTACGGAAATACATGCATAGTTGTATTTCTTGTTATTTGTTATTTGACTATTTGTTAGTTTATAGTATGAGCGACCAAAGACCATCTAACGCGTACCGTCAATTGTCTGGTTCGCCTAGAAGCGAAGGCACCTCCTCTTCTCAGCCTGCCCTCTCAGGGTACTCTGCTAATACGGAAGAAGGAATATTCATGTTTAAGGCTAAATCCTAGGAGCCATTCCCTCAGAAAAAAAGAGGATGGTTCAGTCGAGGGGCACACGAGCGTAGAAAGCGTATGAAAATGTTACAAGACCAGAGAGCACTTGAAGCAGCCAAAAGAGAAACCGATGCCTATGCCCAGGACATGATTAATAGGGGTATAGCCAATATCCACATCCTAGCAACCACTACAGCTGACCCTAACCTGGAACAAATGATAGCACCCCAACCACAACCACCAATTTATGACCAACCGATGGAAATAGAAAACCCTGAAAATCAAGTAGAAATGCATGATTTCAACCCGGAGGAAATACCTAGGGTACCTGCACCTAACCCATTGGACCTAAATTACGACCCATGGTGGGACGACAATAGGGACTATGTGCAACGTTACCCGATACATGAAGACATGCCCATGCCAAACATAGGAGCCTACCCAGGTTTGGATCCTTTAGATCCCTATTACCACGATGTATTCATTAGGGAGATTTTAGAGAATCCTTACCAATTCCAGGCCCCTACACCTCCATACCAGGAACCCGCACCCCAGATTCCGAACCCAGTCCTAGAACCTGCACCCCCAATGAGTGCAGAAAACGTACAAGAACTTAGGACATTTGGTGAGGAAATTTTAGAAAGTAGTGAAAGAATGCGACAGGTGGGAGAGCGACACGTCTGGAAGTACGGCGAGCGCAATATGGATTTTTGGATGAATCCATATCCATGAATGTGATGGTAGAGACAGTAATAATAATAATAAAAATAATAATAATAATAATAATAATAATAAATAATAAAATAATATGATATGTGTGTATGTGTATGAAAAAAAAAAACTACGGATGCCTATTACTAGTAGGGTAACTTTAAATTTCAGTCGGTATTGTAATTTTAATTTCAGTACTGGTGTGTAATAGATGCATATTATATGAATAGAGTAAAGTCGCAATGATCGACGCTTTTGACCAAAATGCGTGTCATGTGATTTACTATATTAAATATTATTTTGTGATATTAATATGTGGTAAATGTTTAAAATTCAGATGGCCGACGAAGGAAATCAAGAAAATCTGAATAACGATAACCAGAGTAACATTAACTTGGTTAATGAGAATCCGAGCATCAATAATAATGGAAACCAAGTGGATAATAGTGCCATCCAACACATAGTGGCACAAGGAATTATAGATGCAATGCCATTTATTATTCAAACTGTTCAAGAAGTGAATAATAAGAGTAAGCACAGCAGTAAGCAACCAACTGAACCAGAAAACAGCGCAAACAATGGACCCGTACTTCAAGTGCCCATTCCTAAAAGAAGAAGAACCATGCCTTATGGTTGTTCTTACAAAGAATTATGGTCCTGCAAACCAATAGAATTCTTGGTCAATGAAGGACCCATTGCAACTCTGCGCTGGATAGAAAAGACTGAGGCTGTTTTAAAAATAAGCAAGTGTGCTGAAGAAGACAAAATAATGTTTACTTCAAATCTGTTTAAGAACTCAGCCTTAGAATGGTGGAACACTATCCTCCAGTCCAGAGGAAGTGATAGGATTTATAATATGGAATGGGAAGAATTTAAGAATATGGTAGAAAGGAAATTCTGCCCTCCCAATGAAAAGGAACAGATAGCAAATAAGTTTCTGAACCTAAGAATGATCGGGGTAGATAGTAAGGGTTATACTACCACATTCTTCGAATATGCTAGAATAGTACCAACCCTTGCATCACCTGAACCGGTATTAATCTCCCGTTACATCTGGGGATTAATTGGAGAGATTAGACATGTAGTCAAGGCAGCTAGACCCCAAACTATAGAAGAAGCTGTAGAACTAACAAACACCTTGACAGATGAGTTAATTCGTACTAGAGAAGAAGACCAGAGGAGAAACCGAACCCAAAGGCTTACCCAAGAATTCCGTTCTGGGAATTACAACCGTAGGAATATGGGTTCTACCTCTGCACCATTCTGCAAGGTCTGCAAGAAAAAGCATTCGGGAAAATGCTCCACTCACTGCAATTTCTGCAAAGCACCAGGACACAAGGAAGAAGATTGCAGAAGAAAATCCAGTAATGGACTGTGCTTCAACTGTGGAGAAAAAGGTCACATCAAGCCAAACTGTCCGAAACTGGCTCCAGCTGCGAACAACAGGAACACTCAAAATGCTAGAGCATTCGTTCTAACTGCAGATGAAGCCAAGATGATTCCGGACGTTATAGCCGGTACATTTTTAGTTAATGATGTTTTTGCTAAAGTATTATTTGACTCTGGTGCAAACCAAAGTTTTATTAATACTTCATTTTGCAAACTTCTTAATCAACCATTAACTAAACTCTCACAAGAATGTCTAGTAGAGACAGCAAATGGAGAAACGGTTAGGATTTCTGAAATCTTGCAGGGAGCAAGAATAGAGTTTTTAAACCAAAAGTATCTTGCAAATCTTTACCCAATGAATCTGGCAGGATTTGATATTGTATTAGGAATGGATTGGCTAATAGCCAATAAAGCTAGTATTTTATGTGATCAAAAGTCAATTCAAGTAAATTCACCAAAGGGTGAAAAGATCATAATTAAAGGTGATAAACCATCTAGATCCACGAAATTCATCTCTGTAATGAAAACTGCGAGCTATATAAGAAAAGGGTCTATAGTGTATTTGATTTCCATAATCACTAACACTAAAGGAAAAGAACTAAAAGACATTCCAGTAGTGTCTCAGTTTATTTCTGAAAGAATTACCAGGATTACCGCCAGACAGAGAAGTTGAATTCAGAATTCATCTACTACCAGGAACAGCACCAATTGCCAAAGCACCCTACCGTTTGGCACCCGCCGAAATGCAGGAACTGAAGAAACAATTAGACGAACAGTTAGAAAAGGGATTTATACAGCCGAGCTCATCGCCTTGGGGAGCACCGATTTTATTCCTTAAAAAGAAGGATGGATTAATGCGTATGTGCATTGACTACCGTGAATTGAACAAGGTCACAATTAAAAATTGGTACCCATTACCAAGAATCGATTATCTGTTCGATCAACTGCAAGGAGCTCGATTTTTCTCCAAAATCGATTTAAGATCAGGATATCATCAATTAAAGGTACAGGAAGAGGAACATGTAAAGCATTTGCACGCACTTCTAAGTTTATTAAGAAGAGAAAAGCTTTATGCTAAATTTTCAAAGTGCGAGTTTTGGTTAGAACAGGTACAATTTCTTGGACATATAGTCAATCATAAAGGAATTCATGTGGATCCAACAAAAATCGAGGCGATTACTAAGTGGAAAACCCTTGAATCACCAACCGAGGTTAGAAGTTTCTTAGGATTGGCCGGTTACTATAGAAGATTTATTTGAGACTTTTCTAGAATAGCCATTCCTTTAACTAAGTTAACCTATAAATCCATTAAGTTTGAATGGGGACCAAAGCAAGAAGAAGCATTTAGAATTCTTAAACAAAGATTAACTAATACACCCATACTAGCGTTACCAGAAGGAACTGAAGACTTTGTAGTCTATTGTGACGCCTCCAAACTAGGGTATGGATGTGTATTAATGCAATGCCAAAAGGTTATAGCCTATGCGTCTAGACAACTTAAGAATCATGAAGAGAATTATTCAACCCACGATCTAGAATTAGGAGCTATAATTTTTGCCCTTAAGACTTGGAGACATTACCTTTATGGTAAGTTTACCATATTCACTGATCATAAGAGTTTAAGGTATGTTTTCGGGCAAAAGGAGTTGAATATGAGACAAAGACGCTGGATGGAGATGCTTAGTGATTATGATTGTGATATCCAGTATCATGAAGGAAAAGCAAATGTAGTGGCAGATGCTTTAAGCCGAAAGTATCATGAAAAGCCAAAAAGGGTACGTTCTCTTAAATTAAATCTACAAGTAGATTTAAATGATCAAATCAGAACAGCTCAAGAATCAGTAATCAAGGATGATACTGAAAATGTAAAAGGTATGATTAAGGAATTAGAACAAGGAACAGATGGAATTTGGAGATTCCATGAAAAGAGAATGTGGATACCTAAATTAGGAAACCTACGTCATCGTATATTAGAAGAAGCCCATAAGTCTAAGTATACGATGCACCCAGGAAGTGATAAGATGTACCAGGATTTAAGAAAGAACTTCTGGTGGATAGGAATGAAAAAAGACATAGCAACCTATGTTTCTAAATGTTTAACCTGTTCACAAGTTAAAGCTGAACACCAGAAACCCTCAGGTCTGTTGCAACAGTTAGAAATGCCAGTGTGGAAATATGAATTAATAACAATGGATTTTGTTACTAAATTACCCAAAACAAGGAAAGGTAATGATACAATCTGGGTGATTGTAGATAGGCTAACCAAGTCAGCTCATTTCCTACCAATGAAGGAAACTTTTAGTATGGAACAATTAGCCAAATTGTATGTAAATGAAGTCGTTTCATTACATGGAATTCCTTTATCAATTGTTTCTGATAGGGATAACCGATTTACCTCTCATTTTTGGTCAAGTTTTCAAAAGGCAATGGGAACCAAGTTGAATCTAAGCACAACTTATCATCCTCAAACGGAAGGACAAAGCGAAAGAACGATTCAAACAATGGAAGACATGCTTAGAGCTTGTGTAATTGATTTTGGAGGTAATTGGAACGATCACTTACCTTTAATAGAATTTTCTTATAATAACAGTTATCACACAAGTATCAACGCTGCACCATTCGAAGCACTTTATGGACGAAAGTGCCGAACCCCAGTCTTGTGACAACCCGAGTTTTCAAGGTCTTTCCTCACAACTGCGTCTCCATTTTTTGTTGAGTTGTATTATGTGCACTTTGTTATTTGATTTATAAATTGTTGTACTGTGTTAGTTGGTTAAATATTAAACAATGGACTTTGTGATATATGTGGTGTGTTACTATATTTATATATATGTATATATGACGAAACTAGTTTGCTCGATGAAACCTTAGGGGTTTCACCATTTCCTCACTTGACGAAACCTGGAGTTTCGCCATGTATGCCATGACGAAACATGGGGTTTCGTCGGCCCATTTTACCCCGAAGCCCATAAGGTCCCAACATCTTAAAACCCACATATATAACGATAAAGGGGTTATGTAAGAGCGCATAGGTGATCGATTATCAAACCCTAGTGCTCTCCATCTTCATTCGACGGCAGTGCTCTCATTCTGTCGAACATCATCTTTCTCTTATTCTTGTGCGAAATCTCAACACTCTCGGTTAGTATAAATTATCTTTTGATTGTTCTCGTGTGCACATGTTTAATGGTATCGTCTTTATAAATCAGAACATGTTAACGAATATAGTCCTAGTAACGATTATGTGTGCGATTATTATGTTCCGCGATGATCTGGACTGTATGATGTTGAGAACTGTTGTGTTCGAATGTATGATTGATTGACTTATGCTGATTGATGCACTGTTGTCTGTGTAAACCATTTCTAAATAAACGAGATTTACAATGTTGCATGGATGATTTATTAGGAGGCCGATGGTCATATGTAATTGACTGTGATTGATCATTGATGATGTAATTAAAACGACGACAGTTAGGGTTTTTCTGGGTGCATAGTTTAAACTGTTAAACAGGTGACGAAACCACTCCCTCGACGTAACTCATATATGTCGACGAAACACTCATATCGACGAAACCTAGGGTTTCGCCGAGTGGGTTCACGATGAAATCTAGGGGTTTCGTCCAAGGGGATTCATGACGAAACGGGGGTTTCGTCAAGAGGGTTAACAGGCACAGTGGGTTAAGTTAATTTTGTTATTAGTTAACTAGGTTAGTAAAGACTATGTTAACTGTTATGAATAGCTTGAACATAAATAACTGCTAAGTGCTATGTGGTGTTTGTTACTTGAACTGCACTTTATGATCATGATTTATACGTGAACTATGTGGATGTCAACTAATTGTGTATACGTGCATACCATAGGATTTGACTGATTTGTTGGAATCGAGTAGTTAATCCTACCGAGCAAACCGAGGTGAGTTCACACACTTTCTAAGGCATGGGATTCCCGGTGGTTGGGAATGGGTTAAAGGATTTAAAACGGAACCTACATATCCTCCTTGGGTAGGATAGGTACGGCCATCCTCCATGGGTAGGATGCCAATCTTAATTCCTGCGTATTCTCATTGGGTAGAATACGTACGTTCGTCCTCCTTGGGTAGGACAACAACCTTAACTTACTAGACAAAACTCTATCATGAAGTCCCTCATTTTTATATCGACTTAATCGTCGGGCCAATGGCGAGCGGGTCATTAGTTAATAGCGCTATTAGGTTCGACAAACCTCACACCGTGCCGTTCGGACTGGCGTGTACTAATGGATCTGGGCAAACTGTCAATGATGATAGACATTAACGTAGGGCACAACTATTGTTCATCAGTTGTCGATATGGTAACGGTCTAGTGGTTAACATGGGGAAGCCCCCACTGATTATGGATACGGTTTGGGAAATAATTGGAACTGGTTAACTCGTGGTTTACGAAACAACTTGTGGTTTTCAAAACAAACTGGTATAACTAAACAAACCAACTGTGAACTCGCTCAACTTTGTTGTTGAGTCGTTGTTACATGCCTTGCAGGTCGTTAGATGCTTCCGCTGATTGCTTAAACATGTTTGGTTTCTTTTAAACACCAATTATATTGGTTTGGTGTTATTTACTTAATTGCATAGTTCAATATGATTGGTGGCTGGATCCTGGTCAGTCACGTCTCCAAGCGGTGATACTCCGCATGTGGATTTTGGGGGTGTGACAAGTCTGTTGGGCAGAAATTGGGGAAAAGCAACTATCTGGACCTAAGATAGTACAAGAGACAACCAACAAGATCATTCAAGTTAAGGAACGACTAAAAGCAGCACGTGATCGACAGAAAAGTTATGCTGATAACATGCGAAAACCATTGGAATTTCAAGTAGGAGATAAAGTATTGTTAAAAGTCTCTCCTTGGAAAGGAATAGTAAGATTCATCAAAAGAGGGAAGCTAAGTCCCAGGTATGTTGGACCTTTTTGAGATTATTAGAAGAATAGGACCTGTAGCCTATCAGCTACAACTGCCAGAGGAAATGGCAGGAATACATGATGTATTTCATGTATCTAATCTCAAGAAATGTCTAACCAATGAATCACTGGTAATACCTCTTAAAGATATAAAGGTAAATGAACAACTCAAGTTTGTAGAAAGGCCTCTACAGATTGAAAACAAGAAAGTAAAAAACCACAAACATAAGAGATTAGTTCTGGTCAAAGTGAAGTGGGACTCCAAAAGAGGACCTAAGTACACATGGGAGCTTGAATCTGAAATGCAAAAGAAATATCCGCACTTGTTCCAATAGATCTCGAGGACGAGCTCTAAAACAAGGTGGGGAGGATATAACAACTCTAAACCGACACCCTTATAAATTTTTCCGACACCCTAATATATTTTAAAATATCCCAATATGTCCAAAAATACACCCCATACGTGAAAACGGGCCCCGAATACCTTAAATATTATTAAAAATAATTAAAAATTGAATTTTTGGGTTTGTCGCGGGCCGCGTAGACCCTTTAGGGATCTTAGGCGGGCCGCTAGAGATCAAGAATGTGGCGCAGCCCGGTGCTGACACGTGTCCGACTCGTGTTGAACCTATAAGCTGACCCGGATCACCTACGCCTTTGACCGGGTTTGACGCGGGCTGCGTAGCCCTTTGTTAACATTTACGCGGGCCACGTAAAAGTCGAGATGTGGCACTATATATAGCAGGCATCGGGTTTCATCAAAACTCGCTCAAATCTTTCTTTCTAAACGTAAATCTCTCACAGTAGGCATTATACTCGGGTCTAATACCCCCTAAATAACGAAGTTCGGCTCCGTTGTAAGTATCATAACCCCTGGATACGTATTAGATACTCTGCCCGATTGATCTAGGGTTCCGTAACAGCTGTCGTGGTTCTGCCCGACGTAGTCGTTGGAATACCGTCTCGAGGAGGGTATTACTAATGTTAAAATGGGTTATTACACTAACACGTGTGCTTTTGTGTAAATTATAGATAATTCTCAGGAAACCCTAAAGGATAATCTAAGACAGCAATGTGAGTTGATCCGCTTTTTGTAAACTTTTGTTAACTGTTTTTACAAAACCTCATATGATTAATTATATATTAAACAGTTATTGAGTATTTGTAAGGACACAATTATCGTGGGTATGTTGGGGTTTTGTATACAAAATTTGTTACTGGAGGGGTAACATTTCCACAAGTCAGGTCTGACAGTACCACGGGTGATAATTGATATAACTTGGAAACAAATGTAATTGCGAGACCGCCCTCAATACTGTACAATGGTTTTTATTTAAACTTGGTTAAACTGGGATTCACTCACCAGTATTTCCCACTGACAAATGTTTTTAAAACGCGTTTCAGGTAACAAATTGTGAAAGCCAAATAGAAGCCAGCTGGACAGCACTGAAGGCTTGGAAAAGTGGCGATAAAGTTACCTAAAATAAAATAGATGTTTTTATTAAATAAAATAGGATTTATTCCTATGAAAATGTGTGTACTGCAAACTTGGGTTTTATCCCATGTGTTTAATGTTATGAAAATGTGGTATTTTACTCTGATCAAATATTTCCAAACTACGGTCCTGATGAAAATTCAGCTGCCAAATTAGACAAACACGCGATACCACCGAAACTGGCTCGCGGCCGCCCGTTCCCGGGGATTAGGGATCAGGGGTTGCGACATTTGCAATCTCCGGCTGCCATTGACAGTGTTCATCGTTGAAGTTCTGGATTGGTTCAAACTCCATATTTCCCAAATGAGTCCGTTTGGGATGATTCGGATTCGTAATTTTGAATATACCTTCTGTGCTTTCGGTATAGAGCCCACTATCGGGGACTTCCGACGGTTTTACCAGATGACGGTGTCAATGGGATTCTTCTCCTTCCGTCAACGGGACGGAAGTCCCAAGCTGATGACCCCTCCCAAGGGTCTTACCAAGTGGAAAACCAAGTTTTTCTACATTAAGTCGGCTGCCATTACCGCGAGGTTGCAGTTGAGAAACGTAAATGACACCATCATATCGGAGAACATCAGTCTTCCTAGGGCGGATACGGTGGACAGGTTTACGGATTTGCGGGTCGTTGGGTGGAAGAAATTGAGCAACTCGCAGCTATGGGTGTTGCGGATGATGTTAGGGAGGATGAACCGGAAGTCGAGGCCTATTGTGCGGGAAAAGAGTGGTGGTAAGTACCCTTCTTCCTGTGCGGTTTCATGTTTCCTTAACTTTGTTTGCTCATGCTTTTTGAATGTACTATCAGAGGATGCTCCCCTTTGGAGGATGTTTGACCCAGGCTTCAAGGGACATAAAAAGGAGTTTAGAAGAAGCCCTTCCATCGAAGTGGTTACCGCGGCCTCTGTGCAAACAGAGGGTACTGGGAAGAAGGTTGTGGGTCAGACCTTTTTCGACACGGTGGACTCTTCTGATAATTTGATCCCCCCGCGGGATATTGAAAATCTGAAGTTTGCTGATGCTGAAAAGCAAAAATCTCCTGCTGCTGAGAAGGCTTCTGGTTCTGGCTCCACGGGTACGGGTTTTGAAGAACCATCCATTCAGCCTGGTGAGTCTGAATTGGAGTTCTATTACCGTACTTATACGGAGAACCGGGGTGTAAACTACCATCCTCCTCCTTGGAGTATTATGCAAGGGGATGATATTTCGAATGATCCCTCCGCTTGTAGGGATATCTTGAGTGGTTTGGGCACCCCGTTCGAGGTTCTTCGGGCCCGTGGTCTGCCCCGTGAGAACCGGATAAATCAACTCTCCTCCATGCTTGTTGGGAGTTCCATAATGGCGAATGCTATTATGGAAGACTACAAGGTTCTGGGCCGCAAGGAGGAGGAAATCATTCGCATGCGGGCTGAGGCAGAGGCGATGGCTAACGCTGCTCGGGAGGGTGCAGAGCAGCTTGAAAGAGAGAAGGCTGCTTTTGAGAAGCACAAACAGACTGAAGCTTGGGCCGCGACTGCCGACCTTAAACAGGTTCGTATTCTTGCTAAGTTTCTTTTAGATGAGTGCAAGGGTTGGAGGGAAGCTTGCGCTAGAGAAAATGAAAAACTTTACCGTGTTCGTCAGGAGGTAATCAATCTCAAAGCAGCGAATGCTGCTTTGATGAAGGAGAAGGCCGCAGCTGAGGCGGTTGCCAAAGAGGCCAAGGAGGCGGAGGCCCGCGCTGCCAAGGCTCTTGCAGAGGCGGATGCTGACCGCAACAACTTGAACAAAGTTGTTGAAGACCTTAAGGTATGAACCGCGATTCTAGTTGAGTCTGCTTCCTTTTCTTTTAAAGGTATAACTGATTGCCTTTTTATACTTGTATTGTCTTTGTTGTGGAAAGGCTGAAGTACAGAGCTGAGTGACTATTCTTGAGGATGTCACTGCCCGTGCGACTGAAGCTGAAGCGTGGGCGAGGGAGGCTGCTGAGGCAAGAGATAGCCTGATTTCTTCCCTGGATCAGCTTAAGGCAGACCGTGACTGGATGCGTGATCACGGTATCGGGCATGTAAGTAACCGGTGCCCTTGTTACTTTTAGGTTTTGCTTCTGTTTACCTTTGTTACTTGTGTTTTGCAGATTGTTGGAACCATTCTTGACGCGCCTGAGAACGCAGCTGCTGTAAATGAGCTCAAGGAGCGTGCGCGGCAGGCAGGATTCAAGGCTGGTTACAGTCGATGCATTAGTCATATGAACCCCTTGTACCAAAGCAAATTTACTGACGAAAGATCTGGGTTCCATGGCGTAGATACTGAAGCGCGGTATGTTGCAGCCATCGAGGCGTACAACAACCTGTCCATTTCCGCCATTGAGGACATTGATAAATGCTTGGAGGTGGAAGATTACGTGGACCGCTTGTGGTTATTGTATGTTGATCCTAAAGAGGAGGATGAGGAAATTGCTGGTGACGCAAAGGGTGATGCGGGCACTAGTGGCACAAAATAGGACTAGGTTGGCCTGCGTGCCCTTCATTTTGATTTCCTCTTTGATGTAAATGGTGGAAAAACTTATGTACATTTCTTGTGCACCACGTAGGTGTAGAAATTTTTTGGAATACAAAGTTAATCTTTTTGTTCAATTTGTATAAGTCTTTTTTACTGCTTGCATTCTTGAACCTGTGTGAATTAATGTTTTTGTGAATAACATTAAGTCTGAGTTTGTCGTATGTATATCTAGGTGATATGCAAGTATGTGCGGCTCAAAGTTCATAAGTAAAGAATGTTTGTCTTTGTGTGAGCACAGTTGACATAGTGTTTATTGAAGACCAATGTTCCAGGCTCATGTAAATAATACTAGGTCATTGTTTGCCATTTGCATGTCTAGGTGACATGCAAGTATATAACTCTGTTAGCTTGTAAAGCGCGGTTGAGTATACTCTACACCCTTGTCGTGTGAGTATTAGTCAATCCCCGTTTTAATCCCGTTAGGGTTTAGGAATTGTTTAAGTTTTGTAAAAAACTGTATGTGCCTATCCAGCCGGATAGACATTGATGTTTTGCCTTTGCTGGCCTATTACAATATTTGTGTGTGGTTACCACTTTGTATGGGTATCGCGAATGAAGATTTTGCCAATATGTTTTTGCAGATACCGCAAAGTGGAACACGCATTTGTAATAGAGGGAAACAAACAATATTGCATTGAATCGTTCATTTATTTATTTGCACTTGGCCTGCGGCCCGGTAGGTTACATGGAAAATGTAAAACATGGCTTACATGTAACATCGTCGAAGTTGCTATACATTCCATGTGCGTGCGATAGGTTCGCCTTCTAATGTTTGTAGTTTATACGCGCCTTTGCCCAGGACCTCTTGGATGAGGTAGGGTCCTTCCCACTTGGGGGCAAGTTTCCCTGGGCGTTCTGCGTTAGATGCCTCATTGTCGCGAAGGACGTAGTCTCCTGGGTTGAAGGTACAGATGCGAACGCGTGCATTGGAGTACTTTTCAAGATTGGTTTTGTACTTGGCCTTGTTGATTGCTGCGTTTTCACTCCTTTCTTCTAGGAGGTCCAAGTCAAGCCTGCGTTCATCGATACTGTTTATCTTGTTGATGGCCAACATTCAGGGTGAAGGGAGACCTACTTCGGCGGGGATCACCGCCTCCAAGCCGTAGACTAGGCTGAAGGGTGTCTCACCGTGACTTGTCTTTGGGCTAGTCCTGTGAGCCCATAAGATACTAGGGAGTTCATCGACCCAGCCGTGTCTGGCTGTTCCCAACCGTGCCTTTATGCCTTCGACTAAACTTTTATTGATACTTTCTACTTGGCCGTTCCCTTGCGGATGCGCCACTGATGAGAATATGTGTTCAATGTTTAGTTCCTTCATCCAGTTTTGAAAGTCTTCGGCAGCGAAATTGGTGCCGTTGTCGGTAACGATGCACATTGGTAGACCGAAACGGCAGATGATATGTTCCCAAACAAATTTTCTTGTTATCATAGAGGTGGTAGAAGCGAGTGGTTTTGCCTCTACCCATTTTGTTAAATAGTCGACAGCCACTACGATAAACTTCACCGCACCTGGTGCGTCTGGGAATGGTCCCACCACATCTATTGCCCATTTTTGAAATGGCCATGCAGTAGTGACAGGGATCAAGTTGTTCTTGGGGTGAAAGGTTTTTGGAGCATGCCGACTGACTATTTTTGGCAAGTAGTACCCAGCATTCATGATTTTGGCCACCACCATGCGTGGACCGGCGTGTATGCCACATATTCCATCATGTATCTCTCTGATTAGATATGTGGCATCTTGGGGGTCGACGCATCGGAGGAGTGTCCCCAGGTATGATTTGCGGTATAAAATACCGTCTCCCATCTTATAATGGCACGCTTTGTATTGCAACTTGCGTGCCTATGCCTTACTTTCGGGTGTAATACCTGATTGTAAGTATGCAATGATAGGTGTCATCCAAGATGTTGTACCGTACTGGATGACGTTGACCTAGCAGAGGGGTACTGAGGGATTTTGTAGAATCTCAATGCGTATCTCCTTTACCAGGTGTTGGAAGCTAGTGGATGCGAGTTTTGAAAGTGCATCCGCGGGTTTGTTTTCACTCCTGTTGATATGGTGGATATTGAAGGAAGTGAATTTTGATTTCAGTTGCAGGGCTTGTTCGAGGAAGAGGATCATGATATCCCCTTTTGCGGTATAATCGCCGCGCACTTGTCCTGCAACTAGTAGTGAATCGACGTGTGCCTCCAGGTGTTGGACGCCGAGTTTGACTGCCAGACGCAGCCATGCCAGTAGAGCCTCATACTCTGCCTCGTTATTTGTGCTTTTGAAATCGAGGCGGATTGCATAGGTGAGCTCTTGGCCATCGGGGCTGACGAGTCGCAGACCTGCGCCTGCACCATCCTCGTTGGATACACCATCGGTATATAGTGCCCAAGTATCTGTTGAGGATGGTGGTGGTGTAGGGTTTTGTTCTTCTTCGCATTCTTGGATGCGATTTGCCGGTACCTCGGCAACAAAATCAGCTAGAACTTAGCCTTTGATCGCGGGGCACGGTTTATAGATCAATGTGTGCGCGCCCAGTTCAATGGCCCATTTTGCTAATCTCCCAGAGATTTCGGGCTTTGAGAGGATCGGCCCGATCCTATAATTGGTTAATACGGTGATGACGTGATTTGAGAAGTAACGCGTAACCATCTTGATTCGTGCACCAGTGCGAGTACCAATTTCTCCATGATGGAGTATCTTGTCTCTGGGTCGTTGAGCATTTTGCTGATGTAGTAGAAGGGTGTTTGAACTCCCTCTCGCTCCACGATGAGTACCGCGCCTACCGCGTTGTCTGTGGCAGATAGGTACAAGATAAGTGGTTCTTTCTTGAGTGGTGCAGTTAGAGTTGGGAGTTGAATCAGACACTCTTTCATCTCCCGGAAAGCGTTTTCAGTCTCTGCGGTCCACTGGAATTGTTCCTTTTTAAGCAGTTTCGCAGAGTCTTGATGAAAGGATAAGATTTAGCTGCATGATTGGCTAGAAACCTGTTTAGCGCTGCTAGCCGGCCGGCTAGTCGTTGCATTTCCTTCATTGTGGAAAGCGATGGCATACGTTCGATCGCCTGAACCTTTTCCGGGTATTCCTTGAATCCATCTTTGGTAACGATGAATCCAAGGAACTTGCCTTCTTCCATTCCAAACGAGCATTTCCCTGGGTTGAGCTTCATATTGACGCCGCGCTGAGTTTGGAATGTTCATTCGATATCGTTGAGCATGGTATCCTCTACCATGCTCATGACGACTAGGTCGTCCATGTAGATTTCGACACTTTTGCTGATTTGATCACCGAAAGTGTCGTTCATCAACTTTTGATAAGTTGCGCCAGCGTTGCGCAACCCAAACGGCATTTTTGTATAACAGTAATTCCCGGTAGGTGTGCGGAATGCCATTTTATCTTCGTCCTTGATTGCCATCTGTACTTGGCGATAGCCTTTGTAACAATCGAGGAAGCACTTCCATCGAAACGGGGCGAGGTTATCGACTTTCTCGTCGATCTCGGGAAGTGCGTAACAATCTTTGGGGCAGGCTTTGTAGAGATCTTTATAATCGACGCACATGCGCCAGCCCCCAGCTGGTTTTTCTACCATGACTGGGTTGGATAACCAAGTCTGGTATTTGACTTCCCGCAGGATGCCTGCGGAGAGCAGTTCTTTGACCTGCTCGTGCATCGCCTCGTTCTTTGCGGACCCAAGGTGGCGCTGGCCATGGATCACCGGCTTGATACCTGTCAAGGTATTCAAGAAATGTTGCTCGACTTCGCGTGGCACCCCTGTCATGTCAGCGGGTGTCCATGCGAAAATATCTTGGTTCCTGAAGAGGAGTTGCTTCAGAGACGCGCTCTGACGTTGTTGGACAAGGCATGTCCCAACGTGACCGTTTGTTCTGCGTGTCTTGCGTTAAGAACCCATTTTTCCGGTTGGGTGTTGGGGGTGAGCCTCGCCGTCTTGGTCGGACGCAGCTCGTCCGTGGTCATAACCTCTCTGCGGGCATAGATTATCGCGACCCCCGTCTCGGTTGGGAAACCGATGGCAGAGTGGGGGATAGATGTAATCATGTTGAAATCTCCTTGGGATTCTCGCCCGAGAAGTACGTCGTATCTGGACGTGTGGGGTAAAACCATGAAGTTTACCTTCTCTACTCGTGTGTGCCTTCCGTTGGTGAGGCGCATAGGGAAAGTAATTTGGCCCAGGGGGAATACAGTTTCCCCCGCGAATCCGGCCAAGGGTTAATCTACCGGCTGCAACCGATCTTGTCTTCCTGATCGAATTGGTTGAAGCACTGCTCGTATATAATGTCGGAAGTACTGCCCGGGTCGATGAATAATCGCTCCGTACAGTAATGAGCTAGGTAGCCTGTAATGACGACGGCGCTCCTGTCGCGCGGTCCGCCTCGGACTTTTGGAAAGACGACTTGTTCGTCTTTCCAGTCATTGTCCGGTCTTCTTGCCACCTTGCGCGGCTTTCCGCGTCCTCCATTGATCATGTGGGTTGAGGCCACATACATGGTCCTTTTACCCATGGAGGTGCCCTAGTTGTGGGGGGTGATGCGCTTGGTTTGCTTTTGCGCAGCTGGCAATAAATGTTGCAGCTTCCCCTCCTTCAGGGCTCGCTCAATCTCCAGCCGGAGACTAACGCAGTTGTTGGTTGTGTGGCCCGAGTCCTTGTGATACTCACAGTAAAGCGTGAGATCCTGGTTCTTTTTGGACTTCATTGGTTGGGCCGGTCGCAAGAATTGTGCGTCCGTGAGGAGGACGTCACTTAGCGACTGGTTGATCTCGGTCCAATTACGGTCCCGAGATTCTTTCTTGGATGCCCGATTATCACGTTGGGCGTTGATCGTTGCCTTTGCGTCAGGCTGGTGGCTGCGTGGTACGTATGGTTTGGAATCGTTCCCACGATTCCACTTGTCCTGGTTGTTCTTGTTATTGTTCTTGGAGTCTTGGCGGGAGGATTGACCTTCCGCTTGGGGCTGTACCTTGGCAGTGTGCGGTTTGAGAGACCGCTGAGTTTGGGCGTACGTCTTGACCGCGGCCATTACGTCGTCCCACCTTTCTGGCAAGCCCTCCTTGCCTGAGATGGTCATAACCATTTCATCGTCCTTGACGGCCCGAATGGAATGGTTGCGTGCCATTTGATCTGCTACATCGCCGATCTCGAGGCACTTTTTATTGTAGCGGACGACAAACGACTCCAGAGTTTCGTTGTCTCCGCGCCAGATGTTCATGACGTCCATGGAATCGCGTTTGTGACGCCGTTGCTGGCTGAAGTGTGCAAGGAATCGTGCTTGCAGGTCTTCAAATGAAGCCAGTGATCCCACTGGCAAAGAATCGAACCAGGCCCTTGCCAGACCAGTAAGGGTCTGGGGGAAAAATGACACCAAGTGGACTCGTCCCACTTGCCAATTCACCCCGCGCCAGTAAAAATGTCATGTGGTCGTCTGGGTCGGACGAACCATTGTACTTCCGAATTGTTAGTGGGAATTTAGTCGTTGTAACATCGGCGTGGGCAATCTCCGGCACAAATTTGGAGTTTTGGGCGGCGGATTTTGGCCTGTATGCCTGGGTTTGGTTGCGCTTAGCAGCGCGAAGGTATGTAGTGCGGGGTTCCGTGGGAGGAACATAATTGTGTCTTCCTGGTCGGCTGTTAGTTGTGTGGGATTCGCCGCAGTATGTATGGTCGTCCGGGTCGGTACGACCATACCCTTCGTTGTGGGATTGTGGTCCCAGACGACTATAGATGCCGGAGCCGTGGTGGGCTGTAGACTGCCGCCTAGTTTCGCCATGAGGGCCTAGGCGGCTATGTATAGGGCCCCGGCGTTGGGACCCATATGAGGAATCGTCCTCATCAAGTGTGCGGACGTCGCAGTAAGAGGAACCGCAGTCTTCGTGTCTACTGCAAGAGGCTGGGTGTGTGGGGACCCTGCCGTCGTATTGAAAGATACGACCCGCAGGTGTATGTGGTGCGGGGGTGGGGCCGCCAGCAATTTGCGCTTCAGCATAAGCTTTATTGTATGTTGCGGCCATCATAGTTAGTTGTTGGAAATACCAGGCATGGAGATCCATGCCTAGAGGTATCACAGAAGCATACTGTGAAACATCTGGTGCAAATGTGGGGGGGTGCCCCCTTGTGTGGATGTGCCGATGTGGCCAACGTTTTGGTCTGGGGGCAGTCCCCGTAGGCCCTGGGTTTGCGGGGTTTAGACTTTCCCCGGTAGCATTGTTTGGACGATCAGACATGATCTCAAGAAAGAAGAGATGTGAAAAAAGTACTAAGAGTAGCTGTGGGCGCCAATGATGAAACAATGGTTAAGCAAGAGAGGTTAATTCACTGGTCTCGTCAAGTAGGGTTAATCCCTTCTTTCCGAGGATCGGTGGCTGGACCGTCAGCTGGGATGTCTCCTGCACAAGGAAAACACACCGTGACTCGTAACAAGGAGGAAGGGGTGGGGGGTGCTCCTGGTTACCACTCTCCGGCGTGAGAATCAGAAATTTGCTTGTGAAGCAAAGTGTGTGATAGTAGTAGTAGTGAGAGAGTTGTGAAGAAATACCTCAAACCTGGTTTGGGATGGGTATTTATAGCCGAGGAGTGAAGGAGGGTGGTTGAGTAGACAGACTGACGACGCGCCGCCCTTATGCAGGTGTGTCAGGCTTGTCGACTGTGGAGGTGAAGCCATGTCCTACTGCGGCGTCAGTCTGTTGCTTACGTATGGGCTGACAGGCGACTGCCATTGGTGCCACTTGCTCTGTGGTGTCAGTCCCACTTGCCTCGTGGGCAGGATGCGGTGCCGCGCCGCATCGCTGCCTGCGGTAACTGCTGTTGTTTTCGCATTCTCACTCTGGCGAAGACTGCGGGATGCGGTGCCAGGCCGCATCGCCACTTGTGGTGACTGTTGCTGTTGTCCAGATCCCTTGTTGTGATGAAAATGTTCATAGGATGCGGTGCTAGGCCGCATCGCTATGCATACACCCATTTTCATACACAAGGTAAGTCTTCTTCCTGTCGCTTGACCGATTAGATTCGATTGTTGTGTTCGCGCGTGCCCGCACAGACACGGATAAGTTCTTGCTGGTGGGGGCTTTTTTTATAAGGGTAATAATGGTCACTCGCGGCCATGCTGGTGCGAGATCTGGGACCATACCCCTTCAAGGTGTAAATATTATCATTTGTAATCTAATGTGTATATGTAGATAATATGATCATAGCCTTTTCTAATATTGATGATCATTCAGCGTTGTCTTGCTTTTGGATTTTCTAAAGGGTGATATGCCGGTATGTAGGAAGAGACATTTTGTACCAAATACCAGTACCATACCGTACCGTACCATACCATACCATACCAACCGAACATACACGGTACAATGTTTTGTTTTGAGTTTAACTCAATTTCGGTATCGGTACTATACCATACCGGTACTGACAGAGTAAACATGGTACGTCGGTTTTGGTTTTAGCTAATTCGGTGTCGGTAAGTAATGGCACAATTGAGTTTAATTTTTGAACATTACCCTTGTAAAGTTGATTTAGAAGCAGACTTTACGCAATATTGCTTCGAAAATGTAACACCCCGAAAATATAGATTTTATATTATAAATTGAATGACGGTAATAGTCAAGATAAAATAACTAGGAATAAATAACCTAGTTAGTTAAAAGACTTGAAATCATAGAACAAACATGGTTAAAATACCCTTTATAAAACTTGGGTAAAGTCGAGGGGCTAAACATGGGCAATTGAATTAGAGTTTTAATTAAATAAATTACTAAAACACAAAAGACACACATACGTGTGTGTGATCTGCGATTCCAACAAGAGCCAGGGGAGCTCTTATGCTCAAAACCCTAATCAACCAAATTTCATCAAATCAAAGGGGCAAATCTAGTCCAAACAGAAATCTAAACGCAAATTAGTGATCACCTCTGTGAAAGGATCATAAGGTATGCCAAATTTTGTTATTTAGATTCATCTTGAATTCTTAGTGAACATATGAAATCAAAAATTTGGCTTGCATGATTGAAGTTTGGATGAAATTAGGATGAAATCATGTCTAGGAGCAAACCCTAGTCAATAATTTGTTGAATTAGTGTTCAAATATATGAGGTCCACAACCATCCATTTATGTGTTAAATGGGTTTTGTAGAAAGATGATGAACACTAGAATTATGATTATCAATATAGTGTTATTTGAGCTCCATGAAATAAGTCTAGGTGTTGATGTGTAACTAGACATTTGAATTTGTGAAAATTGCTCAAAATTGGCTAAATACTAGTCATGAAATTTGGTTATTGATTTTGCAAAATTATGCCCTTTAGGTGTTTGTTTAAATGCCTAAAAGAAAACTAGATGTTGAAATTTTGAGTAAAAACGCATATTTGAATGTTATGGTGAATTATGCCTTATATGAAATAATAAGAGTTATAAAAAAGTCGTTGATTGAACTCTATAGGCAAGGGAATTGAATCTTCAAGCGGACGAGCCGAAGTTGATGCACGTTTGAAGGAAAAGCACTATAGGTAAGTAACTCTCAGTTTCGTTACATTATGCATAAATAATAGTGTTAGAAATATTAACGAGATTGTAGTATAAAATGCGAGTTTGGTAAGCCAATGAAGTGATGAAGTTCACTCGACAAACAAAACAGGACAAAATAAAAGGTTAAAGCATGTTTGGAATGTCAATGAAGTGATGTAACTCACTCGACAACCAAATGGGTCAAAATAGTTAATTAGATATGTTCTTTGAGAATATTGTTTAATTAGTCATGTTTGGGATGTCAATGAAGTGATGTAACTCACTCGACAACCAAACTGGTCAAAATATTTAATTAGATTTGTTTGTTCATAATATTGTTAAATTAGTCATGTTTGGAATGAAAATAAAGTGATGTAACTCACTAGATAAAGAAACGGGCTAAAATATTGGTTGAAATAAGATGGTATGTTGGTAAAATGGTGAATTCCATTAGAAAATCAAACGAGTCAAATAATGGTCGGAATGGTAGTGTTCAAAGTGACTTAAACGTCTCACTTCAAATTCGAGTTATAAAAGCGTAAACCATGAAATGGTAGTGATACGCTTAAGTTGACGAGCCCGGGAATGGGTAATTATGGTTAGAAACTAATGTTGATGAATTATGCAAAGTACGTGACTTTGGTCCCGTTACATTACGTATAAACGTTTGGTTTTAGCTTGTTAATAGTGTCATAATGTAGTATATGCGTTTGACGTGTCATTTAAGTGGCGAAGCCCACTCGACATTCAAACGGGTCAAAATATTGGTTAGAAATAGTTTGGCTTGACATTAAAGTGAGGATTTTCACTCGTCAACCAAACGGGTCAAAACTATGTTCTTATATCGATTCTTGCGCGTAAAGATTTGAAAGCCTCATATTGCGCTGGCGCTAGATAGCAATTTTAGTAATGAATGGTTATACTAAGTTAAGGTTATGAATCCGTGTTATCGGGTCGAATGGTAGAAACTAGTTGCAAGAATTGCATAAAGTGGCAATGCTTGAATTTATAGAAAACAAGCATGAAATTCGAATACGAACGTAAAGCCATGTAATGGTACGGATACGCCAAGAATTTCAAGCCCGGGGAATGGGTAAATAAGATTAGAATGCCAAAGAATAAATTGGCGAACAATTTGCACACATAGTTAATGGGTCGAATAATCGAAACAAGGATTTTGTGGGCCATTCGTTCATAATCCGGGTTTCGTTAAGTGAAATTTATGTGGTTAGATCCGTAATTTTAATACGGACATATAGAAAAAAAAATCGGCTAAAACGGATATGTAAATAAAAAGTTATGAGGAATTAAGCGAAAAAAATATAAGAAAGCTGAGTTGGGCGAACCGTAGGCCACGGTCCTGAACCGTGGCTCACAGTCTGGCAGTTCTATTTTGAGCTGGGCGAACCGTAGGCCACGGTTCTGAACCGTGGCTTACAGTTTGGCAGTTCTGTTTTTTTTAGTTGGGCAACCGTAGGCTATGGTTCAGAACCGTAGCTTAAGGTCTAGAAACTCTGAAATGGACATTAACATCAACCGTAGGCTACGGTTGGCAAACCGTAACCTACGGTTGGCAAACCGTAACCTACGGTTGGCAAACCGTAACCTACGGTCGGTTTGAAACAAAATTTTTGATTTTGTTTGTTTGATTGTTTTGAAGTTTCGGGTCCGTATGGACGGGTTCTAAGGTCTCAATTACTAATATTTATGATAAATTTATAATGTAGGTATGTTTAAATTTATGATGGGTGAAGATCAAGCTCCAAAGTGAACCGAACACAAAGAAACTCAAGCTTCCGCAATGGTCTAAGATGTTTTTGTTCAACTAAAACTATCATATGTTATCCATTGGATGTTTAAAATAGGAATTTAAAGTTTGTAAATTAATCTAATTAGGTTAACTATTCGCGACCTATGAAGCTTCTTATGCATTGTATTAAATTAATAGAATGGGTATTATACCTTATTTAGTAGGAATTTGAAACTTAACGGAAAGTTTTTGTAAACCCGTATTTTCAATAATGAAAATGTGAATATGATAGATTCCTTTTGATAAAATGAGATGAGTCTTACAGTATTTCGTATAAAATTGTCTATTGTGAGACGGGTGTTACAAGTTGGTATCAGAGCTCAAGGTTGTTGACAAAGTGTGTTCGGTTCAAGCTTGATCAAACATCCGGTAAGAATTAGTTATTTTAGTAGATTTCATTAAAACATTAGAAAATGAATACGATTAGATGTGCATGGGAAGAGTGCGTAATACACTCAAACCCGGAAAGTGCACCAAACATAAATGGTCTAAGTAAGTTGTGAACTTGGCTAAATCAAAACAAAAGATGCAAATGATATAGAATGAAACGTTTAACAATTAATATAAACATTCAGATTCAAGATGAATGAAGAGGGCAATAACGATACAGTGCCGAAAGTCACCGAACAGATGAAAGAAATGTCCGGTGTAACCGGGGGCGAATTAGCATCTCAATTAACTGAAGTGATGGAAGCTAAAATTTCCAAAGAAGTCGGAAAGGCAGTAAAAGCCAGTCTACCGCAGTTTGTCGAGAGACTACAAATCACGATCTTGCTAGTGGTGGAAGACATGATGACTGAGATAAAAGACAGTCTCTCATAAGGAAAAGATGGCGGAAGTGTGTTGGATGTGAACCCAAGTCCCGTAAAGAAATCAAAGCTTAATAAAGCTTCTAAGAAAGTAGTTACAAGAAAGGGGACACCTCAATGTAAAATATGTGGAAAAACTCACCGGGGCAAATGCTACTTTAGAAACAAACCATGTCCTATTTGTAGTAAAGTGGGACATGTGGTTGCAAATTACCCAGGGAAGGTGTTAGTGTGTTATAAATGTTATAACCCGGGACATAAAAGGTCTGAATCCCCGAAATTGCTTGGAACCGAAGACACAGCTGACGCAAAGTTTGATACCCCGAAAGAGAAGGCAAGGTCTTCCCACATGACAATCACAAAGGCTAAAGCTGAACCTGATGTCGTTTCAGGTATGTTCCTTGTAAATTTAATTTAACACAAATTTTATTTGATACGAGTGCGAATAATAGTTGCATAAGAGCATATATGAGTAGTGAAATGAGTGAATTACGTAAAAGAAATACCTATATATATATATGTATATAAGAAAATAAATAATGGTGAGCATGTGAAGCTGAGGCAAAAAGTAATTTCGATGAATATTGCAATGGGAAGAAGTGCGCGTACACTCGAACCCGGGAACTTAATGAAGTGAATAAATGTTGTATTGGGAAGGAGTGTAATTACACCCAAACCCAGAAATTGCAATAGTAATAAATGGCGAAGACAAGGTTATAGACTTGGCTAAAATAAACAAAACATGTAGAAGCATCGTTTATATCAATAAACGATGTAGATAAATTTCATACAACGATATGGGACACTAATATCAAATGAATTAATTTTGTTATTGTTACAATGGACTAAGGTCAAAAATGAGAAATTAAGACTCGGACCGAAAATATCCTCGAGAAGGAAGCTAAAGGGATGATACGTATTATTCGCTACTGTGAATAATGAAGTATCAATAAATGCAAATTTAGAAACTTGGGTATGGGTAACCATCCAAGTAGCACATTATTAATCAAATCCTTATGAGGAAGGACGGTGATCACAGTGATGGATGTGATTGTATAAAAGATTAGTAAAATAAACGTTTTAAAAGTGTTAGAATAAGAACGGGTAAACCCCAAAAGTCGTATAACAATAGCAGTGGTTTTACCAAATAAGGCTTAAGAAATGGGTCTTCGGGACATTAATAAAAGAAACAGACCTAAGGGTCGCTAACAAAAGAAAGGTGGTGTTCGGATCAAATAAGTAAAATGCTCGATAATAAAGATAAAGAACCCGGGTAACGGGTTGAAAGGAAATAGGGGCGTAAACCAAATAACGGTATGAGTGAGATAAACCGACACGAAAATGACGTAAGAAGTCATAGAGTCGGAAAGATAATCCGAAAGAAAATGAGTGTAGCCTTAGACTACGGCCAAGGTCAAATGAATTTTGAAAGCGAAAAATTTATTCATTCTAAACATAAAAAGGGGGGTGCTTAGACGCCATATGTATACATATGCAATTAAATAAAGACATGAATAGAAGATAATCCGTGGGATCACTATAACCTTCAGGTTATAAACAATGTAAAGGTCTACGGACCAAAATGACCATCAGGTCACAAATACAAAGGAACAAACTATATGGTCTCACCCTAAAAAAAAGTGAAGACCTAATAAAATAACCTACGAGGCTAAGTAAAGGAACCTACGGGTCGATAATATAAAGCGTGGGAACTAGTTATGATTTCCCGCATAAAATGATAACGGAGAAGAATAATTCTTGTCGTCAATTTCTTGATATGATTAATTGACATGTGTTAAACAGAAAAACATTAAACTAAAATTCAGTTTTAGTAAGAAACGACGTTCTAACAAATATAAATATTATGAGAGAAATTAGAAAATGGTTAATACTAAATGATATAGGTCTTAACGCCGATAGGTGTAAAACGATGCATTCGAAAGAAAGATTCATAATAATGAAAAGCTGACGTAAACCTAAACATGACGTGATGTGATCACGGACACAAAAGTGATACAGAATATAGCCGCGTTGTAATATGAGTTACTAGATATGAAATTATAAGCACGCAAAGGGCCGATGACGGCAATATAGTATACCCGAATGACGAGGTATGAGGTAAAATGGTGACCAATCAGTCTAGGCGATAAAACAAGTTATAGTCAAAATAATGTTATGACCTATGTAGAGCGCTTGTCAATGTAAGACAAGCGTGAAATAAGTATGCTGACGGACTCAGTGACTGGACGGTCAAAAGACAACTCGGTCAAATAGGCGACAAATATAGGAAATAAATGATAAAAGGTTACAGTCCAATAGGACATATGCCTAAAAGTCGCACATGTCAATACGAATAAAAACAAAACCTTATGCCGGAAAAGAAAGAATGCCTTGAAAAACGAAACTAAGATAGTTAGGTCCAAACCAAAGGACTACTTAAAGAAGGTTTCGGGGACGAAACCCTTTTAAGGGGGGCGGACTTGTAACACCCCGAAAATATAGATTTTATATTATAAATTGAATGACGGTAATAGTCAAGATAAAATAACTAGGAATAAATAACCTAGTTAGCTAAAAGACTTGAAATCATAGAACAAACATGGTTAAAATACCCTTTATAAAACTTGGGTAAAGTCGAGGGGCTAAACATGGGCAATTGAATTAGAGTTTTAATTAAATAAATTACTAAAACACAAAACACACACATACGTGTGTGTGTTCTGCGATTCCAACAAGAGCCAGGGGAGCTCTTATGCTCAAAACCCTAATCAACCAAATTTCATCAAATCAAAGGGGCAAATCTAGTCCAGACAGAAATCTAAACGCAAATTAGCGATCACCTCCGTGAAAGGATCATAAGGTATGCCAAATTTTGTTATTTAGATTCATCTTGAATTCTTGGTGAACATATGAAATAAAAAATTTGGCTTGCATGATTGAAGTTTGGATGAAATTAGGATGAAATCATGTCTAGGAGCAAACCCTAGTCAATAATTTGTTGAATTAGTGTTCATAGATATGAGGTCCACAACCATCCATTTATGTGTTAAATGGGTTTTGTAGAAAGATGATGAACACTAGAATTATGATTATCAATCTAGTGTTATTTGAGCTCCATGAAATAAGTCTAGGTGTTGATGTGTAACTAGACATTTGAATTTGTGAAAATTGCTCAAAATTGGCTAAATAACTAGTCATGAAACTTGGTTATTGATTTTGCAAAACTATGCCCTTTAGGTGTTTGTTGAAATGCCTAAAAGAAAACTAGATGTTGAAATTTTGAGTAAAAACGCATATTTGAATGTTATGGTGAATTATGTGTTATATGAAATAATAAGAGTTCTAAACAAGTCGTTGATTGAACTCTATAGGCAAGGGAATTGAATCTTCAAGCAGACGAGCCGGAGTTGATGCGCACTTGAAGGAAAAACACTATAGGTACGTAACTTTCGGTTTCGTTACATTATGCATAAATAATAGTGTTAGAAATATTAACGGGATTGTAGTATAAAATGCGAGTTTGGTAAGCCAATGAAGTGATGAAGTTCACTCGACAAACAAAACGGGAAAAAATAAAAGGTTAAAGCATGTTTGGAATGTCAATGAAGTGATGTAACTCACTCGACAACCAAATGGGTCAAAATAGTTAATTAGATATATTCTTTGAGAATATTGTTTAATTAGTTGTGTTTAGGATGTCAATGAAGTGATGTAACTCACTCGACAACCAAACGGGTCAAAATAGTTAATTAGATTTGTTTGTTCATAATATTGGTAAATTCGTCATGTTTGGAATGAAAATAAAGTGATGTAACTCGCTAGATAAAGAAACGGGCTAAAATATTGGTTGAAATAAGATGGTATGTTGGTAAAATGGTGAATTCCATTAGAAAATCAAACGGGTCAAATAATGGTCGGAATGGTAGTGTTCAAAGTGACTTAAACGTCTCACTTCAAATTCGAGTTATAAAAGCGTAAACCATGAAATGGTAGTGATACGCTTAAGTTGACGAGCCCGGGAATGGGTAATTATGGTTAGAAACCAATGTTGATGAATTATGCAAAGTACGTGACTTTGGTCCCGTTACATTACGTATAAACGTTTGGTTTTAGCTTGTTAATAGTGTCATAATGTAGTATATGCGTTTGACGTGTCATTTAAGTGGCGAAGCCCACGCGACATTCAAACGGGTCAAAATATTGGTTAGAAATAGTTTGGCTTAACATTAAAATGAGGATTTTCACTCGTCAACCAAACGGGTCAAAACTATGTTCTTATATTGATTCTTGCGCGTAAAGATTTGAAAGCCTCATATTGCGCTGGCGCTAGATAGCAATTTTAGTAATGAATGGTTATACTAAGTTAAGGTTATGAATCCGTGTTATCGGGTCGAATGGTAGAAACAAGTTGCAAGAATTGCATAAAGTGGCAATGCTTGAATTTATAGAAAACAAGCATGAAATTCGAATACGAGCGTAAAGTCATGTAATGGTACGGATACGCCCAGAATTTCAAGCCCGGGGAATGGGTAAATAAGATTAGAATGCCAAAGAATAAATTGGCGAACAATTTGCACACATAGTTAATGGGTCGAATAATCGAAACAAGGATTTTGTGGGCCATTCGTTCATAA
Organism: Helianthus tuberosus; assembly: GCA_030545235.1. Classification (NCBI taxonomy): domain Eukaryota; kingdom Viridiplantae; phylum Streptophyta; class Magnoliopsida; order Asterales; family Asteraceae; genus Helianthus; species Helianthus tuberosus. The sequence goes on from CM060413.1 coordinate 176,300,953, forward strand.
TCCGGGTTTCGTTAAGTGGAATTTATATGGTTAGATCCGTAATTTTAATACGGACATATAGGAAAAAGAATCGGCTAAAACGGATATGTAAATAAAAAGTTATGAGGAATTAAGTGAAAAAAAATAAAAGAAGGCTGAGCTGGGCGAACCGTAGGCCACGGTCCTGAACCGTGGCTCACAGTCTGGCAGTTCTGTTTTGAGCTGGGCGAACTGTAGGCCACGGTTCTGAACCGTGGCTTACAGTTTGGCAGTTCTGTTTTTTTTTTTAGCTGGGCAACCGTAGGCTACGGTTCAGAACCGTAGCTTACGGTCTAGAAATTCTGAAATGGACATTAACATCAACCGTAGGCTACGGTTGGTAAACCATAACCTACGGTCGGTAAACCATAACCTACGGTCGGTTTGAAACAAAATTTTTGATTTGTTTGTTTGATTGTTTTGAGCTTTCGGGTCTGTATGGACGAGTTCTAAGGTCTCAATTACTAATATTTATGATAAATTTATAATGTAGGTATGTTTAAACTTAGGATGGGTGAAGATCAAGCTCCAAAGTGAACCGAACACAAAGAAACTCAAGCTTCCGCAATGGTCTAAGATGTTTTTGTTAAACTAAAACTATCATATGTTATCCTTTGGATGTTTAAAATAGGAATTTAAAGTTTGTAAACTAATCTAATTAGGTTAAGTATTCGCGACCTATGAAGCTTCTTATGCATTGTGTTAAATTAATAGAATGGGTATTATACCTTATTTAGTAGGAACTTGAAACTTAACGGAAAGTTTTTGTAAACCCGTATTTTCAATAATGAAAATGTGAATATGATAGATTCTTTTTGATAAAATGAGATGAGTCTTACAGTATTTCGTATAAAATTGTCTATTGTGAGACGGGTGTTAAAGAAAAAGGAAGTAACGATGACTGGGACTGCTGCAACCATTTTGGGATTGGCAAGTTCTTAAACAAGGTACGCAAACATAATTGAGAACCCTTGTGGTCTATGTTGTCAAAAGCCCCCTAAGCATGCGCCTAGAATCAGAAGCTTTACAGCAGGCGTATATCAATCTTCATAAATAAAATAAACTAAACGAAAATCAAATCTTAGTGTGTGATCACGTATAATTAATTCACCATGTTGGAGTAATCAGATTTGCAGGTGATTTTTGAACATTAAATTGTGGTTTCAGTGTTCAATTGTTTGACTTTCCGAGTTCTTCAGTTTGGGTGATTTGAACTAATCTGATTCTTGTTTATATGAATGGGTTGATCTGGGTTGTTTGGTATCTAATGGGTTAGTGGGTTTAACTAAAAGCTTAATTCAAATGGGCTTTTAAAAGGTCCTAAATCAACTCCCAAAATGTAAGATAATTCTTTTATAAAACAAAGCCATTCTTTAAAACATTTATATGCAAAGGTCAACCTTTTAATTTAATCAAGCGATGTTAACTGATACAAAATGGATTTACAGTCCTATTTTTTTAGATTTAATTGCCCGGATGGTCCCTGTGGTTTGCCATTTTTCACCTTTAGTTACTAACTTTTCAAAATAGCATGTTTGCTCCCTGTGGTTTGCTCACTTGTTACTCAGGTAGTCCCCGGATTGGATGACAGTTAGTTTTTCTAGTTAAGCTGACGTGAAATGACAATAATACCCTTATCATTTACAGTTACTAAAAAGGTTTTGATTTCTGGATGATTTATCATTTACAGTTACTGAAGGTTTTGAATCCGATCAAATCTATGTACAAATCACAATTAGTTCAATTGTGAAATCAATAGATCTGGCGAACACGATTCAATTTGATTTCTGAATGAACTGAATGATTCTTCGTTTACAGTTACCGAAGGTTTTGAATCCGATCGAAGTTATGTACAAATTACAACTAGTTCGATTGTGAAATCAATAGATCTGGCGAACGTAGTAGGATTAAGAGTAAGGTCGTCGTTGAAGCAAGACCTAATTTGCGAAGAAGACGATGAGATTGACGCATCAGAATCTGACATCACCGGTTGCCGGAGCAATAATGGATCGGAAAATTAGGTGTTGTGATTCTCCGGCTGTGTATCTATGTATGGTTCCGTATTTTCATGTCATGTTTTGTGTGATGATGGTGGCGTGTGGTGAGAGTTTGGTTTCTGTAGCTAGGTTTGATTTGAGGTCGATTGAGGAGTTTAGGGTTTGTTATATGGCGGTGGCGTTGGTGGATGGGAATAATGAGCGGTTGGTGAATGGAGCTGATTGGAGGTCTTTGGATACGGTGTTTAGTGGCGGAGCTCCGCTTATGATGGCCGTGATCAGGAAGTTTAAATGTCGGTGAAAATGGACGGAGAAGACAGAGAGTGGGTAGGGTGGGGTGGGGGTTTGTTTTTGTTTCAAATGAAACGTGGGTCCCACTACATCCAATCCGGGGCAGTTTTCTCATATTTTCTAATGTTTTAACTATTGATCTTTAATAATAAGGGTATTATTGTCATTTCACGTCAACTTAACTAAAAAAACTAACTGTCCTTTAATCCGGGGACTACCCGAGTACCAAGTGAGCAAACCACAGGGAGCAAACATGCTATTTTGAAAAGTTGAGGACTGAAGCTGAAAAAACGGCAAACCACAGGGACTATCCGGGTAATTAACTCTTTTTTTTATAGAAAACTTTGTCACCAAGTACACGGGTTTCAAATATACCTTTAAATACACACCAAGTACATGGGTTTTAAACATACCTTTAAATAAACAATTTTTTAAACTTAAAAAAAAATGGTTAACTTATACTCACACACGATAGGTCCACCGAACCTTACATAAACTCTTTTGATCGTAAAGCCACCATAAAACGCGCATAGAACAACACAAAAACAAGTGGTTTGATAGACTACCATATGCTTACGAGTTACGATGGGTCACTGTAGACTATGGTGGCATAAAAGTGTTTTGCATGACTTGTTAAGATGTGCTAACACAAACAAGTTTACAAGTATTTTTTTAACAACAAATTTTTACACCTATCCGTCTTTGACTTATTAATGGGGAAATACAACTCGTTTTTTCAACAACAAATTTTTACATTAATCCGTCTTTGACAGAGCTCGAACACTTGACCTCAAAGAGAGCAATACGTTAACTCCAATGACTTTGTCATTTAGACCCAACCCAGCCACAATTCGTTTACTTGTCTAATTAAATTCTTATAACTAGATAGTGAGATAGTCAATATAAGCACTTCACTTTCAATGTTAAGGAACACTCATCCCAAGCGGAATCTTCATATACCGTGGGGAACACTAGTCCCAATTACAAGATGTATCCAATATTGGGGAACACTCATCCAAAATTTCAAGCAATGGGTCCCTTTGTTGAACACTTATCCTAAATTACAATATTTATCCTACACTCGAGTACACTATCCCCAATAATAAAAATTTCATAGGCCCATTACATTCAAATGTACATGACTAGACTTATGTAGATGTTATTCAGCTATAAGTTCAAGGTATCTAATTTCTTGTATAACAATTGAAGTCTATTAAATATCCATAAAATGTGTAAATGTCTTAAATTCAATCAATGTACTACTCACCTACAGCATACATATAATTAAATTAAAACTAGTAATTTATCATAACAAAAATTGTACATAAGTTATGCATACAAACTAGCAAGCTACATATGATCACAATACTATCAGGGATGACAAGACGAACTTGAACTCGATGGGTATATCCAAAGCCCGAAACAATGAGGATGCATATTTGGGTATGCGTCTCAGGATATTATACGGACGGTCCTTATGGTTTGGGCCAAGTTATGGATTTGTTCTTGAGCTTAAAAGGTAAGGATGTAGTCCATACCTACCTAGTTTGCTTTCATCCATGGATAAAAAAGTCAACAAGGTTAATTTCAACATTTAGTGCGGGGCATTTTCGTTATACACCAGGCGCGTGCAAAAGCCTCTTCCTCGGTCTAGTTCCACGATATACTAGTCGACTTACCAGACCATTATTCATTTTCTTGTCTTTTTGTACCCACTTTCTTGTCTTTTTTTATGTACTATCCTGATCCTAGCCTGTTGGTTTTCGGGAATGACACCGTCTTCAACTTCTTGGGTTGGGGGAACGACATCGGGTTCAATCTTTTGGAATTGTGAGAAAGTGCTCGGGTTTTGTTGCCAAAGACAAATGATAATTGTACGGGGAACAAAGACGGACCCTAAAAAGATAGAGTTGGGAGTGTTAATAATATGTTAGAAAAAGTGAACATAACTCAGAAGCCCAAACACGTACTTAGGGTTGTGGTTAATTTTTCTGAGAAGCTCAAAGCCCAAATACGATTCACCTTATAGCGGTAAGGCCCATTTAAGATGCACTTTATGGGTTGTGATAATTAGAGGTGCATAAACCGGGTTTTTTTTTAATATCTGGGTTCGGGTACGGGTATGACCGGGGTTTGAATTTACGGGTATTGCCAATACCCGGGTTGGGGTTCGGGGGATCCGGGCATTCGGGTACATATTCGGGTACGGGTATGACCGGGGTTTGAATTTACGGGTATTGCCAATACCCGGGTTGGGGTTCGGGGGATCCGGGTATTGGCCAGGAAATCCATACCTTGTGTACCCGGGTTCGGGTTTGGGTTCGGGTTTTCTATACCCGGGTATTAGAATACACTATTTCCGGGTTCGGGTATGAAAAAAACCCAGGCAGGAATTTAAAAAAACCCGGATGGGTTTAAACATGAACTTTGTAGTTTTTTTGGTTTCCAACTTCATTTTTAGGTTTATAAACATGAACTTTAATTTAACAAGATTACATGTTACTATGAACTAGAATAATCAAAGTGCATACATTCCTAAAAAGATTACATGTTACTAGGAACTAGAATAATCAAAGTACATGCATTCCTAAAACCTAGTATCGGGTATTCCTAAAATCCGGTGCAGGTATTTCTAAAACCCGGGCACGGGCATTCCTAAAACCTGGGTACGAGTATTATTAAACCCGGATATACAAAAAACCCAGGTATAAATCGGGTACGAGAAAAACCCGGGTTCGGGTACTGATGAGAATATGCATACCCGGACCCTACCCTACCCTACGGGTAGGGTCGGGTTTTAAAAACCCGTTTTTTTTAATATCTGGTCCGGGTTTTTTTCAGGTTTGGGTCCGGGTTCAGGTTTTTGTGCACCTTGTGGTTAATTATCTCGGTAACAGCTTATATGTCAAGAAATAAATTTGAGAAGAAGACAACCATCATCACCTTATACGAATAAGGATAAATAATTTCGTCATCCACCTGATTTAGCTTTGTTTTGACCAGAATGACACTTGCAATTCTTCTATCTTATAGTTTAATCCATATGTTAGTGGTGTTTCTCAAACACAACAAGAATGCTATGGGTTTAGCCCATTCTCTTTTTCATAAGAAACTCTCTTGCCACATCAATATTAATATTAGACCACTGGGACTTTTAGCCTCCCTACCTTGGCCCATTAGAATACATTTATAACTCTGTTACCGCTCACCAACCTGTGTGACATGTTTAAATATAAATATATGGGTTAAGCAGGCCGTATTCAGGTTATACGATTCTGAGCATGTTAGAGTTGACGTTTTCTACTCAAATATAAATAGAAGTCACGTTCGGGTTAAACAAGTCAACCCTTTAAATCTTCCCCACCCATAATCACATATTATTATAACATTTTTCAAACAATTTTCCACTGTAGGGAATGTCATCTCCACCTGCAGTGATTTGCATTTTTTTTTTTAGTTTTTGTCTTTTATGTTTTTCTTTTATTTTTGGATTTTTTTTTTTCTTTTTTGTACCTTAACCCCTTAGATTTAGCATAGTCAGTTATACCTCCTCAGTTATCTAAATACTTTGTAAAATGTCATTTTGGCCTCTTGAGTTTTACATGCTTATTTTTATATACGTTTTCAATTATTCTATGTTTTATCATAAATTTTATTTTTATGAACGTCAGACGAATATAATATGTATTCGTGTTTATTTTTATGTATTGTCTACGAGTCAGGTTAAACATAATACGTTTTCATTAGGCGGTATATAAATTCGACTTACTTTACATTTCAATGCAGCCGCAATGCGCGGTACCATACTTTAACTTAAAATAACTCTATTTTCTTACGTGGTAATTTTTAAGTACGTTTAGGTATAAATCCAAGTTAACTCGTGGTTTTTCCTCCACATTGAATCACAAAAAATATAATATGGTTATGCTCGTTTTGAGTTGTTCTAAGTTTTGATGTAAATTTTGTTCAGAAACGAGTCGGGTTAAACTTTTGACAGTACAAATCCGAGTTATTAAAAGATTGCAAAGATCGACATTGGTAATGGAGTACCTTGTATGACGATGATCATTACATGCAACATAATCAAAAGCGCAACTCTATGAATATATATTTGTCACATATATATATATACTATTTCGCCTGTAAAAGAACTAACACATATTATGGTGTTTTTGTTGCGGAACAACTTTCTTATAAACTTTTCAAAGAGAAGTTTTTATATCAATAACTTCATAGATACATTACGGTTTTGTTAGTAGACCCTCAAAAATACAATTTTGTTACGATTACTATATTCGACCCGATTGTTACGTTTTATCAGTAAACTTTATTACGATTTAATGTAAATGTTTGCTATCTTTGATTCTTAAACTATGCGTAATGGACATTATAGAGGCGTCAAGAGGGAGAGACGTTTCTAGTATGACGCCAAATGAGAAAAAAAAACTGCAAAGTAATAAGGAGGATTAATCATTACATATTTTTAAAAGAGCGTTAGGAGGCTGATGTGGCATAAAATGTTTGTTAAGATCATTAACCAATATGAATGGTTTTTTTTTTTGAACAACAAACTTCATATATTCATCACCAAAATGTGTACAATGATTGGAAAGCAAGACACTAGACCATAACATTCTACACAAACATCCGTATATCACCTAACCCAAATACATTATTATGCTATATTAAAATTTAACCAACTTCTCCACTCCAAATTGCTTCGCTTCGCCCTATGCTTTGCCCAAAGGAAAGACGATGTTTGTATTTCTCCGAAGATTTTTTCAATATCAATACGTTTGCCGGAGAATATAAGATCGTTGCGCGCCTTCCATATCTCCCAACATGAGGTTAGAACTATCAGTTGAATCATTCTTCTTTTTTGTTTTTGTACCATCACCCGTTTGTAGTACCCGAGTATTTCTTGCATTGTCCCCACAACCACCCTTGGAATCTTACACCAGGAGCATACCTTGTTCCAAATTATGGTCGAGATACCACAAGTTGCAAAAAGATGGTCAGCGTCCTCCTCTTCCGATCCGCATAATCTGCAGGTGGTTGGCCCATTAAAAACATTACGTTTTTGTAGATTTTTTAATGTAGCCAGCCTATTTTGAGTTCCTCTCCAGCCGAGTATATTGGTTTTTTTTGGAGCCCATTTAACCCAGTCAATCGGGCAATACGGAAGTGTGAATCGTGTAAGAACCTCTCTGCAAGACGAAACCGAGAAAGTCCCGTCTTTGTTTGGTTCCCACCGCCAATGATCGTCGACGACAGATAACACCGTGTTGTTGTTGATCTCTTGTATCTTGGTCCACTGATCTCGTTCCGCAATTGAGAAAAACTGTTGTTTCCACTCCCATCCTTGCTTCCTTGTTGCAACAGTAGCTTTCTTATTCTTTTCCAAAATGAACAAGTCTGGAAACAAATCTTTCATCAGCCCTTCATCGTGCCAGTTATCCAGCCAAAAGCGTATATCGTTGCCATTCCCAATCTCTGCTCTGATACTCGGAACATGCTCATTTAAAACAGAAAGCTCGCTTTGAATACTGACAATCCCGTTCCAAACCCCAGCAATGCCCGCCTTAATCGGAAGGTACGACCAAGAGTTTGGGTTGTAGTGAATAGCCGTCACAGTGCGATGCCATAGACTCTTTTCATCTTTTTTGTATCTCCACCACCATTAGAAGAAGACTAGCGTTATGTCTTTTAAAGCGCCCAAGCCGAGCCCTCCTTTTGCATTTGGACCAATAATCTGATCCCAACATATCCATGCCATTTTAGACTTATCTTCATCCCCTCCCCAAAAAAACCGTCTTCTAAGCGCCTCTAAATTATCCAAAACTCCTTTCGGGGCTTTGTATAAAGAGAAATAGTATAGAGGCAAATGTTTATTAGTAGGCCCTCAAAAAATACAAATTTTGTCACGAGTTAATGCAACTGTTTACTATCTTTGACTTTTCTTCTAGGGTTTTTTTTTTTTTTTTTCAAACCGAAAAGAGGATAATTCTTTCATCATAAACAAGACCTGCTAGCGGATCTAGCTAGGGCAGGATGAAAGTCCCCATTTGGTTGATATTTGAACCACTCATTGAGCTAACATAGCAAACAGTAGCTTTCTACTTCATAACCTAAACTACTAAGGCTAGAGGGCGAGGTTTAAAGTCCTAGGGGTTTATTACGCCACGTAAGCATTATTTAGGCGACACATAAGCAGGGGGCTTTATCGCTAACTTACACGGCATGGAATAACGCCCCTTATAAAGCTCCTTTTAACTATATTAAAAAAAAGATAAATAAAAAAATCTGATTGGTTGATGGAGGTAGGGCCCCTTGATATCTTCCTCTCGCGCACGCTATTCCTTTGGCGGAAGCCAAGGATAGTGTCGCAACCCCCGATCCCTATATCCTCGGGAACGGGCGGCCGCGAGCCAGTTTCGGTGGTATCGCGTGTTTAATCAATTTTGGCAGCGGAATTTACATCAGGACCGTAGTTAGGAAATATTTTATCAGAGTAAAATAACACAATTTCATAATATTAAACACATGGGGTAAAACCCAAGTTTTAATTACACACACTTTCATAGGGATAAACCCTATTTTATTTAATGAAAACATCTATTTTGTTTAGGTAACTTTATTGCCACTTTTCCAAACCTTCAGTGCTGTCCAGCTGGCTTCTATTTGGCTTTCACATTTTGTTACCTGCAACGCGTTTAAAAACATTTTGTCAGTGGAAAATACGGGTGAGTGAATCCCAGTTTAATCAAGTTTAAGTAAAATCCATTGTACAGTATTGAGGGAGATCTCGCAATTACATTTGTTTCCAAGTTATATCAATTAACATCCATGGTACTGTCAGACCCGACTTGTGGAAATGTTACCCCTCGCAAGGTAGTAACATAACTTTGTATACAAAACCCCAGCATACTCATGATAATTGTATTCTTACAAATACTCAATAACTTTGTAAAAAGTTTGAGATTTGGACTAAAATGGCAAAAGTGCCCAAACCACAGGGACCAAAATGGCAGTTTACTCTATAATTAATTAAGTGAAGTTTTGTAAAAACAATTTACAAAAAGGAGATTACTCACATTGCTGTCTTAGATTATCCTTTAGGGTTTCCTTGTGACAATCTATAATTTAAACAAATACACACGTGTTAGTATAATAACCCATTTTAACATTAGTAATACCCTCCCCGAGACGGCATTCCAACGACTACGTCGGGCAGAACCACGACAGCCGTTACGGAACCCTAGATCAATCGGGCAGCGTATCTAATACGTATCCAGGGGTTATAATACTTACAACGGAGCAGAACTTCGCTATTTAGGGGGTATTAGACCCAAGTATAATGCCTACTGTGAGAGATTTACGTTTAGAAAGAAAAATTTGAGCGAGTTTTGATGAAACCCGATGCCTGCTATATATAGTGCCACATCTCGACTTTTACGCGGCCCGCGTAAATGTTAACAAAGGGCTACGCGGCCCGCGTCAAACCCGGTCAAAGGCGTAGGTGATCCGGGTCAGCTTATAGGTTCAACACGAGTCGGACACGTGTCAGCACCGGGCTGGGCCACATTCTTGATCTCTAGCGGCCCGCGTAAGGGTTAAGGGATGTCTTACGCGGCCCGCCTAAACCCAAAAAAATTATTTTTAATTAATTTTAATAATATTTAAGGTATTCGGGGCCCGTTTTCACATATGGGGTGTATTTTTTGACATATTGGGATATTTTAAAATATATTAGGGTGTCGGAAAAATTTATGAGAGTGTCGGTTTAGAGTTGTTATATCCTCCCCACCTTGTTTTAGAGCTCGTCCTCGAGATCTACTGGAACAAGTGTGGATATTTCTTCTGCATTTCAGATTCAAGCTCCCATGTGTACTCAGGTCTTCTTTTGAAGTCCCACTTCACTTTGACCAGAACTAATCTCTTATGTTTGAGGTTTTTGATTTTCCTGTATTCAATCTGTAGAGGTCTTTCTACAAACTTGAGTTGTTCATTTACGTCTATATCCTTAAGAGGTATTACCAGTGATTCATCGGCTAGACATTTCTTGAGATTAGATACATGAAATACATCATGTATTCCTGCCATTTCCTCTGGCAGTTGTAGCTGATAGGCTACAGGTCCTATTCTTCTAATAATCTCAAAAGGTCCAACATATCTGGGACTTAGCTTTCCTCTTTTGATGAATCTTACTATTCCTTTCCAAGGAGAGACTTTTAACAATACTTTATCTCCTACTTGAAATTCCAATGGTTTTCGCCTGTTATCAGCATAACTTTTCTGTCGATCACGTGCTGCTTTCAGTCGTTCCTTAACTTGAATGATCTTGTCGGTTGTCTCCTGTACTATCTCAGGTCCAGATAGTTGCTTTTCCCCAATTTCTGCCCAACAGACTAGGGTTCGGCACTTTCGTCCATAAAGTGCTACGAATGGTGCAGCGTTGATACTTGTGTGATAACTGTTATTATAAGAAAATTCTATTAAAGGTAAGTGATCGTCCCAATTACCTCTGAAATCAATTACACAAGCTCTAAGCATATCTTCCATTGTTTGAATCGTTCTTTCGCTTTGTCCGTTCGTTTGAGGATGATAAGCTGTGCTTAGATTCAACTTGGTTCCCATTGCCTTTTGGAAACTTGACCAAAAATGAGAGGTAAATCAGCTATCCCTATCAGAAACAATTGATAAAGGAATTCCATGTAATGAAACGATTTCATTTACATACAATTTGGCTAATTGTTCCATACTAAAAGTTTCCTTCATTGGTAGGAAATGAGTTGACTTGGTTAGCCTATCTACAATTACCCAGATTGTATCATTACCTTTCCTTGTTTTGGGTAATTTAGTAACAAAATCCATTGTTATTAATTCCCATTTCCACACTGGCATTTCTAACTGTTGCAACAGACCTGAGGGTTTCTGGTGTTCAGCTTTAACTTGTGAACAGGTTAAACATTTAGAAACATAGGTTGCTATGTCCTTTTTCATTCCTATCCACCAGAAATTCTTTCTTAAATCCTGGTAGATCTTATCACTTCCTGGGTGCATCGTATACTTAGACTTATGGGCTTCTTCTAATATACGATGACGTAGGTTTCCTAATTTAGGTATCCACATTCTCTTTTCATGGAATCTCCAAATTCCATCCGTTCCTTGTTCTAATTCCTTAATCATACCTTTTAGATTTTCAAAATCATCTTTGATTACTGATTCTTGTGCTTTTCTAATTTGATCATTTAAATCTACTTGTAGATTTAATTTAAGAGAACGTACCCTTTTTGGCTTTTCATGATATTTTCGACTTAAAGCATCAGCTACTACATTTGCCTTTCCTGCATGATACTGGATATCACAATCATAATCACTAAGCATTTCCATCCAGCGTCTTTGTCTCATATTCAACTCTTTTTGCCCGAAAACATACCTTAAACTTTTATGATCAGTGAATATGGTAAACTTACTACCATAAAGGTAATGTCTCCAAATTTTCAAAGCAAAAATTATTGCTCCTAATTCTAGATCATGGGTTGAATAATTCTCTTCATGATTCTTAAGTTGTCTAGAGGCGTAAGTTATAACCTTTTGACGTTGCATTAATACACATCCATAACCTAGTTTGGAAGTGTCACAATAGACTATAAAGTCTTCAGTTCCTTCTGGTAACGCTAGTATGGGTGCATTAGTTAATCTTTGTTTAAGAATTTTAAATGCTTCTTCTTATTTTAGTCCCCATTCAAACTTAATAGATTTACAGGTTAACTTAGTTAAAGGAATGGCTATTCTAGAGAAATCTCGAATAAATCTTCTATAATAACCGGCCAATCCTAAGAAACTTCTAACCTCGGTTGGTGACTCAGGGGTTTTCCACTTAGTAATCGCCTCGATTTTTGTTGGATCCACATGAATTCCTTCATGGTTTACTAAGTGTCCGAGAAACTGTACCTGTTCTAACCAAAATTCGCATTTTGAAAACTTAGCATAAAGTTTTTCCTTTCTTAGTAAACTTAGAATTGCATGCAAATGCTTTGCATGTTCCTCTTTACTTTTAGAGTAAATAAGAATATCATCTATAAAGACAATTATGAATTTATCCAAATATGGCTTGCATATTCGGTTCATCATGTCCATGAATGCAGCTGGGGCATTGGTTAAACCAAATGGCATGACAGTAAATTCATAATGGCCATACCTCGTTCTGAAGGCGGTCTTAAGAATGTCCTCTTCCTGTACCTTTAATTGATGATATCCTGACCTTAAATCGATTTTAGAGAAAAATCGAGCTCCTTGTAGTTGATCGAACAGATCATCGATTCTTGGTAATGGATACCGGTTCTTAATCGTGACCTTGTTTAATTCACGGTAATCAATGCACATACGCATCGATCCGTCCTTCTTTTTAACGAATAAAATTGGCGCTCCCTATGGCGATGAGCTTGGCTGTATGAATCCTTTCTCCAACAATTCGTCTAATTGCTTCTTTAGTTCCTGCATTTCTGTGGGTGCCAATCGGCAAGGTGCTTTGGAAATCGGTGCTGTTCCTGGTAGCAGGTGAATTCTGAATTCAACTTCTCTGTTTGGCGGTAGTCCTGGTAATTCTTCTGGAAATACATCTGAAAACTGAGACACTACTGGAATGTCTTTTAATTCTTTTCCTTTAGTGTTAGTGATTATAGAAATCAAATACACTATAGACCCTTTTCTTACATAACTTGCAGTTTTCATCACAGAGATGAATTTCGTGGATCTAGAGGGTTTATCTCCTTTAATTGTGATCTTTTCACCTTTTGGTGAATTTACTTGGATTGACTTTTGATCACATAAAATACTGGCTTTATTAGCTATTAACCAATCCATTCCTAAAACAACATCAAATCCTGCCAGATTCATGGGATACAGGTTTGCCATAAACTTTTGATTTAAAATTTCTATTCTTGCTCCCTGCAAGATTTCAGAAATCCTAACCGTTTCTCCATTTGCTGTCTCTACTAGACATTCTTGTGAAAGTTTAGTTAATGATTGATTAAGAAGTTTGCAAAATGAAGTATTAATAAAACTTTGGTTGCACCAGAGTCAAATAATACTTTAGCAAAAATATCATTAACTAGAAACGTACGGCTATTACGTCCGGAATCATTTTGGCTTCATCGGCTGTCAGAACAAATGCTCTAGCATTTTTAATGTTCTTATTGTTCGGGGTTGGAGCCAATTTTGGACAGTTTGGCTTGATATGACCTTTTTCTCCACAGTTGAAGCACAGTCCATTACTGGATTTCCTCCTGCAATCTTCTTCCTTGTGTCCTGGTAACTTACATAAATTGCAGTGAGTGGAGCATTTTCCTGAATGCTTCTTCTTGCAGGTCTTACAGTATGGTGCAGAGGTAGAACCTATTTTCCTACTGTTGAAATTCCCAGAACGGAATTCTTGGGTAAGCCTCTGTGCTAGGTTTTTCCTCTGGTCTTCTTCTCGTGTACGTACTAATTCATTAGTCAGGGTGTTTGTTAATTCTACAGCTTCTTCTATAGTTTGAGGTCTAGCTGCCTTGACTACATGCCTAATCTCTCCAATTAATCCCCAGATATAACGAGAGATTAATACTGGTTCAGGTGATGCAAGGGTAGGCACTATTCTAGTATATTCAAAGAATAACTTTGTGTACCCCTTACTATCTACTCCATTCATCCTAAGGTTTAGGAATTTGTTTGCTATTTGTTCTTTTTCATTAGGAGGGCATAATTTCCTTTCTACCATGTTCCTAAATTCTTCCCATTCCATATTGTATACCCTATCACTTCCTTTTAACTGGAGGATAGTGTTCCACCACTCTAAGACTGAATTCTTAAATAGATTGGAAGCAAACATTATCTTGTCCTCTTCCGCACATTTGCTTATTTTCAAAACAGCCTCAGTCTTTTCTATCCAACGTAGAGCTGCAATAGGTTCTTCATTGCCCGAGAATTCTATCGGTTTACAAGACCAAAATTCTTTGTAAGAACAACCATAAGGCATGGTTCTTCTTCTTTTGGGAATGGGCACTTGAAGTACAGGGCCGTTGTTTACGTTGTGTTCTGGTTCAATTGGTCGCTTACTGCTATGTTTACTTTTATTATTCGCTTCCTGAACCGTTTGAATAATAAATGGCATTGCATCTATAATTCCTTGTGCCACTATGTGTTGGATAGCACTATTATCCACTTGATTTCCATCGTTATTGATGCTTGGATTCTCATTAACCAAGTTAATGTTACTCTGGTTATCGTTATTCAGATTTTCCTGATTCCCTTCGTCGGCCATCTGAATTTTAAACATTTACCACATATTAATATCACAAAATAATATTTTAATATAGCGAATCACATGACACGCATTTTGGTCAAAAGCATCGATCACTGCGACTTTACTCTATTCATATAATATGCATCTATTACACACCAGTACTGAAATTAAAATTACAATACCAACTGAAATAAAATTACACTAATAATAGTAGGCATCCGTACACACATATTTTATTTTATTTTATTATTATTATTACTACTACCGTCTCCACCATCACCTTCATGGATATGGATTCATCCAGAAATCCATATTGCGTTCGTCATACTTCCAGACGAGTCGCTCTCCCACCTGTCTCATTCGTTCACTACTCTCTAAAATTTCCTCACCAAATGTCCAAAGTTCTTGTACATTGTCTGCACTCATTGGGGGTGCAGGTTCTAGGACTGGGTTCGGAATCTGGGGCGCGGGTTCTTGATATGGGGGTGTAGGGGCCTGGAATTGGTAAGGATTTTCTAAAATCTCCCTAATGAATACATCGTGGTAATAGGGATCTAAATGATCCAAACTTGGGTAGGCTCCTATGTTTGGCATGGGCATGTCTTCATGTATCGGGTAACGTTGCACATAGTCCCTATTGTCGTCCCATCATGGGTCGTAATTTGGGTCCAATGGGTTAGGTGCAGGTACCCTAGGTATTTCCTCCGGGTTGAAATCATGCATTTCTACTTGATTTTCAGGGTTTTCTATTTCCATTGGTTGGTCAGGAATTGGTGGTTGTGGTTGGGGTGCTATCATTTGTTCCAGGTTAGGGTCAGCTGCAGTGGTTGCTAGGATGTGGATATTGGCTATACCCCTATTAATCATGTCCTGGGCATAGGCATCGGTTTCTCTTTTGACTGCTGCTAGTGCTCTCTGGTTTTGTAACTTTTTCATACGCTTTCTACGCTCGTGTGCCCCTCTACTGAACCATCATCTCTTTTTCTGAGGGAATGGCTCCTCGGATTTAGCCTTAAACACGAATATTCCTTCTTCCGTATCAGCAGAGTACCCTGTGAGGGCAGGCTGAGAAGAGGAGGTGCCTTCGCTTCTAGGCGAACCAGACAATTGACGATACGCGTCAGATGGTCCTTGGTCGCTCATACTGTAACCTAACAAATAGTCAAATAACACATAACAAGAAATACAATTATGCACGTATTCCCGTAATTTATTTCCTAACAGATTGAATTTTGATGTCAGCAGAACACTTCTGTGGCTGAATCAGTGGCTTAGCTCTGATACCACCTTCTGTCGCAACCCCCGATCCCTATATCCTCGGGAAAGGGCGGCCGCGAGCCAGTTTCGGTGGTATCGCGTGTTTAATCAATTTTGGCAGCGGAATTTACATCAGGACCGTAGTTAGGAAATATTTTATCAGAGTAAAATAACACAATTTCATAATATTAAACACATGGGGTAAAACCCAAGTTTTAATTACACACACTTTCATAGGGATAAACCATATTTTATTTAATGAAAACATCTATTTTGTTTAGGTAACTTTATTGCCACTTTTTCAAGCCTTCAGTGCTGTCCAGCTGACTTCTATTTGGCTTTCACATTTTGTTACCTGAAACGCGTTTAAAAACATTTTGTCAGTGAAAAATACTGGTGAGTGAATCCCAGTTTAATCAAGTTTAAGTAAAATCCGTTGTACAGTATTGAGGCGATCTCGCAATTACATTTGTTTCCAAGTTATATCAATTAACATCCATGGTACTGTCAGACCCGACTTGTGGAAATGTTACCCCTCGCAAGGTAGTAACATAACATTTTATACAAAACCCCAACATGCTCATGATAATTGTATTCTTACAAATACTCAATAACTGCTTAATATATAATTAATTAAGTGAGGTTTTGTAAAAACAATTTACAAAAAGGAGATTACTCACATTGCTGTCTTAGATTATCCTTTAGGGTTTCCTGGTGACAATGTATAATTTAAACAAATGCACACGTGTTAGTATAATAACTCATTTTAACATTAGTAATACCCTCCCCGAGACGGCATTCCAACGACTACGTCGGGCAGAACCACGACAGCCGTTACGGAACCCTAGATCAATCGGGCAGCGTATCTAATACGTATCCAGGGGTTATAATACTTACAACGGAGCAGAACTTCGCTATTTAGGGGGTATTAGACCCGAGTATAATGCCTACTGTAAGAGATTTACGTTTAGAAAGAAAGATTTGAGCGAGTTTTGATGAAACCCGATGCCTGCTATATATAGTGCCACATCTCGACTTTTACGCGGCCCGCGTAAATGTTAACAAAGGGCTACGCGGCCCGCGTCAAACCCGGCCAAAGGCGTAGGTGACCCGGGTCAGCTTATAGGTTCAACACGAGTCGGACACGTGTCAGCACCGGGCTGCGCCACATTCTTGATCTCTAGCGACCCGCGTAAGGGTTAAGGGATGCCTTACGCGGCCCGCCTAAACCCAAAAACATTATTTTTAATTAATTTTAATAATATTTAAGGTATTCGGGGCCCGTTTTCACGTATGGGGTGTATTTTTGGACATATTGGGATATTTTAAAATATATTAGGGTGTCGGAAAAATTTATGAGAGTGTCGGTTTAGAGTTGTTATATAGTGCCCCCCTTTAACGGAGGCGGGGTGGTTTTCGGAACTAAACTTCATGGGCGGGGGGGGGGGGGGGGGGGGAGTCACACCCCCTGACCTAATTGTTACCTGCGTGTGCTTGAAAAATTATTTTCTTTTCACGATAACTCTCACTTTAACTCTAATACGTGTGATTTGGTGTTTTATAACATTTGAAATATTACTCCTTCAAGAGAAACTGTATAAAAATTGTGCGTTATCATATTCCCATATGTAATATCTTAATAAAATTTTCAATAAGCACTTTTTTGTGAGGACCCTGATTTAAGAAACCGTTTTAGGCTCCCAAACAAGTTGATCACCCGTTGCTGTTTTACCGATTCGTGTCCAAGTACTATTTGCATATCTAACATCATAATAAAATTTGCATTTTTGTAACGAATGTACTAGAACAAGGTGTCATTTTTCATAAGATTTATGCCAATGAAAGATAGCCAAGGATCAAAAAGGTTGGATATAAAGAGGACGCCTTTTGATCATGTTGAATTAGACCAAATGCTTCCTTTTCCAATCTCTGAATTGCATTATTGGTCCTAATATTATGTGTTTTATTTTATTTTTTAGGTTTTTGTTTTAAGATTAAAAAAAATTAATTTATCGTTAAGTTAACATCAATAATAATAATAATGATTAAAGTCTACCAAAAAGGGTTAATACTTAATAGTATGAGCAGGAACTAGAAATTAAAACATGTTATTAGTATACTAGTTTCAGGAGATTATAAAAAATAGAATGTTAATGGGTCTAATCGTCCATGATTTACTTGAGATTGGCTTCATAAAAATCGGAATCGAGCTGAGTTTGGCCTTCAACCGAGTTTGAGCCTAAGATAAATCTTTAATAAACGAGCTTAAGTATAAGATGGAGATCGTTAATAAATTAGCTCGAACCTATGCTTCATATACCGAGCTTTGGTTGACCAGCCGGTTTAATCGAGTATTTTATTTGCATAGATATAAAAAAACTAGATAATTTTTTTTGTAAGATAAATGTACCTATATCTATAGTTAAAATTATAAATAAAAATAATTAATAAATAACCCGATTTCAAACCTGTTAACCATTATATTTTCATAAAATATTATATACTAGTTTTTGTTTTTTAAACATATATTTCTTTTTCTATTAAAGTTTAGCAATTATATGATTATTCAAGGCCATACAATAAGCCCACTAGGGGCTGGTAGTTGGATCGGGTACTCCTTACCTGATCGAGTACATCGTCATTGACGGTTCTAATAGGAGGTTTCAGGTATGCTTCTCGGGTGGTTGCCACCGAATTGTAATGTGTTAATGATGAGAGACATAGAGTAATACCTAATGTAAAGAGACAAAGTAATATAAAACGGTGAGGTCCATGATTTAGGATATTGTTGTCATCAAATAAGATGACATTACAAGATTGGAGGGGACCGGGGTATTCTCTAAAATATCCTACATGGTCAATTTATTATTTAACTAGCTTAAAATCCAGTGTATTACACGGTTTGAATAAATATAATATTATATACTAAGTAATAAAAAAGTTACATATAAAAAAACCCCATTTATTGCATGGGTTGAATAAACATCTTCATTAAACTGGTTGAATATATATATTAAAATCCAGTGTATTACACGGTTTGAATAAATATAATATTATATACTAAGTAATAAAAAAGTTACATATAAAAAAACCCCATTTATTGCATGGGTTGAATAAACACCTTCATTAAACTGGTTGAATATATATATAATGTAATCGGTTAACTCATACAATCGTCAAATATGTTTTTGAAAAAATGATCTTTAATGTACTATTTACTTATGTTTCGAAAAATGATCTTTAAAGTATTATTAATTTTTGTACAAGTGCCATAAAAAACCAATATACTTTCTATTTTTTCTCATAAAAGTTCCTCCTTAAAAACTCAAAAACACAGTAATATATTTCTTCACAATCTCGCAACCCTACTTATCATAACCCTAGTGCATATCCCAAACTATCAACTACAAGAAATAAAGTCAAATCCACATGTTGATGAAGTTAATGAACATCTTGTTTCTGAATATACAAGTTAATGAGCTCCTTGTTCCTGAAAACATAACTAAATATATGTAATATGAAATATATAAAGAAAAACTAAAATATATTGTCAAATTGTCCGGATTTATACAACCGGTTTTGGGTTTAAACCGTTCCCTACGATTGGGATTTTTTTCAACCAATAAACCAAAAGTTAAAGAAGAAAACCGACTGTGAAACAAAATATGACCGGTTTGGATAATTTTTACGGTTTGAAACCGCAACGTGAACAAACCTGCCTTATAGGATCTGAGGTTAGCGACCCGTAAATTTTTTAATTTATTATTTCTATTATTATTATTATTTTATAAATAACTAGGTTAAAAACCCGTGTATTTCACGGGTTGAATAAATGAAATATTAAATATTTAGTAATAAAGATATATAAATTATTTAACAATATTTTGAGATAAAGATATGGTATGAAATTACGTATAAGTACATTAAATAATAAAGCTATAAAATAATTTTCTAATTAATCTTTTTAAATTAAGAAATAGAGTACGAGTAGGTAAGATAAGAAGAGCGGAAAAAAGAACTTTAGTGATACGTGGCGCAACTCCTATAGTGACACTAAACTCTTGGAATGATACTAAAAGTTGAGTGAAAGGTACCGTAATTCTCATTCCACATTGGTTAAGTTTAGTGACAAGGAGCAAAAACGGTATAGTCCAGTTAGTCAGGGGTTTTTTTTTCATTAGGTGGTTTTTTTCTGGATAGGTCTTAAGTTCGATTCCTACTAAGGGGCTGTTTGGCTAAGCTTATTTTAGTGACTTATTTACTTATTTACTTTTTGAAAAGTTAAAAGGTGTTTGGGTTAGCTTATTATGTGAGAGGAATAAGTAAATAAGTCATTCCAATAAGCTTAGCCAAACAGCCCCTAAGTGCAAATTATGTAAATATGAGAGAGCACCTCTGGAAGGGATTCAAACTTGGGATGAAGAGCTTAAACAACATATGCTGGAAATCCAGTTTATCTGCCGTTAAAAAAAATAGTTCAGTGATAAGGAAACTCGTTATATAAAGAATCTCACCACATAAGTTTAAATTGAAAACTTTATTTATCATATATGAACTAATATAAACTTTTTATTCATTTAAAATGAAAAGAAAAATTCACTTGTAAATACACATGAACTAAAATAAATTTTTTATTCATTTAAAAGAAAACTTCACTTGTAAATAAAAACTTAAACTACTTTTTTTTATTCATAACACATTGGTACATGTACAAAGCAAGATATGCGTAACCCCATATAGAAAAGAGCTTCCTACACAAGTTTAACAATAGGATTTCACTTGATTTGGAGAAAAACTACAACTGATATCTACACAATACACATAAAACTTACTAATAATATAGTACATCAAATAGAAGGCAATCTCGAGCTACAGACGCTCCCATGAGCCGACAAACATAACGTCAAAACGACCATATACACTTCGATATCCCAAAGCCCAGGAAACCAAATCTTGAAACTAAGGACACCTAGACCCGATACACAACAATTTATTTATATTGACTAATCCGCTTATGCAGTGGTGGATCTAAGAACTTTTTTCACTGGGTTTCTTTTGTTAGATTCTCACTATTTGTTTTCCAAATCATACGAGGTTCTCACTAATTTTTTCTAAACCAAACGGGTCCTTGTGAACCCACAAAAGGGGTCTGGATCCGCCCCTGTGCCTATGTGAAATATATATCTAATGCTTCAATGGGTCAGTTTTTGTATAAAACCCGAACAATTAGTGAAACCTAAACCAAACTGAAACAAGCGTTAACCAAATTTGCCATCAATTTTGGTTACAAGGAACTTGATCTAGCACGGAAATCACACTTTTGGTATTGTTTCGGTTATCGACAAGTGCACATCCCCAAGGGCGGTTTGGCTTGGGTGGGCGGGCGCCCCCTTGAAAAAAAAAATTTACTGCATTTTCGAGGTAAAAATCCCGACTGCACCCCTTGAAAATTTGGTTGAACCCTTCGTTCGCACTCGCACCCCCAGAAAATAATTTCTGGGTCCGTCACTGCACATCCCTGATTCATTCAAAGTTAAAGTAAACCGGAAAATCGAAGTTGGATGAAACTTGAATTAGTGTATCAACTTTTATAAATCTATTAAAAGCTTAGATGATATAAAGGGGTTATTGGTCCACACCACTCTTTTAATGTTGATAAGGAAAATGTTGCTTTATTTCTTTCATGCATACGTGAAGGAGTATGCTATTAAGTCGATCACAATGCTTTTCCATTTGTTACAACATTATCTTTAACAATTATAAGTAATTAACTATTTTTGAAAAGCAAAATATTATAAAGTTAATAAGGAGCCCCAAAATTCTCTATAAATACACGTAAACTCATTTCATTTCTTCCACCACTAAAACAAAGGCCACAAGTGATATGGAGGCAACAAATGGAAGTAACGAGACTGCGGTGCAAGCGACGGCGAGAGACATGAAAACAATGGGTGATGGGGAGGGTACGGCGGAGGAGAATAGCACGATGAAGGTGTGGATAGCCGTGGATGAGAGCGATGGGAGTTTCTATGCTCTTGAATGGGCTCTAAAACACCTCTTTGCCCACCATGACGCCGACAAGGAGTCCCCTTTCGCCATCACTGTGGTTCACGTCCAACCGCCCTTTCAACCAACTTACACTGCACTCCCTGTTGGTCCAGGTAAGTGGTCGTGCTTAGAGATGTTCATGATTCGGTTTGAAACCATGGAATTATCCAAACTAGTCAGTTGTTTGGTTTCATAGTCGTTTTTAAATATTTATTGGTTGGCCATCTTAGAAATTTTCAAACCGTACTAAATGGTTTGGTTTAACCGTACGTAAAAAAACAAAAAAACGGACCTAAACATATGATTATAACTTTTTATATTTTACATGAGCCTTAATCATTCTAAGTTAGACTACACATGTGATTAGACTTTGCTTTAGAATACAAAGACAAAGAGTCACTCTTTTAAGTATTAATTGCTGGAATATTACTGCTTTTGATAGTATTTTATGTTTTTTACTATTTTATTTTAAAGGTCAATAGGCCTAAACCGTGAAACCAAACCAAAGCCAGAGTGTTAGTAGCTATTTAGTTTGGTTTGTTTTAATTTCAACGTTACTAACAACTTTGGCTCACTGTTTGACAAAAAACC
Source organism: Helianthus tuberosus (assembly GCA_030545235.1). NCBI lineage: Eukaryota > Viridiplantae > Streptophyta > Magnoliopsida > Asterales > Asteraceae > Helianthus > Helianthus tuberosus. Next base: position 176,323,444 of record CM060413.1, read on the forward strand.
GTCAAAACCATACCGTGAACACCTCTAGGGGTGCTAGATTTGCTAACTTGATCATCAACGTTTGAGATTGACTATTAAAACCGCTTATCTGCTTATTTGTGGGGCATGCAGTTTTATTTGCAACATCTGGGATGAGGGACTCCGTGGTGAAAGCCGAGGAAGAAAGCGCTGCTAAAATCCTTGCTCGCGCTTCAGAATTATGTGACCAACATAAGGTTAATCATGTTTCTCAATAGTCCTAAATATCATATAAATCGGCTCGTATTTTCTTTTGTAACATCTCATATTCTTGATGCTCACTTAAACAATTCCAACAGATAAAAGTAGAATACTTGGTTTTAAGGGGAAATCCAAAGGAAATGCTGGTTGAAGCTGTAGACCAAATGGATATTGATCTCCTAGTTGTTGGAAGCAGAGGTCTAGGCCAGATTAAAAGGTGATTTAAAAGATTTAATTACTATTTAAATATTTAAAATCTATTTTTTTTTAATATTTTACAAAGGAATTGTAAACCAAAATCAATACCGTTGTCATCAATGTCTTTACAGGGCCGTGCTTGGAAGCATTAGCGATTACTGTGCGCATCACGCGAAATGTCCTGTACTCATTGTTCGTCCCATGAAGGCGTAATTTCTGATGGCAATAAGTATGGTGTTGATTGTGTTATGTAATTCTATGATTGTAAACCACTTATAATGTTGTGGTAGTAAATTAAGACTATGTTTGTTGTAATCTTGTGTTCAAGATGATGTGAGAATCTTGAATTACTAGTTATATACATATTGGACCCAAGTATGGTAATCCATTTGATTAGAGTCGATCGGTGAATTGGGTATTTGTACTTAAAATGGGCTGGGCCGGTCCATAACTTGATGGAAATTTGTGAATTACCTACTACTACAAAACACAATGAGGGGAATAGTGCCAGGCAGCTGCCTGACACTCCCTCATTGGACCAACAAGTATATTGTTTTATATTCGATTTAAAATTACGTTTTTGTTTCTGTTTAAAATTACCGTTTTGCCCCCAGCTCAAACTAAAATTACGCTTTTGTCTCCATCTCAAAATTACGCTTTTGCCCTAAAGTCAAAATTACGATTTCGCCTGCCACTCCCCCGTTGGACCAACCAGTTTATTATTTTATATCCATTTTAAAATGATGGTTTTGCCCCCAGCTCAAAATAATATTACGCTTTTATCCCAACCTCAAAATTTCGATTTCTCCCTCGATTCAAAATAAAATTATGTTTTTTCCCCTAGCTAAAAATTACGATTTTTCCCTCTGTTAAAAAATATGATTTTTCCCCGTTAAAAAAATTACGATTTCGCCCTCAGTTGAAAATTACGTTTTCCCCCCGTTCAAAATAAAATTATGCTTTTGCCCCAAACTCAAAATTACGATTTTGCCCTCGGTTCAAAATAAAATTGTGGTTTTGCCTCCAGCTTAAAATTACGATTGTGCCCGTAGTTCAAATTTATATTACGCTGTTACCCTAGGTGCAAAATTACGAATTTGTCCCTGTTAAAATTTCAAATTTTCCCCCGTTCAAATTTACAGTACTGCCATCACTTTAGCTTTTGCCAAATTACGATTTTACCCCAGTCAAAAAATACAACTTTCCCTCAGTTAAAAATTACAATGTTGCCATTGTTTTAGTTTTTTTTATCAAAAATATAAAAGTGTTTTGTTTTAATTGGTTAACTCGATTTAATTGTTTTTCGTGTCAATGAGCTGCCTAACACTCGCTCATTATTCGGCCACCGCCCCGCAACGCGGGCGGGGCATCTAACTAGTTGAATAACAAAGATGACATTCAGACTAGAATCCAGTAAATTAAGTAAATCTTTATGCAAACTTTGCAGTTTACAATACGTCTAGGGCTTTTTTTTTTGTGTGTGTATGTGTGTGTGATACGGCTTCGTATTAGTGGAAGCTAGAACCCTAGCTTAGATAATCCTCCTTCGGTCGACCGAATGGAGAAGTCGAACAAAACCTGTTCGAAGAAAACAATACGTATGTAAAAAAAATTGGTTTGTGTTATTTATTTAGTTCAAAATATTTGAGCTTGAGTAGTTGGGTTAATAAAATTAGAGTGTAGATTGGGTTAAGTAAAGTAAACAAGTGGTTAAAGAATAATTATATAAATTGTGTTATATACGTATATATTTATAATAATTAGTGTTTATTTTTTAATTATTTTTATAAATTCATAATATTTTTTTCTAAGTGGGGCGGTTGAAAATTTTCAAGGGGTGCAGTTGAAAAAATCCAAGAGGTACGGTTGGGATTTTTGATGAAAATTAGCACTAAAAAGATTTTTTTTTTCAACGGGTGCGGCCGCTCACCCACCATTATGAGTAGGTCCGCTCTCCGCTCTTGATTTAGTTGTCCACTAAAGTCAATAAAGTGTTAATTTTGATATTGATAAAATAGTTTTGAACAATAAAGTTAAAAAAAAATGTTTTGAACAATAAAGTGTTAACTTTGATATTGATAAAAAAAATTGTTGTGAAATGCAAAACAAAGATAACAGACTTTAACGCTCTGTTCCCGAGTTAACTTAACGAGGGATAAGAAAAGAAAGCAAAAGTGAGAAAGGAAAGGACGAGAAAGGAAAAAAAAAAGATGACTTTTCCACCGTTTCCTCCCAAATCGGAAGGAAAGAAAAATTAAAGAATTTAGCCTAGTTTTCCTGTCATTTCCTTTCTTTTCCTTCCTTAAATGAAACTCGGGAACACGACATGTTTTATTTTCCTTTCTTTTCCTTCCTTAAATGAAACTCTGGAACACAAAATATTTTTACTTTCTTTCTGTTTCATTTCCTTTCCTTCCGTTAGTAAACTCTGGAACACAGTGTAAATTTATGTAATTATCTAATGAACTAGAGTTTAACGTTTAACAATGTTGTTATTGATTATCTTTAGGTTTCGGTAATTTTTTTTAAACGGCTAATTTTTTTAATCCCCTGTCGTCTGTGGGACTTGAACTCAAGACCTTTCCCTTCCTAACCTAGGTGTTTTAAAGGCTTTGCCTTTACTAATGGACCACCACCCCATTGGTAAAACAAAATATTAATGGTAAATCTATATTAATTAATATGTTTAATAGTTATATTAGTATTTGTTACGTGTTTTTATTTTAATTCATTTATCAATCAAGTTAAAGCTCGCTTTGTTCGACTTTCCCGGTTTCCGAGTTATAATTTGTACACCGATATTACCAAACAAATGAACTCCTGCAAAAGTGATTCCTTCAAAGAAAATGATCTTAAAAATAGAACAACTATTATAATAATAATAATTTAATAAATAACATAATTAATGACGAAGAATGGTTATATTCAATGCAAGTTGGGTATTTTTATATTAAGTAGCGACCATAATGGCCAATCAAACAAAAACGAAGTCTATTTATAATATTTGTTCACATGTAGCACGACTGTGGAGGCTCTAAAACACAGGAATATTCAAGTGCAAGACGACAGGTGGGGCTTATGTAATGATGGGGAAGACTCGGTTGCTCATATTTTTTCATCGTGTTATGTAGCCTCGGTGGTATGGTGCCATTTAAGTAGGTGGTGTAATATTCAAAATCTGTATTTTTTTAGCTTAAAAGATATTACTGAGATCCACAACTTCGTGGGCCTTTCCGGGGTCAAAAAGGAAGCTTTCAAAGGCATAATCAGGATTGCGGTTTGGTGTATTTGGAAAGCCAGGAACAAAAATAGGTTTGAAAGCAAGGAGGTTCGAATCGGGGACATTGTTAATGAGGTGAAAGCGTTAGGTTATTTATGGTTCAAAAATAGAGGTAAATGTAAAAACATTGAGTGGATCAATTGGTGTAAATTTGTAATTATGTAGGTTGGTGTTGTGTTTGGGCCCCTCGATTTGAGGGTGTCGGTTTGTGTTTTAATGAAGTTTACCTTTAAAAAAAAAACATGTAGCAGGTATACTAATCTTTTCTACAACATTATTTAAGATATTTAGAGACTTCATCCAAATGAAAAAAAAATAAAAATCATTAGTTAAATAACACAAGTAATAAAGCCAAGTTGGCTAATTTTGTAAAATATTGACCAGTGGATTTAAACAAAAAAAAAAAGTCTACTATGAATTCTTTATAAAACTTAACACAGCTTAACTTAATAATCATTTAATTTCCCGCTTAAGTTAAGTTGGTGATGCCTCGAACTCTAATAACCCCTAGCTAAGACAGTGGGGTATGGTGAGGCTTGGGTTGGGGGCATGAGTTGACACGTGGAGTTCGAGCCCCCCCACCGCCTAGTGACGTGTCCGTGGGGTATGGCGGGGCGTGGGTGCACCGCGTGGGTTGGCAGGTTATTAAAAAAAATATATATATATATATATATATATATATATATATATATATATATATATATAGGGAGGGGCTCATGCGAGAACTCCATTTATTGTGAGAATCATGAGAACCAATGTGAACACAACCTAAAATAGATAAAAAAACCTAACCCCCACCCCCCAAAACCTAAACACCCCCCCCCCCCCACAAAGCTAAATGGTAAAAACTAAAACCCCCAAAAAACCTAAAAAAAAAACCTAACCCCCCCCCAAAAAAAAACCTAAACCCCCCTCCCCCACCCCCCACCCCCCAAAAACCTAAACCCCCCCCCCCCCCCCCCCCCCAAAGCTAAAATGCTAAAAACTAAACCCTCAAAAAACCTAAAAAAATCTATAAAAAAAATCTAAATTTTTTTTTTGATTTTTTTAATATTTTTTAGGTTAAAATCGCTACTTTTCGAAGCAAAAAAAATTAAAAAAAAAAGTTTAAAAAAAAAGTTTTTTTTTTGCTTCGAAAAGTAGCGATTTTAACCTAAAAATATTAAAAAAATCAAAAAAAAAATTTTTGTGTGATTTTTAGCTATTTTTAGGCATTTTTTTTTGTGTTCACATTGGTTCTCGCAATAAGAGGTGGTTCTCGCATGATCTTCTCCCTATATATATATATATATATATAATTTAAAACCCAAGGCGAATAGGAGGCCGCCACATCAAACCCAAGCCCGCCCCACGCCCGGCTTCAAACCTAAGCCCCAAGGGCCACGCCCCAACTCAAGCCCCATACCCCACAGTCTAAAAGGGTAAGAATGAGAAAACTTTCATGCTATTTTTGTTTTTTTGATAAATCTAGTTTTTTAACTGCTTAAATTACATCAAATTAAACCCTTGATTTTAAGGGGAGTAACACCTCAACTCTAATTGCTTTGTCAATTGGACCCAACCCCAGTGACGAGCTACATATAGAGAATAGGTGTCACCTGACATCAATATATTTTGCGTGTTATATAGAACATGTAATAGAAAATATTAGAACGTCACCGATGATTTTAAGCGATTTACACCATTGATTTGACTAAAAAAATAATTGACCCATTGGCATGAAAAAGCCATACGTCTTTTGCTGCCAAAGAAAAGAAATCATATAAACGTTTCCTACAATATAAAAATATAGTTTACTAGTCTAAGTCACCGTGTAATACACGGGTGGCTAAACAACAAAAAATTTATACTTTAATACGTAAATACTTTATTACAGGTTTGTTCGAATATTAAGATAAATAATATCTTATAAAAATTAATTAACGATTACATTTCATATTAATTATCATGTGTACGTCTATAAATAATTTTTTGAAATGAAAGAAATGTTGTATTAAATCTATAAAAAAAATTGGATTTAAATCACAAACCCGCTTTTCCCACTTTTATATAAAAGTAGTTAACTCTTACCTAATAAAAAATGTCCACATTAAATCACAAACCCGCTTTTCTCACTTTTATATAAAAGCATCAAATTGCATATTTAGGTATAAGTCTAAGAACCCGCGAGTTTCGCGGGTGGCTTAACACCAACTAAACACATAAAAAATTCTAAACGTTGAAGCGTTAACCTATGATTTGGTAAACCTAATATTTTGAGACCGTTGAGCACATCCCAATAGTACATCCGCTCATCTCTTTTACATATTAACTTTTCGTCAACTAAACCTTCATGATCTTTTCATGCCTTTTGGCCAATATGACTTGCAACGAAGAACGGTGATAACGAAACTATCACCCACAACTTTTTATGACATGTCATTTTGGATTAGGTTTTTAATTCAATTTTTATTCACAAACGTTGTGCATATGGAGGTATGTAAGGGGCTATTTGATCTATATAAATCAAAAGTGTATAAAAAATACAAAGTGTCATATTAACGAATGAAATGGGTTGTGCTTTATATCAAACGGGGCACACATAAAATGTTAGATGACTTGAAAGCGGCTCTCTATTCTTGGAGCATACTTCATTACTACCACATCAACACGGAAACCAATGCAAACTGCAAAAACAAAACAAAAAAAACAAACCTTATTTTAGGTAAACCTTATTAGGAAGGACTTCAGTGATTGAAGGACAATAAACTGGGTTGATGGTTTTGCCTGTATCTTTAACCTCCAAGTATGTGTATAATATGGTGGGTAGTACTGGCCTATTAATTAGTTACTATACATCGGTGATCTCCAACAAATCTAGCAGAGTCAAGAGTGGCATACTTTATTCAAGCTGTAAACCAATCAACCGAAACTCCATTATTGTGCTTGAATCTTAACTCCACCCTTGAATTATAAGAAACTACCAAATTGCCATTGACACCGAGAATCTTGATACTTGGTACCCCATATTGGTCTTTTTTCCATCTTGTGGTTCTATCTATCCCATCTATTATAATCCCCAATCAGTTGTGCTTCCCTGTTCATTTATAAAGCAAACCAACAAATCAGAATCCTAAAAAAATATTTGCAGCTACAAGGTTGTATAAGAACATTTAACTTTATAGTAATTAATGAGAATCAAATAATCCATATACATACATACCAACTCAAGAAAGCAAATGTAAGATACCTATATAGATTAACATAATAACCAAATTACATATATGTGAACCAAATATGTTTTTAAAAAAGTCTCAGTTTGACTTCTAAAAGTCAAAAGCTGACTAATAAGCTTCAAATACAATAATAATACAAACCTTTAAATATGACGATATATGATATTATGTACATCGAAAGAACTTTTCATGACTCTCACCCGTTTGACCAGTTTGACGCATATAAATCGTTCCATTTTTAGATATATTATTTGACCCATTTGAGATAAATCACAACAAATTTCAACCAATTTCTAATCCAACTGAAAGAGTACCAAACTGAATAGAGCAATCGTGCCTGGTGCATATAAAAAAAGAAAACCGAAGTAAAAAGAACAAATCTTGACCACATTTGACTTTTGAGCGTTAACTAAATAAGTTACTTTTAGAGGGGTGTTTGGGATTACTTATTGAACTGATTAAAATAACTTATTACCATACACCAAACACCATCAAAGCAGCTTATTACCATACAAAACATATTCAAATAACAACTTAGAATATGAAAGAAAAAAAAAACACACATTTTTATTAAACTTGCCTCGTTTCACTGAATTTACCTGCATGGCATATCCACTCGAAAAGCTCTACTCCAGCAGCACACTCCATGACTATTGCTAAATGAGTTGATGTTAGTAACACCTAAAAAATAGTCCCAAAATTCATAAAATAGTTTTTTTTCTTTATATAAGATTAAACTCGAAACTTTTATTGGTTTCTTGTCAAAGTCTTAGGAATTCATTGGATAATATGACAATTTGGCTTCTTTAGTGTCACTTGAACTTTTATATGTAAAATTTCTAATTCTTTATGTAGAGAATTTTGACACCTATATTAATAAATACATAAGTGTTACTTTTGAGACCAAGGGTACGGTAATATAAGTTGCAAAATTATCTCAATCCTAAATTTATAATAAGTTTAGTTTGACCATCTATAGCATCTTGTAGAAACTTGACTTTTGGGACTATTGGATTAATAGCAATATAAAAAACTTATGAGAATTTTAATTTGAAAATTGGTTGGGTTGAATCTTCAAACTAAAAGTTAGACTTTTTAGGATTTAGGAATCATTAATGTCAATGTAATCAGTATATCCATTTAGCAAAATACAACAAACACACAGTCAAGAAATGAGACATGAAATGGCTATTCACCAAAAGATTGTCACAAAGAAAAGCTATGGGCTCCTAGAAGATCATTTTAGTCCACTAATCAATTGTTTTTCCAGCCCCAGCCAAAAGATTGTCACAAAAAAACACAACTATGTATGCAAAATCAGTACCAAATATACCTTAGCGAGTGTAACTTCAAATCATCCTCTCTTTCTGCAGTCTCCGACAGCTCCGTCAGTTAAGTTGCAATCTTCGATCGGTCGGTGACAGGTGGCGATAAACATAACGGAAAACAATGATTCCGGTGAAAAATTATAGGCGGAACACTGTGTGATAAACCGTGTTCGTTGTCGTCGTTCATGGCCTCCGGTTATATATAGCCCATTTTAGTTTCTAAGTCAAAGTACTTCTTTTATCTCTATATTGAAAGAGAAAAATAATAGAGCTAAGAAGTGGATGAAATATTAATTAAGCCAAGAATAAGTGATTAAGAGAATCTAGTTGCACATCTGAATGAATAAGTGATTAAATTGCTTAATGATTAGTCAAGTGGCAAGCATACTACTACCATTGCATTTACTTTCCTTGATAAAATTTCAGAACTGATAAAAAAAATTATATTTTATAGGTGATAACATGCTCTAGCAAAATATATATTTGAGTATACTTGCACATCTCATTTAACAAATTATGAAACTGTCACACACATATATGATATTAAACTTTATGAATTTCTCCAAAAGCTATAAACAGTAGACCGTTTGGCCGAATGGTATAAGCCTATAAGGCGCCAGATTTAGGCTCTGGTTTGAAAGCGTGTGGGTTCAAATCACAGAGCTGTCAATTTTTTTTCTTAATCTCTTTCATTTATTGTTAAGTTATTGTACCATCCCATTCATATTCTAAAGTAGTTTCTTCAAATATTATAACCATGTGACAGTTTGGCCGAGTGGTCTAAAGCGCCAGAATTAAGCTATGGTCCGAAAGGGGGTGGGTTCAAATCCCACAGCGGGCATAATTTTATATTAATCTATCATTTGTCAAAAATTAATGTTGAATCCTAATTCTATACAACTAATCAACAATTATCTAATCTGTATTAAGTAGAAGTAGACAGAAAAACGATTGATTCCCAACTGTTATTCAACAAAATTTAACTACATTCAGGATGCTATATGAGGTCATACATAAATAAAATACTTTAAAAATCAAAGCTAACTCAAGTTCATTCAAGATGCTTTATGAGATCATACGTAAATCATATACTTTAAAACCAGACACATGTTGAGAGAACACATATAAAAAGAAGCAACATTGGCATACATAAAAAGCAAAACTGAAAAAACTTTTGAATAAAAGAACCGTAAGTAAGAGTCAAACCACCGTCTCCTAAAATTAAGGCATATGCATACCACTGAACCAGTGTGTAGTGTAAACCTGATAAACCTACGAATCCAATATTTAGTAATACACTAACTAAACAGCAAGCAATTTGTCCCTGTCATCTTTATACATGATGTCACAAAGAGGAAATGAAAAGCAACATAAACTCACCTGAACACCGGCGATGACCTGCGTTATCATCCCTGAAAATTCAAAAGCAATGACATGAGAAACAGTGAACAACTAACAAATACATAGAGAGCAAAAGGGTGTCCTGTTCATGCAGCGAAATAAGAGACACTAAACAAATATAACCCTTTCAATGTTGTTCACATCTTCGAGAAGATTAACCTGTTGACCGTCTGTTAAGACAACCTTGTTGACCATCAGAGGCTCTTCAAGATGAATTTCAACATTGTTCTGAACAGTGTGTTGTGCTTGAACTGAAACTTCATAATCATATCATGGTCAAATATCATTGTCATATAATTTGACTTAGAACATAGTCAAAGTAGATTACTTGAAGAAGAAGTGTTAAGTGTATCGACAATAGGTTGACATACCACTATCTTTGTCAATTTTCTGTTCTTTTCCATTAATGGCAAGATTTATCGGACTGTTTATCTGTCCGACTGAACTCAGTTGTCCAAGTGTTAAGTGAAAATCGATTACTTACACAGAAACTAAAGAATGTAAAACTATTTAAATTTTTCTTAATAGAATGATACAAAAAGAAAATTAAAGTTTTTCTAGAAGTGGATTACCAATTCAACATCTGTGGGACCTTAAAAAAATTATGAACCCATTATCCCGCCTAATATAGAAATGTACGCCTCTACAATACCGTTCCACCACAAAACGAAACGTGCGCCTCAAACCGCTAAACCACTGAGGCGTACGTATAAAACCTAGCATTGAGGCGCCGCCTCATATATAATATATTACCGTTCCACCTCGAGGCGCGCCTCAAAACGGATGCCTCAAGCGTTTTTTTTTAAACCATGAGTATAGCTTATCACATAATTATGAATTTAGATGTCAAAATGAATTATAGAACATGAAATAAGTATATAAGTGTACATGGAATGACAATTTCAGTATATTATATTGGACATAGTAGCCTAATGTGCCAACACATGAAAGATGAACATTCACCGACAAAATGAATGTCAAGATGGGCGGGTCATAACTATAATATATTTTAAACAATGATACCTGAGAAACGACACGGTCCATAACTCCCCCAAAATCACCAGAAGCACCTCGGGCTGGAGCTAGAGAATCCAGCTCATCAAAGAAGATGACACACGGGCAGGCTGTGCGGGCCTGCAAATCAGCCCATTCTCATGCCATGAACATTTTAACAAACCAAGAAAAAAACGATGGCACTATGGAGTGGATATGATAGGATAGGATATGACAACGTACCTTCTGAAATGTGTCTCTTACATTTTTCTCTGATTCTCCTATGTACATGTTGATCAATTCAGGCCCTTTAACACTTAGAAAATTAAGAGAACATTCGGTTGCAACAGCGTTTGCCAACAAAGTATACGAAAGCAGCATATGTTTTAGATGGTTATAGCAGACAATATAACAATAACGACAATATGCTGAGAAATATTAAATGATTTAAACGATATGTAATACCTTCCCGGTACCAGAAGGACCATAAAGAAGAACACCGGAGCGTTTACGTAGCCCGGATGAAGACAAATCCATGTAAGAAGGAACATCAGTTTAACTTTATTACCAGATCTTCCTCCATGGTAAATGTTTCAGATTCAAGTACTGAATCAACGTTGGCATGCATTATGTGACCATCAGTTCGCATAACAGTTCCTATTATGCCCATCAAACAGTGCTCCTTAACAAATATAACAGATAAATTTACAATCAATATTTTATATAGATATAACTTTGGTGTCAATTGAAGGCGAAAAAAGGAAAATAAAAAAAGAATAACCAACCTTTGAGCGCTGAAATAAAGTATGTGAAACATGGCGCAATCAAGGTGTTGTAGTGGTTTTATTGGTCTTCACCAAAGATATATATCCTCACACCTACGGATCCCCCACTACACTAATGCAATGAAAAAAATATGATTGAAAGTTTGACGTTCGCTAGTGGATTCAAATAATAAAAAAGAGTTGTAAAAGGTGCAGTTTCGGCACCGTCTATACCTTCTTTAGACATTATCGACCCTGTTCAAGGTCAACTCTATCACCAACCCAGAGGAAAACAAAACATGGCGTGTCTGCTATTTCCTGGAGTGAAAAACAAATAACTTAGTGTAGAAATTTGTCGTAAAGAATAACAGATAAAGATATTGTCTCCATTGATGATAGAAAAAGAGAATATAGCAAGTGGGTATTATATTCGGTTAAAATCTAAATGTTTTCGAACAATAATCAGAGCAATGTTCCTGTATCACAATTTAAAACATATATTTGTGATATATTAGTAACAAACACGTCAATTTTATATTTGGAGACAAAATGGAAATTAAAGGTGTGCTATTGTTGTCATCCTCTTTTTCTCTGTAGACATGAAAATTATCCCAGAAGCACTCATGCATTGAATAAACAAAACAATATAATTAATCGAATTGATCATAGCAAGAAAATGTGGTAGATCGGAAGAAAGGTATATACAAACTAATCGATTTAGATGAAAAAGCATAGATGCAGACAATTTCACCAAATCAGTGGTCGTACCTGCTGAGGGCGCCAGTTGCTTCGCCGGAAAACCTTTTCAATCAGTTTGCCTCTTTTCAATCAGTTCGCCGGCACAGTTGAACCTTCCTACAGCAACAAACACACACCAAAAGGTCCAAAACATATCTTTTAGCCTAAATCCTCTTCAATTTTCTACTTTTAAAGCTATTTTCCTATCAATTAAAAAACGACCCACAAATTATTTCATAACATTATAACAAAAAAGGCTGCATATTTGTTAATCGGAATGCAATACCTTTGGTGTGTATGCATATCCTGCAACATAAAAGATACCTTCTTGCTCAATCTAAAAGAAAACCCATGTCAGTAAAAACATAAACTTGTTGCTATTTTTGAAGCCAGGACAGCAGTGGCAGACATGCATTTATGAGGTTAGAAAAAAATCACCAGAAAACCATAAAAATCACAAACATTTCACAAATTTAATCCTGATTCGAAGCAAAAAAGACATACCCATTGCATATATTAGGGTTTGTGAATGTGGCAGATGAAAAAAAAAGGGGGAAAAACGGGTGTAAGGAGGAAAAAATTTGAGCTTGAATAATCAATGTAAAAAACAATAAACATACCTGGATTCAATTCCACTGGTTACAATTTAGGGTTTCCAATAATCACAAAAATCATTGTTAAATCATGTATGTGATCGAGCACTTAACTGTTCTAATTAAATCTTCAAACAACGGCAGCGCCGTCCGTCAAGTTCCTCACCCTGCTCTGCTCATCTAGCTTTACTCTGAGCACCACCGTCCGTCCTCCGGCCACCATCCCGTCTCTGAACTCTCCGGCGAGCCCTGTTTGAAGTTTTCTGTAATTCCAACCAATCGAAATCAAAATTAATCGAAGAGGATGATGTAAACTTACAGAAAATTAGACACGTAACCCATTTAAAAATCGAAGCTCTTTCAGAAATATTACCTGGTTGGATTGAGCGACAAAATCAAAACCGGTTCGACAATTCTATATCTATATCAATGATTAACATATTAAACATTGATTAAAGCGAAAAATCAAACGATTATTGAATTACATCATAAAAATCAAAGAAAACATACCTAGATGAGAGTTTGAATGCTTGAGATTTAGGGATTTCTGGAGTGGGTATAGCCAGGTACAATCGCTAGAGATGAAGCCGTAGATGAGATTTAGGGTTTGTAAAATTGAATGTGTGATGTAAAATTGAAATCAATTTGCCTGGAGAATAACTGATTGAGAAAATTAATTAGGTTTCCTAATTGAAGAATAGCGTAGGTAGGAAGGAAGAAGAGCGTAGGTAGGAAGAAGGAAATACAATTGGCGCTCAAAATCTCAATTATCTGGCCAAAGAAAGGTGCCAAGTCATGGTCAAATAGTCAACCTCTATTTTGCTTTAGTATAATAGATAGATTAGTTAAGCCCAATTACTTAATTCCGTCTAATATCTAACTCACTTTAAACCATTAACATCTCATGTCTTATTTTTACATTTTTACCCAATAACCCCCAATTAACTAATTCAGATTATTTAAACTTAAAAAAAAAGACCGCCAAAGACAAATATAAGTTGAGAAGAGTCACAATCCGTGTAACTTATGGACAATTCCGTTCGAACTGAAGAGACAAGAGTGATTGATTCTGAATTTCTAATAAAAAAGAAGAGTCAGGGATGATTAAACATATTTTTTTAAAGGACATTGTACTTTTAAAATGATATTGGTTTTTATTATATTATTCAACCCGACCCGGCCTGACTTGAACCGACACGAAAATTTTAACACCTTGTTGTTATAAATTAAGTACCAAATAAAAAGATAACCATAAAAAAAATTATGGCTCCGCCACTGCCAGCCGTCAACACAGTTTTATATACCTAACTATACTATTTACTTTTGAGTATATATTTTTTAAATACATGTTTTCTTTAAATATTTATATTTTGTTAATTATAATGGTACGTCTAAAATAGTTACAATGGTTTGTATTGATTGTTCAGTTTTAACGATATGTTTAAACTAATTTTAACGATGCATTTAAACTAGTTACAACGGTGTCAGTCGGTGTGTTCGTTACAATCGGTTCGTATAACATACAACGTTGTGTATAATGGAAATCATTAATCATCCCATAATATTCTCCCTCCTTTTTGACCATTTCCCCGACATTCCAGCCCATGTTTTATGGGTCTTTTATTGCATGTTTTAAGGAGCTTGTCTCTCTCCTTTCTATATTTTTTTTTCTTTCTTGTATTATATATTTGCCTTTTGTAATGCTCGATGTATCACATTTTTTTTCAATCAATACAAACATAATGTTCGGAGAATTATCTTGATACCAAAACTTAAATGGTATCAGAGCAGGTTACTATACTACTCGACAAACAAAACCAAAACCATACACCTTACTCTGATCAACGGCCATGGAAGACGATTGGATAGTTGATTCGGGTTGTACTGAATACATAACTTACCTAGCTGAATGGCTAGAAAACCTGAAGGCATCCACTTGTGAACCTTCTGTTATGATTCCAAATGGTGATTCCACACCCGTCATGGGTAAAGGAAGTTGTCGTTTTCCAAATGGAAGAGAAATTAAAGGGGTGTTGCATGTTCCAGAATTTATGTGTAATCTTCTATCGGTAAGTCGTTTAACAAAGGATCATCAATGTGCAGTAATTTTTCTTCCCGAATTTTGTTTCATGCAAGACTTGCGTTCGAGGAAAATAATTGGAATGGGTAAATGTGAACGTAGACTGTACCGGATGAAGATGATGGAAAATAAAAGAAAGGCTATGATGGATTCGGTGGAGGTATGGCATAAGAGACTGGGTCACACTTCTAGTAGTAAGCTTTCTCATTTTAATTTTGTCAAGAATGCTTCCTTTAAAACTATTGATTGTGATTCATGTGCTAAGGCCAAGCATACCATACTACCTTTTCCTGTAAGTTCAATCAAAAGCAAAGAATGTTTTGAATTGTTACATTGTGATATTTGGGGTAGATATAGAACTCCATCGCTTTCGGGGGCAAACTATTTTTTAACAGTCCTGGATGACTATAGTCGATCCGTTTGGGTTTTCCTACTAAAGCACAAATTTGAGGCAGGTTATCATCTAATTTTTTTTTCACAAATTGGTCAAAACACAATTTAGAAAACTGACTAAAAGAATCCGTTGTGATAACGGGGGAGAATTTGTTTCAAACCGGATGCATAACTTTTATGCCGAACAAGGCATAATTCTTGAAACCACTTGCCCACATACACCACAACAAAATGGTGTTGTGGAACGCAAGCACAGACACTTGCTCGAAACTGCATGAGCCCTTAGATTTGAGGCGAATCTGCCAACAAAATTTTGGGGCGAGTGTGTCATGACAGTCGCCTACATAATCAACCGTCTCCCATCGAAAACCATTGACAACAAAACCCCATTTGAAATTTTGTTTGAGCAAACACCTGAGTATGATCATATGAAGGTCTTTGGTTGCCTCGCTTATTTTCGAAATACCGACACGAAGGGAGACAAATTTGAATGGAGAGGGCCAGGAACAAAAGGGTACAAAATATATGACATTACCCAAAACAAAATGGTGGTGTCAAGAGATGTGAAATTTGTCGAAGAAGTCTTCCCTTTCGGGAGCTCAGAACGTATTGACAAAGAGAGAAATAAGAGGCTTTTTGATTTTCCTCCTTGGTATTACAAGGAAACCGATGAAGCCAATCAAGAAGCCTTGGGCAAAACTACACATGTGAGTTGGCCTGAACTGTTGGACCCGGATAACACAAACCAAGTTGAAGGTACAAATGAAACAAATGATGATGGGCCGATTGTTTCTGATGAAGCCCAGATCCCACAAAGTAACCAAATGGTGGACGATCAGGTTGAAGACAATGATCAATCAAATCATCATAATGAAGACCAAATGGAAGATGAAACAAGCCATATAGGAGCGCAACCGATCAGACAGCAAAGAGTCAGAACTCAACCAAAACGACTTGGTGATTTCATTGTTGATCTCCCACCATCCATAGATCACACTTTGCCCGCTTCCAATCAAGAAACCTCGACTAACACGGTGCACCCCATAGCTCATTTTATTTCTTATGAAAAGTTTACTAATGATCACAAAGCCTTCTTGACGGCCATCAGCTCTAATGATGAGCCAAAGTCTTTTTGAACCAAGCAGCACAGAACAAAGACTGGAGAGACGCAATGGAAAAGGAGATAAAGGCATTAGAAGAAAATGGAACATGGACTCTTGAAGAGTTACCTGCCGGAAAGCGAGCTATAGATTCAAAATGGGTCTATAAAGTTAAGTACAAACCTACTGGGGAAATTGAAAGGTACAAGGCCAGACTTGTGGCAAGAGGGTTCACACAAATGGAAGGGGTTGACTTCCATGATACATTCGCACCAGTTGCTAAGCTGGTCACAGTTCGTACTCTTCTTGCTGTGGCAGTGAAGAAAAATTGGCTCATTCACCAACTAGACGTCAACAATGCTTTTTTGCATGGGGACCTCGAGGAAGAAGTCTACATGAAAATCCCACAGGGTTTTGATAAAGGGAAAGAAAAAAGGGTTTGCAGACTTAGGAAGTCTTTGTATGGTCTAAAAAAAGCCTCGCGAAACTGGTACCAAAAGTTTACTTCGGCTCTCTTAACACTTGGTTTCAAACAGTCAAAGGCGGATTACTCACTTTTCATTTGCAAGAAAGAGAAGTCGTTTGTAGCAGCCCTAATATATGTAGATGATGTCATCATCGTCGGAGATGATCTAGCCAAAATAAATGAAACAAAAACTTATCTCGACAAAAGGTTTAGCATTAAAGACCTTGGAAACTTAAAATACTTCTTAGGAATTGAGGTGGCTCGGACAAAGGAATGGCTTGTTCTTAGTCAACGGAAGTACACTCTAGACATTTTAAAGGATTGTGGAGTCCTGGATGCGGTGGTTATTAAGTGAGGAGCGGAAGTACACTCCAAGAAGTATTTTAAAGCAATCCTGGAAACTTAAACAACGGTAAGTGAAGTTTTGTGGATGCGGTGGTTATTAAGTGAGCTAGACGCACACCAAAATCACCCGACACCTCTGTTTTGTGACAACCAATCCGCTAGACACATCGCTAATAATCCAGTCTATCATGAATGTACGAAACACGTAGAGATGGATTGTTTCTTTGTCCGGGAACGGGTGGAATCAAAAGAGATTCAGATGAGAGGCATTGACACTAAAATGCAAATTGCTGACTTGTTCACAAAAGCTTTGGGCTCGCAACAACTGATGTTCTTACTTGGCAAGTTAGGCGTTCGGGATCTTCACGCGCCAACTTGAGGGGGAGTAATGGAAATCATTCATCATCCCATAATATTCTCCCTCCTTTTTGACCATTTCCCCGATATTCCAGCTCATGTTTTATGGGTCTTTTATTGCATGTTTAAGGAGCTTGTCTCTCTCCTTTCTATATTTTATTTTTTTTCTTGTATTATATATTTGCCTTTTGTAATGCTCGATGTATCACATTTTTTTTCAATCAATACAAACATAATGTTCGGAGAATTATGTTGATACCAAAACTTAAAGTGTATTAGTTTTCAATAATTCAATGTCTTTATCATACAACATATAGGAAAACATGGTGCTCGCATAAGTAACATTTGAACATCCACGTTTTCTATTTCGGAGAAGCTTCTAGCAATAGTTTGTTTTTCCCAAACAATCTCAAAACGAGTATGATCCAAACAAAATATCAATATAATTTTATGTTGTAGATATGATTATAAAAGATCAAAGTTTTTAATAGTTACATAATATCAGATTTTCAAATACAAGTACATTGTCTTCAAAAATCAACACATAAATCACTGTGATTCTTAAAACAAATTACGTAGTAAAAAGAAAAACACAAGATTTTAACACTTGGACTTGAAATCAAACACGACTTTAAGGAAGCAGACACCACGACAATCGATTGAAGATCATGACAATGAAATATGAAAAACAATACAATCATTTGTTGTCGACATGAGTAACACCTCCAATCGACGTTGGCTTAGCAGGGGCGTTTCCAGCTTCTTTCACATACTGGAGGCTTGACTTATTTACACGATTATCCGCATTTGAAAGTGATGGAGCGTTTTGTTGTTCTATGGAGCGTTGGAACGATACGGGTTTATTATTTTGGAGGACGTCATAGAAGAGCCAGGCCTCACCATGTCTGAGTGGGATGGAGCTCGAGACATTGTTAAAGAGGTGTTGAGTCATTTTGTGCTTCCAATGTTGCCTATTTATAGGATGAATGCATACACATCTACCTAACAAGTTCCTTCTACATTATATAATCATATTCGACGGGTCAATTAACATTAAATAAGTCACCTATTTTTATGTGAATTCATTTTTAATTCGTTGCATATATGCCATGTTTTAGCTTACGGATATTTTTTTTTGTCAATGATCTTAAAATAGAGAGAAAAGATTATTATCTAATAAATAACACAAGTCATGACGATGAATGGTTATATTCAAAACAAGTAAGATATTTTTATAAACTAGTGACCATATTGGCCAATCAAATAAAATTAAAGTCCACTAAAAACTATTTATAATATTTGTTCACATGTAGCAGGTATGTTAATTTTCTTACAACATTAATTAAGATATTTAGAGTGTTCACCCAAATGAAATAAAAAAATCATTAGTAAAATAACACTAGTGATAATTAAGCCGAAGTTGGCTTATTATGAAAAACAATGAACAGTGGATTTCAAAAAGGAAAAGTGTACTATTATTGCTTATAAAACTTAATTTTTCTACTAGTCGGTCACAATTTAATTTAAAAGGGAAGGGATTAAATAGTAAGTTTGTTTCGGATAAGAGGATAGGAAGTAATAAAGATTGACACATGACAAAGATTAAAAAAAAAACATAAGGAATGTGGTCAATATGAGTTAACTGTCATGTTCCCTATTAGGTATGTTAATTTTATGACCAGGGAAATAGTTTGAAGGAGCATGAGAATGTATTGGAAGATTATGAGTATCTGTTGGTTCAACAGCAATAAATGCTATAATGGATAAAATCTATCGTGTTTTACATTTTTTCTCTTTATGTTATTGTTTTTAATGGAACTAGTAAAATGCACACCGCGCTTTGCCGCGGGTTGCGATATTTATATGTAATCATTTTTTGTTAAAGAATCTACTAAAGTAAACGTGATGTAGGAAGACTACGACAATAGAGAAATAACTCATGTGAAACCATATCAAACATCCATCATATCTATCACTTGTACCCTTTATATAGGCAATGGACAGAAAGCATGTAAACAAAACTATGTTCAGTCATTCTTTGGAGATCAAGTTTTACATTTCTGAGTGTATAACTATGCAAAACATACTAAAATGTAACCAAGTAGATTTTTGTCAGGTTGACTACTTGCCACAACATCCCAATTTTTCACAATTGCTACTTCATTCATCCATTTTCTTAAGGAAGTAGTAGCGATATGTGTCCACTGTGTTCCAACTGGTAACTTTCGCAATTGCTACTTCATTCATCAGCTTTCTTAAGAGAGTAGTGGCGATGTGTCCATTGTGTTAAAGCTGGTAATTTTTGGGATTGCTGCTTCATTAGCCTCAGATTTCGGTGATCGGCTTTTTTACACTTTTACTGCATTGACTTCAAATGCGTTGTGCTCAACGTTACGTTGCTCTGATTCTACCAAAGACAGGTCATTAAGAGCATCTGATGATCTGATCTAGCCAACTGGCTTTCTGATTTACTAAAAATGTCTGAAATATATGCGTTAAAATAATAACAAATTGTTAATACAAAAAGAAACGGCAAATGAGACAAACAAATGTGAACCAAACCCGACCTATCATAAACTTCCTTAGCATCCAAAACATTTCCTTTCTCTCTAAACAAAGTTTCGAGAGCACTCCAATCTAGATTTCCAACATAAACCCTGTTCGTGTTGTCAAAACTTCGCTCACCGCCGCCTTCTTGTAACACCCGTCTCATTTTTTTTTATTTAATATTCAAACATAACTACGCATTTACAATCCATGTGCACCGTTTTAGTTGTTGGACAAAATGGTAGGATTTCATTAAAATAATATCTTAGTTAACAAACCATCTGGTTTAAAACATCCAAAATGATAGTTAAGTGTTTACAAAAGGAACATTGTCTACAACAGAGTTTAATAAACGCGGAAGCTTCAAAAGGGGTGTTCGGTTCTTGAAATCACGCTTGATCGCCATCCGGAGTGAAACCCATATCACCTAATGTCAAAACCACATCAAATGTTAGTTTTGACAATGTTAAAATACGCATAATCAAGTTCCAATATCAAACAGTTAGAAAACAATAAAATTTTTTGGAACGTGGTCTGTCGCGCCACGCGACAGACTCACTTGAGTTCTTCGCGCCCCGCGAGCGCTACCGCGTGTCGCGCAGGGTGTGAAGCTCCCTGGCGCGTGCCGCGGGGGAGGCAATTTTTTAGCAGATGCAGGTTTGAAACCTGCATTTCCTGTCCAGCTCCGTTTTTCACAATTTCAACTTTAAATTTGCATAACTTTCTAAGTGTCCGTTTTAGGTGATTCTTTTTCCTATGTAACCGTAATTAAATTACCAACGCATCTATCATGTTTAACATATCAAAAATTGAGTTTACGGACTGAAAGTCTATAAATCCCTAATATATTTGTTCGACCCGCATAGTTTTGTACTAAAACTATCATCAATATTCTTATGACCACAAGGCTTATTTTACCCATCATCCGGGGTTTACGGTCATTGGCGTTTCATCACCAATCCCATGGTTTACGCTCTTATGATCTACAATCGCCAAGGGATCTTTCAATAATTTCATAGTATCGATTCAACACTCATTTATTTGACCCGTTTGGCCGATTTATGGAGTTCACCATTTCAACAATAACCAAGCGTTTTCTAATCCAGTTTTGACCATTCAATTAAATAGTGATCAATGCCACTTTAACTAATACAAATCCTTTTATTCTAAAACCCAACCTTGAATAACTACAATATCAAAATTATCGTAATGTAACGAAACAAGTTACATACCTTCAATGCACTCCCTTCAAACGCGTGTCACCACCGGCTTGTCCGCTTGACGTTCCGGTTTCCTTTCCTATAGAGTTCAACCATGATTCTTTTAGAAATCCTTCATGTCACATAACGCATAATTTGTCATGTTATGCTAATATGCATTTTAGTTCAAATTTCCATCATTTAACTTTCTTTTAGGCATTTCAACAAACACCTAAAGGACATTATTTCACACAATCTACAATCAAGTTCACAACTTGTCATTTAACTAAGATTAAACATCAATTAGACATATTCATGTGAATCTTCACATCAACAAATCTGAGTTCACTTCCTAGGGTTCAAAATACACTAGAAAAACAATCATAATCCTAGTGTTTAACTGTCACACCCCGATTTCCACGTGTCACCGGTGGGCCCGGTGGGGGAGTATCGTGACGTGGTTGGCAACGTAATAGTCGAACAACACAATATAATAATGCACAGCGGAAGCAAATTTAAAATAAGATACAACCGAATTTATTTATTGTAAACAAAGTCACAATTATCCGGTGTTTATCCACAGTAGGATCGAATTAAAATATTGTTCATGGTTCAACAGACTTCGGCATCTTAAGTTTGCGAGACTTCTAGTGATGCTTAGGAGAATTCCAGCCTATTTCGCTTAGTACCTGCATTTAATCTTTTTGGGAAAATACGTCAGTTTACACTGGTAAATACATTCAACTGACTCATTTTATAAAATGATTAAAAATTGGTTTGGATGCACGTGGCATAAACATTTTGTTTAACTTGGGAGAATTATTTAATATTATAATCTTGAAACGATTTACATGTTACTTATGCGTTCAGTAGCCCGGACGTATCCGGGTTAAAGATCAATAGACACACCACAATAATGAGTTATACACCGACAGGTGTACGCCTACACCCCGTGCTCAGGTCGTGGCCATCTCGTAAGATAATGCCAAGGATATCCGGGACATGGTCATTAACCCCCCAAAGGCTTTAAAGTAAACAAATATGTTTAAAACGAGCCGATCAAATTATTCAACTACCCACTAAGCGTGGAGATTTGATGCCCGATCAAGCGGTACGCTATGTACCGTAACCCAAGCCCGTATAGGGAAAATAAGTTAAAAGTATTTACCTGATGCAAAGTATAGTCACAATAGTCAAATAGCAAGTAGCTTTTACTGTTTCTCCTAATCTGGAACGAAGGTTAAATATAACCTATTAGAATCCTAGCGGGTCTTTAATTATGCTTAAGCTTAGACCGGCTAGTTTCGAAGATACGGTTCGTACGCACGATTAAGCGAAGACCGGATAGAATGTGATTCAGACCCGACAAGTTTGAAGACTTGTTTAATATGGTTTCATTATTCACATTCTGGATTTTGAGATTAAACCGATAAGGTTTGACCCGTTTCGGCTAATTTATGTAAACTTGTTACATAAACCGAGCCGAACGCGTAAGATGCGTAACGGGTATCCCTAAGAGCCATATACAGGTTTCCTAAGTTAATATGCTTCAAATATGTTGTAACATCAGTAGGATGTCTTTCGTTATGCCCCGAACTAATTTAAACACAAACTATGCCCCGTAGGGGTAGTTTGGTCATTTTAAAGTTTGTAAAAGAGTTTAATTGTTTAACTGAGTTACAGGTCTGATGTAAACAAAAAACATACTCATCTTGATGGGTTATAACAGTAGGCTAAGGCATATATGTGAAATTTATCATATTTAACCAAACTATGCCCCGTAGGGGTATTTTGGTAATTTCACATAAGCCGAAAAGCTCAAAAACGAAGTCTGAGTTTATTAACCTTTGCTTACTGTTAGAATATCATATTTTGCCTCATATATCAGTAGGTATCAACCCGGGTATGTCCAATATGATTCTAAGACATACTATGCGTTAAAAACGCTAATTATGGCGATTAAAGTCCATTTCCGGGTTCTATACTTAAATCTGATATTTTTATATTTCCAGAAGGCTTAAAATAATTTATTAATCATATGTGATCAGTAGCAAAAGGTTTGGAGTCGTTTAGATAAGTAAAACTCATTTTATGGCCCGTAAGGGCAAAACCGACAATTACCGGATTAAGCCTACGACTACTAGTTATGCTCAGCCTAAAATTAATTAAAAATCTTTAAAAATCCCAAAATAATATATAACATCAGTGGGTAAAAGATTTGATATCAAAAAGTATGTTTAACTAGGCTATACGCTAATTACGCCATTTTATTAACATAAAGCTTTAATTTAGCGACAATGAGCATAACTATTAATCTACAAGTCAAACTGATGTCAAACTTTGCATACAAGTCTAAATATCAGTAACTAAGGATTCTACACTTTTACATTTTCATAAATCATGATTTAAGGTAATAAGGGCATAACGGTCCAAGTATGAGCATTTAACGGAAACTTGCATATAAATTGGATAACTAGTGAACCAAGGTGTATGATCACAGAGGGTTGTTCTAACATGTATCCTAATCCAATTTAAGCTCTGTGGCATTTCTAAAATATGCCCAAACGGGTCAGAACTGAAAGTCAACCGAAAAGTCAAACTATGTGACTTTCGGTTCCGAACCGGGTCTAAACAGGAAATAGTCGCGTTGAACATGTTGGGACATGTTCTTACACTTATTTCTAAGTTATAACAATGTTCAAACAGGTTACAAATGTTCTAGATAGCTAATTATGCATAAATGCCAATTTAAGCAATATGTTGACTTTTTAAGTAAAGCTTTGACCCGACATTTGACCTGTTTAGGATGGTGATCAGGGGAAACCCTTTTGGGGTTTTATTACCCACATAAATACCATTCTAAAACTACTTTTAATTCGAGATAATACTGAGTCATTAGTGACTAATCTCGAAGTCAAACCGTAATTACGACGGTTTGACTTTTAGCTAATTAACTAAGCTAAACACAACCAAATAAGAACTAGAAGACTTACAATAGTCCAATGCACGAATTATGATCAGAAGGGAGAGTTCCTTAGCTCCAGGAATGCTCCAATGATCAGTTGCAAGTGTGGGAATGAATGTTGCAACATGTTGTGCTTTATATAGTGAAGAACTCACCATGATTGGTTGACAACTAATACTAGGACTAACCACAACCATCCAACACTTGTCCCTAATGTTCTAGCACAGTTAGGGGTCTTTAAATAATGTTAAAAACCGGTTTAGTGGGTCAGAAACGCGCACAACAGGCAACAGCCCGTTTTTCTGGAACTGGGCACCCCCTGCGCATCGTAGGGACATTAGGCCTACGATGCGTATGGCCTCTTCAGGGGCTGTTTGCTTGTTTCTTCATTTATTCGAAAAGGCAGCCCACTTGCACGACTTTGTGGCCTCATTTTACATCTAGGGACCTTCACAAAGTACTTAATACTGTATGATACCCCACCACATTGGTTTGTTTGCTTTGGATCCAATAACAAGACCCGAAAACAAAGGTTTATCGTTGCTTTTCTTCGTGAGATCTTATCATGCTTTTTGCAAGTCCATTATTGTGAACCCAATTCTGAATTGTGGCATGAAAGATGTGTAGTAATATTATATCGGGTATTGGGATTTATAATTGAGGTCGTTCAGAGGTAACAATTTAACATGACGCCACTTTAAATCCTACCGACTTATCTTTATTAAATTCGGGTTTACCACGCGTTTTGTCTTCCATGACACGTGTCGTTTTATTATTGAACCCGAAATTTTCGAGGTGTTACATTAACATACTTCTACATAACCCACTTAACACCTTCATTGGTGATTATGGGTTTCACAAGTATTAAGTAAAATTTCAACAAGATATTGACTAGGGTTTATTCCTAATCACAATTTCATTCCAAATCCATTCAAACAACAATCATGCAACACTAATTACGAATTTTAAGTATTCATCCAGAATTTTTAGATGGAATTTTTCAATGAATTTCACATACCTTATGACCCCTTTACAGAGGATATCACTATTCTATACTCGGATTTCGATGTGGAACAGAATTTGGCCTTCAATTTGATCAATTCTTCATAATTAGGGTTTGAGCTTGGGGAGCCTCTCCTGGCTCTGTGTTTGTGCGCGACCAGAACACACCAAGTGTGTGTTTTGGTGTGTTAAATTTTTTGTTTTATTAAAACTAGTTAACACATGTTCCACTTTGGTCCCTTATCTTTACTTAAGTTACCAAAAAGGGTTTTTAACCATGTTTTTCCTTTTTACTACAAGACTCATAATTTAACTTGGTTATTTATTTCTAGTTACATTGTCTTGTTTATTACCGATGTTAAATTTATAATAGTAGACTTATAT
Source organism: Helianthus tuberosus (assembly GCA_030545235.1). NCBI lineage: Eukaryota > Viridiplantae > Streptophyta > Magnoliopsida > Asterales > Asteraceae > Helianthus > Helianthus tuberosus. Next base: position 176,349,011 of record CM060413.1, read on the forward strand.
TTTTGGGGTGTTACACTTCTCTTGGCCCACCATACGACGATTCCTCCTTCCTTGGCGGTGGAGGACCTACATTCACCCTCAGTGCTCTCCCATCAAGCTCCTGTAAGTTTCCAAAGGTTCAAAACTCAAATACAAAATCTAAACAAAGTTCGCTTGGCACGCATTAAACAATCCTGAAAGTGATAAAGCTTTCAACTTTTTATATCCTAATTGAAATTTATACAAACTTACAGATCTGTTGATTTTATGAACAGCTTACTCGACTGATGACATTGTAACAAAGCTAAAACCTTTGCTTCTTCCACTAACTTGGTCATATATAACCTACATAAAGTAATTTTTTAGTACACATGATAATTGACGATTGCTCATTGCTACTAAGGAATTGAATTGTGTTAATTATTATCTACAAGAAAGTATACTCTGATACATGTTATTTTATGAAGTTAACCCAAATTTAGATCAAATTAGCACAAAACTTGCAATGAAAATACATCTAATTAGATTAGATTAACACAAAAATGCATCAAATTTAAAATTAAAGCATTAGGAATAATACATAAAATCTATAACAAAAAGATTTGAAAACTTCAGTTTCATAGAAATGTATAAAAGTTTTATCATTATAAAAAATATATTTGGCCTAACATCCACAGTGTCCTCTCTGAACATCTCAAAATACCACTGGTAACAGTCATCACCGTTTACCAATTCCGGCACAAACGTTAACATCTACGTTTGCTAAAAGTAAGGGTTTTAAAAGTTTACCTCGTTAATGATACTCGTCGGATTATGTTTGTGTTATCTTCGCCACTCACAGTTACAACCACCGTCGTTGTTCACCGGATTTTGGTCGGAGTCTAGAATAACCCTAAACAACTTCAACCATTAGAATAGAGATCGATTTAAATAATTACATGACATGCGATCGAATCGAGGCTTACCGGAATATTGTCGGGATTTAGATCGGAAAGCACCTCGCCGGAATACCAACCCTTCAAATGAAAGTCATCACTCCTCTGTCAAAACCCGAACACTTCCACCGTTGTACATCAACCCAAATCTCTACCACCACTGGGATCGAAACCCTAACCGCTTGACCACCGCCTCATCGCTCTCCGACACAAACCATTTTCGCCGCCACCAAGGATTACCGCAACGAAAATAATTCCGTCACAAACCCTACTCTGGGCCACCAAAGACTACCGCCACCACAATGATCAAAACTCCGTCGTCAAGTGTTGCTGACAACGACGAGCAGGTTAGGACACATGCGGAACCTTCGTCATCATCGGCCTCTCTCTCTCTCTCTAACACAGCTTTCTGTCTCCACCAGATTCTCAATCTCACTGTATTCTCTCTCTTCTCTAGCTTTTAAAGTGTGCAAATTACAAAATTGCCATTTTACTGTTCATTTAGTTTGGTTTTTAATATGTATATAATATAATATAATATAATATAATAAACTCTATTGCGTTCTACACAATTTGCTTTTTATATTCTTGTTTTTTCATGGCAATCATTGTTTTATAGAATAAATGAGAAATCCATTGCGTTTTACACTTTTGATCTTTGTATTATTGTTTTTTCCATCACAACCGTTGTTTTATACTTTTATTATCACAAAAAAATCATTATGTTTTATATAACACAATAAACTATTCTTAGTCCATTGCATTTTATAACACAATCTTTTTGTGCTTTTAGTCATTTGCGTTTTAGAAAAAAAAAACATATTTTTGTGGTTTTCGTCCATTGCATATTAAATAAAACACATTTTTTATGTTTTTAGTCAATTGCGTTTTACAAAAGAATGAAAAACACAGTTTTTTGTCCATTGCATTTTACAAAAGAATGAAAAAACACATTTTTTTGTGTTTTTTGTCCACTGCGTTTTAGAAAAAAAATACTTTCTTTTGTGTTTTTAGTCTATTGCGTTTTAGATTATACACTTTCATTTGTATTTTTAGTCAATTGTGTTTTAGTATAAACATTTTCTTTTATGTTTTTAGTCCATTGCGTTTTAGAATTATTTTTTTTAGTCCATTGCGGTTTAGAAAAGACAAGTTTTTTTTGTGTTTTTAGTCCATTGGATTTTAGAAAAAAACACTTTTTTTTGTATTTCTATTTTTAAAATTCCTTCCTATTTCTAAATATTAAAAAAATCGCTTAAAACACCCTATATCACATCCTTATTTTTTATGATAAGCTAGATTGAAACCTAAAATATAAGGGTCAGTGTTCATCACCCTTTAAGTTTTTAATTATTTTTTTTACGTTTTCATTTAAAAAGTTTATTATTATACATAAATATGGGCACAAATTGTTCAATATAAATTCAAGAGTGAATTTCAAGTTTTGTCCTTTATCTTTAGGCCACTTTACAAGTTTTGTCCTTTATCTTTAGGCCACTTTGCAAGTTTTGTCCTTTATGTTTAAATTTGACGAGTTTTGTCCTTTATGTTTAAAAATCAAGCAAGTTTTACCCTTTATGTTTAAAAATCAAACACGTTTTGTCCTTTATGTTTAAAAAATCAAGCACGTTTTGTCCTTAAAAATCAAGCATAAAGGACAAAACGTGCTTAATTTTTAAACATAAAGGACAAAACTCGTCAAATTTAAACATAAAGGACAAAACTTGCAAAGTGGCCTAAAGATAAAGGACAAAACTTAAAATTCACTCTAAATTCAAACTAGTATTAAGCAACCCTCGCGTTGCGGCAAGGGTGAGCACTAATGCCACACTACTGTCAGCGACCACCGATACTAAAGTTGCGGTGTTAATGCGAAGAAATTAAACCGAAACGTAAAACATAGAATAAAATAACTAAGTTGATCTAGGACTCGCGCGGTACGATGAACCCGCGTCTATTTTTTCCCGTTTGACAGGTTCATCGTAATCTATATATAATATATATCATTATCACTATACAAACCATATTGCAAACGTTACAACAACCATTGCATCAATATGTTGCAAATTATATTTATACAAGATTCTGACTAAATTAATTATATTATTAAAAATAATAATAATTTACAAATAAAACAACACAACTCTAAATGGATCAAACCGATTGAATATGGTAAGATAATGAAACCATTATTTGATTATGGTACAACTATTTAAGCATAATTTACAACCATACATGCATAAAAAACAGATTGAATTTGGTAAGGTAATGAAACCATTATTTGATTAAGGTACAACCACTTAAGCACAACTTACAACCAATATTTGATTAAGGTACAAACATTTAAGCACAACTTACAACTAAACATGCATACATTATTAATGTACAAACACTTAAGCACAACTTACAACCAATATTTGATTAAGATACAAACATTTAAGCACAACTTACAACTAAACATGCATACAAATGTTTCAAATTAATAGTATATAAATATACAATTTGAATGCGTTTGATTTTTGTCTTGCTTCTGTATAAATTTTATATAAATATACGTTTTCATTTAATTGTATAAAAATTATGTCATATAAAGTAATGACGAGATAACTTGGCTCGTTTAACTTACTAAAACTTGATGATGAATTGTAATCGTTCTCCGTTTTCCTTATCAACACCCGATTAACCCGAAAAAAATACCCAATCAACACCCATAAATTAGGTTGTCAAACTCTTATAAACTTATTAGAAATCAATTTTAGAAGAAATTGATTATAAGACAAAATAATGAATAGTTAAGATTGTAAAGGAAGAAAGAGAAAAAATAATAATAATTGAAAACGAATAGATATAAAGAAGAGATAGATATAAAAGATGAGATGTTGGAGGTTTTTAGAGTATTTACATTGAATCTTTAATATAGAAAATTTTGATTAAAACTATACTGATCCTCTATATTTACTATTTAGAATATTTTAATTGGTACATAAAAGTTTTATTTATATAAGCATACATGGAAAACAAGAAAAAGAATTAAAAAAGAAAAAATAACATACCTGTCGTTAAGCTATAAGTAATTTGCGGCAAAAAATGTAACTATGGAAAGTGACTGTAACCAATGGCTTACCTACATCCATCAACAACGGTAAACCCGAACTTGGTCACCGGTTGTGGAAACCCACTAATTATCTATAACTTCTATTTTTAAGAACGAAATATGTATTTGACATGTGAACTCAACTAGACCTGACTTGTTCAATTTACAATAGAAGCTATGTATTTGATTTAAGTCCATTTCACTTATTATTAAACTAGTCTACCATATCCTTTTTTTCGACGTTGCTCGGTTTGCATGATAAAACGGGTCTAACTTCTCATAAATTTTGCCATCAAATAAATTATATTTTGTAAAAGGTAATTGGATTTGAATAATCTCACCTAGAGACGGTTGTCCAATATTAGTTCTACATTTAAATATTCTCACTGACGTTTACACCTTTGATGTTTGGTGTTCTCACTAGACCTCTGTTTAAAAAAATAATGGTGTTAAGGTTTTTTTTATAGAATTTCAAAATGATGTTTTAGAGCTTTTAATCAATCTGAAATTCAGAAAAAAAAAAAAAAAAGTTAACTCTGTTAATTTTTTTTTTGTAAAGGATGTCTTGTGAGAACACCAAACTTAAAAAATGAGACTGCCGCTGAGAATAGTAAAAGGTGAGACCAATATTAGCTAACCGCCTCTAGGTGAGATTATTAGAATCAAATTCCCCTTCCGTGGATAAATATAATGTGATTAGGGGCATCACTAGATAACATAGAAAACAGTAAAATTAAACATAACATTTGTGTATACGATCTAGTAGTGTGGTGTTTGTCTTTTATAAATGGTATAAGTTTAATTTTTTTAAACGCAGAGTTAATTGGTATTTATTTATAAAAAAAAAATTATTCTTTATATAAAATAATTAAATAGGTCGTTGTCAACTAGCTTGTTGGATCTATTATTGTAAATTCAAATAGATGTGAACACTTCTAAACAATTTTGTAAATCCAAATAGATGTGAACACTTTTAAACAAAGATTATAATAATTAAATAGGTTATGTCATTATGTTAGGGAAAATGTATCTTATTTTAATGTCATTACGTTAGGGAAATGTATCTTATTTTAATAATTCTTATTAAACTATACATTATATAATCATATCATATCAGACAGGTCAATTATATATATATTATATTATATATATATATATATATTGTTTACGAATAACCATGAATAGTAATTTTAAATTTAAAATAATATATAGTTTTTTAATATCTTATTATATTAATATTTTTATATTTACTTTTAACATTGAACATATATTTTTTTTAGGACCATGAATAGTAATTTTAAATTTAAAATAATATATAGCTTTTTAATATCTTATTATATCAATTTTTTTATATTTACTTTTAACATTAAACATATTTTAATTTTTTCCTTTTTTTAGCTTTTAGCTTTTAACATATTTTTATTTTTTCTTTTCTAAAACCAAATTTTCTGTATCATTTAATTTTGTTTTTAATTATTCTTTTTCCTTTTTTAAAATCATCTTTACTTTATCAATTAATTTGATATTTCTTTAATAACTTATTTTCGTTAATTTTTTTTTCTAAAAACTAAGTACGCAGTTGTACTTAATTTTTACCCTCGATCGGTATAAGTTTAATTAAAAACGAATTTATATTAAAAAGTAAATTATTTATTTGGTATCGTAAAATGATATGATGATAAACTGAACCGATTCTAACGGTTTGATTTTCTAAACAACATGTTGCGTTTTCAAATAACCTTTGTTTTACATTATCATTTGCCCCATATCGCCGCAACGCGCGACTAAAAAAACCTAGTTAACATTAAATACGACACCTATTTTTTTAGGTTCCCCTTATTCCTACATACCCTATATCTTATTTTCACATCCCCTATAGTATACGGGTCGTATACAATTATACTGCCCGTATAGAATGTTTTTTAATAGAAAAATGCGCAGAGAATGTTTTTTTTTATTTTACTATATACGGGCCGTATATAGTTATATGAGCTGTATACATGTGTAAACGATTTGTAAAACGTATACAGTTCAATTGATTTATTTTGTGAGGTTTTTGATGTTACCAAATGTATACGGGCCGTATAATTGTATACGGGCCGTATATAAGGATGTTTTTTCAAGTATCAGGTTTTTTCCATTAAAAACACAATAATTCTAGGGTTTCTAAACTCTTCATAACCTTTAACAACGTTGATCGGAACACGCCGCTTAAATCGGAGCACAAGTAGAGTAACGCTACCGATCAGTCCGTTGATGGAAACATTAGCGATCGCAGAGATCTTCGTGTTGGTTATTTATCGATTCTGCTAGTTATCGGCGGGGATGGGTACAGAAACCACCAAGGGTGATAATGGATTGGTTACAGACCACTAGCAGAAGAACCCGACACGTCTTCTATGATGATCCGAAACATTCCGAATAACTAGCAGAAGAACCCGACACAAACAAGTTCTCCACAGTTTATTATTCAGATCTCTATTCGGTCATCTTTCCAAACTACAACACACGATAACTTTAAACTTTATATTGTGTGATTTGACCAGGAAATGATTGGAGGTGATTGCTAATTTTAATAAGCTGTCATAGTTGTCAAATTCGTTGCGTGCATTCATATTGTTTAGACAATAACATATAATAAACGGATTGTTGGACTTCTTGTTCCAAATGCACGCCTAAATTCATCTTTTTTACTCTTTTCTTCGATTTCAACAAATCTTTTTCTTTTCCTTCAATTTCTTTTTGAGCTTGATGGATGTCCGTTATCTCAGTTGAGGCGTGCGTTGTTTAAATCTGAATATAACTAGATGTTACGTGCAACTTCATTAAACCAAGAACAAAGCCTATTTCAAAACACATGTAGACGAAATTAATAAAACAAGCAGGCATTGATTTTGCCAAGATTGAAGGAAAGAATCTGGCCATAAGCGTTGTGGATTCTCAGCGTTATTCGAATGTAAGTGGATCGAGTGATTAAAAGAAGGATTGTTCTAATAGATTAAAAGAAGGGGTTTACAGTGTTTTGGTAGGTTGAAAGAGGTGAATGGTCCTTGTTTTTCCATGTATGTGACAAAACAAGGATCATTCTAATCATTACAGAAGACGTGTCGGGTTTATATTTCCCATAGCCACTGTTTCCGTATACAAAACGGATGCGGTTTGCATATTCAATCTTCATTGCTTCATTAAAACTACAACACACAATAAGTTTATACTTTATAGTGTGTGATTTGACCGGTTATCAAATTCGTTACGTGCATTCATATTGTTGGACTTCTTGTTCCAAATGCAGCTGTAGGATCCGTACTTAAAGGTCTCTCTAAAATGCTTGGAAAATTGCATCAACTCTCCTATATGAACATACTATTCTCCAGACGCTTAGTTGTTATGAATGACAACTTGAGGGGTCTGGTTAACTTTCAGATTCAGATTCAGGAAGCAGATGATTTGTCAAAAGACATGGTTAATGTAGTAAAATGTGAGGAAGCTCAACTTGAACGGACGATATGTATCTTCTATCATGTGACGGACCCAATTCTTGCTCAACTCTTGTGGGCCCGTATCATACAGTGCTGTAATAGGTTGTGGTTCAGCCAAAATGACATCTAGCATTACTAACGGTTCAAGTAAGTGTCTAAAAATCTGAAAATTCAGGCTCACCTTGTTAGTTTCATTCAATATTAAATATAATAAAAGAATCTTATTGAACGTAAACAAACCATCCATGTATCTTGCAAGTTAAATCCACAATCAACGTATACAGGTGCAAGAGAATGGCGAGTTATTTCAGTTATTTCTGTTGATCCACAAATTCCATCAAATTGTGTCTAATGCAAGGATCTTCGTGCATTGTTTAAATCAGAATCAGGTTCTCAAGACAAGGATCGTTCTAATAGATTGCCGTAGTACCGGGATCACTGGACCAGACACATGTCACATAGTTTCTTCATAGATTTCGTCCGGTTGATGAAACCGAAGCTGTTATTTCTGTTGTTCAGTACTTCCGAGATGATTCAAGTGAGTCCTATGAAGATCACGGTGCAGACACGTAGGAAGAAAGTCATTGGACTGCCGCAGATGAAGTCAAATGTGAAACTGAAAAACATCACGGTGCAGACACGTGGGAAGAAAGTCATTGGACTTCTTGTTCCAAATGCAGCTGTAGGATCTGTATTTAAAGGAAAGATGACCGAATAGAGATCTAAACCAACCGAAATCCACAAATTCCAACAATTTCTTCGTAGATTCCGTCCGGTTGATGAAACCGAAGCTGTTATTCTCAAAAGAATGATCGTTCTAATAGATTAAAGAGAATAAACCAATTTTTACCATTTTATACCTATAGTATACGGGCCGTATAATATTATACGGGCCGTATAATATTATACGGCCCGTATACAATCATCGTATACATTGTATACGATCTGGTAAATTTTTTTCACTTAGTGTATACGGGCCGTATAATAGTATACGGCCCGTATTCTTATGGTAAAAAATTGTTTATTCTCTTTAATCTATTAGAACGATCCTTGTAACGAAAGGGATTTCGAGCAGTTGGTATTAAACCAATCATTTGTTGATGTATATAACAGAGTAACCTCACTCTCAGTCATATCTATAGAGAAAGTTGGGTTTTCAACAAATCTTTGTGAAGTTATTCGGAATGTGTATTTGCTTACTCTGGAATTGGAGAACTGTTTTTTATCTGAATCAGTTTCTCAACAAACACTACTAAAGATGAGTTGGTATTGAACCAACATTCCTACCTGAAAACCGCTGTATGTGCTTGTGCTGTAGAAACCGGTGGTGAATTTACGTACACAACTGAAGTCAAATGTGAAACTTGGAAACAAACCAACAACGGCAGTCCAATGACTTTCTTCCCACGTGTCTGCACCATCATCTTCGTATTTAACCTTGCCAGCTGGCCTTGAGACAACATACGACTTGCTTCTCTCTAAGTCTATCGGTTTAGAGCTACTGAATTTAGTATTTTCGACACGATTCGAGTCCAGAATCTTATCATCTCCAACAGAAGTCATCTTTCCTAGATCTGAGTGAGCCTTTGTTAACGTCTTCAATGGCTTTCTTTCGGCTTCGTTTCTTCCACAACCGGCTTCGTTTATTTAATTATTTACCGTATACAGTTTTGCAATTAGTCAGCAGTCATTACTTCTTAATGAACTCGAATTCAGGAAATGATGAGTAATGTAAGGAGAAGCGTTGGAATTCAAGGATTTAGACACCATGTAGCAGGAAGATGGGTACAGAAACCACGGGAGAGTGTGGGATGGAGTGTAGTGACGGGGAAAAGGTGAGGGTTATTGGTTATGATGATAAAAGGGAGGTGAGTGTGTATGCTTTTTAACCCTTGTAATAAAACCTACTAAACCTTAACAAAGTCCTTTTCCTTCAATTTCCAGAACATTCTCCCCAAATGAACCTTGATCATCACCCAAATTGGTTTAATATTAACTAACTTAAACAAAGTTCGTAGTTCTAAATCCTTAACGTTACTGCGTTTTCGTCAATTCCACATTTAAATATGTTCCTTACCGTTCACCGTTTTTTTAGTTGCTTCTCTTTTCAGTATCCAGATTTTGTTGGAATTTGTGGATCAAAAGAAATAACTGAAGAATGTTGTAGTTGAGTTGAAGGGTGAAAAGAAGAAATACACACCTGCAGAGAAGCCAAATGTTGTAGTTGAGTTGAAGGGTGAAAAGAAGAAATACACACCTGAAGAATTATCTGCAATGGTTTCTTCGGTACAGCCTGATGAAACCGAAGCTGTTATTTCGGTTGTTCAGTACTTTCGAGACGATTCAAGTGAATCCTATGAAGCAAGTGTCTGTCTATTCAATTGAGAGGAATCATTGCATTGCATCCCCGTTGAAAACAAGTGGTTGTAATAACGGGACCCTTGATTTGAAACGAAATCGTTTGTGACTATGGGAAACACAAGTTTTCTTTTTGAGCTTGATGGATGTCCCTACCTGGAAACCGACATTCCTTCAACCTTTGGTAGGTTGAAAGAGGTGAATGATATTGAAAGATCAAACCCAGTAATTAAGTTTAATTGGGTTTAAATCTTGTTAAGTGTCGTCGTCTACGGTAATTAATCATGTCGTTAAGACCCAACAGTGATATTAGCGAATCTGGAATTGATAATCATAACGTTAATGATAATGAATAAGATACCTTCGAGATACTTCATGTTAGTTTGATTTGAGTTTTGAAATAGTAATTTTCAATAATGTAGGAAGGATTGTAGTAGTAGGAAAACTTTTCTTTTTGAGCTTGATGGATGTCCCATCCCCGCGTTGATAGCTTCCGTTATTTTACAGTCAAATTATTTACAGATCATTGTGAAGTTATTCGGAATGTGTATTTACAGATCTTTATATTACAGTCAAATTATTTACATTCTAAACCCTACCTGGAAACAAACCAACAAAATCCTGATAGTGAAAAACATCAACAACCATTTTTTCTTTTCCTTCAATTTCGAGAACATTCTCCCTATGTATGTGCTTGTGTTGTAGAAACCGGTGATGAATTTGTGTACACAACTGAACGTTTTTTTGTTCTTCAAATAGTTTAAAGAGAATAAACTATTTTTTACCATTTTTTACCCATAGTATACGAGCCGTATAGTATTACACGGCCTGTATATAACCATCGTATACATTGTATACGATCTGGTAATTTTTTTTCACTTTTTCTATACGGGCCGTATAACTGTATATGGCCCGTATTCATATGGTAAAAAATGGTTTATTCTCTTTAATCTATTAGAACGATCCAAAAAACGAAAGGGATTTCAAGCAGTTGGTATTAAACCAATCATTTGTTGATGTATATAACAGAGTAACCCTCACTCTCAGTCATATCTAAAGATGATTTGGAATTGGACAACCGCAACCGTTTTAGTGCTTCTCAATCAGATATTATTTATTAAATCATAACTAAATCGAACCAATATAGTTCAAGGTGCAAGAGAATGGCGAGTAAACAGTTGTATTTTTTTGGATCGTTCTAATAGATTAAAGAGAACGATCCAAAAAAGACTCTTTCTGTCACACCCCGAAATTATCAGAGCTGGCGTGACTGGACTGGTATCTTCATTGCACAGCGGAAGCAAATAAAGCTAAGACTTCTATAAATGAACACTCGCTAAGTACTCGACTCCACATGGTTCTCCTATTCCAACCGTGCCATAATTTGAGAAAGTAACCTGAGAAAGAAACATGCGAAAAATCAACATAAAGTTGAGCGAGTTCATAGTTTGTTTGTAAAAGATTTGAAATAAACCTTTTGAATGACCGGTTTGTGAAATATTATTGAGAAAACGAATTTAGAAATCATTTTCTTGTCAAGTGATATGGAAACTTTGTATTTGTAACACATTATGTTCGTAAAAAAACCATGTATTTGTAAACTCTTGTATTTGTAAAGTTTGTATAACCGTCAATGCCCACCCTGACTTTGACTTCATGCCTGCATAATCCTATGCTTTGAATTTGTATAAAACATGGTATGTAATTCGTAAAACCCCGGTATGAAAGCAAACAAGGAAACAGATCAATTAATGTGTAGCTAATACATTAATATACGTGACATGGTGCAGGAAGACTCAAACCTAGCAGATTTGTACCGGGCCTCCGGCTGTAAGACATAGTTACCTCATGGTCCAACCCGCGGGCTCATGGGTGGGGCTCGCTACACCCAAATAGATCTATCACTCATGTCCCTCGGTCCTACAACGAGGATTGATGGCCTTAAGCGTGCGCCTCCCCATTCACATGATCTACTGTACTTTCCAAAGCTAACCATACCAATTGTAATTGTATGTAATCATTTTGTAACATACACTCTCTGGGTGTCCCGTTCCTCAAACGCAGACCAACCCAGTCCCATTATTATAACTAGACGATCCCATCCCTAGTCATGAAAATCATTAACGTTTCGTAAATACGCATTTGTTTTGTAAAACCGGTATATTTAGTATGAACCATTCGTAAACCATTTGAGTTCCTTGAAATCCATTCGTGACATGATTTAGAAATATGAGTTTTTGTTTATTCAAAAACCTCGTATGTTCTTGCAAAACGTGCTTTGTCTAAATATGCAATCTTTGTTTATCGAAAACTTTGTATGTTTCTGAAAAACGTGCATGTCTTTCCACCCCGAAAACATTTATAAAAATATAAAACCGTAAAAAGGTGGGGTTATGAACTCACCTGGATTTCCTTGTGCAAAGCTAGCTAAATACGACTTCATGATGTCGTTTCCAAGACGTGATTCGCTAGCGTGCATTCTACAATATTCCTAACACGGAATATCTTATAAGTTTCTAAATAAACACAGTAACTAAACTACGTGTCACCGAGCTCTACCGAATCGTTAACCAAACGATTCGACGGTAAGTTGTTAACTTAAAATAAGCGAAGAAATTATACTTGTTAGCTCGTTTAACGTCGTTAAGGACTAACAATTAATAAGTCTTTGAAAGACTTGGTTTTTGAGAAATTTCAAATATATAAATATTTATACAAAAATATAAATATCTCGTTAGAATAGTGTTAGTCGTTCCGAGAAGTCGTACGTATACGTACAAAAGTTTATACGAAAATAACATATAACAAATTCGTATCGTATATTGCGTCTTGTATATATTCGTCAAAGTATATGTAGATGCCGTTTAGGAATTAAAATAAATATAAGAAGTGATATTTATTTTACAACAGTGTCATCGAGTTGTTTGTGTTTGAAAATAAATATATATATATATATATATATATATATATATATTTTATAAATGAATACGAGTCGCTTGATGTTTGAAACAAATATAAAGCTATATTTATTTTTGTAAGAGAATTCGTTATTGATAAATATATAAACTATATTTATTTTTGTGAAAACGAATTCATGTTATTTGATCTTTGGAATAAATATAAAGACTATATTTATTTTATAAAAGAAGTGTCGTGTAGCTTGATATTCGAAATAAATATATACAATCTACATTTATTTCTATAAAATAATTGTCGAAATTTCGAAGTTTAGAATAAATATAATAACGATATTTATTGTCGTAAATAATATCTGAATCGACGTTTTTGTAATGTTGTAAAGTGTTGTGGTAAGAAGTTATATATTTGTAATCGTCTTTGTAAAGGATTATTCGAATCTGATAGCTTTGTTTTATAATAAAACGCGTTTTGTTTTTACGGATTTTCTCGAAAAACGGGCAGGGTTGCCTCTGTTTTTGGACGCCCCCGACAACACAAGTTGTCGTTATTTTTCAAAATTCAATCAAGATTCAATTACCAATATATCAATTTGCCAAATATTTCATGAAATGTAAACTATAATCATGTCGGTTCGAGCTCGTTATCACGTAGTTAATATAAACTTGTAATTAGCGTAAATAATTATTTCACGTCACAAAATTTCTTTACCAAATCTTGTGTCGAAACGCTAACTGAGTTGACCGGCTGAGTTGACCGAGTCAACCGGGTTGACCCGCTGAGTTGACTCGCTGCGTTGACTGAGTTGACCGGCAGAGTTGACCGAGTCGACTCTCCGAGTTGACCAGTTGTGACCGGTTTGACTCGGTTTGACCAAGTCAACCAGAACTGTTGACGGCACCCGCAACTTGACCCGAACCAAGCCGCTGACCCGCTGTTGACCGACCCAAAATGTTGACCCGAGCCGATCCAAAGCCCGCACCCGTGAACCATGTGAACCCGAACAATTCCGCACCCAACATAACCCGTAGTTTTGAACCAACTCGAACCTGATGAACATAGCTTCCACCTCCGCCGCTGATGCCAGCAGTGGTGTCGGCCACCACCACCACCATCAATCCTCCCCATCTGACATTCACGTCATTGCCATTATCTACTTGGAGTCATTACATCTTCAAACATCAGTAAACAAGAGAAGAGAAGAAAGAAAGAAAAAGGGAAACCCAAAGCTTACCGGAACAACCCGTCGGACCAACCGCCGTGCCGTCGCCGCCGCCTCCATGTGCGGCGGTTCTCTCCTCGTCTCTCGATTCTCTCGTTTCTCCGATCTCTCTCACTAATCGGTCTCTTTCTCCATGTTTCTCTCTCTGTTCCCGTCGGAAATCCCATTGGCTAGTCGCCGGCCGTCGCTCACGGCGCTGGAAGTGGGTTAGGGTACAAGGGTGTGGTTGTTTGTGGTTGCTCCGCCAGAGAGACGACCGGTGTTTGACCGGATTTGCTCTGGTGACCAGAGAAGTGAGAGGGAAAAGGGAGTGGGTGTCTGAGTTGTCGGCTGAGCTTGATAGGAGATGGGGGAGTGGATTTTTGTGGTGTGTCTGTGAGTATAACCGAGAGAGAGGGAGGCTGAGTTCTTTATTGTGAGTTGTTTGGAATTGTGAAGATGAATAATGGCTAGATAAGGTTAGGGTTTCTCAAACAAGAAGGTGAGGAATGAGAGCAGATGTGTTGTGAGAAATTGTGTGAGACTTATGGATCTTGTTGAGATCTTGTTGAGATCTTGTAGAGATATTGAAAAGATTTTCAAGGAAAAGATTTTCAGGGAAAAATCTTATAGAAGAGATCTTGTACAGATCTTCAAGCAAACCAAAATATTCAGTTTGGTTGTGTGTATGTATGTTTGTCTGAGGTTTTTTTTTCCCAAATGAGGGATAGGGTACACTAAGATATATATATATATATACTTAGAGTTTTAGTTAGTGGGCTTTGGGCTTGGGCCCAAGGCCCACAAACCCAATCCCCGAGTTTAAGTGACCCGTAATTTCTACGAGACCCGATATCGCAACCCAAACTCCATAAGTGTCGAAAGAATAAAATTTTAAAATTAAAAGGCGTATAATAGTGGCGTTTGTCGTGTGACGCGTTCGTTTGTCGATTACGGTAATAATCGAGAAAAAATATATCGTTTCCGTCTTTAATCCGTTTTTCGATCCGGTTTCGACTGTAGTTACTAAAATTTTATTACGGAGCTAAATACAGCGTAAAATGTAAGTTTCGAAGGTGACAGGCGTCTCCGTCGCTTTCGTTTCGTTGCCGATGCGTTTCCTGCTATGGCGTTTTTAGTTCACGTTTGCATTTTGCGATGTACGGAAGCGCAATAAATTCACAACATTAAATTCATAAATATAAAATATTCGTAGAAAATCCGTATTTGTCGGTGTTGTCAGTATTTTGTACGGTATCAGTTCGTTGTCGCGTAATATTCAGCAGATTTCCCGTAAATCACCGTTCACGCCCTGTAAAGCCGGTTAGCCGTTTCTAGGCACTCCAAAGGCCTAATTAAGTTAATTTGTGTCTTAAACACTATTTATTATCGTTCTGATGTTTGTTAATCGCGTAATTAGGAGCCGTAAATCACCGGTTGTCACACTTTCACTCAAAGTTAATATTCACTATGGTGGATGCAAGCATAAAGTTATAAAAATACTCAAGAAGATTGAAGGGTACCAGTACCTAGAGAGAGAGAAGCTCAACTTGTTAAGTTAAATACCGTTCACCGCTTTTTAGTTGCTTCTCTTGTTAAGTTTCTGAACCAACCGATATCCGAAAATTCCAACAGTTTCTTCGTAGATTCCGTCCGGTTTTCAAAGCCGGTTGATGAAACCGAAGCTGTTATTTCTGTTGTTCAGTACTTCCAAGATCTGAACCAACCGAAATCCACAAATTCCAACAAATTTCATCAGGAAGCTCAACTTGAATGGACGATATGTATCTTCTCAGGTAATCTCTGCATTAGATCGGTCATTCCTTGTGATACATGAATGTTGTATTCTTGTCTTTCAGAAGCTTTAGACCACAACAGATAATGAACGGATTATTGGCCATTATTCGACCGAGTAATCAGTTGTTTTTTTTAGTTGCTTCTCTTGTTAAGTCTCTGAACCAACCGAAATCTACAAATTCCAACAGTTTCTTAGCAGAACCGTTGGTTAATAGA
This sequence comes from Helianthus tuberosus, assembly GCA_030545235.1. Taxonomy (NCBI): domain Eukaryota; kingdom Viridiplantae; phylum Streptophyta; class Magnoliopsida; order Asterales; family Asteraceae; genus Helianthus; species Helianthus tuberosus. The sequence continues at coordinate 176,364,986 of CM060413.1, forward strand.
TTCTGAAGCTGTTATTTTAGTTATTTCTGTTGATCCAAAAATTCCAATAATGTGGGGGTGATATAGTAATTTTCAATAATTTTGGAAGGATTGTAGTTATAGAACCCGACAAACCAACAAAATCCGAATACTTCAAACATTGTAAACCCTAACTGTGTATGTGCTTGTGCTGTAGAAACCGGTGATGAATTTGTGTACACAACTGAACGTTCATTACAACTGAACGTTCATTACTGATCTGGAATTGGAGAACTGTTGTGTATCTGAATCAGGTTCTCAAACAAACACTAATAATACTTCAAACATTCTAAACCCTACCAGGAAACAAACCAACAAAATCCTGATAGTGAAAAACATCAGCAACAATTTTTTCTTTTCCTTTAATTTCGAGAACATTCTCCCTGTGTATGTGCTTTAGAAACCGGTGGTGAATTTGCGTACACAACTGAAGGTTCGGTGCGTGAAAAGTTTCTTACGAAATGTACGTGACAAAACAAGGATGTTGGGAATTAAACGCATGTACGTGACAAAACAAGGATCGTTCTAATAGATTAAAAAGAATAAACCAAATACAAAATCATCTGCTTTCTGAATCTGAATGTTAACTTTGACTCATAAACCCTTAAATCCCAACGATTCTCTAAAAAAATTTGTTTCTTTCCTTTTCATGAGGTAAAACCGGTTTCAATATCAAGGGTTGTTTTTCACCATGTGTGAGCATTGGAAGCTCAATAAACAGTCTTGCAATTACGTCTTTTCAATCAAGACCGCCTTGTTAATTTTAATGATGATTCGAAACATTCCGAATAACTAGCAAAAGAACCTGATACGTCTTCTTTGATGATTCGAAACATTCACGAACCACAATGGACTCAGACTCATACTACTCACCCTCCCCTGAGGAAAAGTTTTCCCGATGACTCAAGACAAAGCAGTTGGTTTGTGTTCATATCAGCGTTGTTTATCACCCTGTGTGAGCATTGAAAGCCCGACCACTAGCAGAAGAACCCGACACGTCTTCTACGATGATTCGAAACATTCACGAACAACAATGGACTCAGACTCAATGTTGCGAATTTGGTTTCTTCGGTACAGGCTGATGAAACCGAAGCTGTTATTTTGGTTGTTCAGTACTTTCGAGACGATTCAAATGAGTCCTATGAAACAGTGTCCTATGAAGCAAGTGGTTGTAATGACGGGACCCTTGATTTCAACGTTTCTCCTTACAACTCTCATCAAATGCCTCACCCTTCCTTTTATCGTGTAAATATTAAATAAAGAATAACACCATGCCCGTAATCCCGCGTTGATAATTTCCGTTTTATTACAGTCATACGACACGTTTTTTTGTTCTTCAATCTTTGTTACTTGTTAATGTTTAATTTTTTTCTACTTTTAGAAAGGTTTGAGCAGCTCACGACTGTAAAATGTCTCGTGTGATTGACACCTTAAATCTCTTAAATACTTTGAGAAAAAACTAATTTTCAAAGAATACGGGCCGTATAACAGTAAAAGGCCCGTATAGACGTCCGTATACATTGTATACGACCAGGCAAATTATTTACACATGGTGTATACGGGCCGTATACTGTTATACGGCCCGTATGGAATTAAAAAAACTGATAAAGTCTGCTGGCACAGACTTTGTTAGTTTTTTAAATTCTATACGGGCCGTATAACATTATACGACCCGTATACACCATATGTGAATAAGTTTTTCCCATGTGTTAATATTAGGACCCTTTTTTTATTTGAATTCAAATTTAATTCCTTCCTTGCCTGTATTCCATGTTTTAGCCTACGCATAATATTAGTTTTTTTATATCACCGATCATAAATAGAGAGAAAAGATTATAATTTAATAAATAACATAAGTAATGACGATGAATGGTTATATTCAATATGCAAGTTGCGTATTTTTATAAACTAATGACCATAATGGCCAATCAAATAAAACTTATGCAACCACGGGGCTCTAGCCCAGTGGCCACCACAGTGATGGTTCGGAAACGTGACCGTAAGGTCGCGGGTTCGATCCTGAGTGGGAGAGGGTTTACCCACATTTGTGGGGTTCCCGCTCATGGAGGGCACCGGGTTCGAATCCTACCCAGAGTAGGGTTAACTGAAATGGGGGGCTGGACCTTAGGGGGGGCTCAGGGATCGAACTCGGGCGGCGGTGGTGCAAGTCTTGGGGATTATCCGCTTTGCTAGCCAAAAAAAAAAAATAATAATAAAACTTATGCCATTAACAACTATTAATATTTTTGAGATTCTTACATATTTCCACCTTCTAACCTGTCTTATTACGTATTTCCCCAAACCATAAAATCAATTACATATTTCCCTTTTTTTTGAGAAATTACCCAATTACCCTCAAAATAACTCATCTGCGTATTGTTCATCTTCCTACGCCCAAACCCTACACACCAACGGACGTTTCTTCTTCCTACGCAACCAGGATGAACATCGTTGCTTCATCAGGTATGTTAATCGAACTTGTTCATCTTCATTCACAATCGCAACGCACATCACTGCTATCACATCTGCTTGTTCGTCTTCGTCATTCGTATAATCGTATAATCACTGCTATCACATCTGCTTGTTCATCTTCTTTATTTAAATTTACTGTAGATAAATTATGGGGGTGGCTGAAATGGATTATTGAACTTGTGGGAGTAAAAACGGATGGATTTGGGGCGGTCGGAATTGAATTCTGGCGGCCAGGCAAAATGGAATTAACATAAGTATGACGAGGAGTAGATTGATACTGCACATATGAAATGGATGGATTTTGGGTAGTAGGAACTGAATTCGGGTAGCCAGGTGGAATGGAAATAACATAAGCATGATCATTAAGATTAGAATGAATATTGTGGGCATGGGTGAATGGAATTGAATGACTATTAGGAACAAAAACAAATGGGACATTGTTAGCCATGTTGGAATTGTGCACTCCATTCCAACTTGTAATATATATGAGTTAGGAAGGGAAAATGTGTAATTGATTTTATGGTTTGGGGAAAGACGTAATAAGGCAGCTTAGGAGGGGGAAATATGTAAAAATCCCAATATTTTTTCACATGTAGTTTTTTATGTCACCGATTAACTTAACAATCATTTAATTGTGAATCAGTTAAGTTGGTCAAGTCTCGGTTAATTCATTCAGTTAAGTTGGTCAAGTCTCGGTTAATTCAGTTATTATTATTATTATTATTATTATTATTATTATTATTATTATTATTATTATTATTATTATAAATCTAGTTATGTTGCCAACCCATTAGCTATAAGGGTAAAAATAAGACAACTTTCTTGTTATTATTACTATATGTTATTATTATTATTACTCGTAGTAAAACCCGTGTGCAAACATGGGTGTTTTTAGAAAACCATACATAACACATTTTAATAGAAAGTATAGATAGGTATATAGATATTGTAATTTTTAGTTTAGTTTTTCTTTTGATTAATTAATATTAAATTAGTCATGAGTTATTCTCACCAATCTTGCATGTTGATGCATTTGAACTCTGATTTACAATTAAACGAATAATCAACGTAACAAATAATCAAAAGTAGTCACTACCTTTCATCATAAAAAGCGAGAACTACTATTTTACTTTGCCGAATGTTTATATCTGTTGGAAATCTGTTTATCAAACTTCAATACAGAAGTTATAAAACTTCAAACGAATATACTAACAAACTTAAAATCTTTACTTTGAAAAAAAAAATCAATAAAATTTGAATACAACTTAACTTTCAACAAAAAATAACTACGATCACACGATCACCTGCCTCAACAACTTTCACCAAAGCCCAATCAAGAGTCTCTTACCCAACAACATCTCCTTTGCTACATGTTGTGTCCTGGCTACATATGCTGCTGGAAACAATGTCGCAGCTGATGATCCAACAATATCTCTATAGAACAGATGATGCCAAAACCCTTCTTTATTACTGATCTTTATTTCTCATCAACATCTCCCTGATTTGTCCTTTGAATTGTAGTTCAAAGTACAGGGAGAACATGTCTTGTTCATCATCCCTTTCAAGTTGAAGGTCCAACAAATCTAGGAGATCATATGCATTCAGACCATATGCACTCTCCATTTTAAGCTTTTCAATACTACCATCTGACCTGATCAAAGTCAATTCGTGGGTGTCTGAGGATGACTTCCACTTTACTGTTTTTAGATCAGATGGTTTTCTTGGGACAAGACTTATTGAATATGAGTTTGGTGATTGTGGTCTGCTGACTAAATTTGAAACTGTTTCTCGGAGTTAAGCAGCAAGTAAGTCAGTAGTAGGGTCAATGTGGTAATCAAACAGATACTTTATTGCCTCAGTCTGTTTTTTCCTTTTTAATGTCTTAAGCATTTGTGGATAAAGCAGATGATGAGAGAAGTTTTTTTTGGAAGTATGGTGTCTGTTTAGGCATACCAGCAGTGGTTGTAGGATAGACTGGCTTTTGAGGAACATTGGGATCTTTAGCTCTGAGCTCTTCCAGTTTTTTGTAGGTCTCAACTATGTTAAGTTTAGACCATCTGGCAATAGATCTAGTTGAACCATAATCAGCGGCCACAAGCTCTGCTCTCATTCTCTTAAGCTTCAATGCCTCATCTGGATCCACTTGTTTGGCTTTCTTCTAATTTGGTGGAGTTGGCTTTCCTGAAGGGTCATTGAGCATTTTTGTGATTCTTTCAATTTCTTCACTAAGGGCATCTGATGATCAGTCTTTGAATTGAGCTCTGGTTGCTTTATATGGTTTGTGCTTCATAATGTGTTCAACATAATCATCCCTCAGTTCCTTATGAAGCTCAGGATTTATTGGCCTCTCAGAAATGGATTTACTCAGGTCCTTAGCAAAGTCTTCAAGTTTTCTGACTTTGCTAAGCTCGTGTGATAATTGACCCTGGTATTTCCTATCATCCATCCATTTTCTATCTTCTTTAGCTACCAACTCAGCCTATCTTGCTTTTAATTGCAGATACTTATCTAAGTTTTGAGGCTGCCTATAGCCATAAAGAGATGGGAAAGATCTTTTTTATTGATCCTCTATTGTGAAGAATGACTTAATTTCACCTTTAACAGTGACCAGCTCCAGAGGATATTGAGCTGCTAGGGGAATGACTAATGGTAGTGTAGTAATTAGAAGGGATGAAGGGTGGAAGTGATGAGAATAGAATGTTTTGAATGGGGGCAGATGATAAGGGGATTGGTGATTTAATCTCCTCATCATCTTCTAACACAACATGTGTTTTTCTCTTGCGTGTGGACTTGATTTGTGGTGAAGAAGAACGTTTTGGTGGTGAAGGTGGATGTGTGGGAAAACTTAGTGATGTTGGAGCTGGTTGGGTTCTTGGTGGTGTAGTGTAAATGACCATGGCAGAGGTTTGACAAACATCTGCTGAAACAACTGCTGTCTCATCAGCTGTTTGGCTAACATCTGCTGATACTTTTGATGTATCAGCATCTGTTGGGTGGATTGGTGATGATGGTATTGAAGCTTTCTTTTGCTTGTTTTGTGGTGGTTGTTGTGGAGAAGTTTTGGTTTTAGGTTCAATAGAGGATATAGATTTGGTAGGAGTAGCAGTATTTTTAGGAAGGGTGGCAATCGGTGGTCTGACTTTTCTAGTAGACCTTCTTTTTGAAGTACCAATATCTTCCTTTTTCCTCTGCTCTGCCTGTTCTTTCTTAACAAAACTGGAAGCTTTTCTTTCCTTTGTATCTTGCTTCTTCTTGTTTTCTAAAGCTATCTCTTCGACTTTCTTGTTTAAGGTCTCATCAATCCATTTTCTTTTTCCAGCCTCCGAAGCTTGTTTTGAAAATAGTAACGCCCTTTAATTGTGCATCATACCCTCTTTCAATGAACTTTGTATGAAGTTCATGTTTTTCAAAGTTGGTCTTACATGCCAAGTCGTCCAATGCAAATGTAGTGGAAATTGTAGATGGTGAAATTTGAACCGGACTTTTTCCGACTATAGATGTTATGGCAAACAGCTGTTTATTTTCAGACTGTATTTCAGCATTAGCCCAAAATTGTCGGAGTGTTTCCGTATGAACTAGAGCATCAGCAGTAAGGATTGCTTTGTATTTTGATGACGTTAAAACGTCAATTATTGAATGAAAGTTGGTATTTTTGCTGGTTTTCTTGAAGATGGGGAGGTAGCTGTGAGGGTTTTTGATGTTCAGAGCCATGATCGGAGAAGAAGGTGCTAATGGAAACTGCATTTGAGAATTTTGAATTCGAGACGACAGTGGTAAAAGCTCGGTTTGGGGTTGAAACAGGGTTTATATAGAGTGAAAAAGTGAATGTTGACATGGCAGCAGTTACAAAGATCTGATGGCTAAGATCTGTCCACGTCAGAACCTCTGTTGTGATAATGGATGACAGTTGTTTGGAGATCTCTGTTGGGCAACTGAAGAGGTTGGGAACAGTGGTAAGTCAACAATCGTTAGGATAAAAGAAGTTACGAGAACAGACGATACCTTTCAGCAGTGGATGAATTTTTAGCCAAGCAGGGGCATCACAAACAGTTGTTTTAAACAGACTTTTAAGGATTTTTGAATTTTATTTTTCAAAAATAGCTATTTTTTAATAATGGACTTTTGATTTTCTGAAGACATTTTAATGCTTTTGATTAACCAATTCAACATGATTTTTTGGGATCGAATTTAATTGACTAAGCTCTGATACCAATTGTTAGCATCTGATTTTGATTGTTGTGACAGTTAAGATGATAACAATGGAAGAAGATAAAACATAATTGGAAATATGCAGCAGAATAATAAACTTTATTTCTCATAACAATGAGAAGAATGCTTTCATCATCTTGCTTTTATAAAGATTGCAATTACAATGTTTACGTGTGCATGAGAATTACAAGCATATAAGCGGACGTCACCTAGAGAGCAACATCTAATAGCCCAACAAAGTCCCAACATCTGCTATTAGCCTAAGCACTGTTACTATGAAAATCTTTGTTGACCAGCATCTGTTGAATATCATCTGTTGTTCTTCAACATCTGTTGACCCATAGCAGACCTTTGCTTCTTCAGACTTTCTTCATCAGCAGAGGATCATTTCAAGCAGATGTTCTCTTTTGGCAGACTTTAGCTTTGACAGACCTTTATAATAGTAGATGTTGAGTCTTTGTAATTTGGAGGAGCAAATTCTTCAAAAAACTATTATTCATGATCAGATATTCTAGAATATTTTGGCTTTGCAATCATCTATTCAGCCTTAAAGCCACCTGAGGGATTTAAACCTCTGTTGACTTACCAAACATCTGTTCAGGCATAATTCAACATCAACATAATCTAAATCAAACTCAGACACAATTTCAAATCTACATCAATATCGATCTGCAACCCTCAGATGATATTCAAAACTATATAATAATATAATACTTATGCTTGCTAAAATAAGTAAAAGTAAAATGCGTCAAGAAAGATTAATATGATTAAAATTTATGACATTAAAAGATTAACTACATCGATTACTGAACTAAGAAACTTTCAAATCTAACAATAACACTCAAAAATTTAAGAATCTAACAGCAAGAATTAAGGAATTTTAGCTTCAACTCCATCGAGTGCTGAACCTCTCGATGTATATCCTTGAGCATCACCATGAACATAACGTCTCTATCACCGCACTCTATATTACAGACAACACAAAGGTCACGAACGGAAATCGAAGGCATCGCGATCAGGTTTCTGGAAGCTTGGTCTCTCGTGAACAGACCAAGGTGCAGTCCATCAAAACATCTCTCCAGCTCTTGAAGAGTAGCCCTATCCGCATATACTTGATCCTCAACTTGCTTGATAAAGCGCTGCTTTAAATTATCAGACTCTGAAGAAGTGTATGACACCATTTTAAATATTACTCAACTGATGTCAAAGAAGGATATCTTGGTAGTAAAACATGATGAAAAACAGGTGAACTGGCAATGATATTATATAGTGAAATATCTAACAGCCCAAAGGCCGGATTTAATAATCTAGGAGGGAAAAAACGTGTACATTTAATATAAACATATAACTGTACATTTACTAATCTAGGAGGCAAAAAACATGTACATTTAATATAAACATATAAATTTATATTTAAAAACACCAGCCTTTTAATGCAAAACCTTTCAAAAATAAGTTTTCATGGGAAAACAATAAAATTAAATATCAAGAAACCCAAAGGACAAATTTTAAACCTTCAAAATAAAAAACAGGTTATCATAATTACAATTAATCTCTTCTTTTACCATAAAGACGCTTTTTAAACACTTTAAAAGACTGAAGATTAGTTTGATTCAAAACATCAACAATTGTCTTTTAAAAAACTATCTCTCAAAAAACAAATCAAAACAGCAACACCAACAATACTCTAGATGACAAATAGATGCTTCTACCACTAGTCAGACACCAACGATGTTAAAACGCAATTCTCTAGATGGTCGCTCGAAGAAAAGAGAGCAGATGGAGAACTAAACAGAAAATTCGGCATCATTAATGATAACAATTACAAGAAAACCTGAAGCAGCATCGGATTGATTGATGAAGTCCTCCACTCTCCTCCATCAGATTTCAAGAACAATGTTGAAGAATTTATCACACAACTGTTAAAACAGGATCAGAAAATCTGCGACATGCTAGTGGATCCGCAAAACAAAAGAAAGAATGAAATCGCATGGAAGAAGTCGAGAGTTTATGAAATCTTAGTAAGTGTTAATTGTAGCATGTAATATTTTATGCATATTTCAGTGTTTAATCTTTCTTTGTATTTAAATTAATACTATCAATATCCATATTAACATATTCTAAAATCTAAGTGTTTATAAAAATTATCAACATTATCAACACTTGTTTCTTCATAATCAAATTAAACAAGTATAACTACAGTTAAAAAAATAAGCCACAAACCTAATATGCAACTCTCCCATCAAAGAAGATAGCACATGCAACTTTCAACGATGTTGGAACAATGATGTTGCAACAACGATGTTGAAACGTTGATGTGAGATTGGAAGCTTCGTTGGAACAACGATATTGGAACGATGATGTTGGAACTATGATGTGTAATGTTCAAACAAATATTTGTAATCAGAGATTAACCGGCTGAATCATGGGAGCTCTGCATTTGAGAGTGAGAGAGAGATTGCTCGCGGATGTGAGTGAGAGAGACGAATTGAAATTTGAATATGGATCCAGAATCATGTATGTTATATATGTATATGGTCTGAATTTTGAATTTTGACTCTGGAGCCAGAATTTTGAATTTTGAATCTGGGCAGAGGTTTTGATGGCAGAAGTTTCAATTTTGTATAGATGAATATGGGCAGAGGTTTTGATAGCATAGGTTTAAATGTATTTTAAAGTGATTTTATATATTAAGATTTATGATGCAATAATGACATAAGAAAGCCATTGTTGGACAGCCTCTATGGCTGCCACCTCAGCTTTTCTTATGTTAGCGGCATTTGCCCTTTTATAGAAAGTATAGATAACTATATGTTAATAGGGAAACAAAATGAATAGTGCCAAGCATCTCCTGGTAACTATTCATTGGTCCATGTTGTGGTGGTGAGGGCTCATTGGGCCAATGGGAGGTGATGGCCTCATCACCAAACCCTTAGCCACGTGTTGGTGATATTATCATCAACCACCAGCCAGAAAATCTCATCAACAAACATGTTCTTCTCTTTCTTTCACCATGCCACCAACATCCCATAACCACTACCACCCTCTCATACTAAAACGACTATTTTCACAATCCCCACCATCTCATATTAAAACAGCTATTAGTGGATTAACAGTGTTATGTAACAGTGTTTCTTTTTCCTCATACGAGCACACGTGTTGATCATTCAACCTTCTTTCATCCTCATCTCATCCGGTTCTTCTTTTTTATTTTTGTTACAAATCTTAGTACCGAAGCATCTATTGAGGAAAACTGTTCAGGAAATCGTTATTATTATTATTTTGATAAATCTAGTTCCATTATTTTTTTGAACCTAAAAAGGTTTTATATACTTAAATATACTATTTACTTTGAGTATACTATGCTATATTTTAATAATACACGTTTTCGTTTAAACATTTATATATTGTTGTTTATAATGGTGTGTTTAACCTAGTCACAATGGTGTGTATTGGTTGTTCAATCTTAACAATGTGTTTAAACTAGCTACAACGATGTGTTTAAATCAGTTACAATCAGTTCGTATAACATGCAACCGTGTGTATTAGTTGTCAATGTCTTTATTATACAATGCAACCCTGTGTATTAGTTTTCAATTTCTTTATAACACAATATGGTGTAAATGATATGAATATGAAAACTGAACTTGTATATGTTGAAGGTGTGTCATAACAAGAGAAGGAACCCTCTATATATAGGGAGGAAGATGGCCAAAAAGAAATAACTAATTACATGTGGGTACACCTATAATTGCATGTAAGGACATCTAGAATTGCATGCAAGGACTCTATAATTACATGTAGGGACCTCTAGTTAACAACTAGGTACCTCTACTATTTACAACTAACACTCCTCCTCAAGTTGGAGCATAGATGTAATCATGCCCAACTTGTTACATATGAAGTCTATTTGTGCCTTCCGGAGTGTTCTTGTGAAGATATCCGCTAGTTGGAATTCCGTCCTAACATGGATTGGCTAAATCGATGGAGGATCCTTTGGAGTACCGACTATCCGATCTCTGATTAGGTGACAGTCAACCTCAATGTGTTTAGTTCTCTCATGAAATACTTGATTTTTAGCCATATATATTGCTGATTGATGATCACAGTACAATCACATCAAGTCTTCAGAGATAACCCCAAGTTCTCTAAGAAGACGACAAACCCATATCATCTCTGATGTAACATCTGCCATAGCTTTGTACTCTGATTTGGCACTTGATCTGGTTATGGTATTGAAGAAACACTGGTTAATCGAACGGAATCGATTAGGCCAGGGGGTTTGAATTTGTCATAAAGGGGTTTATCTTCTCGAACAATTCTGGGGTGAGTGATCTTCTTCCTCAACGTAAACTGCAAAACAGTAAGCCGTTAGTCTCGCCACGGGGAGAAGGGAAGTTCTCTCCGTGACCACACTCTGGCGTGAGAATAAGTATGGGTTTATCAAATAAGAAGAAGTATAAATGAAGTGTGTATAACTTTGGGATTATACCTGAATTATCCTCCTATTTATAGCCGAGTGTTTGGGCGGGAAAACCTGTTATTGAAATATTGACGGAAAGTGCTAACTCCGTAAGCGGTTATTTTTTCCCTCCGTTAATCATTTAACGAATGTGAGAGCACACGGATCGCGATCTTTGATTAACGGCTGGGGTATTGCCACGTGGAAAGTAGGCAAGGGAAGATTTCTCTTCAATTCCATGCCATCATCGTGACTCTAAGGGAGCTTGGGATGACGACACATGGCCAGACGGTTATAACCGTCTGGTGATGCACGATAGAGTCTTCCAGAAGGCTACAGCTGTAATCCTGTGTGGCTTCTTACTGTGTGGCATCAGTGAAGTAAATAATATCCAAGTCTGGACATTATTTATGCGGGGGTGTTTATTAGGATTTTTATCCTTGTCCGATATGGAGATTGGCGCAAAGACTTGTTAGTTTCCTTTTGGCGCGCTGCTGCTGCTTGCTGTTTTCCTTCTAAGTTTTCTTTGTATGACCCATGCGCGGCCGCGCAAGGTCAAAAGAAAGTTAGGAATGTGAGGTTGTGGTATGGTCCCAAGTACTCGAAGCGAGGTTTTTGGGACCTTACCCCTTCAAGTCCCCCCAGTCTAGTGTTGCTCTTATACAAATAAGTGGAGCACTGGACCATGAGAGAGAGGGGTCTTTTGCTGTAGAGCTTTTGGCACGAAAGTGGAGAATCTTTTGGGAGAAGATACTCTTGTTAATCATTTTGATTTTGAAAATCTTAACTTTGGGTAGGTGGAAAGGTACAGTAATGACTGTTGACGTGTGACAGGCTGTCACTGTCAGTTGTACGTTACTGACCGTGCCTCCCACGCGCGCGTGTACTCGCGTTTATTGTTCTTCCCCACGCTCCCCTGACGCCCGAATAACTGTGCCAGCCCCAAAAAAGGTGTTGTTGCAGTTATCTAGGTTATTTATGGCGTTGAGTATATAAACCTTTTCAATTGCTCTGTTTCGTTAATTATTGCTTTCTTGAAAGCCCTTTTCTTCTTTGCCTCCTTTATCAGTTTCTCGAAGAAATTTGCAATTTCCTTCTTCTATGTCAACCAGAGACCATCACGAAGATTCTGCTGAAGAGATGGCCGTTGAACTTCCACCGTTGAAGTGGTCCAAGGAAACCTTCGATGGTTTGGTTCGAAATTTTAAATTTCCGGCAAGTTGGGATGCTCGGTACCCTGATGAGGGTCAAACGGCGGCAGATGCTCCGGCCGGCTATATTACTTTATTTTGGGACTTCTTTTCTGCAGGAAATTTCCGATTGCCGGTGACGAAGTTTTTTCTCGACATCTTGGATTATTACAAGTTTCACATCTCCCAGATGCACCCTATTGATATGGTTAGGGTTCGCCACTTTGAATTTGTGTGTCGTACAATGCATATTGAGCCGACGGTTCCTCGATTTTGAGTTTTCCATCAAATGCATTGTTCTCAGGGGTTCTATTCTTTTATGCAAAGGGCATCTGGAAAAAAGATATTGTTGCAATCCCCAAAGTCTTTTCATGACTGGAAGCAAAAATTCTTTTTTATCAAGGTTGGGGTTATTCCAATGAGGATGATTTTTAGGGGAAAAGAGGATGTTCCCACTGAGACTATTCAGACTCCTACCGATGAAAATTGGTACCAGGATTTGAAAGATGTTATGTCAATTGCCTTGCCAGAGAAGGCTCTTGTTGGTGCTAGCATGAGTTTGAACTGGCGAATGAATCGGGAAGAGAAGCCTGTGTATATGGAAGGCGACAAAAGTAAGATTTGGGCTTACTCTGTTTGCTCCCTTTTCCTGATAATTTTTTTTATATATTGAATTTTTCCTTTGCTTCTCTCCTGTTGTAGTTGTTTCTTTATATGTTGTTGCCTTTGAGCGAGAAGGTGGAAAAATGGCTACCATTCCTAAGAAACCTGATGAGGAGCTCTGGTATCATCGCATCGTGAGGAATTTTGTTCTTCCGCGAGATGATGATCTGTCTGCGCAACCGGCTTCAGATGCTGGTACTTTTTTATCATAATGCTTTTTCCTTTCTGTTTCTGCGCGTTTGAATAAGTCAGATATTTTTTTTATACTTTTCAGTTGGTGAGCTGTCTAACTTGGGCATAGGCCCTGAAAAGAAAAGACGTGCGCCTGCTACTACTTCTGCGCCGACAAAAGGTGATGTGGAGAAAACTCAACCTTCTAGAGCCAAAAATGTTGGAGGAGAGAAGAAAGGTACGCGTCGTTCTTCTAATTCCTGGTGTGATTATGTGGTGGTGTCTGACTCATTGGAGGGTCTTGCGCCTGTAGTATTGAGGAGACCCAAACTAGAACCTAGGGATACTGCTGATATTCCTCCACCAAATCCTGATGACCCTATTGATTTAGAGTCAAGTCTGGAGCGTTTGTTGAGGAAGAGGGCGGGTAAGAGGAAACAGTCTGATGCTGAGGTTGAAGGTCCGCCGAAGAAGAAAGTTCAGAGGAAGAAAATTACCAGACGAGGCAAAATTGATGCCTTTACTGTGAACCCGCTCTTTGGTAAGAGTTCTCTGTTTTCCTTTATGCATATTGTATGTTTGTAATATGTTTTTGTTTCCGCAGAAGAACCAAACTCTCCTGTCCACACAGAGCCATCATCTGTGGTTAATGAGGAGCTTCCTCCCTCTCCACCTCATGCCTCTGTTACTGAGCAGTTAGAAAATACTAAGGTCACTGAGAATGAGGCGGAGAAGAATGCTGGTGTAGAGAACCTTGAGGTTAAAAAACCAGCTGATGCTGCTGTTGATGCGAAGAGAATTACTAGCCCAGAGGTTGTGGATGTTGGTGCTGGTAATCCAAAAACTCCTAAAGTTGTTGCCCAAGACGCGGAGAGAGGGAAATCCGCTCAAGAGATCCCTGTAACAACGTCTCCTGTTATGGCTTCTTGCTTTATGCCTAATAATTTTGAAAAGGTCTCTGCCGAGGACCAAGGTTTGTTTTTTGATTTTGATAAGAATTCTCCAATCCACCCGGATGAGACTCTGGGGGAATATTATTATAGAACCTACTCGGAGAAGAATGCCTCTGAGGTTCATGTTCCTGTTTGGAATTTGAGAAAAGGTGACACCTTTCAGACTGGCGTGTATGCCGAGACTGGTTACAGGGGAGCTTTCCGCCTGGGGAGATTAAGTTTCAAGAGGGATGCCTTCATGATCAGACCTATCATGCCTATCTTCAAGAAGCTGCTACTTATACATCTACTACGCACCACATAGTGCGCGAGTGGCATAGTATGCACAAGGAGTAGGCTGCTTTTAAGGCATCCAAGAAAAAGCTGCGGAGGATGAGGCCCGAGCTGCCCAGTTGCTGGCTAAACTAGAAGCTGACCCGGCCAAGTTTGAGAGCGACCGAAAAACTGAAGAATTGTCTGTTGCGGGTTGGAAGAGAAAGGCGGAAGCTGAAGCTGCCCTTCTTTCCAAGGAGCGTAAAAACTGGAAAAAGATCTGTGAGAAGGATAATGCTGAGAAGATGGGTCTTTGCAATGTTATCAATAATCTCAAGGCTGAGGTTGAGAAGTTGAAGAAACAAGATGCGGAGATCGAGAAATTGAAGAAGGAAAAAGCTGATGCTGAAGCTGCGCGGGATGAAGCGCGTTCTCACAGGGAAAGGAGCGAACAACGAGAGGTACATACCTGCGCTACTCTTGCTCTTAGAGATAAGGAGATAGAAGAACTTATTGATTTGCTATCTGAGCAGGAACAACTCAAGAAAGATCTAGAGCTTGCGCATACTGAGAAGGCTGAAACTTCCCGCCGTCTTGCTGAAACCGAAGAAAAGTTCGAAACTTCCGAGACTGCGCGGGCAACGGCGGAGAGTGAGCTCGAGCCTTTGAAAAATGATTTGTGATGGATGAAAGAACGCGGGATTGCAAGTGTAAGTCTTTTCTTCCTTTTCGTAACTCCTTGGAGCTGCTTGCGCTTTTCCTTATTTGTTTTCCTTGTTTTTATAGGTTGCTGAATCAGTGCTGAATTCTGAAGAACTAGACAAAACCATTGCGCGCTTGCTGGTTGCTGCGTGAAATGATGGATACGCCCAGGGATATGCGGAATGCTCGCACCATGTGGTTAACTCTTTGAAGGTTGACTGGGATACTAGCAAATCCGCTACTCATGGTGTTAATACCGATGCCGCCCTTGCTACTGCGAAGACAGAATTCAACAACTTACGGCTCCCTGTTATGGATCTTATAAATGTTGCATTGCAGTCTGAAGACCCTGTAGCACAATTGAAAGAAATCTTCCCAGATGGAGAAAATGAAGATGAAGACCTAGCGTAGGTTTTCTTTTGTGGTTGTATGAACAAATTAGTTTGTAGGTTTTGGGATGTGGATCCCTGTTTTGTTAATGCGCTGTCGCGCAAGTAACTTTAATTAATACACTGTCGTGTAGGTTTATAATTTTTAAGGCGCGAGGTGCGCCGGTACTAGTATGATATGTGTTTTAGCTTACAATATTTTGCATGAGTACAATTGCTTTGATTAGGTAAGGCGAATAAAGGTGGTATAAAGCTCATGTGTGAACGTAAGGTCGTGCGCGATGTGTGTAATCGCTGACCGCTCATGAGACTTGTATTGTGTCTACCATAATGTTTTTGCGCTTACCAAAAGGAATTGCATGCACTTTGTAACAAACACAAAAATAATAGGAACTTTGTTTTTGATTCATGGATAGGGCGCAGAGGCCGTAGAAAGTCTATTTTAGGATAATTACATGAGACTTAACTTATACTATAGTCCTTGCGGTGAATTGATAAGCTACAAAGCTTGACCAACCTGCTAGGAGACTATAGAATGCTGCTTAGTTCTTAGCCTTTTTACTCGGGCCCTCCTCGCCGCGAGTAATTTGTTTTATCTCTTTTCGCACATTCTACAACAGGTGAGTGAGCTCACCGCTCTTGAGCGCTTTCTCGATTTCAGTGCGGAGGGAGATACAGTTGTTGGTAGTGTGACCGTTGTCTTTGTGATATTCACAGTATTGACTTGGGTCTTGGCCGCGCTTATTTTTCATTGGTGGAGGTGCTTTGAACTGGTAGCTTCCGTGCTTAATACCTCCGCTGGGGTTTTGGTCAGAGGAGTCCACTGCCTCTCTCTGTTTTCTTGTTTTGTCTCTCTTTGCGCAGTAAGCTTGTTGATGGTAGCTCGCGCATCTTCATATGAATAATTTCCAGAACTCGAGTCACGCCAATTCTTCTTAAACTTTTTTCCGCTGCTCGGGCCTAAGTCTGTTGGGCGATTGTGACGTGGTGGTGGTCTGTTGGTGCTGAGGTTTTTCTCCGTCTGGGCGTATACTTTGGCTGCCGCCATCAGCTTCTCCCAGCTTTTTGGTAACCCCTCCGTTCCGGACAAGACCTTGATCATGTCGTCACATCGGATGGCATACTTAAACTGTGCTCTGATCAGGTGCTCATGAACATCTCCTATTTCGAGCACTTCTTTGTTGTAGCGCGTAATAAAATCTTCTAAGCTCTCGTCGTCGCGTCGCCTGATATTCATGACATCTGAGGTATCTCGGATAGACCTCCTCTGTTGACTGAAATGTACCAAAATTTTTTCTCGCAGGTCTACCCATGATGTTATCTTCCCAACAGGCAGGTTATCGAACCATAGCCGCGCGGCACCTGTGAGAGTCTGGATGAATAAATGACACCACATTGGTAGGGTCCATCCCCCTACCAAACCTGCACTAGTGAAGACCCGAAGATGGTCATATGGGTCTGTCATGCCATTAAACTTGCCAACATTGGATGGGAGTTTTGCTTTCTCCAAAGGAGCCAAAGCGATTTTGCTGATGAATTTGGAATTTTCTGCTGCCTCCGCCGGGCGGTAGATTAAATTGTAATCGTGTTCTGCTTCTGGATTATAAACCGCGCGGGGTTTACAACTCTTGTAATTCGGCTGCAACCGATTGAACACACTTGTACTGTCTCCTTCGTGATATGTTATGTCGTACTCGTTGGTGTGGGTGTCCCTCCTCTGGTAAGAGTGTGGGCTTAACCTGGAGTAAACCGATTGCCTTCGGTGGGAATGTTGTTCATCACGAGAGTCTCTTCGTTGGGTTTCGGAGCGAGTATGCTCGTATCTCGTAGGAGATCTGGAATAGACTTCGGTATCTTCCACATCTACCCTTGATGGTGTATTGTGATGAGATGCGCGTGGTGCTGATGGTGCTCTTGCACGAGACGCAGGTTTCCGTGACTGAGTAGGAGCAGCAGTTTGTGCACACATTTGTGCATACATAGCATTTATCGCCCCTTGGGATCTAACATACCATGAAATAGGTGTTTCTCCAGGAGGCAGGATTGAACTTATTGGTACCTCAGGTAATACTCCCAGGGTGACAGGGTCATTTGGTTGGTCATCAATGTATTGCATCTCATTTTCATCAGAAACTTCTTCCACAAGCCCATCAACTTGGGTATTGTGTGCTGTGTTTGGCAGAGGGCCAGATTGACGATTTGTCGGAGTTTCTTCCATTGAAAAACAGAGGTGAGAAATGAATGAATCGAAACGAGAAGATGCAAGTAAAAATTGAGAAATCGGTGGGCGCCAATGAAGAAACACTGGTTAATTGACCGGAATTGATAAGGCCAGGGGTTTGAATCTGTCATAAAGGGGTTTATCTTCTCGAACAATTATGGGGTGAGTGATCTTCTTCCTCAACGTAAACTGCAAAACAGTAAGTTGTTAGTCTCGCCACGGGGAGAAGGGAGGTTCTCTTCGTGACCACACTCCGGCGTGAGAATAAGTATGGGTTTATCGAAGAAGAATAAGTATAAATGAAGTGTGTGTATCTTGGGGATTAAATCTGAATTATCCTCCTATTTATAGCCGAGTGTTTGGGCGGGAAAACCTGTTATTGAAATATTGACGGAAAGTGCTAACTCCGTAAGCGGTTATTTTTTCCCTCCGTTAATCATTTAACGAATGTGAGAGCACACGGATCGCGGTCTTTGATCAACGGCTGGGGTATTACCACGTGGAAAGTGGGCAAGGTAAGATTTCTCTTCAATTCCATGCCATCATCGTGACTCTAAGGGAGCTTGGGATGACGACACGTGGCCAGACGGTTATAACCGTCTGGTGATGCACGATAGAGTCTTCCAGAAGGCTACAGCTGTAATCCTGTGTGGCATCAGTGAAGTAAATAATATCCAAGTCTGGACATTATTTATACGGGGGTGTTTATTAGGATTTTTATCCTTGTCCGATATGGAGATTGGCGCAAAGACTTGTTACTTTCCTTTTGGCGCGCTGGTGCTGCTTGCTGTTTTCCTTCTAAGTTTTCTTTGTATGACCCATGCGCGGCCGCGCAAGGTCAAAAGAAAGTTAGGAATGTGAGGTTGTGGTATGGTCCCAAGTACTCGAAGCGAGGTTTTTGGGACCTTACCCCTTCAAGTCCCCCCAGTCTAGTGTTACTCTTATGCAAATAAATGGAGCACTGGACTATGAGAGAGAGGGGTCTTTTGCTGTAGAGCTTTTGGTGTGAAAGTGGAGAATCTTTTGGGAGAAGATACTCTTGTTAATCATTTTGATTTTGAAAATCTTGACTTTGGGTAGGTGGAAAGGTACAGTAATGACTGTTGACGTGTGACAGGCTGTCACTGTCAGTTGTACGTTACTGACCGTGCCTCCCACGCGCGCATGTACTTGCGTTTATTGTTCTTCCCCACGCGCCCCTGACGCCTGAATAACTATGCCAGCCCCAAAAAAGGCGTTGTTGCAGTTATCTAGGTTATTTATGGCGGTGAGTATATAAACCTTTTCAATTGCTCTGTTTCGTTAATTATTGCTTTCTTGAAAGCCCTTTTCTTCTTCGCCTCCTTTATCAGTTTCTCGAAGAAATTTGCAATTTCCTTCTTCTATGTCAGCCGGAGACCATCACGAAGATTCTGCTGAAGAGATGGCCGTTGAACTTCCACCGTTGAAGTGGTCCAAAGAAACCTTCGATGGTTTGGTTCGAAATTTTAAATTTCTGGCGAGTTGGGATGCCCGGTACCCTGATGAGGGTCAAACGGCGGCAGATGCTCCGGCCGGCTATGTTACTTTATTTTGGGACTTCTTTTCTGCAGGAAATTTCCGATTGCCGGTGACGAAGTTTTTTCTCGACATCTTGGATTATTACAAGTTTCACATCTCCCAGATGCACCCTATTGGTATGGTTAGGGTTCGCCACTTTGAATTTGTGTGTCATACAATGCATATTGAGCCGACGGTTCCTCGATTTCGAGTTTTCCATCAAATGCATTGTTCTCAGGGGTTCTATTCTTTTATGTGAAATTGGTAAAATAACTAGTTATGAAACTTGATTTTCAGATTTTATAAAAGTCATGCTCATTAGGTGTTTGATACAATGCCTAAGAGAAGATAAAATGTGGAAAAATCGGACAAAAAACGCATGTTTGATTAATATGACGAATATTGCGTAATGAGTCATAAAAAGAGTTCTAAACGTTTATGATTGAACTCTATAGGCAAGGAAACCGGGACGTTAAGCGGACAAGCCGGTGGCGATACACGTTTGAAATGAGCGCGTTGAAGGTATGTAACCTTGGTTTCGTTACATTAAGTTTGGTTTGAATTTTATTTGCTTGAATTTGTGTTATGAGAAAATGTAGCATTTGTAGAAGTGACGAAGTTCACTATATAGTTAAAGCGGGTCAAAAAATTAGTTAAGGTATGTTTGGTTGTCATTGAAATGGTGGATACCATTAGACAACCAAATGGGTCAAACAAAGGTTGATTTGGTAGTATAGAAGTGACTTGAACGTCACATGATGATTATGGATCATGAGAGTGTAAAACCATGGAATGGTAATGATACGCCAAAGATCACAAACCCAGGGAATGGGTAAGTATGTCTAGAGGTCATAAATTATAAGTAGTAAAAGTGTATTACAAAACTAAACGGGTCGGATAAATAAAAAGGGAACTTATAGGCTTTCAGTCCGTAAATTGAACTTTTTAGCATAAAAAGATGATAAACATGTTTGTATTTAAATTACGAACACGTAGGAAAAAGAATCATGTAAAACGGATCAGTAGAATGAAAGTTATGGCAGATTCAAGTTAGATTTTTGATTAAAATTGCAGCTGGGCGATTTCAGCTCAAAAGCTGGAACCCTTCTGTGAAAAAGAGGCCGTCGCACCCCGCGACGGAGATCCTTAAATCTGTCGCAGGCCGCGACAGACTGCAGAATTGGAATTTTTACTTATTTCGTTCATTTTGCAATTTGGACTTGTTTAAACAGATTAAATGATCATCAAAACTAACTTTATTGTTGGTTTTGATATATTTGATGTAGGTGGCATTCCGTCTGGCGATCAAGCATAAGTTATGAACCGCACACGATACTTTTGAAGCTTCCGCGAATGATGTTTGTTTAGTAATTTGTTTTAGAAACATGTAAACTCTTAGATGTTTAAAACTAGTATGGTGATGTAACTTAAACAACTTAGTTTCTTTCAACGTTAGCTCTTCAAAGCTTTTGAATGGTCGCAAAAAATATATATATAAAAACACGTATTTTCATAAAAATGTGTTTTATTTGGGATGGGTGTTACAAGTTGGTAATCAGAGCTAAGGTTGTTAACAAAGTGTGTTTGGTTCGAAGCTTGATCAAACATCCGGTAAGAATTAGTCGTTTAGTAGATTTTATTAGATTACTAGAAAAAGGAATTCGAGTTGATGTGCATGGGAAGAGTGTGTTAACACACTCAAACCCGGAAAATGCACTAAACATGAATGGTTTAAGCAAGTGGGGAACTTGGTTAAACCAAAACGAATGATGCATATGTTATAAAATGAAATGTTTTATAATGAGTATAAACATTTCAGATTCAAAATGGACGATGAAGGAAACGATGATACGGTGTCGGTAGTCACCGAACAAATGAGGGGAGTGATTGCCAAAGAAGTAGGAAAGGCAATCGAGAATAGTCTATATGGTTTTATAGACAAGATTCAAAGCACGGTGCTTAATGTGGTGGAGGAACAGATCCAAAGGTTGGAGGATAATGCCAACCAAGTTAAGCAAAAGACGGGAGAACGAAAAGCTTGTCCGTAAAATAAATCCATGGCTTGTAAGCCTCCAATATACAATGGGGAGGTAGTCCCGATAATATGTCAACGATGGTTGAGTGACATGGAGGGGGTGTTCGAAAGGACCCACTGTGATGTAAGCGACTTCGTAGCTTACGGTACGGGTCAGTTAAGGGGTCAAGCCAAGGATTGGTGGGATAACATGAAGAAAGAGATCGGGATCGAAGCGGCGAAGGCTATGACGTGGGATGAGTTTAAGGCACCGTTCCTTAAGCATCACAGTCCCAAGGCGGTGATTAACAGAATCAAGGGGCAATTCATCCAACTGAGACAGAGGGGTGAATCAATTGACAAGATCACGGGTATTTTCCTAGATAAGCTGAGATTCTGTGATGAGTTAGTGATGACCGAGGAGCACTGAATATCGGGAGTTCATGACTCCCTCGAAGTACGAGACTTTCACTGAGATCATTAACACCGCTCGGGAATGAGAGATTGAACTGAAGAAGCAAATTGAGAGGGGTGAACGAAGGGCGCATGATGTTAACCCAAGCCCTACAAAGATGGCAAGAACAACCGAGTCGCAAGAAAGTCTGACGTGAAAGGCGGGTCACCGAGCTGTAAAGTGTGTGGAAAAGGACATAAGGGCGAGTGTCGCTTCAAGGATAAACCATGCCCTATATGTGGAAAGACGGGGCATACGACTTCACTGTGCCCGGGAAAAGTTCCGGTTTTCTACAAGTGTTACCAACCGCGCCACAAGAAATCCGAGTGCTCGGACTTGGTCGGAAAGAAAGATAGCAAAGAATCGCTAACAGAAACTCAAAAGGCGATGGCTAGATCTTTCCAACTAACCACGGCTGAAGCGAAGATAGAACCCGATGTGGTCTCAGGTATATTCGCAATAAACTCAATTCTTGCACGTGTGTTATTTGATACGGGTGTGAATAAATCCTTTATTTCACATGGATTTATTCGACATCCTTCATTTCTATTAACAAAATTACCTATGCCCTTAGAAGTTGAAATAGGAGATAACAAGAGCTTTATAGTGTGCGATGTATGTCAAAACTGCAAATTGAGTATCGATGGCGAAGAATACTCAATAGACTTATTCCCGATGTCGATGGGAGAATTCCAAGTGGTTGTCGGGATGGATTGGTTATCCCGACATCACGCGAAAGTCATGTGTTTCCGTAAGGAGATAAAACTAACATCTCCGAGCGGGAAGCATGTTACTATCTATGGCGAGAAAGGAGGTAATCCCGTGATATGCTCGATGTTAAAAGCTCACAAGCTTATGAGGCGTGTATGTAGATCGTTCATGATATACGCAAGTGAACCGGAGAAAGAATCGCCGAAAGTTGGAGATGTACCGGTGGTGCGAGACTATAAAGATGTGTTTCCGGAAGATTTACCAGGAATACCACCTGAACGGGAAGTAGAATTCGGAATCGAATTGGTTCCGGGCGCAAAACCCATAGCTAAGGCACCGTATCGACTCGTGCCATCGGAGCTACAAGAGTTGATGTCTCAGATTCAGGATTTGCTCGACAAAGGGTTTATAAGGCCGAGTGTATCTCCGTGGGGTGCACCGGTATTGTTCGTAAAGAAGAAGGACGAGAGTATGCGAATGTGTGTCGATTACCGGGAGTTAAACAATTTCACGGTGAAAAATCGATACCCGCTCCCGAGAATTGACGATTTATTTGACCATCTACAAGGCGCAACTTGGCTTTTGAAAATTGACCTTAGATCGGGATACCATCAACTAAGGGTCAAGGAAGGATGTACCGAAAACGGCCTTTCGTACACGATACGGGCATTACGAGTTCCTCGTGATGTCCTTTGGGTTGACAAATGCACCCGCGGCTTTCATGGACCTCATAAACCGGGTTTGCAAACCAATGTTGGATAAGTCGGTAATTGTGTTTATCGATGACATTTTTGTATATTCGAAGAGTGAAGCTAATCACGCGCATCATCTACACGAAGTATTAGAGACACTCAGAAGAGAAAAGCTATATGCAAAGTTTTCAAAATGTGCCTTCTGGTTATGGGAGGTGCAATTCCTCAGGCACATTATCAGTGCCGACGGTGTGTTGGTCGATCCGTTGAAAATAGAAGCCGTGACAAGATGGAATCCTCCGAAAAATCCCTCGGAAATTAGAAGCTTCTTAGGGCTTGCGGGATATTATAGGAGATTCATACAAGATTTCTCCAAGATTGCTATGCCATTGACGAAGCTAACTCGCAAGGAGGAGAAATTTATATGGGGCATTGAACAAGAGAAAGCGTTCCAGACGCTCAAGGAGAAGTTAACTCACGCTCCGGTGCTAACATTGCTGGACGAAGTTGACGATATGGTGCTTTACTCAGATGCGTCACATTCGGGGCTTGGATGAGTTTTAATGCAAAGAGGCAAGGTTATAGCCTATGCTTCAAGGCAACTGAAGACTCACGAGAAGAAATACCCTACGCACGATCTTGAATTAGCAGCAGTGTTATTTGCTCTAAAAATATGGAGGCATTATTTATACGGAGTGAAGTGCGCTATATTCACCGACCACACGAGTTTGAAGTACTTCTTCGATCAGAAGGAGTTGAATATGAGACAGAGGCGGTGGTTGGAAACAGTGAAAGATTATGACTGCTAAATACATTACCATCCCGGGAAAGCCAACGTAGTGGCGGATGCTTTAAGCAGGAAGACAGACTATGCTCCAATACGGGTACGATCGATGCAGCTCATTGTGACCTCGGGTTTACTCGAACGAATCCGGGAAGCACAAGTTGATGAAACAAAAGAAGAGAATTGGAAGAAAGAAAGAATAGTTGGCCAACTAAAAGAGTTAACAGATAATAACAATGGGTTGAAAACCCAATTCAGTAGAACATCGGTTCCTAGCTCGTGTGGAGTTAAAAAGCTTCTACTTGACGAAGCTCACAAAACCCGTTATTCCATTAATCCAGGGGCAACCAAGATGTACAACGACTTGAAAAAAAATTACTGGTGGCCCAGAATGAAAAGAGATGTGGTTAAGTATGTGGAGAAATGCTTGACGTGTCAACAAGTCAAGGCGGAACACCAAAGACCCTATGGTAAACTTCAACCATTGGATATTCTGGAAATGGGAACACATCACCATGGACCTATTGACCAAACTACCGAAGACGAACCGAGGATTTGACGCCATATGGGTAGTTGTAGATATACTGACGAAAAGTGCTCACTTTATTCCGATACGTGAGACTTATACGTCAGAAAAGATGTCAGAAGTGTATACTAATGAAAAAGTGGCACGCCACGGGGTACCGGTATCCATTGTGTCCGATAGGGATACCCGGTTTACTTCAAACTTCTGGCGAGACTTCCAAGAGCAAATGGGGACGAAACTGTTCATTAGCACCGCGTACCATCCTCAAACGGATGGACAGAGCGAAAGAACGATAAAAACATTGGAAGACATGCTACGGGCGTGTATCATCGATTTCAGGGGTAGTTAGGAGGTTTACTTACCGTTAGCCGAATTCTCATATAACAACAGTTACCATGCGAGCATCGACATGGCACCGTACGAGATGCTTTATGGTAGAAAGTGTAGAACCCCGGTGTGTTGGGGTGAGGTGGGTCCGCGTGAACTCGCCCATAAAGATATAGTTCGAGCCTCTAACGAGAAAATTGATATGGTTCGAGCTCATTTGAAAGCGGCTCAAGATAGACAAAAATCATATGCTGACAAGAGACGAAGACCGATCAAATTTTAGGTTGGTGATAGAGTTATGCTTAAAGTATCCCCGTGGAAAGGTATTATCCGGTTTAGAAAAAGAGGAAAGTTAAGCCCGAGGTTTATTGGGCCATTTAAAATCATCGAACAGGTAGGTAAGGTAGCATATCGCCTTGAACTACCGGAAGAACTGAGCGGAATCCACAACACGTTCTACGTGTCACAACTCCGAAAGTGTTTAGCCGAAGAAACGGCTTGTATCCACTACGATGACATCGAAGTGGACAATAGCCTTAATTATACGGTGAAGCTGATTGGGATTCTATATCGAAAGGTAAAAAGTTTACGGAACAAGAAAATTGATCAAGCGAAGGTCAAGTGGGAGCATAGGAAGGGTTCGGATACTACATGGGAATCTGAAGAGGAGATGCAACGTCTCTACCCAACATTAGTCAGTACGTATTCAGGTTTCGAGGACGAAACCCTTTTAAGGGGGGTGGACTTGTAACACCCCGAAAAAATATAAATCTTTTATTATAAATTTAATGTCGGTAATGAACAAGACAATGTAACTAGGAATAAATAACCTTGTTAAATTCTAAGTCTTGTAGTAATAGGGAAAAACATGGTTAAAAACCCTTTATTAGAACTTAGATAAAGATAAGGGACCAAAGTGGAACAAGTGCAAACTAATTTTATTAAAACACCAAAACACACACTTTGTGTGTGTTCTGGTTGAGTTCTTCACAGGAGCCAAAGGGGAGCTCTAGCTCAAACCCTAGTTGTGAAAATTCCTTCAAATTACGAAGGCAAATCAGTTCCAAATCGAAATCTAAACACAGAATAGTGATCACATTCGTGAAAGGATCATAAGGTATGCCTAATTTTTCTATTTAGTTTCACCTTGAGTTCTAGGTGAAAACATGAAATCGAAATTTTAGCTTACATGATCAAAGTTTGAATGAAATTAGGAATGAATTTATGTCTAGGAGTAAACCCTAGTCATTTGCTTGTTGAATTAATGTTTATAATTGTGAATTCATGATCACCCGATTATGTGCTTAATGGGTTTTCTAGAAACATGATAAACCCTAGAATCATAATGGTTAAATTTGAGTTGATAGAACTCCATGAAGTTAGATTTGATATTTAAGTGTTGATTAGACACTAAAATTGGAAAAAAAATGTGAAATTGGTAAAATAACTAGTTATGAAAGTTGATTTTCAGATTTTATAAAAGTCATGCTCATTAGGTGTTTGATACAATGCCTAAGAGAAGATAAAATGTTGAAAAATCGGACAAAAACGCATGTTTGATTAATATGACGAATATTGCGTAATGAGTCATAAAAAGAGTTCTAAACGTTTATGGTTGAACTCTATAGGCAAGGAAACCGGGATGTCAACCGGACAAGCTGGTGGCGATACGCGTTTGAAAGGAGCGCTTTGAAGGTATGTAACCTTGGTTTCGTTACATTAAGTTTGGTTTGAATTTTATTTGCTTGAATTTGTGTTATGAGAAAATGTAGCATTTGTAGAAGTGACGAAGTTCACTATATAGTTAAAACGGGTCAAAAGATTAGTTAAGGTATGTTTGGTTGTCATTAAAATGGTGGATACCATTAGACAACCAAATGGGTCAAACAAAGGTTGATTTGGTAGTATAGAAGTGACTTGAACGTCACATGATGATTATGGATCATGAGAGCGTAAAACCATGGAATGGTAATGATACGCCAAAGATCACAAACCCAGGGAATGGGTATGTATGTCTAGAGGTCCTAAATTGTAAGTAGTAAAAGTGTAGTACAAAACTAAACGGGTCGGATAAATAAAAAGGGAACTTATAGGCTTTCAGTCCGTAAATCGAACTTTTTAGCATTAAAAGATGACAAACGTGTTTGTATTTAAATTACGAACGCGTAGGAAATAGAATCACGTAAAACGGACCAGTAGAATGAAAGTTATGGCAGATTCAAGTTAGATTTTTGATTAAAATTGGAGCTGGGCGATTTCAGCTCAAAAGCTGGAACCCTTCTGTGAAAAAGAGGCCGCCGCGCCCCGCGACGGAGATCCTTAAATCTGTCGCGCCTCGCCACGGCTTGTGGCGGCCCGCGAGGGCTAAGACTAAATCTGTCGCGGGCCGCGACAGACTGTAGAATTGGAATTTTTACTTATTTTGTTCATTTTGCAATTTGGACTTGTTTAAACAGATTAAATGATCATCAAAACTAACTTTATTGTTGGTTTTGATATAGTTGATGTAGGTGGCATTCCGGATGGCGATCAAGCATAAGTTATGAACCGAACACGATATTTTTAAAGCTTCCGCAAATGATGTTTGTTTTGTCGTGTGTTCTAGAAACATGTAAACTCTTAGATGTTTAAAACTAGTATGGTGATGTAACTTAAACAACTTAGTTTCTTTCAACGTTAACTCTTCAAAGCTTTTGAATGGTCGCAAAATATATATATAAAAACGCGTATTTTGCATACAAATGGGTTTTATTTGGGATGGGTGTTACATTCGTCCAACTCAATTTTCTATGAAGGCACCCACACGACAATGACCTTGATCAGAATATAAGATCCCTAGGCCTGGTGTGGTCTTGATATATCTTAAGACATGGAGAGCAGCATCCCAGTTTCCTGTGTACTGAGTGGCCATGAACTGACTTAGGACACTAATGAAAAAGGAGATATCTGGTCGGGTGACAGTTAAGTAGTTAAGTTTTCCGACCAATCGTCTTCCCATAACACTTGAAAACCGACCAAACCATGCTTTGGCAGATTGTTTAAGGCCATGTAGAGAACGACGTAGTTTGCATACTTTGGATGCCTCCTCCTCAACAATGAACCCTTTTGGATGCTCCATATAAACCTCCTCCTCAAGAACACCATTAAGAAAGGCGTTCTTGACATCAAGCTGGTGGAGCGGCCAATGATGAATGGCAGCAAGAGCAATACAAATACGCACAGAGGGCATCTTGGCAACTGGGGAGAAAGTCTCGTCATAATCAATACCATAAGGCTGGGAGTAACCCTTGGCGACCAAACGAGCTTTTAGACGATGCAGAGAACCATCAGCATTAAGTTTAACAGTGAAAACCCAGTGACAACCAACAACACGCTTACCAGGAGGAAGTGATTTAAGATCCCATGTATGATTACTCCTTAAAGCCCCAATTTCTTCTTCTTCTTCTTCTTCCATAACTTGACGCCATCCTGGGTGAGCAAGAGTTGTCATCACATTTTTGGGAATCGGATAGGAATCAAAGGAAGTGGTGAAGGCATGAGATTCTGTAGACAGGTGAGCGTAAGCGACATAGTCCTGGATGGGATAATGGGTGGTGTGTCTAGGTTCCTTTCGGAAGGCAATAGGTATATCAGGATACAGTGCACCTGGAGGATCATAGGTAGCGATTTCTAGTAATGGAGAGATGGGAGTGTCAGGTGGTGGAACTGTGGACGTACCAGATGTAGAGGCAGGTTCTTGTCACACCCCGATTTTCGGTGGGCCTGGACGGGTTTAGTTGTGACAGTTGGGTAGCAGTTATCACACTTACTTAATAATAATGCAACGGAAGTATTAAGAGTAAAAATATAATTATAACATTGTGTTTAATATTCAAATACAAAGATGTTCAAATAACAGCCCACAGACGGATCGAAGTAAACGAAGCTTAGACATCATAGGCCTTAAGCTAGGAGTTGGAAATTCCAATGCTTTTATCATAGCCGACCCGGATTCACTGCCTAATAGTCAAGGTTCAGTATCTATAGTTTAGTGTTTTGAAAATAAGTCAACTATTAACTGACTTGTTTTTGAAAATAGTTTTTCAAAAATGATTTTATACATAGTGAAAACCCGTAAGTAATCATTTAATATTTTGTGGGATTTAGTCTTGTCACCAGATTTACATATTTGTCATACAATGGGAACCATATATCAAAACTGGTCATTTTCAGTGCTATAATGATTAAGTTACACACCAAAGTTGAATAACGTGTCTTACAGTCGGTATGCCTACCCCGACAGGTTATTCTGTATGGACATAATAGTTCATGAGCCGGGACACCCGGACACGATACCAATAACCCCCAATTGTTTCAGTTATCAAATATAACGGATTAAACCGGGTTCTTACATTGATGAGCAATCATAGGCGGCTCACTTATGTAATACCCGCTCCAAGTGGCGTATTCGCCATACCCCAAGTTTTCAAAAAAAAAGAAAAAAGTTAAGAGTATTTACCTTTTAGCTAGCTTCCAACCGTTACCAGTTTTCAAATATAGTAAAAGCCGTAAAGAAAAAATATTAAACTCAAGTCCGATTATCTGGGGGTTTCTATAGTCCGGAATGAATAGATTTAGCTATCTGTTAGAATGTATACGGGTCATAGGTTAGTTCCTTTGACACGACCCGTTACGTAAGAATAAGATTGATCACTAGATTAAGCGTAGGTTGTTTAGGACGTGGTTTATACCTATCCGAGTGTAACGACATGTTGGATAAAGGTAATTTAAACCAACATTTTGGAATGATTAAAAATGATTTACAACTAATAGTATTTATTTGTAAAAAAGCTATTCTTTATATAAAATAATTAAATAGGTCATTGTCAACTAGCTTGTTGGGTAAATCCAAATAAGTGTGAACACTTTTAAACAACCAGAGATTATAATAATTAAATAGGTTATGTCATTACGTTAGACTGAGCGGTATGGGGCCGGCTTAGGCCCGGCGCCGGTCCCCCACACCGCCCCCCTCCCTTCCGTTCCGTCGTCCCCGGCTCTCCACAGCCGAAGTCGCCGGGCCTCTCTCCTTCTCTCACATATACCTATACATACATACATGGCGGTGACGTGGCGGTGACGTGGCGGTGACGTGGCGGCTCATCCTCCACCCCCTAGGTCCATCACCCTCAAGCCCTTCCTACGTGGCGGTGACGTGCCGGCCCATCTTCTTGAGGATGGGGCTCTCCATACCCTCTAGTCTTAGGGAAAATGTATCTTATTTTAATAATTCTTATTAAACTATACATTATATTGCTTTTCAAAAAAAAAAAAAAAAAAAACTATACATTATATGATTATAATTAACATTAAATACGTCACCTATTTTTTTATTTGAATTCAAATTTACTTCCTCCCTTGCCTATATGCCATGTTTTAGCCTACGGATAATATTAGTTTTTTTGTCAAGTTGTCAACGATCATACCCAGTTCGGTACCGGTACCGAATATACCTAGTTCGGTACCGGTACCGGTTCAGTACCGGTACGGTATTTGAGGGTAAAAACCGGTACCGTATCGAACCAGTATCGAAAATGTCAAAAGTCGGTACCGAATCGGTACCAAAAAAGTACCCGGTTCGGTAAATTCGGTACCGGTAATTTGCTCATCCCTAGTCGTGGATGCTTTACTGCAGAAAAAAAGAGGCGTGGTGGATGTGTTACTGCAGAAAAAAAGGAGAAGAGAGAAGTGAGAGAAGAGGGGGGTGGGATGAGGGTAGGTGGGAGGGTGATGGTATGAGTAATTTCTAATTTCTAATTAGCAAGGGTATTTAGGTAATTTCATAACAACTTAACATAAAAAAACTAACCCTCATCTGCGCCAGGGACTATCCGAGAACGAAATTATAAAAGCTGGGGACTATAGCTGCAATTTTATAAAGTTAGCGAATAAAAGTGAAAAATAGGCAAACCACAAGGACTATCCGAGCATTTTTCTCTTATATAAAATAATTAAATAGGTCGTTGTCACCTAGCTTCTTAGGTAAATCCAAATAGGTGTGAATTTAAACAATTTTGTAAATCCAAATAGATGTGAACACTTTTAAACAACCGAGAGATTATAATAATTAAATAGGTTATGTCATTATCTTATTTTAATAATTCTTATTAAACTATACATTATATTGCTTTTCAAAAAAAAAAAAAAAAAAAAAACTATACATTATATAATCATATCATATCATACAGGTCAATTAACATTAAATACGTCACCTATTTTTTTTATTTGAATTCAAATTTACTTCCTTCCTTGCCTATATGCCATCTTTTAGCCTACGGATAATATTAGTTTTTTTGTCAACTTGTCAACGAATTATAATTTAATAAATAACATAAGTAATGACGATGAATGGTTATATTCAATATGCAAGTTGCGTATTTTTATAAACTAGTGACCATAATGGCCAATCAAATAAAAATGATGTCACTATCAACTATTTAAGATATTTAGAGAGTTCGATCACCCAATTGAAAATAAAAAAAACAATATATCTTCAGTTAAATACACAAGTAATAAGCCCAAGTTGGCTAATTTTGTAAAACAACGACTAGTAAATTCTAAAAAGAAAAGTGTACTAAGGATTGTTTATAAAACATATTTTTCTACTAGTCGGTCACCGCTTAACTTAACAATCATTTAATCGATTCTGTTAAGTTGGTCAAGTCTCGGTTAATTCCGTAATTATTATTATTACTAGGTTAAAACCCGCGTGTACACGTGGTTTAACAAATGAAAATACTTTATATTTGTTCAAATTTAATGCGAATAAATTAGATATAAATAAAATAAACATAAAAATATATAGGATATTAATCAAAAGGTATGTTTTTTTAAATAAAATAACCTTAACGATATAAAATACACAAGTGATTTTATAATGGACTTTGTTAGTAATTGTTTTTTTAGTATGATCTAAAAACAAACTCCAATAACATCAAGTCTATTCTCTTTAACATACTCAAAAATTTCAAATCCTTCAATTTCAAATTTTCAACCATACATTATTTCTCAGTCTTCTAGATCACTTCAATTTCAAATCTTCTCCATTGTCGGTTTAACATGTTTTCTCTTCTTTTTCTTCTTCTTTGTATCTTTTTCAGCCTCTGCTTATATTCACGCCCAAGAACCAAATATGTCGATGCATTGTATGACTGCAAAACAAATGACCCATATTGACCCTAAATTGTTTAGACCCGTCGCATAATCTGCCCGATTCGCTGACCGTAGTTACAAGAAGTAAAAGATAAAATCTTAAGCAATATAATAAGTTGTTAAACCTGAAATCTGATTAATCAAAAAATTTTAATTAAGGGTTAGTTTTGGTAAGAAAAAAATAAATATTGAAAAACAATTAGCAAGATGAACGGAAATCATGAATTACCTGAAGCTTAATGATGAAGAACGCTGAGCAGCCCGTATTACATACACGTTAACAAAATTAACCATTTATTACCTTTTACACTTAATGATGAAGAACTCTTAGCAGCCCGTATTTGATGTCCTAAAACTACATTTTCTACCATCCACTACTCAAATCTGTAATAAGAAAGTAAAAGAGGTAATAAGACAAAAAAAGTCAAAAGACATCTTCCTATTCTATTATACAGCTTGGATTTTGTGCTCCAGTACTCCAACAATCTATGCTATGGATCGGAAGCCACAATTACTTGGATCAACTTTATTTAACAACAATATAAGTCAAATATAGATGTTTATCAAAATCAAGTGAGATGTTATTAAATTTTGTCGCAAAAGTTTGTCATGTAGTCATGAGATTTAATCTGCATCACAAATGTAATTCCAAATAATATTTTAAGTTGTTACATCATATATAGATGTTTTAATATAACAATTCATATACAACCCTATAGAAAACTAAATACCATTTATTTAGGGAGTGAGATCGTACGTACATTTGTTTGGTATAGAAATGCAACTCTTCAAGGAATAATATATGTAAATGCTTCATTGATATAACTGCTTTTTATTACATCTATTTGAGAGTTGAGATAATTTGATTAAAAGCTCGCCCAAAATCAACAAATAGACTTAAGCGGCATTTATAATTTATAATATAAAATAAATATACATTAGTACATCTTATGCACAGAACTACTGAATCTAAAAAAGCATAGAAATCAAACCTGAGTCTTCTCTTTCGTAGCACTGTTTGCAGCAACCGAGACCTCAAAACACAAGTAATCAAGCTCAAACCACTGATCAAACTTAAAACATGAAAAAACCAATAAACCGAATTAAAATCTAACCTGTTTAACAGCAAGAAGCTCTCTAAAATTGAGATTCTTTCCAATATACAACTGACCAAATCCCCCGCACCCCGTCAATTCATCTTTTATCTTAAATCGGAATCGTGCTCGATCAGTGGTCAGATTATGTTTGGCGTCGCCAAAAGTCCGCTTAAATGCAAAATAGAAAATCATAGTGATAGTAGATTGCAATTTGTCATAGCTGATGGTTTCATATGATACCTAAAGAATGAAGATGGAATAGCCGATTTTCAGATTGACGATGGAATAGCCGATCTCCCAATTAAATATGTAGTTCTCTCTTCTGAAATGACAACCTTGATTTTTCAGGTAGATAAAATCTCTTGAGTTAGTCTTGATTAATATACAAGTATGTAAATAATACACTTCTACAACGATTTTATTCATTTTACTGGATAATGTACTACACTTTCATCATATAATCCCAATACTAACGGATTTTTTTCAAATCAAAAGGGAACAGTATCATGTATTTCTTTGGAAACAAACCTGGTCAAGAATCATGGTCGAATCCTTAAGATCCTGTGTGAGTGTATATTAAAAAAATACAGTGGTCAGAACCGTGTCTTCTGAAGATGCTTTGTAAGCAAGGTTTGTGTAACACCCCAAAACCCGAATGTTTATATTTTTCGTATGTTCCTATATGACTTAGCATGAAATAAATAACTAGGTTATTTAACCTAGTTAAGTGTGTGGTTAAAAGTATTAAATGACTAAAGTAGTGCAAATTATGTTAAGTGACAAACACGAGGGGCTAAATGGAACAAGATGGATGTTAAGTTACTAAATAACAAAACTCTCACACACAAACACACACATCGTGTGTTCGAGAATGAGCAGGAGGCTCCCATGGAGCCAAGAACCCTAACTTCATCCTTTTCATCAAATTGAAAGGCTAAATGAAGCTTAAATTCATAACCGAGCATGGATTAATGATCACCTTCACAAGGGGATCATAAGGTATGTCTTAAAATCTTGATTGGTGATCTTGCACGAAGTGGGTTATGTTCTAATCCGTGAATTGGTATGAAATTGGGTATGAGCACGTGTTAGAATCATCATCTAGAACATGGATTATGCATGGTTTGGGTGAATTTGATGTTTTGGGGGTGAAACCCACTTGTTATGATAAGAATGATGACTTGAATAATCACTCATGTCCAATTCTTGTATGATGTAGATGAATTTTGATATGTATGATGTATTCTTGTTAGAAGAATTGAAAGAAATGTGATGCTAATATGTTTGATGTTTATGTGTGAATAATGCATGTTGATTAGTAGGAGGAATTATGTATAAGATTAGAAGAATATGCATAAATTAGTTGTACACTATGCTTAGGAGGTAGTATACACACTAAGTATATGATGAAATTATTAGGTAATTGAGATTAGATCACTTGTAAGTGATTAACAAAGTAGTTATGAAGTGGGTTTGGTATAATATGATGAAAATGATCATATGCTCATGTTAATGATGTTTGAAATTGTATATGTGTGAATGTTTGAAGAAATCGGCTAAGATTTGATAGGTTAGCATGTTATAAGGTTGAATGATAATTTCGATGTAAGATCCGTGAGATGGAATGGATCGTGATAAACGATTAATAAGCTAACTATCTTGAAAATAATATATGATAGTTTGATGCTTGATGAGTGATGTGGAAGCTTGGGAAAGAAGCGGGTTAAACGGAACGTATACACACGGAAAACATATTTGGATGCGAGGTAAGTAAAACTTACACCCTTTTTGTAGAATATCTTTTTATCGTATAGATTAAGAATATGATAAGTTAATATGTGAAGTATGACGTTCCGACAAGTTTGATACGGGTCGGAACATGTAGCTATGATAAGTAACTAAGTTTGATGGTTAAAAAGGGTAAAAAGGGTATTACGGTAATTTTGATTATGAGTTAACGAAGAAATAAGTTACAAGGAGGAAATAATGAATTATTACAACCCCATAAGGATGAAATGGTCCTTTAGACCAAACCGGCCAAATGGAGAAGATATCACCATTTGGCGATATCGACTAATGGTTGTTTTGTTAAGTATTATTAATTCACAGGATGAATAGCGAAAGGATTTGCATTGCTATTAACTATCAATTTAGTGGATGAAGTACTAAAACGGGTCATAGCTTTGACCCGAGCCAGGTATGTGTGATTAGATTTATGGTTAAGTCGTAGGGTTTGGTTAAAAATGGATGGAAGTCCTTCGTTGCAAAGAATGGGATAATAGTTGACCAAAATGCCCTTGATGGGTATCTCGGGCAAACGACCTTTAAAAGTTGTTTAGAAATAAACATTTGATTAAATGAATACTTTGGGTAAGTATGAAAGCGGAAAGTATGATCCTTGTAAGTCAAATGCCTTAAAACGCGTAAATACCCTTAAAGGGTAAAAATAAGCACGCGAACGAAAATGGGTTAAGAAGATGCAAGAAACCCTTGATCTGAACCGTATATGATAGACAATGTTGAAATTATATGGTTCATAAGAAATTGAGGTCAATTAATCAGATTGTTTTGATAAATGCATGAACGGGTCAAAACTTTGTAAAAAGGTAATAAGCTGAAAGCTTAAAGGTCTAAAAATTATTAATCCGGATGTCAGATGTTAACTCCATGTGATGGAGAATTAAATTACAGTCACGTAGGAAAAAGAATCGAGTAAAACGGATCACAAATGAGAGAGTTATGCTCGTTTTCGTAGAATTAAGTTTGGCGAGGGATATGCAGCAACTGCAGCAAAGGTTCTGTCGAATTAAGGCCTTCGCGTCGCGCAACGATGAAAAGATTATGGCGTCGCGTAGCGCGACGTCTGTCGCGGCCCGCGAAGGATTCCTTTAATGCGGTCGCGGCCCGCGAGCGCCATCATAACTGGCAAAAATGTTGTTTAACTGTTTTGATATGCGAACTCGTTTTAAACACTTATAAACTAAGTATGCCCAATTCATTTCACGTTTTAGGAAATGTAGGTATGTGTGATGGTATGCAAGAGGGTATGTATTTATGTATGTATGTATAAAATTATGTATGCGTTTATGCATGTATGTAGGCATGTTTATATGTATGTAAATAGGTATGTGTGAACGTAAGCGTGTATACAAGTAGGTAAGATGTCATGGATGTACGTAGGTACGTATGTAACTATGTATGCTAGTAGGTATGCATGTATGTGCGCAAGTTTTAGATACGATTGAGTATTGACGTTATTAATAGTGCACCTCGAGAATGAAACGTAATGCAGGTACACTATTGAAGTCTCACCAGGATTTGATGTTTAGATGGAAAGCTTAAATGTAGAGGGATAACGAAATGAGAAGTATACGAGTATGAATTTGGTTATATTTATAATGTGTATTAATGTATGGTTGTATGTGGTGAGTGCAGGTTGTACGAGACACGAAGGATCATCGAGGAGTAGAGATCAAAGACCGAGTCACAATATAGATTGTACGGGAAAGTTGGTGTATGTAATATAGTAAAAAAAATAAGTTCTGTTTTTACATAGTAAATGAGTCGATTGACGAATGTATGTGAAAAGGTTATTTTAAAATGAAATTTCAAGTAAGCTAAAGTATTTTATAATGAAAGAAATTTAAGGCTCTTTTTCCGCTGCGTCGTTTTTAAGTTATTAGGTGTTAGGGTGTTTCAAGTTGGTATCAGAGCCTTGGTTTGAGAGAATCAAGTACAAGAAGCTAGGTACTTGAACTTAAACCTGTGTGCTCTTGTGATAAGGAACCCGTACAATCCATGACTCAATCAAGATCTAAAGATAGAAGTGAATGTAAGTAAGTATCTAAGCATATAAAGAAAACTAACAGTATGTTATGTGTAAGGTAAGCATGATTGCTTGGAAGGGATGATCCGTGAATGCGGTCTAGGACCGGCATCAAGGCTCGTAATAAGACAAATTGACCCCAGGTACGTAAATTTAACATGTGGGCGCATGTAATGATATAATCTCGCAAGTGAAAGAAAATTTTAAATGAAATATAATAATGGCATGGTAATTAAGTTTTGAAAATGTTACACGTGCCGAAACTTAATTCTTCGGACATAAGGTGGCGATTACACGAAGACACGAAACTAGTATGTGGATTGTGTACCTGGCCAGTACACAAGAAACATATGACGTTTGTGAGACCGTGATAATTGTTACAGGTATGTCCGTTAGAATTAGGTAGTAGGTGGACGTGAGGGTGAAGAGAAATGTAAGACTTTCAGGAATGAACGTATGAATGATATGTTAGAATCCGCGAGACGGATTCGAAGCATGAAAGGAATGAAAGCATGAATGATATGTTAGAATCCGCGAGACGGATTCGAAACAAAGAAGGAATAAGAGTATGAATGATATGTTAGAAACCGCGTGACGGGTTCGAAACATGATGAATGATAAGAAAGAAAGGATTCGAATGTGTAAGTAATTACAGACTAAGCAAGTAAATATTATTTAAAAAGCGAATATGATCCAAGTTATGTCTTAAACTTATATATGTATATATGTGAATAAATGTATATATATACAAGAATGTTTGTATCCAAGAATGGTTAAAGAAATGAATGAGTCATGCGGGTCAAATGGTAATCGCCATTTAAACCCGATATATTTAATGTTATGATTTGTTAAGTTTTATATTTATAGGTGAGCATAATGTTTGGCACGCAAACCTAAATTCTGACGAAAGAAAGAAGTTTTAAACATGTTATGTGTTAGAGGTGTTAGTAATCGACTCTTAGGGGTCGTAATGAATGACGGGCTACGACCTGGACAACAATTTAAGTATGAACGAGAAGGGTAAGTTTTGTTAAGAATACCGAAATGATGTAAAGAATGTCTTTGCAAGTAAGCATGAATGGAAAGAAGTACGAATGTGTACCTTAATACATCTACGATAAGTAAGAAATGTCAGTTGCAAAGGTTGACGAAATAAGTAACCATAAAAATTTTTTTTTGCATGTAAGGGGTGAAATGTGAGATGTGTTATAGCATGTATGTAGGAAGATGTAAAAAGGATTATAGGTGGGTAATCACCTAGTATAATAAATGTTTGAATGAAAGGTGCTAACCGCCGATTTTGTAGATGTTAATGGTAGAAGTCTGAATGTGATGAAACCAATCGAATTGGTGAAACAATGTGCACGAGTGGAAGTCCATTACAAGGATGAATGAAAGCTGGCATGATACGGTTAGTACTCGTGAAGGAGCGGATCGCTCTGGTTTACGGATCGCTGAAGTATGAAATGAAATCGAGGTAAGTAAAATGTTTTAACTCATGCCGGATAAATATGAAATAGTAAATTGAAAACGACCTACGAGATGAATGATGAAATAGGTATGGTATGGTATGGAATGTTTGACTTTTAATAGTTGACATAAGAAGAGAACTATGTCATTAAAAACTAGATCTTAAAAGTTTTAAGCGAAAATTTCGGGTATTGGTTAAACTCTTGTATGAAGAACCTGCATGACACACTTGTTTATGCTAATTAAGTAATGCATGAAATGAGAGCAATAGTAATGTAGAATGAATGTGGTGAGTTGAAGGTAACGTAAAGGTATTTAGGGTACAAATAACTATAGAAAATGTAGAATGATGTTAACTTTGGAGTTAAGCATGTATGCGTGACTATGAAATAGTAAATTGTTGCGATAACAAAACTATAATTGAATGTTATGTAATATAGGTATAGAATGTAACCTTAAAGGATGAGATGATGGTATTAGATCTGTTATAAACGGATCATAAAAATGTAAGTATTAATACAAGTTTAAATAAGTATGTATATTGACCTGTTACTAACGGGTCAAGGAAATGAGAATGTTATATGGAAGCACGGTATGGAAGGTATAGACTTGTTGGGGAGAAGTCAATTATATGAATAGTTATGAATTGAGAATGGATAGTTACTTAGTATTATGATGTACCTGTCGAAATTAAACATAGATATGTATGTATAAATTACGAATTTAGATCATATGGTCGATGAAAATAATATGAATGTTGAAATAAACAAAAAGGAATGTTATTAATGGGATGTTGGAATTGTTTCAAGCAAACAAAATGGTATATTGTGCGTGATATACGAGTATTGGAATGATGAATAAACCGCTAGCTATGAAGTGCGTTAGAAACTAGAGTCAGCTAGAGAAAGCGACACTAATAAGAACTCTGAACGGGTCCTTGAAGATAGAAGGTCGTCATTAGATGGGCTCATAGTCGTGTTGATGGGGCGGAAGGGAAAGGTAATTAGTGTTTAATGGAAATGAGAAAGGTTTCGGGGACGAAACCTCATTTAAGGGGGTAGACTTGTAACACCCCAAACCCCGAATGTTTATATTTGCCGTATGTTCCTATATGACTTAGCATGAAATAAATAACTAGGCTATTTAACCTAGTTAAGTGTGTGGTTAAAAGTATTAAATGACTAAAGTAGTGCAAATTATGTTAAGTGACAAACACGAGGGGCTAAATGGAACAAGATGAAAGTTAAGTTACTAAATACAAAACTCTCACACACAAAAACACACATCGTGTGTTCGAGAATGAGCAGGAGACTCCCATGGAGCCTAGAACCCTAACTTCATACTTTTCATCAAATTGAAAGGCTAAATGAAGCTTAAATTCATAACCGAGCATGGATTAATGATCACCTTCACAAGGGGATCATAAGGTATGTCTTAAAATCTAGATTGGTGATCTTGCACGAAGTGGGTTATGTTCTAATCCGTGAATTGGTATGAAATTGGGTATGAGCACGTGTTAGAATCATCATCTAGAACATGGATTATGCATGGTTTGGGTGAATTTGATGTTTTGGGGTGAAACCCACTTGTTATGATAAGAATGATGACTTGAATAATCAGTCATGTCCAATTCTTGTATGATGTAGATGAATTTTGATATGTATGATGTATTCTTGTTAGAAGAATTGAAAGAAATGTGATGCTAATATGTTTGATGTTTATGTGTGAATGATGCATGTTGATTAGTAGGAGGAATTGGAGGAATTATGTATAAGATTAGAAGAATGTGCATAAATTAGTTGTACACTATGCTTAGGAGGTAGTATACACACTAAGTATATGATGAAATTATTAGGTAATTGAGATTAGATCACTTTTAAGTGATTAACAAAGTAGTTATGAAGTGGGTTTGGTATAATATGATGAAAATGATCATATGCTCATGTTAATGATGTTTGAAATTGTATATGTGTGAATGTTTGAAGAAATCGGCTAAGATTTGATAGGTTAGCATGTTATAAGGTTGAATGATAATTTCTATGTAAGATCCGTGAGATGGAATGGATCGTGATAAACGATTAATAAGCTAACTATCTTGAAAATAATATATGATAGTTTGATGCTTGATGAGTGATGTGGAAGCTTGGGAAAGAAGCGGGTTAAACGGAACGTATACACACGGAAAACATATTTGGATGCGAGGTAAGTAAAACTTACACCCTTTTTGTAGAATATCTTTTTATCGTATAGATTAAGAATATGATAAGTTAATATGTGAAGTATGACGTTCCGACAAGTTTGATACGGGTCGGAACATGTAGCTATGATAAGTAACTAAGTTTGATGGTTAAAAAGGGTAAAAAGGGTATTACGGTAATTATGATTATGAGTTAACGAAGAAATAAGTTACAAGGAGGAAATAATGAATTATTACAACCCCATAAGGATGAAATGGTCCTTTACACCAAACCGGCCAAATGGAGAAGATATCACCATTTGGCGATATCGACTAATGGTTGTTTTGTTAAGTATCATGAATTCACAGGATGAATAGCGAAAGGATTTGCATTGCTATTAACTATCAATTTAGTGGATGAAGTACTAAAACGGGTCATAGCTTTGACCCGAGCCAGGTATGTGTGATTAGATTTATGGTTAAGTCGTAGGGTTTGGTTAAAAATGGATGGAAGTCCTTCGTTGCAAAGAACGGGATAATAGTTGACCAAAACGCCCTTGATGGGTATCTCGGGCAAACGACCTTTAAAAGTTGTTTAGAAATAAACCATTTGATTAAATGAATACTTTGGGTAAGTATGAAAGCGGAAAGTATGATCCTTGTAAGTCAAATGCCTTAAAACGCGTAAATACCCTTAAATGGTCAAAATAAGCACGTGAACGAAAATGGGTTAAGAAGATGCAAGAAACCCGTGATCTGAACCGTATATGATAGACAATGTTGAAATTATATGGTTCATAAGAAATTGAGGTCAATTAATCAGGTTGTTTTGATAAATGCATGAACGGGTCAAAACTTTGTAAAAAGGTAATAAACTGAAAGCTTAAAGGTCTAAAATTTATTAATCCGGATGTCGGATGTTAACTCCATGTGATGGAGAATTAAATTACAGTCACGTAGGAAAAAGAATCGAGTAAAACGGATCACAAATGAGAGAGTTATGCTCGTTTTAGTAGAATTAAGTTTGGCGAGGGATATGCAGCAACTGCAGCAAAGGTTCTGTCGATTTAAGGCCTTCGCGTCGCGCGACGATGAAAAGATTATGGCGTCGCGTAGCGCGACGTCTGTCGCGGCCCGCGAAGGATTCCTTTAATGCGGTCGCGGCCCGCGAGCGCCATCATAACTGGCAAAAATGTTGTTTAACTGTTTTGATATGCGAACTCGTTTTAAACACTTATAAACTAAGTATGCCCAATTCATTTCACGTTTTAGGAAATGTAGGTATGTGTGATGGTATGTAAGAGGGTATGTATTTATGTATGTATGTATAAAATTATGTATGCGTTTATGCACGTATGTAGGCATGTTTATATGTATGTAAATTGGTATGTGTGAACGTAAGCGTGTATACAAGTAGGTAAGAAGTCATGGATGTACGTAGGTACGTATGTAACTATGTATGCTAGTAGGTATGCATGTATGTGCGCAAGTTTTAGATACGATTGAGTATTGACGTTATTAATAGTGCACCTCGAGAATGAAACGTAATGCAGGTACACTATTGAAGTCTCACCAGGAATTGATGTTTAGATGGAAAGCTTAAATGTAGAGGGATAACGGAATGAGAAGTATACGAGTATGAATCTGGTTATATTTATAATGTGTATTAATGTATGGTTGTATGTGGTGAGTGCAGGTTGTACGAGACACGAAGGATCATCGAGGAGTAGAGATCAAAGACCGAGTCACAAGATAGATTGTACGGGAAAGTTGGTGTATGTAATATAGTAAAAAAAATAAGTTATGTTTTTACATAGTAAATGAGTTGATTGACGAATGTATGTGAAAAAGTTATTTTAAAATGAAATTTCAAGTAAGTTAAAGTATTTTATAATGAAAGAAATTTAAGGCTCTTTTTCCGCTGCGTCGTTTTTAAGTTATTACGTGTTAGGGTGTTTCAGTTTGTGATAGAATATAAAAGCCCTAATCTCCAAACATAAATGGTGAAGATGAATATTGAGAGCTCAAATAATCAAAATTGGAATACAAAACGTATACTAACCTTGATTGCGATTTGAGGCCACAATGAGAATAGGCAAGATTATAATCCGTCAACACTTTAATGATGAAGATGACATAGAGCAAATTAATGAAAAGAAAAGGCAAGATAGCCGATACAAACTCACCTTTATCTTCACAGAAGATTGAAAAAAGGATAATCACAGAAAAGAGGGGTTAGGGTTTGGGAAGTTAGAATGTTGCGTATGAAAGAAGATGATAAAGATGAGTATAATACGCGGGTCGGGTTATCTGCGTGTTGCCCCATATTGTTATTTGGTCTTTGAGCGAGAAAAGTAGCCTCACAAAACGACACGTGTCCCAATTCAGGTTTCTTTTATTATAATAGATAGATTATTATTATTGGGTATGGATAGTGTACATTAATTCAGAAGTATGAGAAGTGTATTATAACACTATATATAACACTATATAACACCATATAAACACCGTATAATACTATGTAACGCCATATAACACCATATAACACTATATAACAATATATAACACTATACATCTATCATAGACATGCTATCAGACAAAATATAGTGTTATATAGTGTTATATGGTGTTATACGGTGTTACATAGTGTTATACGGTGTTTATATGGTGTTATATAGTGTTATATATAGTGTTATAATACACTTCTCACACTTCTTAATTAATGTACATGATCCTCTACCATTATTATTATTGTTTTGATAAATCTAGTTATGTTGCCAACCTCTTAGCTATAAGGTTAGAGGGTGTGGTATAAAGCCTCTAGCGGCTTTATCACGTCACCTTAGCACCACCTCACCGGCACGTCAGACAGGGGGCTTTAAAGCCTTTTCTTTAACTTGTATGCAATGATTTAAAGCCCTTATCATCATTACCTAATTATTTTTTTATTTATATTTAAGCATTATTTAATTTTGATATATTAATTTAGAACTCATAATTTAAATAAAAAATAAAATTCCGTAATTTAAATAAAATAAATACATCTCTTTTTTAACACACTGAAAGCCTGCTCGATATCTTTTCTTGTTGACTCTTGTTTCTTCTTGTAATACATTCTTTTCTCATCGCTTGGACACGGAAGAGTTTTCACAAACGTCGCCCACTCCGGATAAATACGGTCTGTGAGATAGTACTCATACTTATACTCCACGTCGTTTGCATAGAATGAAGTATCTGGTGCAACACCATCTATGACATCGTCTAAAAGATTCAAAGATTGTAAAACTGCAATGTCATTGTTCGCACCGGCCATGCCAAAGTACACATGCCAAATCCATAAATCTTGAGACGCGACCGCTTGTAATATTAGGGTAGGACCATCATGGTCACCACGATGGTGTTGCCATTTCCAAGCGATTGGACATGTCGCTCACTCCCAGTGCGTGCAATCAAGACTACCCAACATCCCAGGAAACCCGTGTATCCGCTGATGGGCCTCGTATAAAAGTGGAACGTCGCCAGTGGTTGGCATCCTCAAATATCGCCCCCCGTAAAGAAAGATAACACCTAATATAATAGTGTTAATAAAAAATAATAATAATAATAACAATAATAATAAACTGTAAATAATAAAAACAATAATAATAATAATAATAAGAATAAACTGTTAATAATAAAAATAATAATAATAACAATACCTTCAAAGAAATTTTCAAGACAATCTCGACAACTTCTGGCCGACATACTTA
Source organism: Helianthus tuberosus (assembly GCA_030545235.1). Classification (NCBI taxonomy): domain Eukaryota; kingdom Viridiplantae; phylum Streptophyta; class Magnoliopsida; order Asterales; family Asteraceae; genus Helianthus; species Helianthus tuberosus. The sequence continues at coordinate 176,409,244 of CM060413.1, forward strand.
AATATTCATCCCACGCATCACTCGTTGTGCCGTACGCTAGTTGCCTAATTGCGACAATACACTTTTGTATTCCAGAGAAACCAATTTTGCGACTAGCACTCTCTCTTCGTGTCAAAAAAGGAATTCGGCCGCAAGATCATTAGAAATTATTAGGAAAAGACGACGGCTCATACGAAACCAATGCCTAAACTATTCATCATGGTACAACAGATTTTCACAAAAATAATCGTGCACTAAACGTTCATGAGCACCTAACTGATCTCGTTCAAGAGGCGGTTGTCTGGTACGCGATGTAGACGATTGGGCTTCTTCTCACAAATAATTAATCGTCTCCTGCGTCACTGCGATAAGCATATCGTCGAGAACACCGTCCGATGAAGAGCTCGGCGAATCGGATGACATTCCTAAAAATGATTGGAGAGAATTTTGTGATTGTAGAGAATTTCATGATTGTTATGTGTTTTAGTTTGTGATTGGTGCATGTTTAAGTTTGTGATTGGTGTGTGTATATATATTAGATTTAAATTTATTTTAAAGAAATGACCGTTGCCAACGGTCTTATTGACTGTTCTCCTTGAAATTGCCAATTTTCGTCCGTTAGCATGCTGGCGACAAGGGGATAGCACCCCCTTGTTAACGATGGTGGGGTCCTTATTAACGATGGTGGGGTGGTTGATGGCGCCATGGGGCGCTCAAATGCATTACGTGGCGGGGTGGCACTAAGCCACACCCTGTGGCCTAAGGGTAAAAATGAGACAACTTTCTTGTTATTATTATTATTATTACTATTACTACTATATGTTAATAGGGAAACAGAATGAATAGTGCCAAGCATCTCCTGGCAACTATTCATTGGTCCATGTTGTGGTGGTGAGGGCTCATTGGGCCTTTGGGAGGTGATTGCCTCATCACCAAACCCTCAGCCACGTGTTGGTGAGATTATCATCAACCACCAGCCAGAAAATCTCATCAACAAACATGTTTTTCTCTTTCTTTCACCACGCCACCAACATCCCATAACCACCACCACCCTCTCAGATCAAAACAACTATTTTCACAATCACCACCATCTCAGATCAAAACGACTATTAGTGGATTAACATTGTTATAATAATATAATATAATATGTTAATAGGGAAACAAAATGAATAGTGCCAAGCATCTCCTGGAAACTATTCATTGGTCCATGTTGTGGTGGTGAGGGCTCATTGGGCCTTTGGGAGGTGTTGGCCTCATCATCAAACCCTCAGCCACGTGTTGTTGAGATTATCATCAACCACCAGCCAGAAAATCTCATCAACAAACATGTTCTTCTCTTTCTTTCAACACGCCACCAACATCCCATAACCACCTCCACCCTCTCAGATCAAAACAACTATTTTCACAATCACCACCATCTCAGATCAAAACGACTATTAGTGGATTAATAGTGTTATGTAACATTGTTTCTTTTTCCACATACAAGCACACGTGTTGATCATTCAACTTTCTTTCATCCTCATCTCATCCGGTTTTCTTTTTTATTTTTGTCACAAATCTTAGTAGCGAAGCATCTATAGGGGAAAACTGTTCAGGAAATCGTTATTATTATTTTGATAAATTTAGTTCCATTAAGTTTTTTTGAACCTAAAATTTTTTTATATACTTAAGTATACTATTTACTTTGAGTATACTATGCTATATGCCTATATTTTAATAATACACGTTTTCGTTTAAACATTTATATATTGTTGATTATAATGGTGTCTTTAACCTAGTTACAATGGTGTGTATTGGTTGTTCAATCTTAACATTGTGTTTAAACTAGCTACAACAATGTGTTTTAAATCAGTTACAATTTCGTATATGCAACTGTGTGTATTAGTTGTCAATATCTTTATCATATAATGCAACCTTGTGTATTAGTTTTCAATTTCTTTCATACAATATGGTGTTCGCATAAGTAACATTTAACATCTACGGTTTCTATTTTGTTGAAGCTTCTAGCAATTATTTTTTCCCAAACAATCTCAAATTGAAACGAGTATCATCCAAACAAAATATCAATTTAATTTTATGTAGTAGTTATAATTATAAAAGATCAAAGTATTTAATAGTTACATAATATCAGATTTTCAAATACAAGTACATCGTCTTCAAAAATCAACACATGAATCACTGTGACTCTTAAAAAAATTACGTACTAAAAAGAAAAACACAAGATTTTAACACTTGGACTTAAATCAAACACGACTTTTAGGAAACAAACACCAAGACAATCGATTGAATATCATGACACTGAGATATGAAAAAGAATACAATCATTTGTTGTCGACATGAGTAACTGTAGGTCCCAAAACTGGATCAAACAATGATATCAAGCAATCACCAAGGATGAGCGGAATTCAAATTTGGTGAGATTCAAGAAAAACGAAAATCAAGAACACAAGAACACTAAGAATACTTTAACACCTTGCACACGATTCTATTACTTGATAAGCAAAACCGTCTGGTACAAGATGAACACACTCAAATCGCAGCCTCTCTCTTTTCTAGGGTTTTTCTCTAAAGTGTTCAACTTGATTTATTAGACATAAATCAGTTTATATCCCTAGACAAGCCAACTTCCTTACATGGGCTCCCCTTGGGCTTTCCTGGCCCACATGGCCTTAGGCAAGGCCCAATGACCTATTAAAGGTCCAAAACCTAATATAAACTAATCCGGTAAGGCCCAGTTCGCTACCATAGCCTGTTGCGTATATTTGATGCGTCAGTCTCACACTTCTAGGGCCTAACAGTAACACCTCCAATCGACGTTGGCATAGCAGGGGGCGTTTCCAACGTCTTTCACATACTGGAGGCTTGACTTATTGACGTGAGGTCGAAGTCTAACTCAAATTTAATCCAAATACTACTAAATAGTTAGCGGTAAGTGGGTATCGAACACATGGAGTTTGTGGAATATGCGTTATCTAAATGGCTTGCTAATTAACTAGATTAAAACTAAATTGCAAAAGTAAATTCAGAGATTTGGTTGATTGGTTTTAAGTAGCTAAATTAAACTAACTGAATTGCAAATCAAATGTTGGGTTTTGTAAACAGATTAAAAGAGAGTGACCATCCTAGGTTTCCTGTTTCAATTGACACTAGTGTTTATATCCAACTAGAAAGATCCACATACACATGGCTCGTGTGTAGTTACTTGTTTATGATAAAAGGGAACTAAGTACTCGGATTACTAGAATGCGAGGTTGTTTCCCGATGACCAATTAATCAATATCCAACCTTAATCCCTCCCATAATATTTCGATTGCCAACGGTACCAAGAACGTATGGTGAAAAAATTGTAGATCACCTAAAAATTCCCCTCATAGACATAAAACCGCTACCAAATCCATGTGTGAAAAAATATTAAAAGAAAAATAATGGCTATTAACAAAGTATAAATTAACAACATTTGTGTGCATAGAGGTATGTACCTCATGCTTTGGGAGGTTTTCAAAAAAAAAAATTTGATGTTTCACTTTTAACCCAAAATTTTTTGTTTTTCTACTTATAACACTAAAAGATTTCATCTCTTGCAATTTAAACTCACAACTTTTGTACTTTCAACTTTGATCCCCACACTTTCATATTTCGTAAATTTTTCGTTTTAAATTTTGCGAGTTAACTTTACTCTACCCGTTAATGTTCTATATTTCAATTCATTTCTTAATTACCAGGTTGATTTTGGTTATAAATTATATATAGTTTAAAAAAACTTGTATACTACATGGGTGAATAAAGAAAATATAAAATATTTACTAAGAGTGAATTACAAGTTTTGTCCTTTATGTTTATACCTAATTTCAGGCGGTGTTCTTTATCTTTAAAATTGACGAGTTTTGTACTCATTGTTTCAAAATCTTACACGGTATGTCCTTTAATGCTAACCTAGTTAATTTTAATTATTAAGTGAAGGGCAAATTGGTCCTTTAATCTATTTATATAATAGATCTAATTTTAATAGTTGTAATAATTAAAACAAAATAAAATGTATATCATATTTATAAATACATAATCAAAACACACAGATCTTCTCTGAAACACACACATCCCTCTCTCTCTACACTTTCTCTCTCTTGCTCTCTCTGCCACCGTGACCATCACCACATACCGCCACCGCCACCGCCACCACCACCGCAAACTCCACCATACTCAAGATCTAGAAGATGCATCAGAGGAGCCACTGGAAAAACGAGTCGGGTTGTCGCCGTTTTGGAAGATGCAATTCACTCTATTTACTAATAAACATTTAGAAGTTATAAAACGATATTTTAAGATAAATATATTTGAAAATATAGGAGACGGAATACAATGGTGTAATAAGAGAATTAAGAAAAAAAATCTTTAACTCACAAATATTGTTATGTGTTTAGCCGAGTAGGATTTGCAATTCAAAAGGGGGTGGCGGCGCAGCTTGTTGCCCGTCTACCAACCCATGATTTGTAATTTGCTTTTTATATTATTATTTTATATAACTATGCAAGAATCATTAAGAAAGTTTGATGTAAAAAAAATAAGAGAATTAAGAAAAAAAATCTTTAACTCACAAATATTGTAACACGTGGTACAAATAGCTACTTATTTATCTTTTATGAGTCAAAGAAAAGTCAAAGATTTAACTAAGGGTCACAAATAAGTTTTATATGTCAAAATCACTAATATCGTGTGGCAACATATTAGTTTGTGGTACAAAATTAATCCCATCTTTGATTTCTCAGTCCAAGATCTATTCGAGATTCATAAGCACATGATGGTGGCAAATCAAATGGCAAAAATTAACCAATTCATTATCCTCATTGCTGGTTAGAGTATTTGACGCGCTTGGAATAAATGGTTGTTCTTAGGCAAGAGCCTATCAAGATAGACAAAATGATTGGAGAAATCAAATCCTTAAGCTTCTAATGTTGGCCCAGACTTCCAATCACGAACATACAAAACCAAACACAAACGATTTGGAAATTAACATGTCTCATACTTTTTTATTATTAAACCAAACTCGACAAATAAAACTGAATACATAACCCTCTATTTATAATAAACATAAACTAATCCTAAACTTATTCAAACTCTATTTAATATAAACCTATTTAATAAACAGATAATTCAAACTATTTAAATAAATAACTAAACTATATTTATCTTGAATCCACTTGAATTATCCTTAACTCATATTAATTTTATAGATAATCCACCAAATCAGAATTAGAGTAAAATGCACGGATAGTCCATGTGGTTTGGTGAAATTTCACCTTTAGTCCCAAACTTTTCAGAATTACACTCTTAGTCCCTGTGGTTTGACAAGTTGTTACTCAGATAGTCCCTAAAGCGGATAGAGGTTAGTTTTTCTGGTTAAGTGGGTGTGAAATAACAAGGACTATCCGAGTAACTTGTCAAACCACATGGACTATCCGAGTAACAACTTGTTAAACCACAGGGACTATCTGTGTAAAGGTTAGCGTTACTATAAAGTATGAACTCAAGACTTTTTAGCAGGCTATTGATGTATGTTAAAAATATTACCGTAGTCGAAATAATAATCCACAAAAAGAACAGAGGGAGAGGTTGCCTAAGTCCTATATACACAACACCTAAGCAGACGCAGGCACACATTATTCACTTCCTTCACATTCATAAATATTCGCTCTTCTCTCGTTGACTTAATAAACACAAATCGATCATCATGTCTTCCTTTGAAAAAAAGTTTGATCGCCTGAAAATCCCTCTCAGAGACATACAAACCGCTACCAACCATTTTGCTGATGAAAATATAGTCGGACGAGATGGATTTGGAAACGAGTACAAGGGGCAACTACTCTTAAGCTCCGGCCGATTGATTGATATTCTTGCACGGAGGTCTTGGCAAGGAACCAAAGAGTTTCAGACGGAGATTATGACGCTTTCTAGTCTCAATCATCAAAATGTGGTCTCTATTGTTGGGTTTTGTGATGAGCATGAGGAGCAGATCATCATATACAATTATGAGGCCAAGGGAAGTCTTGACCAATACCTAAGTGACTCTGTTACACTCACTTGGACTCAAAGATTGCAGATCTGTCTTGGTATTGCACGTGCCCTCAGTTACATTCACTATGACCAGGGACGCAATTTTAGTGTGATACATCGTGATATCAAAAGTAGTAAGATATTATTAGATGACAAGTGGGAAGCAAAATTATCTGGTTTTGAGCTATCCACGATGCAACCAGCAGCTAAAAGGCACGGTCTTGTCCTTGACTGGCTTTGTGGCTCGCCTGGGTATATAGACCCAGCATATCGAGAGTCTGCAACTGTGAACCACAAGTCAGACGTGTACTCCTTGGGTGTGGTTTTATTTGAAGTCCTCATTGGGAGGAAAGTACACTCAGACGACGGAGATTGGCCGTTATTTGCTAAAACAGCCAAATCCCATTATGAAAATGGAAATCTCAATGATGTTATCCATCCGGATCTACATAAGCAAATGGACCAGGGCTCGTTAAAAAAGTTCTCAGAAGCAGCATATTGCTGCTTGAAGGATCAACGGTCACAACGCCCATATATAGATCAACTTGTCTTTGCCCTTGATCAAGCATTGAAACTTCAAATGGCACATGAAGCCTCTGTAAGGCCATTTTTTCCCATTTCTTCTTTTTTGTTATAATCACATATATATATATATATTTGTAATCTTTCATTGTCATAATAACCTATGTTATTTCATTTCCTATCGTTGCAGTTGGCACTAAAGGACCATTCAACACTTGCGGTCGAAAGTACATCATCATCCGACTACTGGAAGGTAATTCAGTTCTTTTTCTTTAGGTAGTTATGATGAATAAAAGCTCACGTACAACAACTTTTAAAATATGAGATAGGAAACAGAATACTGAAATAGACATTGATGTGCGTAAAATTATTTACACTTGGTTAAAGTGTTTAATATGTTATTAATTTGCATAACTTGTTTAGATTTACTAATACATTTACAACTTGAATCAATCCAGTAGAGCCAAATTTACTAATACAATCTGGAAGAATAGACATAGAAATCAAGATTAAAAAAAGGAAAAAGTGAATATGGTGTTGTTACTATTCAACTTATATGCAAAACCAATCAAAACAGCGTCGTTTTTAATAAATCTAAATAAAATGATTTTTAATCTCTATGTATCTTATAATTGTTTCCCTTGTTATTTATCTTTGAGTTAATTGCCAAAATCGTCCCTGAGGTTTGGACACGTTTGTCATTTTCGTCCAAAATGACACTTTTGTACCAAATTGTCTCCAACGTTTGTAACTTTTTGCCATTTTCATCCAAATCAGTAACTTAGTTTATTTTTTCTATTAAGTTGAGAATATTTGGATTAAACTGGCAAATATAAAACCACAGGGACGATTTTGGCAATTTACTCAAACCCTTTTTAATTTCTTTTATTTAATAATTTTTGTTACATATATAATAAAAAAGAATATACATGGAGTTTTTAGAAAAAAAAAAATTTAATAATTTTGTCACATAATTTCTATAAATTTTCATCCAAACCACTAACTCAGTTTATTTTTTCTGTTACGGTGAAGGATGTTTATAAACTAAGACATAAATTAATTTCTATTTTTTTATATAGATCAGTTTTATAAAAATAAAATCTACTTAAACCTCTAAATTTTATAAAACTAAAATGCTGGTGATCTTATTGAAAAAGATAAAATTAAATATTCTTATTATATGTACCAAATTTGTAATTTATCTTCTACACTTTTAAATTCGCTCCTAAAGAGTAGAAGATGAATTACAAACTTGGTACATATGATGAGATTTTTTTATTTGACCTTTTTCAATAAGATCACCAGCATTTTAGTTTTATAAAATTTAGAGGTTTAAGTAGATTTTATTTTTATAAAACTGATCTATATAAAAAAGTAGAAATTAATTTCTGCCTTAGTTTATAAACATCCTTCGCCTTAATAGAAAAATTAACTTAGTTAGTGGTTGAATGAAAATTTATAAAAATTATGTGACAAAGCTATTATTTTTTTCATATAAAAATTGCATGTATATTCTTTTTTATTATATATGTAACAAAATTAGTTAAATAAAAGAAATTTAAAAGAGTTTGAGTAAATTGCCAAAATCGTCCCTATGGTTTTATATTTGCCAGTTTCATTCAAATATCCTCAACTTAATAGATCAAATAAACTAATTTAGTGGTTTGGATGAAAATGTCAAAAAGTTACAAACGTTAGGGGCAATTTGGTACAAAAGTGTCATTTTGGACGAAAATAGCAAACCTGCCCAAACCTCAGGAACGATTTTGGCAATTAACTCTTTATCTTTATTACTTAAACTAGCCTAAGGACCCGTGTACTACACGGGTTGATTAAAGATAATATCGCTTCATCATCGTTGTTTACATAAAATGTTATGAATATATACACGTCTTGAAACGGATCATGTAAAAACTTTTTATTAACCATCAATATGCAGATATCACAATTCGTTGAAAATCTCTTTATACACCACATTAGTTGTTTTATCTGTAGGTTTTCCGTTGTTATCAAGTATGAGTAGTTTGACCTCATCTCCTGTTTTCACCCTTGATAAGGCAACATACAATTGACCATGAGAGAAGACCCCGCGAATTTCACGGGTGGACTAACATAGAAATATATAACTTAAAATTGTTGAAATAATCCTTGGAAAGAAATAAACATTCAAGTACTAATGAAATTAGTAAACTACAATGAATTGAAAAAACTAAGTAACGCAAAAATCACAAGTCATTAAAGACCTCTTTATACACCACATTTGATGTTTTATGTCCAGGCTTCCATCTTTGTCTAATATAGCAGTTTAACATCTCTTGTTTTCGGTTTAGTAAAGGTTCATTGGTTTACAATATATGAAAGGTGGGACCATCACTGATTATATTTGAAGTTGAGACCATTGCGGCCAACAACTGATAGTTAGGATTATTAAAATCCATTATTCGTTAATTATTTTATAAGCTACTTTTTCGGTAAACTTTTCACAACCACTACCTAGATATCACACTCGTATAAAAGATGGAAATTAAGTTAACTTTTAAAAAAAAAACTTTTGTAAGTTAAAACTTACATAGATATAATTGGTACATTAGATGTGGCTTCCAATTTTTTATACCTCTTTGTTGGGTAAGCTTCCGGCAAAAAACGAATTTCCGGTGACTTTTCCGGGTAGAAAATTTTAATTTATAACAAATAAAAGTATAAAAATAACACTTTTAACCTCTAAAGTATCCTCTTTCTCTTTTCTCCACTATAAATTTTTAATTCGGTTTCTTAAACTTTTTCTTGTTGTAAAGAGCCATAAATACATACAAAAGCAAGAATGTAAAGTACGCATCTATATTTAGAGCATTTAAATTGGAGCCTCTATTCTATATTATATAGAGAAAATAATAGAGGAAACAACAAAAATACCATCACATTGGAATCTCTATAACAGAAAAAAAAATTAAAGAAAGTAAAGTACACCTCTATATATATAGGGTCACATTCAACCCTCTATGTTGTTATTGTGAGTGTGTAAGAAAGAGAAAAATATAATAAAATAAGTTTTGTGGTAAGAAATAGATAGAGATAGAGTTGGATATGAGATGTGTTTTAAAAAGTAATAAAATCTAGAGAAAGATGTGTTTTTATATAGATGAGGTGGAGGCTCTAATGTGAAAGAAATATAAATCCAGCTGCCTCTCCAGCTTCTTCGCCCCCGGTAAATCTGTCACCGCCGCCACTGTCGCTGTCGTTATTGCTGTCGGTCGTTATACAAAGTGTCAATTATGACTTTAGCTTGTTTATACATATTGCTTTAAAACTTGTAGCTATGGCAAAACTACTTTTTTTCCATCGCATTTGCTTTATACATAGATATATAGATTAATATGGATCAAATAAACCAAGTTCCATGCATTGGGAATAAAAGTCCAACTATTGGATAGGTAGGGATACCGAATACCGGTACGGAACCGTACCAGATATATTCGGTACCAGTACCCACTTTCCCTGTTTTTCAGTAACGGTATTTACAGGTAAAACACCGGTAAATACCGGTACCGAACCGGTAGATTCGGAACCGGTATCAGTACCCACTTTTCTCGTTTTTCGGTACCGGTTCAGTACCGAACGGGTACCGTGCACATCCCTAATCAAAAGTGTTATAATATGGATTAGCAACTTTTATTTAATGAAACTGAACTTTATTATTAACAAACTAAAAAGTTTAAACAACTCTATAGCAAGATGCTATGAAGACTAACATACAACATAATCAAAACAGAAATACAATCAGCCTACATACTTCAAAGCCTATACACTTGTCTCCATTCACCCTATGATAACTCCAAGAAGCTTGATATGTAAAGATACCAATAATAGAATGTTTCCTTAATGCACTTAACCAGCTTGATCATTGATACATTTCTGTTATTAAAAAAATTACCTTCCGCACTTGCCAACCAAATGCTCCAAAGAGTCAAAAGACAAACAACATGAATAAACTTTCCCTTGTTTACTATTAGAACCATCCTGTTATATTTCTTTGACTGAATCAGGCTTATAACCTGCTGAAAGTTTAAGCCAGGTAATAACTTGATCCCAAACTGAACTGCGAAGCTACATTGTAACAAAACATGGTCAGACGTCTCCTCTGCTATTTCGCACAGCCTGCAAACTTGTGATTGTGACCTTATACTCGCGTACTTAACAAAAATCTTTAAAAAGGTAATGAGGAATAAAACCAAACATGGGTTAGTTGGCTTTTAATCCAAGGGTTGCATTATAACATAATGTTAATCAAAAGATTCTAATAAAACCTTCAAACAAATAAGACAATATACTCAAAATCTCGTTCGGGAATCGGTAAAAAAATCGAATCAAAAGATTAAAAGAAACAAACACAATTTTCAAAACGGGCATAATTATTGTTTTTTTATTAGTGTTGAATGATTTTTAATATAATTTGGCTTGTAACTATAACTTTCGATAGGGACCTAATACTTTGACAACAAATCTCAAGGTAAAACAGAATTAATAAGCTAATTAGGAATTACAACCACTTAGCAATGAAGTTACGCCTTCCCATGTGAATACTGACCTTACCACAGCGGGCCAAAATGAGGCAACATTGTCGGACCAATCAGCAGCCATGATATCCTTAAGCCATGTAACAATACAACGTGAATCAATTCTAAATCTAATGCGTTAGCAACTATGGAGCAAACATTATGTAACTTACCTTGAGAGAAAGGGATTCCAATAGCTTTATATAATCAACAGTAGACCAGTAGACGATTTGTTAATTTCGAAACTCAAGATCTTCAGGGTTGTAGGATATGCTCGCAACAGCTTCCTTAGCACTGCTCAGCCGATGAGTAACCTCTAGCTGGAAACAAAAAATATAAAAGAATTAAACTTCTTATAAAATATTAAATACTTTCAAGAAATAGTATAGCCATATAAGTTTAAAAAGAGTTAATTGTTTCTTTTAAGAAAAATATATCACTACAGTTATCATCATAATCCTTCGAGGTTTATCAATTATACGATAAATATATGATATGTCTTAGGGTGTTAACTGTTAAGAATAGTTTTATTCCATTGTGTTCCAATACAAAAAAAAGTTAATATATTATCTTTTATATTTTATATTAAAGTCTATAGATGTGTTTAAAATATACATAGTACATGTATGAAAAGAAAAAAAGGTCCACATATGTCACCATCATCATGTATATATGATATGTCTTACCTAGGGGTGCTGAACGGATCATGTTCGTGGGTTGGCGGGTTCAACCAGACTCGAACCCAAAAATTTTAGACGAACCCGACCCGAACCCGAAAATTGTGTCATACATATGAACCCGAACCCGACCCGAATATTCTCAGGCTGACCAGAACCCGACCCATTCAACCCGAATTTTTTTATTTTTTAATTTTTTTCAGCAAATTAATATATTAAAATTAACATCTACTACAAAAAAACACAAATTTATCTAAAAAACTACACTAAAATCATAAATTTCACGAAATACGTACCCGTTTTCGTTCCGCGAACCGCGATCCATGTGACTATGATTTGAAAGATGAAAATTGATGTCAAGATGGAAAACAATAAATTATGCCAAAACAACTTAAAGTACAACGCGAAATACCAACCAACCAACCAACCATACCTAGTAAATCCCACAAATAGCAAAACTATTTATAGGGTCTGGGGAGGGTGGGATGTAGACAGACCTTGCCTCTATCCATAGGGATAGAGAGGCTGCTTCCAGAGAGACCCTCGGCTCGAAAACGAATAGCAAACCAACACACCAAGTTTGAGTAAGATTAGATGGAAAACAGTACAAATTTGAGTAAGATTAGATGGAAAACAATAAATTATGCCAAAACAACTTAACGTACAACACGAAATATAAATAGAAAACAATACAAATTTGAGTAAGATTGTAATAGAAAAGAGAGTAGCAGCTTAAACCTCAAGGTTAGTTGCATCACTAATGACTGCTGTGAAGACAATAGTTACACGCCTCAAGCTGAGACACATACCAGCAGCCAAGATCTAAGTAATGTATGTTGTACCACTTCTGGTCTCTTGCAGCGGAACCGCTGCAAAAATAAACCCCAACTTAATGTAGTGTCCCACAAAATCAATGCTACCCATTAGAAAAGACACGGGAGCACCTTAATCATAAGCAATTTCAACCCACTTATAAATGAGTGGATTCTTAGTTGTGTTTTAGCTCTAACGGGTCAATAGGTAATATATAAATTTCAGAGGTTAAACAGGTCAAAAGTCACCAAAAGTGTAATTTTTTATTCATGCATACCATAGTCACAGGAAACACAGAGCCCCCTGAATCCCGAAGCGGTTCGGCCGTACCAGCATCAGGTACAGAATCGAACCATTCGGCCTGGGTTCGCGAACCAGATCGGAACAAAGGTCGTACCCGATTATCAAATTTGGTTTTCAAAATGGATTTTTTTATAATCTATATTGTAATAACTGTTTTATATACGATACGACGTACCAAACTATATGTAAACTCCTTACTACTTGGATCGGTGCCTTGTGAGTTTCCAAAATTGTAATGACTTCACCTGCATCTACTTACAAATTAATTTTTTTTCTATTTATCCTCTTCCATTTGTTGTAATACAAATTTACTTACACCGGCATGTTTCAACCAAACCCACTTTAATCCACTACACAACAAAACAAACCTGGGTTGTTTCGGCTCTTCCAAATACAAAAGGGCAAAGCTACTTCGAGCAAGTACCTACAAATAGATGAAGCTTATATAATTGTCATGAAACTGCATACACATATTTACTTATCTAGATTAACAAAATTCAATAAATGTGTTCTTTGCAAGTACTTAAAATTAATACCTTCATACGTTTATAACACCAAAACTCATGTCTGAAATCTCCAATCGTGTATTTGTCACCATGAACCCTAAAAACCGTTGTTTATTCATTCCTTGAGATTTGTCACCATGAATAGCCTAATATTGGATAATCTTCTTTGAGATTTTTGTCACCGTGTATTTGTCTTGTAACTATAACTTTCGATAGGGACCTAATACTTTGACAACAAATCTCAAGGGAAAACAGAATTAATAAGCTAATTAGGAATTACAACCACTTAGCAATGAAGTTACGCCTTCCCATGTGAATACTGACCTTACCACAGCGGGCCAAAATGAGGCAACATTGTCGGACCAATCAGCAGCCATGATATCCTTAAGACGTGTAACAATACAACGTGAATCAATGCTAAATCTAATGCGTTAGCAACTATGGAGCAAACATTATGTAACTTACCTTGAGAGAAAGGGATTCCAGTAGCTTTATATAATCAACAATAGACCAGTAGACGATTTGTTAATTTCGAAACTCAAGATCTTCAGGATTGTAGGATATGCTCGCAACAGCTTCCTTAGCACTGCTCAGCCGATGAGTAACCTCTAGCTGGAAACAAAAAATATAAAAGAATTAAACTTCTTATAAAATATTAAATACTTTCAAGAAATAGTATAGCCATATAAGTTTAAAAAGAGTTATTGTTTCTTTTAAGAAAAATATATCACTACAGTTATCATCATAATCCTTCGAGGTTTATCAATTGTACAATAAATATATGATATGTCTTAGGGTGTTAACTGTTAAGAATAGTTTTATTCCATTGTGTTCCAATACAAAAAAAAGTTAATATATTATCTTTTATATTTTATATTAAAGTCTATAGAGTATAGATGTGTTTAAAATATACATAGTACGTGTATGAAAAGAAAAAAAGGTCCACATATGTCACCATCACCATGTATATATGATATGTCTTACCTAGGGGTGCTGAACGGGTCGTGTTCGTGGGTTGGCGGGTTCAACCCGACTCGAACCCAAAAATTTTAGACGAACCCGAACCAGAAAATTGTGTCATAAATATGAACCCGAACCCGACCCGAATATTCTCAGGCTGACCCGAACCCGACCCATTCAACCCGAAATTTTTTAATTTTTAATATTTTCAGCAAATTAATATATTAAAATTAACATCTACTACAAAAAAACACAAATTTATATAAAAAAACTACACTAAAATCATAAATTTCACGAACTACGTACCCGTTTTCGTTCCGCGAACCGCGATCCATGTGACTATGATTTGAAAGATGAAAATTGATGTCAAGATGGAAAACAATAAATTATGCCAAAACAACTTAAAGTACAACGCGAAATATAAATAGAAAACAGCACAAATTTGAGTAAGATTAGATGGAAAACAATAAATTATGCCAAAACAACTTAGCGTACAACACGAAATATAAATAGAAAACAATACAAATTTGAGTAAGATTGTAATAGAAAAGAGAGTAGCAGCTTAAACCTCAAGGCTAGTTGCATCACTAATGACTGCTGTGAAGACAATAGTTACACGCCTGAGGCTGAGACACATACCAGCAGCCAAGATCTAAGTAATGTATGTTGTACCACTTCTGGTCTCTTGCAGCGGAACCGCTGCAAAAATAAACCCCAACTTAATGTAGTGTCCCACAAAATCAATGCAACCCATTAGAAAAGACATGGGAGCACCTTAATCATTAGCCTCGCTATCCAAACACTCTTAAAAAGAAGTAAGATATCCAAACCCTAATCTCCAAATCTGACTCTGCCCTAAATCCTAACAACTATCAATCATCAATTTACCAAAATCAAGCATTTAAAAGATTGAAGTAGAAATTACCAGAAATTCGAATGTTTTTTGACCTTTACGAAGCTCAAAAGCATCTAGATTCAAAAAGAAAGTAGACAAATCAGCAAAATACAACCCTAGCATTCGACTAATAAGTACCAAAATAGAATCAAAGTCAACACGGTTTTTAGGGTTCATGGTGACAAATACACGATTGGAGATTTCAGACATGATTCAAGATTTCAATCATTAAAAAGATAGCATAAGAGAAAAACAAACCTGATGATTAGTATCTTGTAATTGCGATCTAGAGTTTTTGAGGTTGAAGGTGCAAGCGGCAGATGCAGAGTTTTAGGGTTTGTTTCTGAAGTGGGTGTTATATCGTCACGAAACTATTGCAATCGAAAATCTGAGATAAGAATCCCAGATTCTGAAAGAAAATCGATGTTTCATTTGATTCAGATAAATAAGTTTCAGAATGGATATGGAGCTGGTGATTTTAGGGTTTGGCACAGGACGAGATTTCATTAGGGTTTGGCAAAGAAAGATAGAGATTTCATATTTTTAGAAACCTTGCGGTGTTTGGGATTCCTTCTCAAAAGTTACTTATTAGCTTATATAAGTCATAAGTGAGAAGTTAGAAGTTAGAATTTCTAACTTCTCAAAATTGACTTCTCCACACACAAAATTCTTCAAAATAAGCTAAACCAAACACTTAAAAAACAACTTATTAACTTTTATAAGTCATAAGTTGCTCCAAAATAAGCTAAGCCAAACACCCCCAAGTGAATTGATTGAATTTGTAGAAATCTTGAATTGATTGAAGAGAGAGTGCGGATGAAGGAAAAGAGGGGAAAACCAATTGCCGCTCAAAAAGAATTCTCTGGCTTATCAGCCATGACAACTCATCAAAATGATTGGCTAAGAATAGCCCATGTGGCTAAGGAGAATTGTTTTAGTATAATAGATAGATTACGATGAACCTTGAATTTGAGGGTTTCTTCAAGATATGACAACCAAGGCAACAGGAATCAACATTAAAAATCCAAATAATGTAACAATACTCATCTCCAATACATTCTTTCTCTTTAAAGCCAACGTAAATGATGCAATCACTTTGTAAATTGTAAATATAGTATTTAATATTGAGTCAATATTCTTGATTCATGGTAGAAATCATCTCCTTGATTTGTGGAGTATTCTACCTATTTATTCTTGTACATTGTATATTGTAATCATGCAGGGAGATTTACACAATATAATGGCATCAGCCAATTATTAGGCTAAGGGTGTGGGAGTCATGGTTGGGACATGATTCGTCACGTAAGAACATGAATGGAAGGCTACATCATCCCCTTGCATGATCCACCATAGTTTGAATGGATTAAATCATTGCAACCATGGTCCTCCTTTCCATTTTTCAAGAAATCATTTCATTTTTCTTTAGACAAAGATAAATTAAAATAAATAAGTGGATTATGCTTTGGGTCATGACCACACCCTTAGGGTATTAGTTTTGGATGATGGATTAGAGATGGGTGACATGACACTGACATGAAGGGTCACGGTGGTCATGACCACACCCTATAGCCTTAGCGAATAGCTATCCCCCACTCCCACCAAAATATCTCGTTCCTTTCTCTCTCACTCTCTCTTTTCCCTCTTCTTCTCTACTTTCCAGGCAGACCCTTCTTCCAGCAAAACCACCATCCCACTTCAAACTCTTCTTCATGTTCTGTCATTAAAATTAATTTCAACAAATTATCTTCCATGGAAACACCAAATATCTCCTCTCCTATCCCATCAAGATCTCACATCTTATGTTGACAGATCCCTTCTTCCTCCCACCGAAACAATCACCAAAGATGATAAAACCATTCCGAACCCGGAATATATATCCTGGAAAGCTTCTGACCAACAGGCTCTCATACTGATTCAATCCTCCTTATCTGAGGAGGCGATGGCCGAGGATATTGGCCTTACTACTACCCGACAAGTATGGCTTGCATTGGAGGCAACCTATAGCCATCACTCGTTGGAGCGCATGCACACACTTAAGGACACCCTTCGTCAACTTCAAAAGGGTTCATTTACTGTCTCTGAATATGGTCCGAAGTTCAAGCTCATTTGTGACCAACTTGTCGCCATTGGTTATCCCGTAGCCGAAAATGACAAAATGTCATATGTTTCTATGTGGGCTGGGATCGACCTTTGAAACCTTCTCCACTGCTCACCATGCTTTACCATCGGCTACAACCTTTCAAGATCTTTTGTCCAAAGTAGAAAATCACGAACTCTTCATGCAAGCCTTACATGTTTCTCCATCTCCATAAGCTGCTTTTGTTGCTCATCAATCCCGATCTACAGGTTCGTCTCGTAATTTCCGTGGGTCAAATAACAATCGGGGATGGTCTCGTGGTTCTACATCGGTCGTAGGCATTGTCGTAGATCACCCCATTGTCAATTATGTAGAAAGGAAGGGCATTATGCCATTTCTTGCCCAAGTCTTGGCACTTTTGCTCGGCATGCTCCACCACTTGATCCAAACAAAGCACAAGCCTTTTATGCGCAGTGTCATGTAACTGGAAATTATCCGGATTGGCACGCCGATACAGGTGCGACCGCCCACATGACACCAAATCCAGATGATGTTCATGCTCCCTATTTAAATCCTGGTAATAATTCTGTGACTTTTGGCAATGGCCAGACCCTACCCGTCTCAAAAATTGGAAGTACCTCAATTCACAATTAGTTATCATTAAACCATGTTCTTGCGGTTCCCCATCTCACCAAGAGTTTACTATCTATTAGTAGACTTACAAATGAATCACCTGTTGATGTGTTGTTTTCTAATAAATTCTTTCACATTCAGGATCGAAAGTCAAAGGAAGTGATAGCAAGGGGAACCTCGTGAAAAAGGCCTTTACATTCTTAGGGAAGGACAACAAGCACTTGTGGCATCTATTTCATCACATCATCTTAAATCATCTTTTGATAAGTGGCATAATCGACTTGGTCATGTTTCTTTTGACATTATTTATAAATTACATAAAACTGGTCACCTATGTGTTACCTCATTGTTACCTAAACAAGGACTTTGCTCATCTTGTCAGTTATCAAAGTCCCGACATTTACCGTTTGATCTAGATCATAAATTTTCAATGCGTGTTTTAGATCTTATTCATTGTGATCTTTGGGGACCCGCACCGATTACATCATCGGATGGTTATTCATATTATGCAATATTTATTGATGATGATTCCAGGTTCACGTGGTTCTACCCTTTTAAGCACAAATCTGATTTTTATAACACTTTGGCAGTATGCTTACCTTTTGTGCAAACTCAATTCTCATGCAAAGTTAAAGTCTTTCAAAGTGTTGGTGGTACCGAATTCACCAATAATCAAGTGCAAGAACTATTTAAAAAAAGGGATGCATCATTGATTCTCATGTCCTCATACACCACCACAAAATGGGAGAGCCGAAAGAAAACACCGTCATATAACCGAGACGGGACTTGCAATGTTATCCAATGCTCATGCCCCGACAAATTTATGGATAGATGCTTTTACAGCAGCAACATATATCATAAATTGGTTACCCACTCCTCTTCTTGGTTACAAATCACCCTTTGAAGTTCTATATGGTCACACCCCTACTTATACAAATTTTCGGGTGTTCGGATGCCGGGTTTTCCCATATTTATGGGACTATGCCAAAAACAAACTTTCACCTTGAAGTGCCTCATGTATTTTCATTGGCTATAGTCCCAAGTATAAGGGTTATCGATGTATGGATCCCGTCACTTCTCGCATATATGTTACACGGCATGCACAATTTGATGAGGATGCATTCCCTTTTAGTGGACATGTTCCACCGATTGATGAGGCAAAATCAGTGTTCTCAAACTTTGATGAAACTATTCCATCCTTGTCTCACATTTTAAATGGTTCACCCACATCTCATGAAACCACGACCAACCTCCAACAACATAAACTGTCGGCCCAAATGTGCTTTATGCCCATTATCCTTAACATCCCACATAAACACTTCGCATAACAATATCCCAGGCCCAACCCAACTTCATACACCAGCCTAAACCACTATACAAGAGTCACCTCCACCCACGAGTCACATTCCAAACCAAACCACTATACCTGGCCCATTATCCCAAACCAATTTTCCAACCCATGCACTCCCAGCCCATATCTCTATACTCGATCAATCCCCGCCCTAATACTCACCTTTGACCCACACCTCCAACACAACCTAACCCAACCCAAACCAACGCAACCCCCACCCTATGACCACTCGGTCCAAATCTGGGATCTTCAAGCCTTAACATTATGGCGACCTATCCATTTTCTCCAATAACATTCATCAAGCTCTTTTTGTTGCTCATGATCCCAAGGGATACAAATCCGTAGCCAAGCACCCACAGTGGGTGAATGCCATGCAAGAAGAAATGCATGCTTTGCAAAACAATAAAACATGGGTTCTTGTCCCACGCCCCATGCACTCAAATATCGTTGGCTTAAAATGGATCTAACGTACAAAATATAAATCTGATAGGACTATTGATCGTTACAAGGAACGGTTAGTAGCCCAAGGTTTCACGCAAATTCCCGGACTCGATTACTCTCATACCTTTACTCCGGTTGTAAAAGCGTCTTCTGTATGAGTCGTTCTTGCTCTTGCTACTATATATGGATGGCCGTTACATCAATTGGATGTTAAAAACGCCTTCCTAAATGGTCGTCTCACAGAAACTGTATATATATGGAACAACCACTCGGTTTTATTGATCCACAATTTCCTGATCATGTGTGTCGCTTACAAAAAGCGCTCTATGGGCTTAAACAAGCTCCACGTGCTTGGTTCCAAAGACTAAGTACCTTTCTCACTAACAAAGGTTTTCATTGCAGCCAAGCCGACACGTCTATCTTCGTTCTTAAAAGAGATAAAGTGCTCATTTATCTCCTTGTCTACGTGGACGACATATCTTGAGCGGAAATAATGAAGCCTTCATTCGAGATTTTATATCTCAACTTCATAAGGAGTTTGCTATTAAAGAATTGGGGGCCCTAAGTTATTTCCTTGGGCATGAAGTGGCTCATACGGACTCGGGGCTATTTTTAAGTGAAGCGAAGTATGCTTATGACATCTTATCTCGGGCTGGTCTGTTGGATACCAAACCTATTGCCACCCCTCTCGCTACATCCGATATTTTCATCTCTAAAGGTGTTCCATTTCATGACCCCACCCTTTACCGATCCTTGGCGCCCTTCAATATCTCACCATCACCCGGTCGGATCTCTCTTATGCCGTCAATCAAGCTTGTCAACATCTTCAGTCACCTACTACGTCTCACTTTCAGTCTGTCAAACGCATTTTGTGATATGTTAAAGGAACAATTTGTAACGCCCCAAAATCTGAATGTTAATAATTGGCGTATGTTCTTATGTGACACGTCATGAAATAAATAACTAGGCTATTTAACCTAGTTAAGGGTATGGTCAAAAGTATTAAATGATGAAGGTAGTGTCAGTTATGTTTTAAAGGTAAACCCGAGGGGCTAAAGTGGAACAAATGAAGGTAAGTTATAAAATAACTTGACACACACAAACACACACATACGTGTGTGTTCTGGAAAGATCGAGCAGGGGCTCTCAAGAGCCCCAAAACCCTAGTTCTTCAAAAGCTTCAATTTGAAGGATGAATCAAGGCCCAAATCCATAACCGAACATGGATTAATGATCACCAACACGAGAGGATCATAAGGTATGTTTTAAATCTAAGATTGGTGATCATGGGTGAAGTGGGTTATGTTCTAATCCGTGAGTTAATATGAAATTGATCATGTACAAGGGTTAGAATCTTCGTGTAGAACATGGGTTATGAATGGTTTGCGTTAATTTGATGTTTAGAGGTGACACCCGTTA
Organism: Helianthus tuberosus; assembly: GCA_030545235.1. NCBI lineage: Eukaryota > Viridiplantae > Streptophyta > Magnoliopsida > Asterales > Asteraceae > Helianthus > Helianthus tuberosus. The sequence continues at coordinate 176,430,421 of CM060413.1, forward strand.
GTTAGGGTGAAGATGATGACTAGTATCACCTCCTATGTTCAAGTCTTGTTGAATGATTGATGTATTATGTGAGCATGATGAATTATTGTTAGATGAAAGTATAGGAATATGATGATGTTATGTTTAATGTTCATTTGGAATGATACATGATGATTAGTAGATGGTTTTGATGGGTTATGTAGGAGTTTAGAAGAATTGTGCATGAAATAGTTGTACGTTATGCTTAAAAGGTAGTACTCACATCAAGTGTATGATGAAATGTATTTAGTGTCGTCCGTATAGTCGATTATGATGTTACGGGTATATGATGATAAGTCGATAGTTAAGTATGGTTAATAGTTGACTTTTGAAAGTCAACTAAGTATAAGAAACATGACTTGACTCGTGGTCGTAAATGTAGGTTGATGGGAAGTCGTATGGTACATGTTATAGCAATCCGTGTTAAATGTAATGATATGATGAGTTACATGAGTTTAACGTATACGGACATGATTATATGAAGTTGATTATGTATTTTAATGCTTGTTAGAAATGACCAAGGAAAGTTAAGTGTGAATTATGCGAGTGATATGATTGTTACATGTACAAAGGTATATGCTAATAAGAGCGTGATTTCGATGAAATGAAAGTATAGGAATCAAGTCGAGACGGACTCACGCATGAGGTGTTAACGGGTCAAGAAGAGGCAAGGAATCTGATACGAGCACGGACGCATAAGGTAAGTGATTTCTGTAATCACTTCGTCGTACAAGTAAGTAATAAAGTGTTGTAATGAATTAAACATGATGTTTGAGGTCAAATATGTGTTTAAGGTCTCTCGTCGTAAATGATGGGTTAAGAATGACCAAAATGCCCTTGATGGGTATTTTGGGGTAAACGATCTTAAAAGTAGATTAGAAACAAGTCATTCGATTAGTGTTATGTTTTGGACAAGTATGAAAGTGGGGATGATGGTTTGGTTAGTCATAGACCAAACTAATGAGTGAATACCCTTAACGGGTCGAAATGAGCACATGAATGATAATGTGATAAAAGGATGCAAGACATCCAAGAGTTTAGTAATTTATGACAGACGTCATTGATATCATTATGTGTATAAGGGGTTATGGCAAAACGAACAAGTTACGTTGATGAATGCATGAATGGGTCAAGGTTGGGAAAAAGGGGAATAAGCCGAAGAGATAAAAGTCTGAAACTTTGTTAATCCGGATGTCGGATCTTAACTCCGAAAGATGGAGAATTAAATTACGGACGTGTAGGAAAAAGAATCGGGTAAAACGGACCAATAACGAAGAAGTTATGACCGTTTCCGTGAAACGCGGACGTGCTGAAATCTGCAGCACAGCAGCAACAAACATTCTGTTTGTTTGATGGCGTCGCGCTACGCGGCGGCCCGTCGCGCTACGCGACGGGGTGGCTGGTTGTCGAAAGTTGTTTGTTGGCTCCGTTTTGTATCGGGAACTCGTTTAAACGCGTTTTAAGTCGCGTATAACTAGTTTAACTCATGTTTTATGATCATTAGGGTAAGCGTATGTGTGAATGTGTAAAGGTGGGATGACATGATCGTGCGTGACGATATAGGTATGTTGGTTCCCCTTGGGATCCCATAGCCCAGGTAAGAATCCCACCTTAGGTTCCATTTATGAACCTTAAAGCGGGATCCCATAGCCCAGGTAAGAATCCCACCTTAGGTTCCATTTATGAACCTTAAAGCGGGATCCCATAGCCCAGGTAAGAATCCCACCTTAGGTTCCATTTATGAACCTTAAAGCGGGATCCCATAGCCCAGGTAAGAATCCCACCTTAGGTTCCATTTATGAACCTTAAAGCGGGATCCCATAGCCCAGGTAAGAATCCCACCTTAGGTTCCATTTATGAACCTTAAAGTGGGATCCCATAGTCCAGGTAAGAATTATTAATTTAATTCTCATTGGCAATCGCCCTTATGTGGATAAGAAAGTATGTATGTATGCATGAGTATATACGGGGATGTAATGATGTAGGAGTAGATAGTATGTATAAGTAGTCAAGGGAGTATGTACGAAGGTATGCACGCATGTAAGTTGTGAGAAGGTATGGAATAAGTATGTATGTATGTATGTAATTATGTATGTATGTTGGTATGCAAGTATGTATGTAGGTTTGTATGTAAGTATGTATGTAGGTATGTATGTATGTATGTATGTAGGCATGTAAGGATGTATGTATGTATGTATGAATGGATGTGTTTAGGTATGCACGAACGTATGTATGTAGGTACACAGGGATGTATGTTGCTATGTGTGACCGTAAGTTTACGTATAGGTTGTATGAAAGTACGTACGCATGTATTCAATGAAATTGAGCACTAACGATAATAACATCGTGCCTGGTGATGAAGTGTAACGCAGGAATGTCAAAGATGTCTCACTACGGATCTTATGATCAGAAGGAAAGACGGGATGTAAAGAGTTAATGAAACGAAAAGTAAACGTGAACAAGTCTTGTATGCTTATGATACGTACTAATGTATGAATTTTATGTGGTGAGCGCAGGTAGTACCAGTCATGAGGATAACCAAGGTTTGGAGATCGAGGATCGAGTCACAAGACAGATTGTACGGGAATGCTTAAATATGTAATTTAGTGTTGATAAGGCATGTTCTTATATTCTAAAAATGAATTATTAGAATGTCAAGATGTATGTCATGAAAGAAATTTTCAAACTCGATTTTCCGCTGCGTTGTGTTAAGGTTAAATGAATTAGGGTCTTACAAGTTGGTATCAGAGCCCTGGTTTGAGGGAATCAAGTACGAGAAGGTAAGTACTTGAACTCAAACTTGTGTGCTCTTGAGATAAGAAATCCGTACAATCTAGGACTCGATCAAGATCCAAAGGTAAAGGTTGATGAAAGTATGTATTTATGTATACGTATAAAGAAACTGACGGTTTTGTATGTGCAAGGTAAGCATAAGTGTTGAAGGAGGATGATCCGTGAATGCAGTCTAGGATAAATACTAAGGCAGGCAAAGAGGTAATAAGACAAATAGGCAAATGAGCCCAGGTACGTGAATGTAATATGTGGAGGTATGTAATGGAAAAGTTTATTCAGGGAAAAAAAAAATTTTAAGATGAAAGACAATGATAGTATAGTAATGAAGTATTGGAAGCAATACACGCGCCGAAGCCTAAGTCTACGGACATAAGGTGACAATTACATGAAGGCACGAAACTACTATGTGGATTGTGTACCTAGCCAGTACACGAGAAACGTATGACGTTCGTGAGATCATGATAATTGTTACAGGTATGTCCGGTAGAGTTGGGTAGCAGGCGGGCGTGTGGGTGAAATGGGAAGTAAGACTCTCGGGAAATTGAGAGTACTATGTAAGAATGAAAAACATGCCTGATAAGAATGAAGAATGTTGAACCCGTGATTAAGTACGGATCAACAAGATAAGAATGTAATGTTTGAATCCGCGAGACGGATTCAAGTATGAAAGGCATGAATGAAATGTTTGAATCCGCGAGACGGATTCAAGGATGAAAGGCATGAATGAAATGTTTGAATCCGCGAGACGGATTCAGAGATGAAAGGTATGAATGAAATGTTTGAATCCGTAAGACGGATTCAAGGATGAAAGGTAAGAATGAATGTTTGAATCCGTGAGATGGATTCAAGGAGGAAAGGTATGAATGTAATGATTGAATCCGTGAGATGGATTCAAGGAGGGAAGGTATGAATGTAATGTTTGAATCCGCGAGGCGGGTTCAAAGATAAAAGGCATGAATGTAATGTTTGAATCCGTAAGGTGGATTCAATGAATGAAAAAGCATGAATGATGCGTCTGAATCCGTAAGACGGAATCAAAAATATAAGAAGATGAAATTAATCCGCCTAAGAAGATGTCGACAGTTTGACCATGATTGAGTCGAACGGGTCATAGAAGTAAGTATAAGGTAAAAAGTGATAGTATGATAGACGAAGTTTTGTATAAGTTACGTGTAAGATATGTTAGTAATTGACTCTTAGAAGTCGGAATGATGACGGGCTGTGACCCGGACAATAACTTGAGTATGGGCGGAAATGGTAAGCTCAGTAAGAAATATTGAAACGATGTAATAAGGTCTTTGCAAGTAAGCATGAATGGAAGGAAGTACGAGCGTGTACTTCCGTTGGCAAAATGATTAATTGAATGAAAAGATTGCATGTAAGAAATAGAATGTGCGGTAAGTTATAGCAGAATTATTGATGTGATGAAACCAATCGTATTGGGGAAAGGATGTACACGAGTGGAAACTCATGACACGGATGAATGAAATCTGGCCTATTATGGCTAGTACTCGAGGAAAAGATGAATCGATCTGGGTTGCAGATCGTGGTTTGGGAAATGAAAAAGAGGTTAGTAAGAATATTTAACTCATGATTTGATAGATATGAAATAGTATGACACCTGTACCTGTGTAAATTAAGTAATGCATGAAGTGAAAGCAATAGTAATGTGAAATGAACGAAATGATTTAAAGATAAAATAAAGGTATGCAAGGTGTACGTAACTGTAGAAAATGTAGAATGAGGGTAACGTTAGAATTAAGCACGTAGGAGTGATCATGCAATAAGAGTTTTGTTGTAATAACAAAACAAAAGTTAAATGTTATACAGAGTATGTAGAGAATGTAAATTTTTAAGGGGTGAAGTGGAGATATTAGATCCATTAAGAAAGGATCATATCAAAGGACGGAAGAGTATGTGTATTGACCAGTTATTGACAGGTCAAGTAAATGAAAATGATATAAGAAAGAATGATCAGGAAAGTATGGGCTAGTAGTCGTATGGATGGACTAGAAGAAAAGATAATGTGTGTTTGATGAAAGTGAGAAAGGTTTCGGGGACGAAACCTTGTTTAAGGGTGGTAGACTTGTAACGCCCCAAAATCTGAATGTTAATAATTGTCGTATGTTCTTATGTGACACGTCATGAAATAAATAACTAGGCTATTTAACCTAGTTAAGGGTATGGTCAAAAGTATTAAATGATGAAGGTAGTGTCAGTTATGTTTTAAAGGTAAACCCGAGGGGCTAAAGTGGAACAAATGAAGGTAAGTTATAAAATAACTTGACACACACAAACACACACATACGTGTGTGTTCTGGAAAGATCGAGCAGGGGCTCTCAAGAGCCCCAAAACCCTAGTTCTTCAAAAGCTTCAATTTGAAGGATGAATCAAGGCCCAAATCCATAACCGAACATGGATTAATGATCACCAACACGAGAGGATCATAAGGTATGTTTTAAATCTAAGATTGGTGATCATGGGTGAAGTGGGTTATGTTCTAATCCGTGAGTTAATATGAAATTGATCATGTACAAGGGTTAGAATCTTCGTGTAGAACATGGGTTATGAATGGTTTGCGTTAATTTGATGTTTAGAGGTGACACCCGTTAGTTAGGGTGAAGATGATGACTAGTATCACCTCCTATGTTCAAGTCTTGTTGAATGATTGATGTATTATGTGAGCATGATGAATTATTGTTAGATGAAAGTATAGGAATATGATGATGTTATGTTTAATGTTCATTTGGAATGATACATGATGATTAGTAGATGGTTTTGATGGGTTATGTAGGAGTTTAGAAGAATTGTGCATGAAATAGTTGTACGTTATGCTTAAAAGGTAGTACTCACATCAAGTGTATGATGAAATGTATTTAGTGTCGTCCGTATAGTCGATTATGATGTTACGGGTATATGATGATAAGTCGATAGTTAAGTATGGTTAATAGTTGACTTTTGAAAGTCAACTAAGTATAAGAAACATGACTTGACTCGTGGTCGTAAATGTAGGTTGATGGGAAGTCGTATGGTACATGTTATAGCAATCCGTGTTAAATGTAATGATATGATGAGTTACATGAGTTTAACGTATACGGACATGATTATATGAAGTTGATTATGTATTTTAATGCTTGTTAGAAATGACCAAGGAAAGTTAAGTGTGAATTATGCGAGTGATATGATTGTTACATGTACAAAGGTATATGCTAATAAGAGCGTGATTTCGATGAAATGAAAGTATAGGAATCAAGTCGAGACGGACTCACGCATGAGGTGTTAACGGGTCAAGAAGAGGCAAGGAATCTGATACGAGCACGGACGCATAAGGTAAGTGATTTCTGTAATCACTTCGTCGTACAAGTAAGTAATAAAGTGTTGTAATGAATTAAACATGATGTTTGAGGTCAAATATGTGTTTAAGGTCTCTCGTCGTAAATGATGGGTTAAGAATGACCAAAATGCCCTTGATGGGTATTTTGGGGTAAACGATCTTAAAAGTAGATTAGAAACAAGTCATTCGATTAGTGTTATGTTTTGGACAAGTATGAAAGTGGGGATGATGGTTTGGTTAGTCATAGACCAAACTAATGAGTGAATACCCTTAACGGGTCGAAATGAGCACATGAATGATAATGTGATAAAAGGATGCAAGACATCCAAGAGTTTAGTAATTTATGACAGACGTCATTGATATCATTATGTGTATAAGGGGTTATGGCAAAACGAACAAGTTACGTTGATGAATGCATGAATGGGTCAAGGTTGGGAAAAAGGGGAATAAGCCGAAGAGATAAAAGTCTGAAACTTTGTTAATCCGGATGTCGGATCTTAACTCCGAAAGATGGAGAATTAAATTACGGACGTGTAGGAAAAAGAATCGGGTAAAACGGACCAATAACGAAGAAGTTATGACCGTTTCCGTGAAACATAGACGTGCTGAAATCTGCAGCACAGCAGCAACAAACATTCTGTTTGTTTGATGGCGTCGCGCTACGCGGCGGCCCATCGCGCTACGCGACGGGGTGGCTGGTTGTCGAAAGTTGTTTGTTGGCTCCGTTTTGTATCGGGAACTCGTTTAAACGCGTTTTAAGTCGCGTATAACTAGTTTAACTCATGTTTTATGATCATTAGGGTAAGCGTATGTGTGAATGTGTAAAGGTGGGATGACATGATCGTGCGTGACGATATAGGTATGTTGGTTCCCCTTGGGATCCCATAGCCCAGGTAAGAATCCCACCTTAGGTTCCATTTATGAACCTTAAAGCGGGATCCCATAGCCCAGGTAAGAATCCCACCTTAGGTTCCATTTATGAACCTTAAAGCGGGATCCCATAGCCCAGGTAAGAATCCCACCTTAGGTTCCATTTATGAACCTTAAAGCGGGATCCCATAGCCCAGGTAAGAATCCCACCTTAGGTTCCATTTATGAACCTTAAAGTGGGATCCCATAGTCCAGGTAAGAATTATTAATTTAATTCTCATTGGCAATCGCCCTTATGTGGATAAGAAAGTATGTATGTATGCATGAGTATATACGGGGATGTAATGATGTAGGAGTAGATAGTATGTATAAGTAGTCAAGGGAGTATGTACGAAGGTATGCACGCATGTAAGTTGTGAGAAGGTATGGAATAAGTATGTATGTATGTATGTAATTATGTATGTATGTTGGTATGCAAGTATGTATGTAGGTTTGTATGTAAGTATGTATGTAGGTATGTATGTATGTATGTATGTAGGCATGTAAGGATGTATGTATGTATGTATGAATGGATGTGTTTAGGTATGCACGAACGTATGTATGTAGGTACACAGGGATGTATGTTGCTATGTGTGACCGTAAGTTTACGTATAGGTTGTATGAAAGTACGTACGCATGTATTCAATGAAATTGAGCACTAACGATAATACCATCGTGCCTGGTGATGAAGTGTAACGCAGGAATGTCAAAGATGTCTCACTACGGATCTTATGATCAGAAGGAAAGACGGGATGTAAAGAGTTAATGAAACGAAAAGTAAACGTGAACAAGTCTTGTATGCTTATGATACGTACTAATGTATGAATTTTATGTGGTGAGCGCAGGTAGTACCAGTCATGAGGATAACCAAGGTTTGGAGATCGAGGATCGAGTCACAAGACAGATTGTACGGGAATGCTTAAATATGTAATTTAGTGTTGATAAGGCATGTTCTTATATTCTAAAAATGAATTATTAGAATGTCAAGATGTATGTCATGAAAGAAATTTTCAAACTCGATTTTCCGCTGCGTTGTGTTAAGGTTAAATGAATTAGGGTCTTACACAATTTCCTTTGGCTTAACATTCGACAAACCCACTACTACTAATCTCGTTTGCTACTCTAATACGGATTGGGCTCGGTGCATAGAAACACGTCGTTCTACATATGGGTATTCCATCTACCTCGGAGGAAACTTTGTGTCTTGGAGTGCCAAGAAACAACCCACGATATCCAGATCGAGATGTGAATCGGAATATAGGGCTATGGCAAATACAACAGCTGAGATCATCTGGCTTACACACCTTCTTCGCGAACTTCATGCCCTTCCCCCTGATCGCCCTAATCTTCTATGTGACAACAAAAGTGCAATCTTCTTAAGCCAAAATCCGATGTCACATAAACGAGCCAGGCACATAGACATCGACAATCATTTTGTTCGCGAGCTGGTGTCCTCTGGTCAGTTATACACAAAATTTGTTTCTACCAATCTCCAGGTGGCTGATATCTTCACAAAAAGTTTGCCCAGACCGCTCTTTGGACGGTTTTGTACCATGCTTCGTGTTGCCCCCCACATGTTCGATTGAAGAGGGAGGGGGGTAATAGCCCAACGTAACTGATGCAATCACATTGTAAATATAGTATTTAATATTGAGTCAATATTCTTGATTCATGGTATAAATCATCTCCTTGATTTGTGGAGTATTCTACCTATTGATTCTTGTACATTGTATATCGTAATCATTCAGTGAGATTTACACATTATCAAAATATTTTGTGTTCATCCTGTATAACAAAACAAAATTTTTCTTTTTGGCATTAGAAGTTCAGAAGCATAATTTCTTACTAGAGGAATTAGTTTTAGGGAGTACTATTAAATATGTACACTATTTATGAAATTGAAAAAACAACCAAAAGGTGCATGAAAGAATCATCTATTTCGCAACATTGGGAATTGGATTGAATGTATGTCTATCAGAAAGTAAGGCAGTTACAGGGATTACTAAGAAGACGCTCTAAAAGAAATGGATGGTAGAACAGGGTATTACGATGGATAAAAAAGATAAAATACTTGGTGGGTTCTGAGTAAAGAAAAATATGAACCTGGTGTAGGTTTGGATAGCAACAAGATGGATGCGTCGCCGCGTGGGAAATTATAAAGAGATTAAAAGCGATTTTTAATAGCATTTAATCAAAAGAACGTAGTTTTGATAGGTTTGCATCAAAGTTGGACGCCTAACAACATCATATTCACTTTCCTCTATTTTTATTATTACCATTTACACTTTATATTTTATTTTGTTTCTAAATCTGGTCCTTTGTTCCTGGCATTTATAGGTTAAAACTCTACTTTTCATTTGACACTTGAAAATTTTGGACATAATATTGCAGGGAAAAAATTTAGAACACTTGAGGATTGGATTTGATGCTATAACGTTAGCGACAGAGAATTTTGCTGAAACATATTTCATTGGGAAAGGTGGGTATGGTTTGGTGTACAAAGCAGAACTTGAACATTTTGATCCCTATGCAACAAAAGGCAATAGGGAATCAGAAATGCCTAGAAGACGTAGCATTGTAGCTATAAAAAACATTATCGATAGAGAAGACGCGCAAGGAGAACAAGGATTCATTGCAGAAATTGAAACACTTAGTAGGTGTAAACATCCAAACATAGTTTCGCTTCTTGGTTTCTGTCATGAACATCCTCATATGATCCTAATCTATGAGTTTGTTTCTAATGGAAGCCTTGATGATTATTTGGGAACAGAAGGAAAGATGACTAATCTTACTTGGGTGCAACGAATAAAAATATGCATTGATATTGCACGTGGATTGGATTACATTCATACCACCATGGATGACAAACCAAAGATAATCCACCGTGACATTAAAAGTGCCAATATCCTGTTGAGCGAGAACTGGGAGGCGAAGATTGCTGACTTTGGACTCTCAAGATTCCACCCAATAAATCATACTAAGAGCACTATCATAACAAACAATGTTGTAGGGACAAAAGTGTACTGGGATCCAGAATATGAGAGAACAGGTAATTTGAAAAAGGAGTCGGATGTTTACTCTTTTGGGGTGGTTTTGTTTGAAGTCCTAACCGGGAAATTGGCTTATGATTCAGTATACACCAACGAAAATGAAAAGGGTCTTGCACCCATTGTGCAACAACATATTAAGAAGGGAACAATAATGAAAATGGTAGATCCTAATTTAAAGGAAGAGAATACTTTTACGCTAAGTAAAGGGCCCAATCAAGATTCTTTGAATACCTTTTTATTAATCGGGCACAGATGTTTGGCTGAAAGGCAAGCCGAGCGTCCTACAATGAAAGTTGTCATCGAGGAACTTGTGAAAGCATTAAACTTTCAGGTAACTCAAAGTCCTAACAATGTAAACTTTTTTTTCTTCTTTTCATATTCTTAATCTCTAGTAATAACTAATATGTTTTTTATATTATTAAGAAAAATATGGGACTCTTGTGGCAATGTCATCTTGAAACATATATTAATATCGTTAACTTACTGTTTAATAAGTTTGTAAATATTAACATATACAAAAGCCAGAATTTTTTGACTTATTATCAATATGTCGTTAATGAGTTGTCTAAAGTTCATACAAAAATATTAGTGTGTATTATTTACCAGTGCATACATTTTAGTCTGTTTCTCAAGTGTAATGAAATTATAGGGCATGTTTGGGTAAGCTTTTTGAACAAATTTATTAACTTATTAGTTTTTTTTAAAAACCAAATAAAGAGATTTTGTGGTTGACGAACCTAAAAGGACTTTTCAAAATGACTTTTTGTATAGGAGAAAAAAGTCATTTTTGAGAAGTTAGATGTTGTGACTTTTTGAACCAACTTATTGACTTATTAGCTTTTAGTCATTTTACATCTATAAGCAAAGCCAAACACGTTTTAAAAAACAACTCATTGACTTATTGGATTTTCCCACCCTATAAGACCCTCCGTAGTGGGGCGTGATGTTTGGCTTTTTTTCTCAGATCGCGCCCCATAGCGCCCCGAACACCACGACGGGCGGCGTTATGGGGGTCAAATGGGTGGGTGGCGCCATGTCCATAGCGGCGTGAAGGTTTGTTTGTTTTTTTTGTTTATACACATTTGGTCCCTGCAAATCGGAGAAGAAGACAGATGATGCAGTGTCTGGTTTGTTGTTTGCCGGAAAGTCAGCTGGAAAATCGGCCAGAAAGTCCGCCGAAAATTCAGAGAAGAAGACAGGAGGCGTATTTCATTTTGAAAGTTTTTGGTTTATACACATTTGGTCCTTGCATTTTCTCAAATATCTAAAATTGGTTTTTAAAAACATGACAGTTAATGAAAACTTATTTTATTTAATGTAATGGTTTTTAATTTTAAAAAAGTTAGAAATTAATTAAAAAAATCTAAAATTAATTAATTGAGTAATGATGACGTAGGGGTTTTATGACTACGGGCTCAAGTGACATAACGCCCTATAAAGCCTTTGTGTGACGTGGCACGACACGTGTCGCATAACGCCCACAAAGGGGTTTTATGACTACGGATGGCTTAAGCTAATCCAAATAGTTTTTAAAAAACCCCTTTTTAAAAACTTATAAGTCAATAGGTAGTGTGCTTTTCACAAAAAGTTCTTTGTAAAATAAGTTAGCCAAACATTTACATTTCCACATTTCCACACTATAAATTTACAACAATTTTGTGCATAAAGATGTTGGACTTATGGCTTAGGGTAGTTTTCCCAAAAAAAAAAAAAAAATATGTAATTTTCACTTTTAACCTAAAAGTTTTATTCTTTGAATTTTAACCCCAATGACTTTTTAACTTTTTAACCAAAGTTTTCCATCTTTTGCGATTTAACACCAATACTTTTTTATTTTCAATTTGGTCCCTTATACTTTTCATCTCTCGCAAGTTTTTGGTTTTACGCTTCGTTCTAAATTTTGCGAGTTAACACGCCGCAACGTGCGTATGGGGTTTAACGTTTTTCGTCTGTTTTTTCCCGTTTGACAGTATTTTTCTTCGTTTGACAAGTTCGTCGCAACATGTGGGTCCTAGATCGACTTACTTATTATCTTCCGCGTTTTACGTTTCTGTCTAATTTCTTCACATTAACACGCCACAACGGGCGTGCGTGGTTTAACGATTTTACGTCGGTTTTTCGTTCAGTGTTATTTTTTACTTTTTTATTTTATTTTTTCGATTTTTTTTATGTTGGTGGTCGCTGACAGTGGCGTGACATTAGTGCTACTTGGCACGATTTTACGAACGTATTTAACCTATTAATTTTTTTACTAATACTTTATTTCAAGTTTACCGCTAATTCTAAATAAAACCAATTTTAAAATAAATAAAATGACTAAAAAACCCTCACATGCAAAGCATGTGAGGTAACTTAGCTGAGTTTTTGTACGGCGTTAGTTGTAAAGGTTATAGAATGTAACAAAACATGAACATAAAGGTTGGGTTTTGCCGATTTCATAGTGAAAGGTATAAAGTGCAGTTTACGTATAACATAAAGGTTGATTTATGCAATTTAGTCTAAGAAAAATTATTTTTTTTGCGTGCATATTTTTATATACGTGTCGGTATAAATTCGATTTGCTCTATGTTTTAACGTAAACTTTTTCTGGAAACGAGTCAGGTCATATATAATACGTTTTCGTTAAAAAAAACATTTTTACGTGCATATTTTTATGTGCGTTTTGGTATAAATTCGAGTTGGTGTATGTTTTGTCGTAAACTTTTTTGGGAAACGAGCAAAGGTCAAATATAATATGTTTTCGTGGTTAATTTTATGAATGTTTTGTAAATTTTGTTTCGAACCAAGTTGAGTCAAATTGTGGTTTCTTTCTTCCTTTTTTTTTAAAAGATCTAATTAACCTCTTTTGATTATACGTGTCAGCTTTTCCGTTATACACGTTACATTTTCTATGTATGACTCGAGTCACATATAATACATTATTATTGTACGGTATAAATTTGATTTACTTTATGTTTTGATCTAATCGCAATGCTTATATAGGTTACATTGAGTTCAATCAGATATGTCGAAACGCGTGCTTTCATATGGTTAACGCATCACATAACATTTGAACTAATTCATTCGACGTTTGCGATGTACCCGCGTCGCAACGCGCGCGAGTCTTATTGCTAGTTTACCTTTAAATAGTTCCCAAATTGATTGTCTCGTGATTAACAGGAAACCTACAAGGACAACCTCCGAATATCACTTGAAGACATACTAAACGCCACACAAGACTTCAGTGAAACGAACCTAATTGCGAGAGGAGGATTCGGAAAGGTTTATAGAGGAGTGAGTTTTCGGAAAGGATCCATTGCTGTAAAGCGGCTTGAAAGACAGTTAGCCTGGCAAGGAGAAAGAGAATTTCTGATGGAAGTTGAAGTTCTTTTTGAGTATAAGCATGAGAATATCATTGGGCTTGTTGGCTACTGTGACGAAAATGGCGAGAAAATCTTAGTTTATAAGTTTGCCTCTAATGGAAGTCTGGATAGGCATTTGAGAGATGCTAGCATAACATGGACGAAACGACTTAAGATCGGTATCGATATTGCAACTGGGTTGGATTTCCTTCATGGAGGTGCTTATCCTGTGATACATAGGGATGTAAAATCTTCCAACATTCTACTAAATTATGATTGGAAAGCGAAAATTTCAGATTTCGGGTTGTCAGTGATAACTTCATTAAATAACGAAATTGACTTTGTGGTTGATAATGCTGCCGGCACATTTGGGTATTGCGACCCGCTGTACATGGAAAGGGGTTTCTTAACAAGGGAATCCGATGTATATTCGCTTGGCGTGGTTTTATTTGAGATGATGTGTGGAAGATTGGCCTACCATGAGGATGAACATAAGGCTCTTGTCAGTTTGGTTAAACAATATTATAAAGAAGGAAAACTAGATGAGTTGGTGTTCGAAGGTATAAAGGATAAAATAGTGCCAAAGTCATTGACTACTTTCCAAAGGATTGCGTATCAGTGCTTACATGATAAGAGAGAGCAGCGGCCGACCGCAAGGGAGTTGGCATTACAACTAAAGAAAGCATTGGAATTCCAAGTGAGTAATTTTCATGTACATATGTAACTACGTTTTTCCTCATAAAAGAACTAGAATTAAGAAAAAAAATATTATCAATCGACTTATTGACTGTTTTCTTACAGGTAGTTTGTATTTTTTCATAATGGAAAATTCCTCAATCACATACCAAAATGAAAATGAATTTATAACATACAATTCTTCGTCATTATAGGAGGATATTGAAATATGGGAGGCCAGACTACCACGAGACTACAAAGAAATAATCCATATGTCAAGAACCCCAGAGTCGTATTCTAACGTAAGCAAAAAAGATCTCTACGTCATGTTCTCCAAAGGAATCCTTCTTCAAGATGCTAAAGTGGTAATTAACAGCTCATTCTTATGACTTGGTGAAAATAAATACAATGAAAATTGCATTTCATTTGTTTTCTTTTGTGCAACAGTGCTTGTCAATAGGCACTAATGGGGAAAGAAGTGAAATGATATCAGCGGCAACGTTTTCATATGAAAACAACAGATTACATAAACGGAGATCTATTCAAAAATCAAGGTATGTGTGTGCTCTCACTTGTGTGTTATGTTAAGAGGAAGCGCACCTGCGAAGCTGCAATTGATTTATAAAATAAAAACAAAATGCTTTGAAGTGTTTATATGGGATGGAAATGGTTGGTGTGAATAACTTTGACAAATTCTTACATGTACAGATTTCAAAGAGTGTTGAGGATTACAGATATTACAACTCTAAAGACTCATATCAAGACAAAAACCCAGTTCTTATCTCCAAATGTGATTTATGGGGCTTACCTTATTTTCAAATTTTGTGATCCAAGAAAAATTTCAAATAAACCAGTGTATGTGAACCTCAAGTACAAACTCGGAAGTGAAACCTTGCATGCATATTTTGCAACATGGGGAGATGACGACTGGTTGATGATAGAATTGAGTAGGTTTTTGCCTTACACGAAAGATGTCGATTTTGAGGTTCTACTTGAGAGCATGTCACGACCCTATTGTGGGAGTGGTGGAATCTACGTGGAAGGCATCCATTTTCGAGCCATCACTAATACAACTTTGAAGGTAATATTTGTTTCGCCTAACTTCTTGATTTTTTTTATTTAACATTATAGATTAATTCAACTACAATTGTACAAAGATAATGTACATTTTATGAACCAATATAATGTAGTCTTTGTGATTATGAGCATCAAATTAGGAATTCGCCTTCTTTATTGTTCACTAAATTTACAGTAATAACACTGCAGCCCTCCACAATACGTCCTTCCACCAGATCAACCCCTACACATAACTTTATTAACATGTTTTCCCTATAAGACAAATAAACAAAAACGTACCACACATACGGGGTGCAACTTAAATTAATATTTTTTTTTATCAAAAAAAGCGTACATATGACTCATATACAACTTCCCTTTTTTGTTTGTTTTATATGATTATATCACGTAACACGGATAAAAGCATAAGTGGGTTACATTTTCATGTTTTCTGGTACAATTTTAAGACATGATCTAACATTTATTTTTACACAGATGAGGCCTGAAGTACATGAGAAAGTAACTGGAGTAAAAAGAATCTTGAAATCGGACTCAGATTCTGCGCTACAAGTGTCAGTTGATTACGATGAAACAACCCAACCAGAATGTGATGAAAAGGTTATATATTTTGAACTAATTGTATACACGCGTACAGGAAAACTATAATATTGTGCGGTACTGATGTACTTGTAACCTCTTTTGATGAACAGTTAATCTCACTAAGCAAAGTGAAGGAAAAGAAATGCCACATGCTTCCAGCAAAGATGGTGTTATACAAATCTTCTGACGTGAAGTGTTTCAAATGGAAATCTCTTGTTGAATCCAGGTTTGAACTTTGAGCCAACTTATGCACTTTCTTATATATAACAGCTGTTTCAAATATTTTGAACTCGTTAGCTAACTTATTTTTTTGATGAAGCATAAGTGATGCATCCATGGGAAGAGGAAACTTTCTTCACAATACTTACGAGCGGGTTTCTCACTTTGAAGAGGTGGCTGAGTTTATATCGCGCCAAGTATTGGAGATCAAATGTGACATTGAAACCCAAAAGTTATCGTCGGATACAGATTATGCATGTCATCTCGTATTCAAGCTATCACAAAAATGTCGTGGGTTGCAATGTCCAGTGAAAGTGCAGGATCTACTCGATAGGAAAAACAAAGAGTTTCAATATATTTATTTTAGATCTCCAAGATTTGTATATTTACAAGGGAATGGAAGGGTTCCGAAGTACAGAGAAGACGGATTAATGGAAGTTATTGTGTCGGAATTCAACTCAGGCAACAATGATCATGTTCCCATGAGTTTAAAATTGAGATGTTACGAAGGAAATATGTCCGGTCTTATTGTATATGGCATCGAATTTCGACCCATATGAGGTTTATACAAAAAAAAAAAAAAAAAAAAAAAACTTTGACCATTCTATGTTATTATTCAAGCGTCAATCTATTTGGACACCCTGCTTGCCTATTTGGACACCTTTAAGCCCTAGACGCCTCGTATAGGCCTATACGAGGCGTATAGGGTTACATCAAAATCAGTGTCTGACTCATGTCACTTCTGGTTTGACTGCTTCAAGACGCCTCGTATAGGCCTATACTGGGCGTATAGGACCCCTCGTATAGGTCTCATATATGACCCTATTTTTTTAAAAAACAAGTCAAATTACCCCCACCAAAACACCCATTTTTACTCAAAAAAACATCACCCTCAAAAAACAATCAAATTACCCTACCAAAACATCCATTTTTCAACTTAAAAAAACACCAACGAGGGGTCCTAATATTAATTATTTAAAATAAAAAACTTGTTTTTGTATAAAAGTTTGCTAAAACGATTAATATTGTATAAAATGTTTGTTAAAAAAAAAAAAAAAAAAAAAAAAAAAAAAAAAAAACCCTTTATATACGCCTAGTATAGGCCTATACTAGGCATATAAGAGAGGCAAAAAATACCAATTTACCCCCAGTATAGGCCTAAATCAGGGGCTAAATGGTCTTTTTTCGTCTAGACGCCCAGTATAGGCCTATGCGAGGCGTATACGAGGCAAATAAGACAAAATATGACATAATCAGAGATTCTCTTGGAAATTGAAAAAGGTTATACGCCTCGTATAGGTCTATACGAGGCGTCTTGAAGGGTGTCCAAATAGACAATAAGGTGTGTAAATATGTAGACCCTTATTCAAAGTCTTGTGAATTTTCAATGTTTGGTATTTCTGATAACCAAATATCCAACAATCAGCCTTCTATACAAATTACATTGTTTCGGGCCGCCCTAAACTCACTGTAAGATCGAGTTAAACAGACACAAATGCAAATCAATCATTGAACATGCGCCAGATAAGTTGATTCACCAAACCCTTATAAAGATAACTAAATAAATTCATGAACACAGGTTAAAAAAAGAAACATACTTGAGGCAAGATAAAGAGTGAATTTCAAGGATTGTCCTTTATTTTTATACCCATTTTCAGAAGTTGTCTTTTATGTTTAAAATTGACGAGTTTTGTCCTTTATATTTTCATATCATACATGTTTTGTCCTTTAGGCCGAACCCAATTAGTTTTTACAGTTAAATTTGGTCATGTGCTTTGCACATGAGGGCATTTTTGTCAATTTAAAGGTTGCAGAAGCTTTGAGCTGTAAATCTGCCGTTGAACTTAGCTTTGAATTGACAAAAATGCCCTCATGTGCAAAGCATATGACCAAATTTAACTGAAAAAACTAACTGGGTTAGGACTGAAGGACAAAACGTGTATGATATGAAAACACAAAAGGACAAAACTCGTCAATTTTGAACATAAAGGACAGCGTCTGAAAATGGGTATAAAGATAAAGGACAATTCTTGAAATTCACTCCAAGATAAATTAAAAAGGGTTCCATTGCCGGGAATCGAACCCGGGTCTCCAGGATGAAAGCGAGATATACTAACCGCTGGACGACAATGGATTTGTTGAAATGTAATACATTGTCTAATCCTTTCTCATATTACTTATCTCTCAAGTTAAACTTTATCGTGCTGTATTATAAAATGAGTCAATTACAAGTTTTGTCCTTAATACCAATTACCACCGTAACAAGAAAGTGTTAAAGTATAACCATTGGAGAAATGAACCATTGCTGGATCCTAAAAAAAACTGCTAGGTTGCACCTGAAGGTTTCCAATGTCTACAGAAGAATGCAAAGTTAACCATTAACAATCAACCAAGTAATTAATCATTTTTAATCTCTATTACTGTCAATAAAACACGTATCACCAAAAAAAAATTAAATATAACAACATTAGAAAAAGAATCACCTTCTTAGTGGGCTTAGAAATTTCAAAGGTTTTAGTTTGAGAATCAAATGACAAATTCTTTAGCAAATCAGCATCTTCATAAAAGAAACTAGTATTATAACAATTGAAAACCGGTGGCTTTTGCAGTCAATGGTTGTGATTGTCTCTTTGGTTTGAGCACTACAAGATGCTCATCTCTTCTTTGTTCTCTTTTCTTCACATTATTTGTAATATCCACACCAACTCTCCAAGTGTTCAACTACTATATGTTTGATTTTTCCAATAATATCCTTTGTGTCTCTCCGCTGCCGCCCGGAAACGCTTTGTGTGCTCGACGATGATGGCATGAATCAGGATAGCATACGGGGTTTAATCGATCGGCTCACACGAGTTCATCTTGATCTAACCTTTTACTCTATCAGGGTTTCTGTCTAATCCATTCGCCGCTTAGGTTTTTGTGGTTTCAAAAATGGCTTTGCCGGAAGACGGTGGGGGAGAACCTGATAATGGTGGTCCGTGGCACGATGTTCAATACCGGAAGAATAACAGAAGTCGGGGAGATGGCGTGGAATGGACCTTCTTGGTGCAAAACATCTCAGACAAGGTCTCAAGGAACGTTCTGTGGAGGGCTTTCCAACCGTTTGGGTTTGTTTCGGATGTTTACGTGGCTCGGAAAAGGGACTCTAGAGGTAGATGCTTTGGATTCGTACGATATGTTGGTGTGGTGAATATGAAGGAAACCTTAGCGTCTATGAATACTATGAGAATGTTCGATATGAAGGTTACCGTTTCGTTGGCTAGGTACGATAAGGATCACAAAAAGATTGCCTATGCCCCGGGCATGCTAGGTCGTAGTGAATGGAGGCCAAAGGACAGGCAACAGTTGAACAATAACAGCATGGGTGATAACAGGTATGTTGGGCGGCTTCCAACAGTCCATCAATCGTCTGATCAGGGTCTGGAACATACCCTAAGAACACATGTGGGGAAGTCGTATGCTGACATGCTTAAAGACAAGACGGTAGGTAACAGTCACGGGGCTAAAGTTATTACTGTAGGAGGGAAGGGTTCACTCTATCCTCTCCATTGTATTGGGAGGTCAGTTATCGGGTATGCCAAGGAGGTTATGTCACTGAGCAAAATGAGACGGGCTATCGAGGATGAGGGCATGATGGAAGTTGAGCTGTCGTTCGTTGGTGGAGTGACGTTCATGTTAACTTTCAGAGATAAGGTAACTGCCAATATGTGCATGGAGGTAAATGTCAAGTTCTTCAAAATGATGTTCTCAAAATATCACTTATGGTTGCGGGAGGAGGTCCCTTTCAGTAGGTTGGTGACTCTCAACATTACTGGCGTGCCGTTCATAATTCGCGATAATTCTCTGTTCGATAACATAGGGGGCTTGTTCGGGGAAGTAGTTCAAAAGTCTGCTTTTTCGTGGCAAGCGGAGGATAATTCCTTGGCTTCGGTTAAGATAATTACCTCCCAAGCATCCAGGATTGATGAAGTCGTGGTCATTAAGTGGAATGATAGAACCATTGCAATCTGGGTGGTGGAAACTGCTGGACTATGGTTACCGGACAGGGATGAGTTTTCCGTAATGGATTCCCAGGATAATGAGTTTGATTCAAGCTTGGATTCTGATATGGAGTCGGAGGAGGTGGAATCGGAAGATGTGGAGGATTTAGAGGAAGGTGAACTAAGGCAGGGTATGGCAAACAATAATCGCTGCCATGTCGATGATATGATGAATGACCGGACGGAAGCCTCTCCGGTGAACGATGATCACACGGTGGAAAACAAGGAGTCGTTGGTAGGCCAAAGGTCTCCGGGTGTAAATGCAGGTGGGGGTTCTCAAGGCTTGCATGGGGAAGTGTTGGGGGCGGCGCATGCTTTGGATAATGATGGATTTTGCCCGCTAAATTTGAAACAGTCAAATAAACTGGATTGTGGTGGGCCTACTGTGGATAGGTTGGATGAACAAAATGCTGGGCCTGATGATGTTAGGCAAGACAATAACTGTAATGGGCCTTATGTGGGGTTAGACGAACAAGGCCCAATGTCGGCTGCATATCTGGGTAAAAGAAATAGAGGTGAAAGGAGTCCACCTTCTATCGGTTCAACACAGGGACCTTCACAGCGTTTATTTAATCATTCGAATAGTTATGTCAGCGAACCTTTGGACCTTAATACTCCCCCTCCGAAAAAATCCGGTAATAGTGGTGTTCCCTCTCCGATTCCTAATACCGGTACTGGTGATCCAGTAAATCCAACAGTGAATTTGGAGACTGACGGCGGCAATTTAGGAGTCGGGGTGGATGCAGATCTGGGCACGTCTGATCCGAACCAGGCTATCAATGAAGAGGTGGCGGCTACTATTAAGATTGGGGCCTTAATTGGTGTTGATCTGAAGAATTTAGTGACTGAGACAGAGAAGATTATTGCAGATGAAGGTGTTCAAAATGTTTCCCGATGAATTGTCTTTCTATAAATCTTAGGGGGGTGAGAAACAATCGGAAGTCGGATTGGATTCGGAGTCTCAAAACTAGTCATGGGATACACTTTCTTGCTATTCAAGAAACGAAGCTGCAGGATTCTGAGTCTTTCATGTTCAACCAATTTTGGGGAAGGTCTGAGTATAAACTAGTTGCGGTGAATTCACAAGGTAGATCAGGCGGCTTGGCGTGTTTATGGTGCCCATCTGTGTTCAGGTGCGTTGATTCAGTTCGTAATAGATATTTCATCGTGGTTTCTGGTTTTTTGGTGTCCTCGGGTTGTAGAATAAATTTAATTAACGTGTACGCTCCTAATGAGGCCGTAAGTAGGAGGAATGTATGGTCGGAAATATTGGGTATAAAAAATTCACTACAAGGATTATGGGTATTGATGGGTGACTTTAATGAGGTCCGGGATGCAAGCGAACGTATGAACTCAGAATTTTCTGAAGCAAATGCCGAAGCTTTTAACCAGTTTATCCTCTCGGCTGGATTGGTTGAGTATAATATGGGTGGGGGCAATTTCACATACATATCAGATAATGGGCAAAAGCTTAGCAAGTTGGATCGATTTCTGGTGTGCTTGGGATTTAAGGAACAGTGGCCTAATGCAGCAGTGCTAGCTCTAGACAGGGTTGCGTCAGATCATCGGCCCATCGTTCTGTCAACTGTTCAATCGGATTTCGGTCATATCCCCTTCAGGTTTTTCAATTCTTGGTTTGAGCTTCCTGGTTTTGCTGACTTCGTCTTACAGATGTGTAGCGAGTTCTCTTTTTCGGGACCGGATGATCTTGCTCTAGCAATCAAGTTGAGGTGGTTAAAAAACAGTATCAAGTCATGGCTGAAAGAGGAAAAGGAAATCCGGGAGGGCATTTATGGTAGGAAAAAGAGCAGGTTGGCTAGTATTGAAAGTTTGGCGGAAGAGAGATTGCTTCTGGAAGAAGAGTTGGCTGAAAGGGCCGTCTGCAAGAACTATGTGGCAGAATTCGATCGTTTAAAGCAACTAGACCTAAGACAAAAATCTAGATCCAAGTGGGCTATAGATGGCGATGAAAATTCTGCTTACTTCCATCACGTTATTAATGCGAATATTTCTACAAATAGATTGAATGGCTTGTTAATTGATGGGGTTTGGGTCACGAATCCTTTGGCTATTAAGGAGGCGTTGTTCGAGTTCTTTGACCATCAGTTTTTGGAACCAATGCCTGTTAGGCCGGAATTGGTGTGCCCTAACTTGGCTACCATTTCGGATAACGAGGCCGCTATGTTGGAGTGTCCATTCTCTATGGAGGAAATTAAGGCAGCAGTGTGGGAGTGTGAGGGGGATCGAGCACCAGGGTCGGACGGTTTTAATTTCAAGTTCATCAAAAGGTGTTGGTCGGGTTTTAGAGAGGATTTTGTGAAATTATTTAATAGCTTTTATGAATCAGGTTCCCTTAATAAGAGTTGTACTTCGTCCTTTATAGCGTTAATCCCAAAAGTCAAAGATCCTTCTGGACCGGCAGATTTTAGGCCAATCAGTTTAATTGGTGTGATTAACAAAGTTATCTCAAAGGTTCTAGTAAACCGTCTTAAAGGGGTTTTGGGGAGCTTGATCTCGGAGCAGCAATCGGCATTTATGTCCGGTAGAAATATTATGGATGGGCCCCTTATTCTCAATGAGGTGCTCAGTTGGTTAAGGAAGACTAAACGAAATGGGATGATCTTCAAAGTGGACATTAATAAGGCGTACGACTCAGTCAACTGGAGCTTTATTAACTCGGTTATGTCACAAATGAATTTTCCGAGTAGATGGCGCGCATGGCTTATGGCTACGTTGCATTCTGCCAGAGCCTCCGTTCTGGTAAATGGGTCACCAACGAGGGAGTTTGACTGCTCACGGGGACTCCGTCAGGGCGACCCACTTTCACCTTTCTTGTTTGTTATTGCTATGGAAGCCCTCACTGGGATAATGAAAAAAGCGGTGTCAGCAGGATTGTTCAATGGGTTAAATATCACGTGTGAGGGGCCGGTCTTATCTCATCTGATATATGCAGACGATGTGATGTTTGTGGGCGAATGGTCGAGGGTGAATGCTATTAATCTAAAGCGGATACTGAGATGCTTCTACCTAGCTTCTGGGTTGAAAGTAAACTTAGCTAAATGTAGTATATTTGGTGTGGGTGTTTGTGAGGAGGTTGTCCAAGATATGGCTCTCCTTCTCAGGTGTAGACATGGGACACTCCCATTTAAACACCTTGGATTAATGGTGGGAGCTAACATGAATCTAGCTCGGAATTGGAAACCGGTAATTGAAATTTTCAAGAGTAGACTATCAATATGGAAAGCTAAAACGCTCTCCTATGGTGGGAGAATAACACTAATTAAATCGGTGTTAAACTCTTTACCGACATATTATTTCTCTCTGTTTAAAGCGCCATTGAAAGTACTTGAGGCGTTAGACAAGATTAGAAGGCTCTTCTTTTGGGGAGGGTCGGAAGAAAAGGCGAAAATGAACTGGGTCGCGTGGGATAAAACGATTGCTCAAGTTGAATATGGTGGGTTGGGGTTTGGCTCGCTTAGGGATGCCAACCTAGCCATGTTGGCAAAATGGTGGTGGCGGTTCAAAACAGAAAAAGAAGGGTTGTGGCGTCGGATTATATAGGCAGTTCATCACAGGTCGAGGGCGTGGAACGACATCCCAGTGAAAATCTCGGTGGCGGGACCGTGGAAAAGTATTTATAGTGTTCGGCAGTCATTACTGTATGCAAACATCGATCTGCATCAAGACTTTTCAGCAGATGTGTGCAGTGGAAAGGATGTATTCTTCTGGCTGGATAATTGGTTAGATCAGGTGCCGTTATTTGTTAAATTCCCAGCGCTCTTTAAGGAGGAATCGGAAAAAAATTGCCTTGTGGCAGATCGCTGCGTTTTTGATGGTTCTGGGCCTAATTTCAGTTGGGCCTGGGCCCGGCCTGTCCTCGGTTCAGATGCAGCAAATCAGCTACAGTTGCTGTCAAACATGCTTGATGGATTCGTTGTTTCAGCCGGTAAAGATGTTTGGAAATGGAGGCACGAGTCGGATGGTAAATTTTCTGTCTCAAGTATAAAGAAGTTACTTAGTGCTGTAAACCGGATCAGTCCCGAACGCGTCTTTGAATGGAACAACTGGGTCCCGAAAAAGGTCGGAATCGTAGCTTGGAGAGCGGAGATGGAGAGATTGCCGACGAAGTGTGCTTTGGAGAGGCGAAACATACCGGTTCAGGATCACATGTGTGTCTTCTGTGGAGACTATGAAGAGACATGTGAACATGTGTTTGTTTCATGTCAATTTGTGCAAACAATCTGGCAGAACTTGGCGGACTGGTGTAGGATTCCACCGATCATTGCGTTTCGAATAAATGATGTGCTTACATTGCATGAATCAAGCTCGAGTTCAAGTAAGAAAAGGAAAGTAATACACGCTCTTGTTTTGGTGACTTTTTGGAGCGTTTGGAAATCTAGAAATGAAGTCGTGTTTAGACAAGTCAGCCCAAACGCGACGAGGAATTTGGACGAGATCAGATCGGTGGCGTATCTATGGATTAAAAGTAGATCAAAAGTGGCGGCACTAACTTGGGAGGACTGGAGTCGTTTTAATTTAAGTGTTTTGAGATAATGTAATTGGTTTGTTTGGTGTCGTATGTTGTATATTGGTGTCAAACGTTGTACATTTGGTGGGTAGCTTCTTGCTACAATGAATAAAGTTTTGTCGGCCGTTCAAAAAAAAAACAATTGAAACATAAAATTTAACGCTAATTAGATAAATCCTAAATATGTGGTTAAACCCTAAAAGACCTAGCTGCTAAAAAAAGACCTAATCTAAAAAAAGACCTAGCTGCTAAAACATATAAAATTGGGCAACCTACAAATTCTAAGACCGAAATTTTGCAACAAACATAACAATCACGTGTATCATATAGCGTGGAATTCAGATCTCAATTTTTTTTGGTTTTTTTTTTTTTTTTTTGCATAAATTTCCCATTTCATTCCAATAATTTAGGCAAATTACATAAGGATAGCAGGTAGACGAGCAACAAACTGCGCCGCCATCCCTTTCTGAATAGAAAACCCTAATCTACTAAAAACATAGTCTCGTCCCTGAGGGGTCGAAAAGTTGCTGTGGACCACACGCTGAACTCTAGACAAGAACCGAACTGCCTCTGGCGCCAAGGAGCCGAACGTGTCAAACGCCAGGGGGACAAAGACATGCCGATTATCCTCACAAGCTTTCGCGTGCTTTTCCACCTTCTTTGACTCTGCTTTTAGTACCGCTTGCCCCGCCTCAAATTAAAAATAAGATCCAAGTTCAAGTATGGATAAAATAATGATGAATTGTTGATGAAAGTATAAGTGAACATACGATACCATCTGCAGAAGAAGCGATGAAAGCCAGGGGTTTCCGTAAACCAAAATCTACGAGGGTTTAGGGTTTGAAGAAAGGGGCTTCTGAGATGCCATAGAGATTAGAGAGAGATTTTGATTCGGAGAAGTAGTTTGAAGGTGAGGAAAGTCAAAAATACGGTTTTTTTTTTTTTTTTTAACTAGGTTTAGAAAATTTCGCCGCGTTGCGGCGAATTTCTTATGTTATTTAGTACGTGTTTACATGTGTTTTGAAATCACTATGAGCGCGTTGCGAACGGAACTGCTGACAAGAATAAAAAAATGTATAAAAAAAATGAAAGATAACCGAAAGAAAATCAACCAAAAAAGTTGTATAGTAACGATGTTGTTCGTATGAAACCCGTGGTCAGAGATGAGCAAATTGTTCTGGGTACCGGTACCAAATTTGCCGAACCGAAAGATCTTAAGTACCAATTCGGTACCGACTATTTGGCGTTTCTGGTACCGGTTCCCTACCGTTTTTTACCTTCATATACCGGTACCGTAACCCATATTTTCGATATCAGTACCGATTCTGTATCGGTTGGCACCGAGTTCATCCCTACCATTGAAACTAAAAAAAGAAAAAATTAAAAGTTGAACAAAATCAACAAAAAAAGTTGTACGATACCGTTGTTCGTACGGTACCCATGATCAGGGATGAGCAAATATTACTGGGAGCAGCACTGAATTTCCCGAACCAAAAGATTTCCAATATCAATTCGGCACCAAATTTTGGTGTTTTCTGTATTAGTGTCGGTTTTTACCCTCATGTACCGATACCGAAGAGGACCGTACTGGTATTTATACCAGTACTGGCTCGATACCGGTTGACACCAAACTTATTCCAACTCGTGATATTAAAAATGATTAAAGTTAAAAAGTAAAAAAAAATTAACTATTATTATATTATTATAATAATAAAACTATTAAAGAAACTATATATTATTTTAATATTAGAATTAATATTCATTGGCTTCTATTTTTAATATATATAGTTTTATTCCCGACCACCCGCGTTGCAGGCGCGCTAAATCGGATAGTTCTCGGCCTGATAACATTAGTTCATAATTATGTATGTAAAGCAAGAGGCTATTAAGTTTCCTACTTACCTTTGCCTAGTGATGTTCTAACATGATATTCTCAAATTTTTGTTTGGGTCAAAACTACGTCATTTCTACATTCAACACATAACCTACTGTCTCGGATGCAAGATCGATACGCCCTTTGAGCGTATAAAAGACAGGATTATATGAGGAAGTCTCATCATCATGGTTTGAACCACACTACTTGTGTTTCCTGATGGCTAAAGTATAATGAAAACGCCAATTTCACATCCGGAAAGAGCCGATACTGATTTGCCTTCTTTAAACCTACCTCCTGCCTTTCCAATGTTTCTTTTTCTATTAGTTCCTATGCTATAAACATAGGCATATCTTACAACAAAAAAATCTCATAAGAGCAAATTTACCCCATTATGAAGAGGTGGTGACAAGCTTAAAGGAATTTACACCATGAAATGTGTTTTTATTATTTGAAATATAAGCTTAATCGTTGTTTCTTGTTATAAACAGATATGCTAAAAAATTTATGTTAAGCTTCATGTTAATCAAATAAAACAATTATAGGATGCAAATGCAATCTGGTGTAGAACTGTTACTCATTGTAAACCACAATGGTCAACCATTTATCTTTTCTTTCATTACTGAAACAAAGTTCAATACCAAGGCTTTAAACCACAATGACCCAACATTTTTGTTTGATTACCGAGATGGAGTTCAATACCTTGCTCTTCACTTATACACATAATGAAAGAACAAAAAGGTTCAATACAATGGTGTTAAGATTTAGGACAATCAAAGTTAAAAAGGCAACATTAAACCCGACATGGGCAAATTGGCGTACGATGGCGAAAAAGAAACCCGAACGTGTGAATCAAAATCAAATCCGACCACGTAAATCGAAGGGAATAATCGCCAAAATAAAGTGTAAAGGTAAGCATAGGCAAGCTAAAAAAATAAAAAGAAACAAAAAAAAGTCTCAAAATAAAGCCAGCTGCCTAGACACTCCTAGTTTAGAAAAAAAAAATTAAGGGAATTGCTTCAAATGGGTTTTGAATCTGAGTCTAGTGAGTAAAATAGCATTCTATTTCCCACCAGAACACTTCCTTTATTTGTGTTATAATTTGTTTTCATATGTATATAAATGCAACTTATGGTCGAATGATAAAAAGGAAAAAGACTTTTGTGGGTGCCATATGGCACCCAACGTTTGGTGGTCGCCCCATTCAACAAATCACATCAAAACACTATTACGGGGCCCTGTTTTTGTCACTATTCATTAGCTTTTTTTTCTTTAATATATGTATAATTTGGAGAGGGAAATGTAATACTTTAGGGTAGAAAGGATCAAATATTGAGAGGGAACTTCAATTTTAGTGGGAGGGAAATGATTTAGTGATTTTTTTTATTAAAGGGTTTGAAGATGTAAAGCGGGAATATTTAGAAGTTTTCGAAATTTTAAGTGGCAAATGTAAAGTGCCATTAAAAATCTCAATTAGTGGCACAAAAACTAAACGTCGCTAAAAGCATGCGTTAAGCAAATAAGGGATACATTAGAAGATGGTGTGGACTATAGCGGTGGTGAGAAATGGTAGTAACGGCCGGTGGAATTTTGGAAGTAACTAGAAGCATTAGGTAGAGTAGGGTGGATGCCCCAAATGTGGATGGGATGACACGTGTGTGGGGACTGTTCACAAAAAGCTACGCAAATTGTTTATATAGAGTAATATAAATATAAATTTTTGTGAAAGGTGATTGAAAAATTAATATTGGAGGGAGATGTAATGAGAAAAAAACTAATATTAGGAGGGAAAATATTTCAAGAGACATTTTATTAAAGTGTTTTAAGAACGGTTAAGAGAAGATTTTAGAATTTATAAGCACTTAGGAAATAGTGGCATACATAAAGTACCATTTAAAGATATCAAATATTTTAGTGGCAAATGAAAAGTATCATTAAAAATCTAAATTAGTGGCATAAGGAATAAATGCCATTAAAAACGTGTGCTAAGCAAATGTGGCACACGTACACTGCCACTAAAACCTAAATAAGTGGCACAAAAGCTAAATGCCACTAGAAGTGTGTGCCACTAAATGGACTTTTTTTTGTAGTGTTTATTCCATCAATTGAAACTACCAAACATTACTTAATTATTTTATCATGAATTCAACAATTAACAGAAAATTGTAAGAATATACAGTAATAATCGACCACATATCCTAATTATATTAACCAAAATAGAATAAAAACAGATGAAAAGGTTAAACTGAGCATCTTACTTAAGCATAGATCGTTGATTCACAACAAAAAAGGTTAATGTGGAGACTGAATTTGTTCAGATGGTAGGAACAGTGGCTCCAGCATTTAACAAAACCCTTATTCGCGGTTGTAATTCACAATTGTAACACCTCGTAATTTCATGGCCTATAATGTATTGACACGTGCATAAGCTTTGAACATGTGAAAGAATACTTTAGAGGGACTAAAGTTGACAAACAAGAAAAGTATGTGAATATAAGGGTTCAAAAGGTCAACAATGGATAAATATACTTTACAATAGCCCTACAAGATGTTTATACCTTCAAACGAATAAATCATGGATCATACGAAGCTGAAAATGAAAGAAAGTGAGGAATTACAAACTACAGGGGTTAAATGTGTCAACATGTTTAAAGTGTACCTCTGAGTGACCTTTTAGCAAACCCAAAGCTTTGTAACGGTAAAATATGCTCACTAGAATGTGTGATAAAAATTTCACAAAGTTTCGTTATCATATGAGAAAGTTATGACAATATTCGTATACGAGGGGTTAAAAGCGTCAACGTTGGAATTGATGGCTTTGTGGGTGATCACAAAGTTAACCAAGGACTTAACCAAGTTTGTAAAAGTCTTAAGGCCCTTAAAAATCAAGTTAGAGGGCTGGAAATGCAAAATGGAAGCTTAAAACCACGTAACAAAGGACCAGGGACTGAAATGTAAATATGAGAAACTTGTTTGGCTGGTTCTGACAGGCCAGGCGGCCCGCGTAAGAAACCCTTAAGGGTTTACGCGGCCCGCGAGAGAGACACAGCTTCAGAAAATGACTTACAGCTGCCAGTCAGGTCTGTAACCGACTTTAATGGGTTGTTTTCTTATACCAGAGGCTCTCCAATGGTATTACATGCATAGGGGGCACTTGTCTTGATCTGGAAACAATTATAGGCCTCCTTGGCATGATCTTAGATGATCAAAGGGACTATATAAGAGGAGCATTGTTGCAACATTGATGCTCATTCATTTCCAACATTCACAACTTCATTCCTGGAGCTCCTCTGATCAACCTCAAGCTTCCTAGTGATCTCTAGTCGTAATTAGGACTCTTGTAAGTGTCCTTAACCCTTCCTAATTCAGTTTAGCTTAGTGAATTAGCTAAAAGTCAAACCGTCGTAATTAAAGTTTGACTTCGAGATTACTCATAATTTATTCAGTCAAATCTCGAATTAAAAATACCTATGAGTGGGTAATTATGTGGGTAATAAACCCTTAAAAGGGTACCCTCTGATTCCCACTCTAACTATGTCAATTGTCGGGTCAAAGTTAATCCTAAAAAGTCAACAGAAAGCTTATTTTCAAATTAATGCATAATTAGCAATGTAGAAGCCATGCAACCTGTTTTATCATTAATATAACTTGGTAATTAATGTAAGAACATGTCTAAACATGTTCACCCCGACAATTTTCAGTTTAGGTTCGGTTCGGAACCGAAAGTCGCATAGTTTGACTTATGCTTTGACTTTCAGTTCTGACCCGTTTAAGCATTGTTTAGAAATGCTTTAGAGCTTTATTTGGACCAGGTTTCATACTAGTATAACCCTCTGTGATTATACAACTTGGTTCCATAGTTATCCGATTCATATGCATGTTTCCATTAAAAGCTTAATGTTGACTATTATGCCCTTTTCACCTTAAAACGTAATTTTTGAAAATATAAAAGAGTAGAAACCTTAGTTACTGATTTATAAACTTGTCCTTAATTTTTTATATAAGTTTGAGGTCCAGAATAGGAGTTATGCTCATTAGCGTAAATATAAAGCTTTTTATTAATTAAACGGTATAATTAACGTATAGCCTATCTAAACCCAATTTTAATACCAAACTTTTACCCACTGATGTAATATAATATTTTGGGATTTTTGAAGATTTTTATTTATTTTTAGGCTGAGCATAACTTAGAGTTCTAAGCTTGATTCGGTTATTGTCGGTTTTGCCCTTTTGGGCTATAAAATGAGTTTTACAAAACCTTTTGATGTCAAACCTTTTCCTACTGATCTAATATGTTAAATAAAATATTTTGAGCCTTCTGGAATAATAAAAATATCAGCTTTCCTTTAAGAACCCGGAAATGGCTCCAAATCGCCTTTTTAAGCGTTTTTGACACATAGTATGTATTAAAACCATATTAGATATATAAGACTCAATACTTACTGATATATTAAGTAAATTTTGAGGTTCTAACAGTAAGTAAAATTTTGTAAAGTCAGATTCCAGATTTGACCTTATAAGCTTATGTGAAATTACCAAATTGCCCCTTCGGTGCGTAGTTTGGTTATAAATAGTAAATTTCACATATAGATAATACCCTACTGATATAACTTATAAAAATAAGTATATTTACTGATTATATCAGACCTGTAACTCAGATAATCATTTAAACTCTTTTATAACCTTTAAAATGACCAAAATACCCCTACGGGGCATAATTTGAGTTTAAAATCATTTGGGGCATAATAGAAGATATCTTTCTGATGTCACAACATATTTAAAGCATATTAACTTAGGAAACTTGCATATGACTCTTTTGGTTACCCGTTACGCATTATTCGCGTTCGGAGCGGCATATGTAACTAGTTTGCATATATTAGCCGAAACGGGTCAAACCATATCATTTTTGTCTCGAATTCCAGAATGTGTTTAATTTACCCATATTATACAAGTCTTCGAGCTTGTCGGGCCTAAATTACATTCTATTCTGGTCTTCGCTTACTCATGCGTTTGAACTGTACCTTCCTTTGAAACTAACCGGTCTAAGCTTAAGCTTAATTAAAGACCCGTTAGGATTCTAATAGGTTATTATAAACCTTCGTTCCAGAATAGGAGATCCAGTAAAAGATATTTGCACTTGATTATTGTGACTATACTTGCTCAGGTAAATACTTTTAACTTATTTTCCCTATACGGGCTTGGGGTACGGTATATAAAATACCGCTTGGTCGGGCATTGCATCTTTAATTGTATAAAGGTTAAATCATTGAAATGTCCCGTTTTGAAAATGTTTTGTTTGCTTAAAGCCTTTGGGGGGTTAATGACCATGTCCCGGATATCCTTGGCATCATTTTACAAAATGGCCACGACCTAGGCACGGGGTGTAGGCGTACACCCGTCAGTGCATAAATAAATAATGTGGTGTGTCTATTAATCTTTAACCCGGTGTCAAAATCGGGCTACTGAACGCATAAGAAACATGTAATTCTTTTACAAGTATTATATTCAAATAATTATCCCAAGTATAAAAGTTTTGTGCCGTTTGCACTCAAATCAATTTTTCTAAAAATGTTTTCAAAAGGAGTCAGTTAATTGTATTTACCAGTGTAAACTGACGTATTTTCCCAAAAAGATTAAGTGCAGGTACTAAGCGTAATAGGCTGGCCTCTCCTTTGCATCATTAGAAGTCTCGCAAGCTTGGATGTATTAAGTCTGATGAACTACGTTTCCTTTTTACTTGATCCGCCTGTAGATCTGTTTCAACTCTATTGTGATACTTAAATATTACAATTTTATTAAGTTGAAATAAATCTATCTTTTGCTTCCGATGTGCATTATTATTTGTGTTGTTTGACTATGATGATATCAACTACGTCACGATACTCCCCACCGGGCCCACCGGTAATACGTGGAAATATCGGGGTGTGACAACAATTTCTGAAACTCAAATTAAACTACAATCAGTAACCAGATATCATCATGCTTACACAAAAGAAGAAAAACCAGATCTGGACAGAAGACTACCTAGATGAAGAAGAAATCGATGAACTTGTGACGTCGGATGAATGCGGCAAACAAAAATTGTCAAAGTGGAACGATCGCCTTAGATTAGGGTTTGTGATGAGGAGATTATTGAAAGGAGAGATCTTCAAGAATAAGAATATGGAAAGTCTTTGTGAAGGAAATCCGCGTTAACAAAAAGAGCGGATGAAGCGTGGTGTAAATGTGTAATCCCGCACAAATTATTTCAATAAGTTTTAAAAGAATGCCAGGTGGCAATTAGTGGTTTAAGAAGATGCCATGTGGCATCAGCTTATTTTGCTTTATTAGGATTTACTAGCGGTAAGACCCGTGTGCAAACACGGGTCACTTTTAGAAAACCATGCAAATATCAAACATATCACCACCGACAGATTCATAAACAATATCAACGCCTTTTGGGAATTCCTACTTAAGAACCTGCTCATTTGTTTGAGGTATCTAAAACTCTGTTTGACTAAAGTCAACCACTGTTTGTAAAGGGTAACCTCTGCTTCGCCAAATCACTGTTTCTTAAGACTCTGTTTATAACCAAACAGAGGTTTCAAACATATGTTTCTCATACCACTGTTTGAAATCCTAACCTCTGTTTCAAAAATAGAGATTACAAAAGGAAAAACAAACATCTGATTGACCAAAAGTGAACAGACATTTAACCTTTGTTTTCAAAAGCCAAACCTCTGATTAATAAACAGATTTTAGGTTTCAAAAGAGTGTATCATTTGTTTAAGGTATCTAAAACTCTGTTTGACTAAAGTCAACCACTGTTTGTAAAGGGTAATCTCTGTTTTGCCAAATCACTGTTTCTCAAGACTCTGATTGTAACCATACAGAGGTTTCAAACATATGTTTCTCATACAACTGTTTGAAATCCAAACCTCTGTTTCAAAAATAAAGATTACAAAGAAAATAATCTACTCTAAGATAAACCTTACATTTTGATGTTTTTTATGTTTATTTTGAAGAAAGGTTTTATTAGTATTTAAGTAACTAAATACTTACAAACAAAGATGAATTTTGGAATTAAATCAACATGAACAATCATAATGAGGTGACAGATTATGTCAAAGCTTGGTAGTATTTAATGGAAAGAAGGTAATGTAATTTTTAATTTAGGAGCATTTCATTTTAATGTTTAAAACAGAGAAGTATTGGGTAATATACTAAATTAAAATAGATACAAAATTATTCAAAAGACAAATTGCCGCTTCGAATGTGACGCTGTTGATCGCTAATTCCTTTACTCACTCGACCTTCATGCGTATCGGCTTCCTCTTTTAATGTAAGGTAATCCTGCCTGCTTTCGGCTGCTCTTTGTCTTTCTTTTTCGAGGGACCGAGTTAGTTGTGTTTGCTCTGTTCTCAAACACGATATCTGAGCTTCAAGAACATTTATGCGAGATAACGTTTGTGATAACCGTTCGTTAACAGAACGCTCTCTTTCCTCTGCTCCTGCAGCTTTGGCCTCCGCTTCCTGTGAGTTTTAAATATTAGCAAGCTTTAAACGCGCACAACAAAAAGACGAATAAAACTTTAATGAACCTGAAGACGTGAGTTTAGTGATCTCTCTACAGCATTCCAAGCTTCTGCCTTTCTAGCAGTTGTTACCTAAAAGAAGAAAAAAAAGAGTTAAACAAAAAAGCATTGAAACGAAACGAACCTGAATAAGTTATATGGGGTCAGGGGTATCATGTGTGGCGGTACCGTAATAATAGCAGTTAACTTCAGGGGATGATACAAATTGGTCTAGCTCCTCCCTTGTGTCGAAGGTATAAACCTATAAACCATTTAATCATTAAAAAAACAGGAAAAAATAATTTGATTCTTTTATCACTTGCGTATTTGTTGTAAAAACAGACCTTGGCATTAAGTAAGGTCTCGAGACTACTAATGGAAGCACCTAAAATAATAAACGGCAAGCATAAAAGAAGCACGCCCGCATTACCTTTCTCAAATATTGGCGATGCAGACATGCCGAATATACATGGGAGCTTAGGAACATCCGGTTTATAAAATATCTGCATTATCACACAAAGGTGCTACCGATCAACAATCATATCTCATAAGCATGAAATCATTTGTTAGAAATAAGTAAATAACCAACAATTACAGGTGGCAATTTCGACTCATTTACTCAAAAGTGTGTCGATTTGTGTTGTGTTTTTATCTACCTTCATAATTTCAGCATACGGATGATTGCTTTCAGCTTGTGCATAATGACACTCGTAAAATATCAAAAGAACGATATGTTGAATCCTGATGAAGCAATGCGATAAATTATGGAACAAAATTTGAGGGGTCATCACAAGGACCTACACAGCAATGTACATAAGTTCGAAACGGATCATCACGGGCTTTTCTATAACGATGACAGAAACCACAATTTTAAGCCAACAGTGGTTTCAACTACTGTTTTCTCCACAAAACACTGTTTTAGCCGAACAGTGGTTTCACACCACAGTTTTTACCCAGCAGTGGTTTCAACCAACTGTTTTCTCCACAAAACACTGTTTTAACCAAATAAACCCAATAAAATATTACCCGACAATGGTTTCAATCACTGTTTTCTCCAAGCCCAATTTGATAACCACAGTGGTTTGAACCACTGTTTTTCAATCACTGTTTTAACATACGCTTTTGAAAGAACATACGTTTAAGTTCTCTGACTATGACTCAGATTTTTACCATTTCATCCTTAAATCTCATTAAAACAGCCACATTCATATTTTCCTGTGAATTCGTACAAAGTTGCAGAAGCAGCCATTAATCTTGATATATATTACCCAGAAATCAGATTAAAAATCAGGAAAAAGGGGGTTAGAATTATAGGAAAACAATAGTTTTATGATCATCACGATTGAAGATTGAAAAAAAATTATAAAAAGAATAGAAAAGAAGAGGATGAAGGTGAATAATACCAGACCATCATAACCCGGAAATCAGATTTTTCAATTCACATTGTTTTATATACGAGCCATTCATATTCAAACTAACAAAACCTGAAATTAGATCCAAATAATCACAATTAGAATGCAAAATCAACATAATTTAACAAAATACACTAAAAAACCCTAACGTAAAAAACTAAATCAATGCTTAATTTAACAATCTATCATTATACGTTCTCCTCTTCCTTACGACGCCTCTCTTCCACCCTCTGCTTGTTCTTCAGCTCCTTCTTTCGAGCACTTCATCAAAACAAAACGAATCAAACTTCACAATCTCTTAAACATGTAACCGTAAATCATTGCAGTCAAATTGAAAATGTAAATGTAAATGAAAACTCAAATACCTCCTGATATTGTTGGCTCCATGGAAGCTTTCCAGTTGCCATTTCAATAACGGTGCATCCAACACTCCATATATCAGCAGAGCTAAAAACAGAAAGCAACTCAATTCATCGTATTAAGCAGTTAAATGTATACTGGGTACCCTTCATTGCTTTACCCTTCATAATATATTGGCATGATATGTATTAACTTCAGGTTAAATATATACTGCGTGCAATCCATGTAGCTTCCTTATGAACAAAAAGAACAGATCCACTGAAAATGCTAAGATATAAAATTCAGAAAGAAAGAAAGAAAGCATATAAGAAATAATAATAATAATAATAATAATAATAATAATAATAATAATAATAATATATTGGCATGATATGTATTAGGAAACTCTAAATGATTGCCTAATATCTCTCCTGCCATTATTCTCATTCATTATATAGTTTTTCTATTTTTGTCACAGGAGGATTTCACTCCTCAATTGTTGTTCTTTTTGTGTATTTATACCTCTTGTATTTTTCATTGTAATTATCAAAAGTTGTTACAATCTCATGGTATCAGCCTTGATCCTGTCCCCTTGATATTTTTTCTGTCTTCTTCTCTTTCTGCCCTATCGCCGCCACCACCATGTCTTCCTCAACAGACCTTTCTTCTATTCCTCTTCATTCTCTTAGCCATTTAATCAATATCAAACTTAACTCCACCAATTATCTCCCATGGGAGAAACAAATCACCCCTCTCCTGGCCCACCTTGATCTCATCGGCCACATTGATGGTACCAAAACCTGTCCACCAGAAACCATCACTGCCGACAATCAAAAAACCCCTAATCCAGCCTTTACTGCCTGGAAATCAGCAGACCAAAAGGTCCTGCTTCTCATCAACTCAACTCTCACTGAGGAAGCGATGTCCGAAACCATAGGACACTCAACTTCCTTATCAGTCTGGACAGCATTAGCAAATGCCTATAGCCATTGCTCAATTGAGCGAATCCACAACCTTAAAGACTCTCTTCGTAACCTTCAAAAGGGTACCGGTTCGGTCGCTGATTATGGCCGAAAGTTTAAAGCTCTTTCCGACCAGCTTGCTTCCATCGGCCATCCCATCAACGATGAGGACAAACGCCACTGGTTTCTCTGTGGCTTAGGTGCCTCTTTTGAAAGTTTTTCCACATCCCAAAGAACCATCAGACCTGCTCCTTCCTTTCGGGATTTGCTTGCAAATGCTGAAAATCAGGAACTTTTTGTTTCTAAACTTCATGGACCCTCAACAACCACCGAAGCTGCCTTCTACTCTAATTCTCACAAACCTACTCGTTCCTCCTCTTACCGGGGCAGAGGCCGTTCTCAGCCTTCCAAAGGACGCAGCAATACTTACACCAAGCGTCCTCCCCATTGTCAGCTTTGTCGCAAAGACGGTCACTATGCTACTACCTGTCATACTCTATCGTCTTATGCACAAAAAGCTCTTACTCTATATGCCAATCTAGCCCAAGCATTCACTGCTCAATGCAGCCTTGCATCCGAAACTCCGGATTGGACAGCCGACTCAGGTGCAACAACCCATATGCTTACTAAAAATCATGGTTTAATCAATTCTAAACCTCACACGGGTAACATGAGTGTTACTTTTGGTAATGGTCAAACATTACCCATTACTCATGTTGGGAACACAACTCTAAATGATTCTTTATCTTTACAAAATGTTATTGTTGTTCCAAACCTCACTAAGAATCTACTATCAATTAGTAGACTCACAAATGATTCTCCCGTTGATGTTTTATTTTCTAACGATTACTTTCATATTCATGACCGAAAAACAGGGGAGGTTCTTGCTAGAGGCACTTGCGAGAATGGTTTCTATGTTCTCACCCAAAGTCACAAGTCTCTTGTTGCCGCACTTTCGGCTTCTCATCTTCGTGCTTTGTTCAATAAATGGCATAGTCGCCTAGGACATGTCTCTTTTGATACTATCACTAGTTTAAATAAACTTGGTCATGTATTTGTTACATCTTTATTACCCAAACCAGGTTTATGTAATTCTTGTGAGTTATCTAAAGCTAAACATCTACCTTTCGTTGAAAATAACAAACGAGCACAACAAGTTTTAGACTTAATACATTGTGATCTTTGGGGCCCCGCACCACTTGCCTCTACCGATGGCTACTTATATTATGTAATATTTGTAGACGACTACTCTCGGTTCACATGGTTTTATCCTCTAAAGGCTAAATCCGACTTTTATAACACTCTCACCATTTTCTTAAACTTTGTCCAAAATCAATTTTCTAAAAGTGTCAAAGTTTTTCAAAGTGATGGTGGAACCGAGTTCACAAACCA
This sequence comes from Helianthus tuberosus, assembly GCA_030545235.1. Lineage (NCBI taxonomy): Eukaryota > Viridiplantae > Streptophyta > Magnoliopsida > Asterales > Asteraceae > Helianthus > Helianthus tuberosus. Next base: position 176,468,516 of record CM060413.1, read on the forward strand.
TCGGGTTCAAACTTGTTTTCAAAAGCTTGGCATACATCATCGTTTGTCCTGTCCTTACACACCGGAACAAAATGGACGGGCCGAACGCAAACATCGCCATATCACCGAAACTGGTTTGGCAATGATGTTTAATGCACATGCTCCTCCACAGTTGTGGGTTGATGCTTTCACTTCTGCCACTTATATCATAAATCGTCTTCCAACAAAACTTCTTGAAAATAAATCTCCCTTTGAACTACTTTTTAACCAACCACCATCATACTCTAATCTTCGCATTTTTGGGTGTCTTGTGTATCCATACCTTCGTGACTACACCAAAAACAAACTTCTCCCACGGAGTGCCCCTTGCATTTTTATTGGATACACTCCAAGATACAAAGGTTTTCGGTGTCTCGATCCCTCAACGGGTCGAATCTACACCACTCGCCACGCCAAATTTGACGAAGATGTTTTCCCTTTTCACACATCTTCCACAAACACCGATACATCACACCTACCCTTCACCAACTTCGAAGATTCCTTGCCAACCCCAACCTCTCCAAAACAACCCACACCTACCCCTTCCACCAAAACCACACCTCAAAACAACACTACCTGTAACCAATGTCCATTTACCGACCTGCAGCCCCATAACCCCGCTGCCCATACACCCAACAGCCCACTTCCGTCTCCTCCCAGCAGCCCACATAACCAAACCAGCCCAAATAACCAAACCAGCCCTTTATCCGACTCTACTTCTACATCCATCAGCCTAACCCCAGCTCCTCTTCCCTGTTCAGCCGAACCACTTTCTCCTCCTTCCGAAAATCCCAACTCAGCCCAATCCAGCCCTGCATCAGCCCAACAATCTTCTACCAATCAGCAGCCCACTTTTGCTCAAACTCAACCCACCAACACCAATACTCATCCGATGACTACTCGGTCAAAGAATGGTATTTTTAAAACCATACATGCTGCTAACTTATCTCAATTCCACAGTCACTCTCTTCATCATTCTCTTCTCTCATCACATGTCCCCAAAGGAATCAAAACCGCATTGAAGGATTCCAAATGGGTTCGTGCTATGAATGATGAACTTCAAGCCTTACATTCTAATCAAACCTGGCAACTTGTTCCTCGTCCCACTTCTACCAACATCATCGGCTCTAAATGGATTTATCGGATCAAATACAAATCCGATGGTTCCATTGATCGCTACAAAGCTCGTCTTGTAGCTCAAGGTTTTAACCAAGTTCCGGGTCTAGATTTTTCTCACACATTTAGCCCCGTTGTCAAATCATCCACCATTCGAGTTGTTCTCAGCCTTGCCACCATCAACAAATGGAAACTTCGACAACTCGATGTTAACAATGCCTTTTTGAATGGAAATCTCAAGGAAACCGTCTATATGGAACAACCACCAGGTTTCCAAGATGAAACTCGACCGACTCATGTGTGTAAACTAAATCGTGCCATCTATGGCCTAAAACAAGCTCCACGTGCTTGGTTTCAACGATTGAGTTCTTTTCTTATCACTCTTGGTTTCACATGTAGTCGAGCCGATCCATCCTTGTTCATCTTCAAAAACAATGGCACTTTAATTTACATCCTTGTATACGTAGACGACATCATCATCACTGGTAACAATGAAACTTTCATTACCACTTTCACTCGTCGTCTTCACAAGGAGTTCAAAATTAAAGACCTCGGCAACCTCAGTTTTTTCCTCGGTTTGGAAGTCACCCATACCAAAACAGGTTTGTTTCTAAATCAATCCAAGTATGCATATGACATACTTTCCCGAGCCGGCCTCCTTGATTCCAAACCTGTTGCTACTCCTCTCACACCAAAGGATCTTTTCCACTCTACCGGTGACCCTTTCCATGATCCAACTCTCTACCGTTCTCTTGTCGGTGCTCTTCAATACTTAACCATAACTCGCCCGGACCTCTCATATGCAGTAAATCAAGCCAGTCAATTCCTTCAAAATCCTACCACCACTCATTTTCAGCTTGTCAAACGCATCCTTCGATATGTCAAGGGGACTTTATCACACGGCTTGACCTTTGATAGACCACCTAACACGGTTTTACTAGGTTTTTCTGATGCAGATTGGGCTCGTTGCATAGACACTCGAAGATCAACCTATGGTTACTGCATTTATCTAGGAGGAAACTTAGTGTCTTGGAGCGCAAAGAAGCAACCAACGGTAGCACGCTCTAGTTGTGAGTCGGAGTATAGGGCCATGGCTAACACCGCTTCGGAGCTGATTTGGATCACCCATCTTCTACGTGAGCTGCATGCTTTACCACCGGGACCACCAACTCTCTTATGTGACAACAAGAGTGCTCTCTTTCTGAGTCAAAATCCTATCTCCCATAAGAGAGCCAAACATATCGATCTTGACTACCACTTCATTCGAGAGTTAGTCGCTGCTGGTCATCTTCACACAAAGTTCATTTCTACGGATCAACAAGTAGCCGATATCTTCACCAAGAGTTTACCGAAACCTCTATTTGAAAAGTTTCGAGCAATGCTTCGTCTACAACCACCTCCGTCTTGCATTGACGGGGGGTATTAGGAAACTCTAAATGATTGTCTAATATCTCTCCTGCCATTATTCTCATTCATTATATAGTTTTTCTATTTTTGTCACAGGAGGATTTCACTCCTCAATTGTTGTTCTTTTTGTGTATTTATACCTCTTGTATTTTTCATTGTAATTATCAAAAGTTGTTACAATCTCAATATGTATTAATTCACTTACAAGTTGTGGCCAGTCTGAAGTATAACTTCAGGATTCACCTCCGATTCACCTCCACTCCCAGAAACCGATTTACCTACATTTTCGACCTAAAAATCGATTAACCTCCGATTCACCTCCACTCTCAGGATCTGCTCCATTTTCGACCTAACTTTAAACTTATTGTCGTTCAAGTAAGAAAAAAACAAAATCAGCTACTGTTTTGTGATGATATATATGAATTCAGTGATTGAATGAGTGGGTTTGATGTTTGATTTGGAGAATTCACTTACAAGTTATGGCCAGTCTGAAGTATAACTTCAGGATTCACCTCCGATTCACCTCCACTCCTAGAAACCGATTCACCTACATTTACGAATCACTTACGAATCAATCTCTCATTATCTCATCATTAATCGGTTAATGATACAGTTATGAATCTTATTTCGTGATTTAATTGTTCGTTTATATGATATAATTGTTTCAATCGTTGATTTACGCGATGATATTGAATAGACAAATAGCAAGAAAATACAAAAAAAAACTACAAAAGACTAAAAAGATAAACTTTTTTTTGTCTAACCTTGGCAGCTGGATGCTCAACGTTGATGTGCTAAAAGTAGTTTAATAAAAACAACTAAAATTAACCTAGATCTAGACTCAAAGTAATACTCTAGACTCTCTAAACTCGACTAAACTACTAACCGGCAAGTGAACAGATCGACTCCAGTAAAGCTAAGTAAGTCCGGATATCGAACCCACGAGACTCAATTAAATTACGCTACGACTCTGTTTAGACTATGACTGACACAACTTAACTAAATTTGTTTATTTGATGGGGGGGGGGGGTTTCTAAAAATCCTAAATATTAAACTAAAATAATATTAAATAACTAGACACGAATGTGATCAGAGGCAATGAAGACTACCTAGGCTAGACTCATGTTTAACTTGGAATGGATTTTTATTCGAAAGTAATGTGGTATGGAACCGGGATCTTTAGATACTAAACCTATTAAGACACCAACTAAGCCCCTCAACCCTTCTCGAGGTGAAACTTATGGCACTACCTAGGCTGTTACGAAAACCGGTTGTTAGACTTCCTTACAGTCCTCTAACGTCTTGAAAAGTGCCTTGATGTGACAATCTACCTTACAGAGCGAAAGTCTAAGACAACTATGGGTTTCAAACTTGGTTTAATAGACAAGAGAATGGTTAGGGAGCTAGACCGATTTCTTACAAAACCTAATCTTAGCTATATACCAAACCTACACCTATTAATAACCTCGAGCCTTACAGCGACAAGATTAGTAGAACACTTGATTTATAAGATTACCGAATATTACTTCTAAGGTTACTTACTAGATTTTCGCCTTAAATGATTAAAGATTTATTACAGGATATAGACACTCACCTAAATCTAGAACCCTAGCATAACCCTATTATGTGATGAAGACCGTCACCAAGGATCATACGAAGCAATAAACAGCGATCAAACAAAATCAAGCACGCATATACACCAAATCAAAATTTCATAATCGTTTACAATTCAAGAAAACCCATAAAGCACATTATTAACGAATAAAAATCCAAACTTTTATTAAACCATTGTCATAACCTAGGTAGTATGAAGTTTTTAGCCGCTAAACATAATCAGAAACGCAATGACAATCAAAATCAATTCTGAATTCATCTTGTAACAACTAAGAACAAAGGAAAACGAAGAAACAAGAAGATAAAACCCGTAAACTTCACTCCCGAGCGCTCCCGATTGTTACCCGACGATTCCTAGTGACCCGAATGCTTCAATGACCTTCAAACAGCCTCTTCAATGCTCCTGGAACTCCAAATTCGTAAGATGATGGTTGCGTCTCCCCTTGCGTCTAACTGATTGCGAATATATAAATTATGACTGCCACCTCTAGTGGTGCACAAATCGGGTTTTTTTAAAAACCGGGTTTCGGGTAGGATCGGGTTCGGGTAGGATCGGGTTTTACAAAATTGGTTTTTTTAAAAACCGGGTCGGGTCCGGGTCCGGGTTCTCTACCAAAAATGTATACCTTATATACCCGGGTTCGGCTAGGGTTCGGGTCGGGTTTTATAAAACCCGGGTATTATAATACCCTATTTCCGGGTTCGGTTCCGGTTCGGGTATTCATCGGGTAGGGTTCGGGTATGCATCGGGTTGGGAAAAAACCCGCACCGGGTATTAAAAAAACCCGACCGGAACTATGCTTATAAAATGTATCAAACATAACTCTCACACATAGACATCAAATCTATTGATAAACAGAGGCACAATTTATAAACAGTGGCACAATTTATAGTTCTTCATGTGGTTATTCTTGAATTTTATAAACAGAGGCACAATTTATTAAATACAAAAACTAATAATGATATTAAACAAACAAAGAAAATAGAAGGGCCAACATATATTGGCATATTTATTTCCACTTGTAATGAAATATACTAAATAATTAAGTAGCGGTGACAAATATCATTAGAAACCTAATAATTAAACAAGATTACATCAAAGTGCATACATAATTTTGTTAAATCATAAGAACTAGAAGTCTTAATGCATACATAATTAAACAAGATTACATCAAAATCGGGTTTTTTTAAAAACCGGTTCCGGGTATTTATAAAACCCGGTTCAGGGTTCGGGTTCGGGTATTTATAAAACCGGGTTTCGGGTATAAACCGGGTATAAAAAAACCGGTTCCGGGTTCGGGTTTTAGATCAAATATGCATACCCGGTCCCTACCCTACGGGTAGGGTCGGGTTCCGGTATAAAAAACCCGGGTTTTATAATACCCGGTTCCGGGTTCGGGTTTTTTGTGCACCACTAGCCACCTCCCCCTTAGTTTGCGTCCCTTATCTATTCAATTGGCCCAATAATGATTTAATTCCCATTAAGTGGGTCGGCCCTTTTCTTGCAACTTTACTCAATCCAAACACAAATAAATAAAGAGGCAGTCAACATGCTTTTTCGGTCAACCTGCTGGCTTGTGGTAAAAAATTCTCAATCTTTGTCAAACATGGGACCTATAGCACATGGCATCCTTCACTTATTTTTTCTTTTTTCTCGTGACTTATGACATATTCAAATAATGAATGAATGAATTATTTAAGTTTCATCTTATTGACATTTTTAGTCCCTTGAAATTTAGTACTTGCCATGATGAATTTTCCACTTTCGTTTATTGCAACTCAGGTTCTTGAACTTTCATGACATATTTTTCACTTATATTTTATTGGTCGCTTAAGCTCATATTTAATCCTTTTTCGCACCGAGACCTGACAAAACACAAAATAATGTAATATAATACTAAAACTAAATAAAAACAAACAAGACTTTATACAAAAATTATACAATTTACACGGGACAAATATGTGTATTTTACCACTTATCAAATATCCTCGCACTTAACTTTTTTTCGTCCTCGAAAAAGAATTATGCATAACGGAATCATAGTCGGAATAATCATCCGAGACAAAAGCTTAATTTATTTATTAAAACCGAAACTTGTGTTAGCCGCGATTGCAAGTATTTTGATCCTCTTAAACCCAAACCCGGTTCCAAGCCCTTATCATGCAATTTAGTTCAATTATGGTCAATCTACCTAAGGTCTCACGCTAGAAATCACAGGTCCACCTAATCCCCCCTCAAGCTTATAGGACAAAAGGAACAACCATTGGGCTATTTCCTAACCGCCTTATACCAAGATCAAGAGAGTTTAGAATCAAATCTATTCTTTTTTTTTCTTTTTCTTTCCATTTTTTTTTCATCACTTTTTCATTTTTTTTTCTTTTTTCGAGCGTAGACGTTGTTTTCCCTAACCAAGAGGCATTCCGGCTGTAGAGTCGTTATCCCCAACTCGGATTACTTAGGTTTCGGTACTTTTTTTTCTTTGCAAGGTCGATTTCACACACCCTAGCGGTAATCCGGTTGTAGAGTCGCTATCCCCAACCCAGACTACATAAAAATGCGCTACTTTCATTCAGTTTCTAGCTCTTTTTTTTTTCCACGAGATATGACAAAAAACTCTAACGATCTTAGCTTATAATGGCATCCCTTATACTATTATCGGCGGTTTCAATTTCCCCACTTTCCCTAGATGAGAACCCACTAGTAGACCGGCAATTAGGTAATTTTAAGATCAAAGGAACCCAGAACCGAATCGAGCCTACCCGCACATCCCAAACTAGACACAAGCTCAATTATATTTATCTTATATTATTATTATTTGACCCCGAATTTTCTATCATTTTCCGTTTTTATTTTGCAAACTTCTTATTTTAAAAGACATTTTCTAATTTTTTTGGATTTTTTTGGATTTTTGAAATTTTTTTAATTTTTTTTTTTTTTTGTATTTTTCAAATTTATGACTCAAATAAACAAACTAACGACTAAGACTCATGTGTCCCATCCCCACACTTAAATGTTGCATTGTCCCTAATGCAAGGATGAAAACACGACTCCTAAAACCTAAAAACAAAAAGAAATACGAAAATAAATATACAAAGTATACAAGTGGAACGACTTAGCTAAATAAATATGTGAGACTGTCAGTATGTCAGTCGATACCACATATGCCCTCCAATTCAGACGCGCTCAGCAAACTGTTCCTAACCCGGACACGCGAACGGAAGCGGCACAAACAACGACCTAACAATCATATCATACCAAGCAAAACAAAATATATACCATCATCACATAACCATCATCAGCAGTGTATCAACCAGCCCACAACCTAGCCAACCTGTTTAAGTATAATACAGACCAAAACGTGAGGATTAAAACAACATAAAAGGAAAATAAACGAAAGATATAAGTGCCAAAGCTGCATATCCTCGAACCACACGATCTACTCCTCATTCGAACCCCTGCTCCACGTCAGCAGGCTCCTCCTGCTATGGTTGCCAAGACGGCGACGGCTGCACCTGTAGACGATCCATAATGACCTTCATTCCATCCTCAACACGCCTCTGACCTGCCGCATTCTCTTGCCTCACCTGCTCAACAAACTCAAACAAACTATTTTTGTTATTTTTAAATTTATTAATTTTTTTTGGAATTTTGTAGAATTTTCTGATTTTTTTTTATGATTTTTATGAATTTTTAATTTTTTTTAAATATAATATACATTCAAACGACGGCCGTATAGCATTTCGTTCGCAGCCGTTATTCGAAAACAAGTGACTTTATGCAACACAATTACAAACCGACTTCGCCCGAATGGAGATTGAGTACGAGCGAAGCGGCTTGAATATCAAGTGATGCGTATCGACACTACACGACACTAACAAGACTCGAAAAACACTAAAAACGACACAAAGGACCCTAAAGACGCAAAACTCGACTCGACCTAAACCTAGACGCGAAACACAAACAACTTTCACTCCTACCCCCTCCCGGCACTTTAATTGCCCTCAATTAATCCCAAGTGCCGAGAATAACGTCAACAATCCTAAGTGTGGAAGCAACGGAAACAGGTCGCAAACGTGGTAAAAATTTTATCTTTATATGAAAAACTTATGACCCGCATCCCCACACTTTATGTTTACTAAACCCAACCAACAATTCAGCCGCAAAACCAATAAAATCAAACCCAAATAGTCCCCTTGCATCCTGTTTACAGCCTAGCCATCCCAAATGCAAATGTCTGAACATAAAGACGACTATCATGCTATCAAACCATATAAAGCCTAACAAACCATACGCAAACCATTTACTGCAGACACAATGTATAAACTTGACTGACCAAATAGGACTCGACAACGACACAAAACCAAACATAAGAAAACAGACTCGACTGCAATTAACACATTACTCACTAAAGACTTGCTATTGACCTGACAACGAAACACAGACTTGAAACAAACCTGACCCTACTGCAAAACACAGACCTGACGACTCGACAATAGCAGACCTGCTAGACCAAAACTCAATATTGACTCGACACGCAAAACTCAGGACCCAACTGATCAGACTAATAAACCTAAACACAAACTGACTGACTCGAGTTCGATAAATAAACCAAACCGAATACTCAATAAACAGAGTTAATTTGCAGATAACATACCTTGTTGTCGAATTAAACTCAGACTAAGGTGAAGCAGTCACAAATTGTTAAGTGAAATCAGCGAGTGATGGTGGTGGGGTGTATTATTCGTCGGCGGAGAGGAGAAATGGAGGTAATTGAAGGTGGTGATGATGTTTATGGGGTTCAATCGGAGGTGGTGATCGGTGATGAAGGTATGGAGTGGTGGCAGTGTGGTGGTATTGGTGGTTATGGAGGATGTTGGAGGGTTTGTAATTGCCGGAACAAAAGAAGAAGAATGTTAGGGCTCATCACTGTTCAATTTGGGGGTTTTATGAAGTGTTGCCGACTCACAGGACTCTCGCAGCCCGTGTAGGAGATAGTGATTAGTGTATGCAGGCCGCGTAGACAGCAAACAGCAACAGAACATGTGACAGCAGATGCAGTTTTGCTAAAAATATTTTTTTTCATTTCCCAAATTGCCCCAGGCCTCGTTTATTCGTTTTTAAGTGAGTACGTACCTGAAGTGCTGCTCCCTTGTCGATTTCGCCTACGTAAAGGTGATGTTACCTTCAAAAAAACTTGACGACGCACATACGGACGCAAAAATACGGAAAAACACAAAAACGACGCAATAAACACTAAAGCAACTAACCTAAAGACACGACGCAAACACGACTCAATGTACAAACTATACACTTGAGTTTTCACTCAAGAAACTATGCGGCGGTGCTAGGCGGATCCGAAAGAGGAACGGTTTCCTCTTCGGCGGTGTCGATGGGACCCCCTAGATAATGTTTCAAACGATGTTCGTTCACTTTCCACGAGCATTTAGTATCTTCATTCAACAACTCCACGGTAGCGTACAAGAAAACCTCCTTCACGGCATACGGACCGGACCATCTTGACTTTAACTTTCCGGCGATCAATTTTAGTCGCGAATTAAACAAAAGAACTTGGTCGCCGACCTTAAACTCCTTCAACTTTCGCAACTTTCGATCATGCAAAGCCTTCGACCTCTCCTTAATACTCCACGAACGATCATAAGCGGCATCACGAACCGCTTCTAATTCATGAATTTGGAAAAACCTTTTTCTCGCGGCCTCGGTCAAATCTAAATTCACCGTTTTGAGTGCCCAAAGAGCCCGATGCTCTAACTCGACCGGTAAATGGCACGTTTTCCCATAAACGATCATAAACGGCGTAGTACCCAGTGGCGTTTTGTAGGCGGTACGAAACGCCCACAACGCATCATCCAATTTATCCGACCAATCCTTCCGGCTCTTTCCCACCGTCTTTTCTAAAATTCTCTTCACTCCTCGATTCGCGTTTTCCACTTGCCCGCTCGTTTGCGGATGATACGCGGTAGACACGCGGTGCTTAACTCCATATCTCTCCAACGCCTTTTCCATGACGGAATTACAAAAATGCGTACCGCGATCACTAATAATTGCCTTAGGAGTACCAAAACACGTAAACAACTTCTTCAAGAATCTCACCACCACTCGTGCATCGTTAGTAGGCAAAGCTTGAGCTTCCACCCACTTCGAAACGTAGTCGATAGCAACGAGGATGTACCGATTCCCACTCGAAGAGGGGAATGGTCCCATGAAATCAATGTCCCATACATCGAAGACTTCTAACACTTGAATAGGATTCTGGGGCATCTCATCCTTGGATGAGATGTTGCCTGTTCGTTGGCAACGATCACATTTTCTCACAAACTCAGCTGTATCCTTCACCACAATCGGCCAATAAAACCCACAATAAAAAACCTTCTGTGCAGTCACGTGCGGACCATGATGTCCTCCTGTCAAACCCTCATGAACATGCCGAATAATGTCCAAACCATCCTCTCTACTCACACACCTCCTCAAAATTCGATCACCTCCTATCCTGAAAAGATAAGGCTCGTCCCATATATACTTCCGTGCATCATTCACGAGCTTCTTCTTCGGTTGGCGATTCATACCATCTATCACGTATCATTCGGCCAAGTAATTGGCTAAATCGCTAAACCACGGTAAACCCTCGATTTCTGCCTCAACATACTCACTGGACTCGTGAGGGAATCTGTCTCCTATCGCCTCCTCACGAATCTCCTCCCTACTCGGATCCTCCAAACGCGAGAGATGGTCTGCCGCAACGTTCTCTGCTCCCTTTTTATCCTTAATTTCTATATCAAACTCAGAAAGAAGTAGGATCCATCGAATCAGACGCGACTTAGCGTCTTTCTTCTGAAATAAGTAACGCAGAGCGGAATGGTCCGTAAACACAACGATTTTCGAAAGAACAAGGTACGAACAGAACTTGTCGAATGCAAACACAACCGCTAACAACTCCTTCTCAGTAGTGGTGTAATTCTCTTGGGCATCATTCAAAGTTTTACTCGCGTAGTAAATCGGGTGAAAGTGATTTTCCCGTCCCTGCCCTAACACCGCACCGACCGCGTAATCACTAGCGTCGCACATAAGCTCGAATGGCAGACTCCAGTCAGGGGATACAAGAATCGGTGCACTCACCAGTTTCTCCTTCAGAAACTCAAACGCTCGAAGGCATTCCTTGTCAAAGACAAAAGGGACATCCTTCTCCAACAATCGCGTCATGAGGCGAGTGATTTTTGAAAAATCTTTAATAAAGCGCCTATAAAATCCCACATGACCGAGAAAACTATGAATCGACTTAACACTTGTCGGTGGAGGAAGCGGACTAATCATATCAATCTTCGCTCTATCCACTTCAATACCAGCTCTCGAAATCTTGTGTCCTAACACAATCCCCTCAGTCACCATGAAGTGACACTTCTCCCAGTTCAACATCAGCTTCGTTTCAACACACCTCCTCAGCATCTTCTCCAGATTCATCAGGCATTGATCGAAAGAATTGCCGTACACTGAAAAATCGTCCATCAACACCTCCATCGAACTCTCTACCATGTCCTGAAAAATCGCGATCATGCATCGCTGGAATGTAGCTGGAGCGTTACATAGACCAAACGGCATGCGTCGGTACGCGTACGTGCCGTATGGACATGTAAAGGTGGTCTTTTCCTGATCCTCCGGTGCGATGGGGATCTGAAAATAACCTGAAAACCCGTCGAGAAAGCAATAGAACTGCTGACCCGCGAGACACTCAAGCATCTGATCAATAAATGGGAGCGGAAAGTGATCTTTACGAGTGACGTCATTTAACTTGCGATAGTCAATGCACACGCGCCAACCCGTGACAGTACATGAAGGAATAAGCTCATTTTTCGCATTAAAAACAACTGTCATCCCCCCTTTCTTCGGGACGACCTGCGTAGGGCTCACCCAAGCTGAATCAGAAATAGGATATATCAATCCAGACTCCAACAACTTCCTAACCTCCTTTTTAACTACGTCCTGCATATTCGGATTTAGACGACGCTGCGGCTACACTACAGGCTTGTAAACCTCCTCCATCAGAATGCGATGCGTGCAAAACGTAGGGCTAATGTCCTGATATCTGATAGCCTCCAGGCAATCGCATCACTGTGCTTCTTCAGCACCTCAATCAACCTCACTTTCTCCTCCTCTGTCAACTTCGAAGATATGATGACAGGCATGTTCGGCTCCTCTCCTAGAAATGCGTACTCAAGATGTGATGGAAGAACCTTAAGTTCTAAAGGCGGTGGAATCTCTACAGGAGTACTCTTATCACTAATCTCGTTGAGCTCCAACGTCTCAGGAACCCATAACTCATCACTCTCATCAAACTGCTCATCCTCAACAGCTTCTTCATCAAGCTCGTCAACAACTCCCTCGCCTACTAAATCGGCTCCACTGATATACTCGAGACACGTGTCGACACAAGATATGAAAGAATTTAGAAACTAAACAGAATGACACAGCCCGCTATCTTCGTCTCTACCTCCAGGATGCTGCATCGCCCTATCTATCTCGAATGTGACAATCTCGTCACCCACACGAAGAGAAATCTTACCGTCAAAGACGTCGATGATCGCCTTTGCAGTTCTAAGGAATGGACGCCTAGAATGATAGGAACTCTTTCATCGGCCTCCATATCAAGAATGACGAAATCCACAGGAAACACAAACTTATCCACCTTAACCAACATATTCTCCATTATCCCACGAGGATACTTGACTGAACGATCAGCCAAGGACAAAGACATACGCGTGGGTGTAAGCTCTCCTAAACCTAGCCTCTCATACAACGAAAATGACATCAGATTAATGATGGCTCCTAAATCGGCTAGGGCATGAGCAGGGGTAACGGCTCCCCCAAAAAGGCATGGAATAGTGAAAGTACCAGGATCGGTTAACTTCTCTGGCAGCTTATTCAAGACAACGCGGAACAACCTCCTGTCAACGGAATATTCGAAAGCTCCCCAATTCTCTCCTTACGCTTCAAAAGATCTTTAAGAAATTTAGCATACTTAGGCATAGACTGCAAAGCCTCGATGAACGGGAGATTAATTTTCAACTGCTTAAACATCTCAAGAAATTGCCTATATTCCTTAGCATACTTCTGATGCTTAAGGCGGGCGGGGTATGGGATGCGAGAATGATCAATCACTGGTGATGGCCGAACCTTCGTCGGCTGTTTCTCCACTTTCTTCTCTACCTGAGACTCCTCGGCGTGTGCGATACTTGCTGGGTCTAGCCTCATGTGCACCTTGCCTGGAGCCTCCATCTCGATATCCTCATCGACTTCATACTCTTCAACCACCTCACTCTCTCGAACGACCTCCCCCAAACTCTTTCCACTGCGGGTCATAATGGCTTTAGCTAAATGATTTGCAGGATTCGTGAAGGTATTTCCTGAAAACTGACCAGGTGGATGCTCTTGCAACTGTTTAGCTATCCCACCTACTGTTCTTTGAAGGTCTAGAAGTGTGGATTGCAGACTTTTGAACTGAAGATCGTTATTTTTATTAATCTGCTCTTGATTTTTGACGAAATTTCCTAAATCAGATAAGGACTTCTGCGTTGTCTGATTGTGCGCCATCATCTGAGCGAACATCTCCTCCATCCTACTCAAACTACCCTCTAAAACCTTACCACTACCTTGACTCTCTTGATTCGACCCCCCACTAGCAAACTGCCCACTTGAACCTGAACCACTAAACTGACCACCCTGAGCTGAACCACTACTCGTGTATAGACCGGGCCCCCTACTTTGATACTGACCAGACGGAAAACCAGGAGGATTACGAGACGAACGATACCCACTATTATTGCCACTACTGCGCCAATTGGAGTTAAAATTAGAATTATTGAACGGATTTGTGGGACCCCTATTAGCTATGAACTCTACCTGCTCAAGAGTAAGGGTAGGACAATCTACCGTATCGTGGCCTCCTCTACAAACCTCACACCTATCCACTTTCTTCTTAATCTCATTCAACTCTTGTTTCAGACTCTCATAAGCAGCAGCTACCGATGGATCCAAGCTAACTTGGTTTACCCCTCGAGCGGCCGAGGAGGTACGAACAGGAATGGAAGTCCTGCTGGTAGTGCTGTAATCCATATCAGAATGGGCGAAACTCTCAAACAAATCATTACACTCATTCACTGTCTTTTTACCCATAAGCTGCCCTCCAGCTGAAGTATCGAAATGAGCTCTGATCTCAGGGGTGAGACCATTATAGAACTTTTCAACTAGCGCCCAATCAGACAAACCATGCTGAGAACAACGAGAAATCAGAGTTTGGAAACGCTCCTAAGCCAAATGGTACGGCTCATCAGGCTCCATGCGAAAGAAGTGGATCTGATCACGAAGGCGGGACGCCTTGGCCGGTGGGAAGTACTTGGCTAAGAAGGCATCAGGAAGACCTTCCCAAGTGGTGAACGTGCCCGCTGGCTGAGAATCGAACCAGACGGCTGCGCGACCTGCGAGTGAGATTGGGAAGACCTGAAGGTACCTAGCATCGAGATTAACACCCTCAATGGAGAAGGTGCTGCAAAGGCGAGTGATACGATTGATGTGAGCGGGAGCATCCTCGTCGTCACGACCATGGAACTGGCATGAATTGGTGATGGCCGTCATGATGTAGGATGGAATCTGCCAGGACCTATCATTCGCGATGTTCGGAAGGGTGATGGGTGAAGTAGCGCCGGTGAAACCGGTGGTAGCCTGCTGGTAAACGGTGCGGTTCGCCATTTGAATGGCGGGTGGAGGACTTTGAGGACGGGTGGGGTGGTGGGGAAGCGTGGGGTGATGACTTCTGAGTGAAGTCAGGATGTGGTGGTGAAGAGGAAGAGCTAGAAGAACTTACCTCGGGTGCAACGGATGAAGCGGACGACTTCACTGTAAGCGGATGGGGCATCCACTGCAAAACCAAAAACAAACAAGTTAGTAGACTCTAATAAGGACTTGATAAAATAGAAAAGACAATAAACAATTTTTTTTTAATTTTTTATATAATTAGACTCCTACGACTCAACGAACAAACAAATAGCACGTAATATGTCAAGTAAGTCCAAACAAAGTAATTAACGCAATCGCCAAAGAGTCCCCGGCAACGGCGCCAAAAACTTGATGTGCTAAAAGTAGTTTAATAAAAATAACTAAAATTAACCTAAATCTAGACTCAAAGTAATACTCTAGACTCTCTAAACTCGACTAAACTACTAACCGGCAAATGAACCGATCGACTCTAGTAAAGCTAAGTAAGTCCGGATATCGAACCCACGAGACTCAATTAAATTACGCTGCGACTCTGTTTAGACTATGACTGACACAACTTAACTAAATTTGTTTATTTAATTGGGGGGGGGGGGGGGGGGGTGGGTTTCTAAAAATCCTAAATATTAAACTAAAATAATATTAAATAACTAGACACGAATGTGGACGAAGACTTGAATCAGAGGCGATGAAGACTACCTAGGCTAGACTCATGTTTAACTTGGAATGGATTTCTATTCGAAAGTAATGTGGTATGGAACCGGGATCTTTAGATACTAAACCTATTAAGACACCAACTAAGCCCCTCAACCCTTCTCGAGGTGAAACTTATGGCACTACCTAGGCTGTTACGAAAACCGGTTGTTAGACTTCCTTACAGTCCTCTAACGTCTTGAAAAGTGCCTTAATGTGACAATCTACCTTACAGCGCGAAAGTCTAAGGCAACTATGGGTTTCAAACTTGGTTTAATAGACAAGAGAATGGTTAGGGAACTAGACCTATTTCTTACAAAACCTAATCTTAGCTATATACCAAACCTAGACCTATTAATAACCTCGAGCCTTACAGCGACAAGATTAGTAGAACACTTGATTTATAAGATTACCGAATATTACTTCTAAGGTTACTTACTAGATTTTCGCCTTAAAGGATTAAAGATTTATTACGCGATATAGACACTCACCTAAATCTAGAACCCTAGCATAACCCTATTATGTGATAAAGACCGTCACCAAGGATCATACGAAGCAATAAACAGCGATCAAACAAAATCAAGCACGCAAATACACCAAATCAAAGTTCCATAATCGTTTACAATTCAAGAAAACCCATAAACCACATTATTAACGAATAAAAATCCAAACTTTTATTAAACCATTGTCATAACCTAGGTAGTATGAAGTTTTTAGCCGCTAAACATAATCAGAAACGCGATGACAATCAAAATCAATTCTGAATTCATCTTGTAACAACTAAGAACAAACGAAAACGAAGAAACAAGAAGATAAAACCCGTAAACTTCACTCCCGAGCGCTCCCGATTGTTACCCGACGATTCCTAGAGACCCGAATGCTTCAATGACCTTCAAACAGCCTCTTCAATGCTCATGGAACTCCAAATTCGTAAGATGATGGTTGCGTCTCCCCTTGCGTCTAACTGATTGCGAATATATAAATTATGACTGCCACCTCCCCCTTAGTTTGCGTCCCTTCTCTATTCAATTGGCCCAATAATGATTTAATTCCCATAAAGTGGGCCGGCCCTTTTCTTGTAACTTTACTCAATCCAAACACAAATAAATAAAGAGGCAGTCAACATGCCTTTTCGGTCAACCTGCTGGCTTGTGGTAAAAAAAAGGTGTACCTATTTGCACATCCATTTGCCTATTGGTACATCAAAAAGATGTTTTTTGTCCTATATGCACACCCTGCAGTGTCGAGCTGTGGCCAAAGCGCGGCGTTTTGGTCCGGTCAACCAGACAAAGACTGACGGGTGTCTGACGGGTCTGTTGACCGGACCAAAACGCCGAGCTTTGGCCTTGTTTTGGTCCTGTCAACCAGACAAAAGACGGTCTGGTTGACAGGACCAAAACGCGGCCAAAGCTCGGCGTTTTGGTCCGGTCAACAGACCAGTCAGACACCCGTCAGTCTTTGTCTGGTTGACCGGACCAAAACGCCGCGATTTGGCCACAGCTCGACACTGCAGGGTATGCATTTAGGACAAAAAAACACCTTTTTGGGTTGGCTATAGATAGTTTGAGCCGGTAAAAAAATTCTCAATCTTTGTCAAACATGGGACCCACAACACATGGCATCCTTCACTTATTTTTTCTTTTTTCTCGTGACTTATGACATATTCAAACAATGAATGAATGAATTATTTAAGTTTCATCTTATTGACATTTTTAGTCCCTTGAAATTTAGTACTTTCCATGATGAATTTTCCACTTTCGTTTATTGCAACTCAGGTCCTTGAACTTTCATGACATATTTTTCACTTCTAGTTTATTGGTCGCTTAAGCTCATATTTAATCCTTTTTCGCACCGAGACCGAGACCTGACAAAACACAAAATAATGTAATATAATACTAAAACTAAATAAAAACAAACAAGACTTATACAAAAATTATACAATTTACACGAGACAAATATGTGTATTTTACCACTTATCAAACGTCTAACATCTTGAGAATTGTAGCACCATCATTTGTGATGGTTACATCCCCAATGTCATCGAACAACATCTGAAACATGAGCTTACATTAGTTACACTCACAAGGTTTGATTTAATTGGAAAATTATAGAAGCATAAAAACAAATCAGAATAGAGAAGCAATTACAACTGCCAAAGTACTATAGTGAGTTATAAGAAGCAAAACTGGATGCTATGTACAAAGCAAGAGCAAAAGGTTTATTTTTCCTTTACTTCAACTTAATCCATCACTAATTCGTAAGCAAAAGGTTTATTGTTTCCTATGCACTGACTCTGTAGTCTGTAGCATAACATTTTATAAACACAAGAGCAACGACAAACGCTACAAAGCCGCATTCACAAAACACACTCATACTTTGAAACATGTAGGCGAGCTCAGCCTCATCGATCGCATACTAAAAACAGACGATCACAATATAAAAATCCCGACCGAAACCACAAGATCACAGACTTGCCTATCCTTAAACCTTATCACAAATTATTAACTACATATTCTACCAACAATTCATCATCTTTTAAACTTTGACAATGTCAACACAACATCTTGAGAATTGTAGCACCATCATTTGTGATGGTTACATCCCCAATGTCATCGACCAACATCTGAAACATGAAATATAAATATCGGTTGTTTTGATCCAAACAGTAAGCAGATCATACATAGCCATGTGTTCTTCATCCTCAACTTTTTTAAACAAATTCCCAAACCTAACAACACCAAACACCAAAAGTCTCCAATTTCAATAGCAAGGCATAATGTAGAAAACTATAAACAGTACGAAATTCATCAATCAACTACAAAAATAACAAAAAAATACCTTTCGTCGCTATCTATGCTCCTCCAAATCACCACCGTCGCCCATCGGAACCACTCATCACAGATGATTCAAATATCCACAAACCGTAAGCAATTTACGCATCAATCTCTCATTATCTCATCATTAATCGGTTAATGATACAGTTACGAATCTTATTTCGCGATTTGATTGTTCGTTTATATGATTTTTGATTTGTGATTCGAAGCGTGTGTAGTCTCATTGATGAATTGAGATTTTGAGAATGAAATGAATGGATCAGTTGTTTAGATATAGCTTTGCGAGAGAGATTAGCGGATAAATACGGCTGCAGATCGATCATCGGTAGCTCCATTTGTGTGATCGGATTGTGTTTGTTTCTGGATAAAAAAGAAGATAGAGAGAGACGAAAGTGAATTTTAGAGAGAGAGTTGAGAGTTGATAAAGCATAGAGAAACAAAAATTACCCTTTTTATACATCTGGTGTAGAAATTTTGAATCTGGAGCCATGTTTAAATTTTGAATCTAGAGCCAAAATTTTGAATGGGCAGTGGTTTTGATTACAGAGGTTTGAATTTATAACATAGGTTGAAGTTTGGAGATAGGCAGTGGTTTGATGGCAGACCTTTGGAATTTGAATGTGGACCACCTTTGAATTTTAAAGTCTTTTAATATTAAGGTTTATGATGTAATGACATAAGAAAAGCCTTGTTGAACAGCCTTTCCAACTGACACATCTTCTTATGTCATTAAAGTTTCTTCTTTTATAGAAAGTATAGATAGATATTAGACGGGTCAATTAATATTAAACAAGTCACCTATTTTTATTTATATTCATTTTTAATTCGTGGCATATATGCCATGTTTTAGCTTACGATTTTTTTTTTTTTTTTTATTTTTTGTAAACGATCTTAAAATAGAGTGAAAAGATTATAATTTAATAAATAACATAGGTCATATGACGAAGAATGGTTGTATTCAATACAAGTTGGATATTTTTATAAACTAGTGACCATATTGGCCAATCAAATAAAATTAAAGTCCACTAAAAACTATTTATAATATTTGTTCACATGCCAAATAAAATTGAAGTCCACTAAAAACTATTTATATTTGTTCACATTTAGCAGGTATATTAATATTAAGATATTTAGTTTTTAGTGGATAAGTCATGACGAAGAATGGTTGTATTCAATACAAGTTGGATATTTTTATAAACTAGTGACCATATTGGCCAATCAAATAAAATTAAAGTCCACTAAAAACTATTTATAATATTTGTTCACATGCCAAATAAAATTGAAGTCCACTAAAAACTATTTATAATATTTGATCACATCTAGCAGGTATATTAATTTTCTTACAACATTAATTAAGATATTTAGTGTTCACCCAAATGAAATAAAAAATCATTAGTTAAATAACACTAGTGATAAGCCGAAGTTGGCTTATTATGAAAAACAATGACCAGTGGATTTCAAAAAAGAAAAGTGTACTATGGATTGATTATAAAGGGTGGAGATACAATAGAAAGTTAATTTGGCTAGGAAGGCTAGGGAGTGATCTTGACCATTCATTTAGTTAATCAAGGGCTAAGATTAAATCAGGGAAATTGAAAAGAAGAAAAGAGGCGCGTGAGTTTGTTTAGGGGCATTCTAGTCAATCCAATCCAATAGTTTCTCTCTCCTCTAATTCCCCCCATTTTTTAAACGTTAATAACTCTTTCATACGACATTATTTTTTTTATAAAAATTGCACCAAAAAAACGAGCGTTTTTTTTATCTTTAAAACGAGTATACTATTGCTATATTTAAAAAAAAAAATTTAAAACCCAGTTGTGTAAAACGCAAAAGAAAAACCCACAGTTACGTAAAACGCAATGAAAAAAAAAACCTAAAAAATGACATTTTTCTAAAACGCAATGCACCAAAAACACAAATAAATGACTTATTTGTAAAACGCAATGGCCAGAAAACACAAAGAAATGTCTTATTTGTAAACACTACAAGAAAAGTGACCATTAGAGACTAAATTATTAGAAGCTGATATATCAGTCTCAGATACGTAATATCTAAGACTGATTTATCAGTCACTAATAATATCGGGGACTGATTTCTACACCACATATTTTAGTAACAAAAAATCAGTCCCTAATACCTTGACACCTTATTTGAGACTAAATTTCAGTCGCAAATATGTTCCCACCATATAACTTTTTGGAGGGACAGTTATTTGCTACTGAATTTTAGTGTCAAATGTGTTCCCGGTGTAATGAAAAATGACGTAAATGTATTAATATAAAAAAAATCTAAAATTAAAAAAATACACACAACATTTAAAAAAAAAGCCTAAAATTTTATTAAAATTTCCTAAACATTACAAAATTCTACAAAAAAAAGGATTACAAAATTAAAAAAAAAAAACCTAAAGCGTTAGATAGATTTCGAAAATGGCGAGCTTGTCAAACGGCTTCCGCTCCTTGCCCCGAAACTCGAGGTTGGCCACCGCTACCCGGTCTTCGTGACTTATCTCACCGCCCGGGACGCTGTCGTAGTAGGCTTTAAAACGATCGAGTTTCGTTCATAGCTCGCGCCACTTGTGTTGGCACGCGTTTAAACACTACTAGAAAACTTGGCAATTGTCACCAAAATTTGCTACCGAAAAAATCGGTGGCAAATTTAGCCACCTATTTTCCACGGATATGTAAATTAAGCGTACTCAACATCGTTTGGTAGCAAAGTCGTGGAAAATTTTGCCACCATCTATTTTTGGTGACAAATTCATGAAAAAAAAATAACTTCCCTAGATTATCCCAAATATATGCTTATTTTTGTAATTGCTACCGTCTTGGCGGTAACGAAATGAAATTTTATGCCCAAATTATTATTTAGGGTTTTTTTGATTGAAAACCAGGGCCGGCTATAGGTAATCGTCGTTACCAAAACCTATGAAACTTCTCATCCTCCATCTGATACCTCCAGTTCTAAGCTCTCAAATGGAAACGCAAGGTCCTCTCATCTCTTCCCATTCACAACGTATAGATCTTGCAGAAACCGTCAGCTGAATCGAAATTAGCTTCGATGAACGATTTGAACAAACCTTCAGTTGAATCGAAATTATCTTCGAATTAGGTCAAATTATCTTCGAATTAGGTCAACATATAGATTTTGGAATACACCGCTAAGGTAAGTTTGTTTGTTACTTTGTTTATTGTTAATTGTTAATGTTAATTATATGATGATGATTGATTTGTTTTTATTGATTGGTGTAATTGGTTTAGTTTTATGTAACTGGATCTAGAATTAAGACAAGTTTTAGTGAAAATTACAAAAAATAGACATTGTTAGACCAAATTGGTCGATATGGTGACTGTATTAGTCTATATTTAATTTCAGATCAACTTTGCTTGATGAAGTAACCTACTCTCTCTCAGGTAGTATATACCGTATACTGGAAACTGTATACGTGTCTTAGATGTTTAGAACTTCTGTGATTGTTGTTGTTCGTAAGGTTTTGATGTTATTTGAGAAGTTAATTGATATGATATGAAGCGTAAGTTGATAAAGTGTTTTGATGCGTAGAGGTTTGTGATGCATGTTCGTCAGATGCTTTCTGTTTTCATGTGACTGGAGAAGTTAATTGATATGATATGATCCATGAATTGGTCAAGTGTTGCGATGCGATGATGTTCATTGATCTGTAATCACTCATCTGTATGAGGATGTGATGAGTTTACAGTTCAATTGATCGGATACATGCTGTTTTTTAATTGGAGAGTAAATTTGATGGAATGATAGTTATGATTCGTGTTCGTTCAAACGATTTCTGTTTCTATCTCCCAAAACTATGTTAGTTGAATTATTTTTTTGTTTACTTTTTATGATAAATTATTATATTTTCTCTAGATTTCGGTGGTATCTAAACATGATGTTGAGATCTGATTTAGGCTTTTAGGACAGGAAACATGAGGTTGATAGTTGTACAGTACAAGTATGCTAATGCGTATGTGTATGTTAACCTATTAGTGTTAGCAACATATATGGAATGGTAAATGGTTCTTATACTTCACGTACATATCTAGATGACTTAAGGATTTAGAAATCGGAATGTGTTTTCTGTATCCGATTCCCCCCTATTGAATGCATGGATTAGTAGTCATATGATATACACGAATTCCACAAATTAAAGTGTTTCATTTTTACATCATGTGTAGTGGGGCTTGAAGTTCAAGCCCCTTCCTTGGGTATTATCCGACATGTGGTGTCATAGTCAACAAAAGGGCATTATGGGGCTTGAATTTAAAAAGAGTGTAATGGTATAATGCCCCATAATGCCCAACAATGATTACCCAATGATTACCGAATTTACCGAACCGGGGTACATTTTCGGTACCGACTTTTGACATTTTCGATGCTGGTTCGGTACCGGTTCGGTATCGGTATTTACCGGTTTTTACCCTGATACCCTCAAATACCGGTACTGAACCGTACCGTACCGGGTATATTCGGTACCGGTACCTACTTTTGGGGATTTTCGGTAACGATACTTTCGGTTCCGGTACCGGTCGGTACCGAGCTCATCCCTACTAAATGAAGAGCATTATGTGTGTATTTTTTCAGATGAACACTAGACCAATGAAGTAAGTAGCAAATTACAAGATTTGTGCATAAATTTTGATTTTACGGATGCTGTTGTTTGAAACATGAATGTGTATGCATGAATAAGTCGGTCATAATGTTTGTTTGCTCATTTTCGCCTTCTCATTTTGCAGTTGCGGTCAGACATTTGATGGAACTCCCAGGTTTTTCTTGTCAAGAATGTTTGTTTGACCGTGCTTAGCCGCGAGCGACCACCAATCGACCGTTTGCAGTAGTTCGACTTGAGCAATTAATTGTAGTCAAATGGCTTATGATTTACTCCATGAGTCTAACATTATTTTCATTTCAATGTGTTCATCAGCAACCTGCTTGATTTGTTGCGTCAAGGGCGCAAGAAACTCATTTAGAGAGCTACACAAGGCAAAGATCAAGGTTGTGTTCTGGCTTTAAACTTAAAAGAAGCAATATTTAGTGTTGAAAAAGACATCAAAGTAACTTGTCATGAAAGTTGTGGACCTTGCAACGAGTCTTGTGCCAAACCTAGGACTAGTGCGCCCAAAAGCACATGTGGTGATCAAAGTCAAGCTGTATATTCAGCTTTGTTTATGCAATTTTAGCTCTATATATTTGTAGAACTTATACATTGTTGTAAATTTTTATGAATATAATATCTGTAAAATACGTTTAGCAACGTTTTTGTAATAGAACTCAGTGAAAATCATTTGTTTTGTATTAAGACATGTTGGATACTAAAAGTAAATGTTACCTGATATTGATTTCTAGTCTCTAAAACCATACTGGAGTCTAAAATGACATGATATTTGAGATTAATTTTCAGTCTTTAAAAGAATCATAATAAGAACTAAAATGATGTGGTTTCAGAGACTAATTCTTAGTTTCCAAATTAGAGACGGACTAGACATGGTTTAAAGTACTAATTTTCAGTCCCTAAAAAATGTGTAGGGAACTGATATATTGTAGTATCAGAAACTGAATTTCAGTCAGGGAAAAAATGTTTCGGAGACTGAAATGATGTGGTACCAGGGTAAACATTTAGGACTAAATTTATATGTATCAGAGACTGAATGATAGTTCCTGTTGGTGCCATCCAATGGGGACTGTTTTTTAGTTACTAAAACCACTATCTAGTACTAGGTATCCGAGACTGGCTAGGGACTGGCAAATCAGTCCCTGATACCCATCAAGGACTGATTTTGATGCATTAGAGACTGATTTTTCAGTCCTTAATAATCATTTTTTTTGTAGTGAAAACGCAATGGCCAGAAAACACAAAGAAATGTCTTATTTGTAAAACGCAATGGCAAGAAAACACTTAAAATGTCTGTTTTCTAAAACGCAATGGACTGAAAACACATAAAAAAGTGTTTTACCTAAAACGCAATGCACAAAAAACAAAAAGCAATGTCGTATTTGTAAAACGCAATGGCCAGAAAACACTTAAAAATGACTCATTCTAAAACGCAATTGCCTAAAAGACAAAAGAAAGTGTTCTCTGTAAAACGCAATGGACTGAAAACACCTAAAAAAGTGTTTTACCTAAAACGCAATGCACCAAAAACACTTCAAGAATGTGTTTTTCTAAAACGCAATGGCCAGAAAACACCAAAGAAAGTGAATTGTCTGTGCTGTGAATTGTCTGGACCAATGCAGTTTCCAGAGGCAATTTACAGAAAATTAATTTTTCTGATGCATTTTTATTACAGCAATTTAATCGAAAAAAAAATTTTCCGAGCTGAGCCAGGGGCTCTGCCCCTTGGACCCCGCCAGGGGCTGCCGCCCCTGGGACCCCGCTACCAGGGGCGCTGGCCCCGGACCCCTGCCAAGATCGTAAAACGCAATGACTAAATCAAAAACCCATATCGTAAAAATGAAATTAAAGAATTTCTTACATGGATCGAAGTGATTTCTTCAACAATTGACGATTTTTGAATGATTGAAACACTTATTAGCGCTCGAATCGAACGGATCGAGTGATTATCTTCAAAATCACCGGAAAAAACGAGATTTTGTATGAAATTAAAGTGGGTTTTCTTCAAAAAAGCTGAAGAACACGTTGATCGGGTGTTTGAATCATTGATTGGTGATGAAAATCGCAATATAATGTAATGATTATTGAGATAGAAAGTGAAGAAATGGTTGAAGATGGTGGATTTTGAAAATGGTGGGTTTTGAAGTTACTGGGTTTTGAAAAGGAAGAAGAAAAGGGTTGGATTGACTAAAATACCCTTTTTCTTTATTTTAAATGTTGCCACATGTCCTAATCCTATTGCTTCATAGACTTCCTAGCCAAAATAAACTTCCTATTTGATCTTTTCCCTGCTTATAAAACTTAATTTTCTACTAGTCGTTCACAACTTAATTTAAAAGGGAAGGGATTAAATAATAAGTTTGTTTCGGATAAGAAGGCTAGGAAGCAATAACATAGTGACACATGACAAAGATAAAAAAGGTTTTGGTTATCCACACATCCCTCATTTTATTTGTACATCCCTGGAACCCTGGGAAACATATAGGCAATACGGTTCCTCTAATCTAGGCGTATTGAGCTATATGCTTCCTATAGTGTACTTGAAGTAAAACTTCTCAGAGCAATGATTAGAGAACCAGGGGAATCATATATGGCAATACGTTCCCTAGAGGATTTTTTTTTTCTTGAGCAACATATAGTTGTTAGTATGTTTTCAGACTTTATTTTTAAAAAAAATTAATTAAGTTTGTTTTTTTGTTATAAAATTATGTTGGTTTTTTTTGTTATAAACTTTAAAAAGGACTCAGTGAAGTTAAGTAATCCAAACAAACTAAACATATCCATACATTATAACTTATCAAAACGAACATATCCAAATTAAACAAATATTACAAATACTGAAAATAAATTGTTCATACATCAAAACATAAAAATTAAATTGTTCATACAGTACCGCGTCATATAAAAATAACATAAACCACTATCGTCATCAACCCTCGTCAGACTCCGCGAGCTCCTCCTCCGTAAAGTTCGGGCCACGCCAAGTAGAGGGTGACGGGCTGTGCAACGTATAGGATGTGCCTGGAGCCTATAAAAAAATTTAAACAAAAATACTCATTACACATCATTAAAATTGTTCGTAGACAATGAAATAAAAACAAAATAACATACTTGTATGGAAAGGTCGGAAAGAGGATAGAGCGGCATGGTGTCACACCCCAACCAATGGCGGAAACATCGGGGCGGGACGAGGATGAGATTGCTCGTGACTTCATAACACTATTTGCGACAATATTTAATCAAAACCGAATTTCAATTCATTGAATAATTTGTCAAGTACAACATGGAAATCAGAAAATACAACAAGTTCAAGAAACAATACATCAAAATACATGAATCAAATACAACAACACAATCTAGCTTTCTAAGTGTGTTTCTACCCATTCCTACTAGATTCCATAATGATCATTGATGCGTGCGAAGTGTTATATATATTAGGTGTATATTTTAAGCCCTTTTTAACACTTATTTTAGCCAAGTTTTAAATTTATAAAACACGATATTTCACTAACACTAAACACACATATGGGCAAGTGCACCCATCGTTGAGTGTAGTATAGCGTTGGTAAGATACCGAGGTCGTCCAAGGACACAAGAGCTTTTAATACCGGTTTATCCTCAACGTCTAACCAAAATAAAAATGTTTAGAAAAATGTTTTAAACTAAGAAAAATAAAACTAACTAAAATGCTGAAAATAAAAATAAAAATAAAAACAGATAGACAAGATGAATCACTTGGTTCCGACTCGTATCTAGTATAACCTTTGATTAGTTCCGCACTTTTGCACATAATTAAGAGATTATCTTAGTTATTGTAGTAGGCCCCTCTTTTGAAGGTAACGTTACCCTCACCTCAGTAGTTTGAGTCAGCAGGGATACAATCCTAAAGGGGTGGATTATTGGAAGATAATGAATTAAGTTATTAATGCAGTATTGTGGTAGGCCCCGCTTTTGGCGGTGACGTTACCCTCGGCTAAGTAGTCTGAGTCAGCAGGGATACAGTCCTAAATAGCCGAGTTATAGTATTAATAGTAGTTAACTTATGAGGGGATCAAAGAGTTTGGAGCCCCGCCATCCAATACCGTGAAGTATTGAAGGAGGTCCTACTAAATTTGACCCAGGTCCATTGCAGGACCTCTAAACGCTGAACAATGGCAAGACCTTTACCAAACCGTTCCCTTAACCCCCTACCAGGTAGCGAACATACCTCCATATAGACCGTGGAGATATGAATGGTGAAAATCCTTTATTTTATATAGACAGTAAAATAATGCCAAGACACCACAGACAAACGATAAGGAAAGATCACCTTCAACATAAGTAACTAGTTATTAAAGTCATTAATACAAAACCAAATAAAAAGTGCAAAAGATTAGAAATAAAAAGTATTATACTAGACACTTTGTCTTCACCAAGTGATGTAAGAGACTTAGGCAAACATGGCCTTGATTGTCAAGAACTCTTACGATCAATCTTGGATCCCGAGACGACTCACACACTCTATGATGGACAATGGATGATGGTGGTGGATGATGGTGTTGTGATGGTGGTGGGTGGTGGATGAAGTGTGAGAGAGGTGGTGTGCCAAGGGATGAGATGAAATGAATCCAAGCACTCCTATTTATAGGCTGAACAGAGAGCTGGACACGGCCCCGTGTCCGCTGGACACGGCCCCGTGTCCGTCTGACACTCTCTCTCCTCATTAATTGTAATTCGCAATTACAATAAATGCGCCTGCTGTACTTTCGACACGCCCCCGTGTCCGCTGAGCACGGCCCCGTGATGGGCAATAGAAGCTTCTATAGGTTTGTCTTTTCTGCTGCTTCTTGGGCACGGCCCCGTGCTGGCTGAGCACGGGGCGTGTTCAGCCTTCTGTTTTCTTTATTTTGCTTTGGAAGGTGCCGTTGAGGGTCCGGGCAGTCCACTAATGTTCCTTTTCTTGTATTTATGTTGGATTTAGCTGTCTTTTTGCTTCTTTTGCGTTCTTGAGCTCATTTAATCCTGAAAATACAAAAGGAAGACAAAAACACTCTTTTTCCAATATTAGTACTAAAAAAGGGTTAGTTTTATGCCTCATTTGATGTAATTTATATGTTGCATTTTACACACATCAAATACCCCCACACTTGAACTTTTGCTTGTCCTCAAGCAAAACTCTTTAATATGTGGCTTACACTCCCAAATGAAATAGGTAGAAGAGAAGGTTTTGGGCTTGTCATAGAGTGTCGGGATTTCCAAGATCTTTTTGGGTTTTTATTTTTATTTATTTACACTCCTATTCGTAATGGTTTATTTAGAACTGTTCATAAAAGAAATTACTTATTTGGGCATAACATGCCTTTTTTTAAAATTCTATTTATATACAAGTTCACATACCTCGCGGGGAATTCACTCACACTCGGCCGAAGGTATATTTTTAGTGAATCACTCGAGAGCGGCATGGAACTTATTCCTACCATAGGCTTGCCAAGAAATCAATCCTCCTCCTTTTTAACTTTTATACCTTTGTAGATATCAAGAGGACTTTGTGGGTTAAGGGTTGGCTAGGGTTAAAGGTAGGTGGTTGGGTTAGTGGTTAGTAGAAAAAGGGCTAAAAGCGTAACAAGTGTCGGTTTTCGTATTTTTGCAACTTTTTATTTTTTTGATGAAGCTTTTATTCAAACAAAGCTATTTTTGATTACTTTGTTTGTTTATTTTCTTTTTGCTTCATCATTATCAAAACTATAAAATCTCTTTTTTTTTTTTTTTTTCGAAGAAACGAACTTGTTACTAAAATAAAGGGTTAAAAATGAAAAAGGTTTTGGTGGATGAAAGGGTTTTTTTTTTTTTTGGGTGATGAAACGAAAAGGTTTAGGCTCAAAGGGGCTAACTAGGGGGATTTTTGGGTAGGTGGTAAAAGAAAAAGAAAAATAATGGTGTAGAAATGAAAAATGTTAGTCCTAATGCCTCCATCATTTACTTACTCGGGTTTAAGTTGATAAGGACCGGGAATGTATTGTCATGGCAAGTTCTAGAGTTGTAAGAACCACGCAGCTATTCACACAAGAAACGAAAAATGAGCATTTAGTCAAATGATATGTAATTGTGTGCTCAATAAAGGCTCAAAACTCACTTTTGTGGGAATGAGTTTTTATGTGATCAAGTATATATAATCAAATTTTAAATAAGTTTGTCATGCCTTTTCATAATTTTCTTATGTTGGTTCTTTTTATCACTACGCTATCGGTTGTAAATTCGTAAAAATATAACCTTTTTGAGATCTTGAATTTCCCGAGTTAAACCTAGACAAGTAAAAAAAATGAAATTTTTGAAAAAAATTTGGGGTGATTAGCGGTTCCAATAGAGTTTTGTGTAAGGCTTGTATTTAGGACTTGCAAAATTCAAGGTTTTAGCATCCCCCCCACACTTAAATTACACATTGTCCTCAATGTGTCCCAAAAATAAATTTTTAGGTTGATTAGATGTGTAAAATAGTGTTTAAAAAGCAAAAATTTGTGTTACTGGGCACTGAACACGGCCCCGTGTTGAGTAGGCACGACCCCGTGTTCAGGTGCCAGTACCAAGAACTTACAGAAGGTGGACACGGCCCCGTGTTCACTGAACACGGCCACGTGTCTGACAAAATTCTGTTGAACAGAAGCCAAACAGCAGGTCTGGGAGGTGAGCACGGGGGCGTGTTGGCTGGACACGTCCCCGTGTGGACAGGATGAAAGCCTGAAAAACAGGTTTCTTCCTCCGGTTTTTCCATCCTAGCCCTATAAGTGCTGAGGCTTTAACACCCCAAGCCTTGGTTTGTACCTGTTTCAACACTTAATACCACACCAAGCAATACAAACATCCTACATTACCAAAGTTAATTGTTCCAAGCATAAAGTAAAAGAAAAATAAAACGGAAAATAAAAGTGTTTAAGGAAAGTAAATTGTTCAACTTCTGGCACGCAGGCCACCAATCGTTCGATAGATAAAGGGACTTAAACCTGTGGGCTCGCCATCAACCCGCTCCTGCTCCTCCAAACCCTCTAATCCATATCTTCATCGCTATCATCACCTCCATCCCCATGCCCCGCCATGTACTCCTGGATGCTGCCGATATCGTCTCGCATATCGCTGATGTTGCGTTCAATAGCTCCGACCCGTTGGTATGTGTTGTTGGCGAGGTTGTAGGCGTTCCTGGTGCACATGAGGTTTTCCTGCATAAGATCATGTAAGCTTTGAAAATTAGGAAAACCGCCTCCTTGTGAGGAGGATTGACCCGGATCACCATGGGGTGGATACTGGTGGTGGGGAGGTGGCGCGTGAAGAACTAGGGCCTCCTGTGGGTTCCATGCATAGCCTTGCGTTCTTTGGAAACTCACTGTTCCGTCTTCCGCCTCATAGAGTAAGTTCATGGCTCGGCAAATATGGTAATCAACTCGTCCCGACCATGGGCTTCTCTCAAAGGCTCTTGGAATTCGCGTGTAATGCTTAAAAAGACGGTACACCCATCCTCCGTAGAAGATAGGCGTTGGAGCTCGAGCAAGGCGGTTGAGATGCATGTTTTTCAACAGGAGATACGGAACATCAAGAGGCTTTTGGTTGTGGATACAGTGGAGGACAACCAAATCTTTCAACCCTACAACACCACTACTGTCATGTCGTTGGTTTAGAGAGTACGTGAGGATCCTGTGGATGTAGCGATAGAGCGGATCCCTCAGCTTTGTACTCTTGGTGCTACGAGGGTCATAGATTCCTTCACCGATTTGAGCCCATGCGGCTTGTCTTTCATTCACCTCCAAGTCTCGTAATCCCCCGGTATTTTCTTCATTTCCCGATTCTTCTTCTTGATATAGACCTATTATGGCTCCAAACTGTGCCATGGAGATCGAGTACATTGTTCCTCCACACCGAAATACAACCCCCGTATCGTCAAATGGGTCAAATCTTGAATCGAAGTTGAAGGTACTGTAGAACTCCATGGTACATTGGTGTACTGATTGAAGCCTAGTGTTTAATGCAACAGCTAGTGGTCCCGTAACAATGTTGTTGAATCGGTGCAGCTGGTTTACCAAGGTTAACAGCTCCGTGCAAGCTCTTCTGGGGTACTCTTCGGGTCTTGTTTGAAGAACCTCATACCTTGCCCTTGCATCAAGCTCACTCGCATTGAACCTTGTGAACTTTGCAATCTGAAAGAATACACCAAAAATTAGTACGAGACAGAAGTGTTTTCGGACAAAACTACAAACAGCGGGCTGGACACGACCCCGTGTTCAGGGGTCTGTTACTCAAAAACTTCAATTTTCGACCCGGTTTCGAAAACTTGAAAATTTTTGGTCCAATAGGTGCGGTTTCCCCCGAAAATGAAACCCTAAACACCGTTTTTCCCAAAATATCTCGTTTACCCTATCAATTTTGTCTTTTTCGGTTCAAGAACAAGGGTTTTAGGGGTTTTGTAAGAAATCGGGTGAATCTATGAACAATCTAAGTTTATTTACCTCCCCTAACACTAAT
Organism: Helianthus tuberosus; assembly: GCA_030545235.1. Taxonomy (NCBI): domain Eukaryota; kingdom Viridiplantae; phylum Streptophyta; class Magnoliopsida; order Asterales; family Asteraceae; genus Helianthus; species Helianthus tuberosus. The sequence continues at coordinate 176,500,095 of CM060413.1, forward strand.
CTAACTAAATGCAAGCAGATTTAGGCAAAAATTTTAGGTTCGATCCGGATGAACATCAAGAACCCTAGATTTTTCCCCAAATTTGTGGTGTATTAACTACATGCAAGTAACTAATCTAACTACTAAGAGTGATAGAATCATACCTTGACGTTGTTAGATCGGTAAGAGACGTTGGAATTTCGCGAAAAATCGCCTGGAACCAGAGCTTTTGTGGGGAAACGGGGCGTGTGGAATGAAGAAACTGTTTTGAAAAAGGGGTTTTATCCCGTCTGCAGCGCGAACACGACCCCGTGTCCAGCGGACACGGCCTCGTGCCGAGCTCTTTTTTTTTTTTTTTCGTGCGCGTGTGAGTGCCCCTTTTTCCCATAAGCTATGGTTTAGAAAACTTACCGCTTTATTTTGCCGTCTCAATCGTTCGTAACTTACCAGGCATGATGTTTTTATTCTTCCACGTTTTGAAGCGAGATCTCTTCTTCCTCATCCTCAATAAATCCTTGATAGAGTTTTAGCCGTTGGCCATTGACTTTAAATGGTGGCCCATTTCGAGGTTTAATTTCTACTGCACCGTGTGGAAAAATATGGGTGACGGAAAAAGGTCCTGACCACCTAGACTTTAATTTACCAGGAAACAATCGAAGTTGTGAATTAAACAAAAGAACTAAATCTCCAACCCGAAATTCATTAGGTTTAATATGTTTGTCATGCCAATTTTTCATTCTTTCCTTATAAATTTCAGAGTTTGAGTATGCATAATTTCTAAGCTCGTCTAATTCATTTATTTGACAAAATCGATTTTTACCAGCAAATTCTAGATCTAAGTTTACATTTTTGATTGCCCAGTAAGCTTTGTGTGCAATTTCTACTGGCAAGTGACAACTTTTTCCATAGACTAGCTTATATGGGGTTGTACCTATCGTTGTTTTATAAGCAGTTCTAAAAGCCCATAAAGCATCATCTAATTTATCAGCCTATTCCTTTCTATTTAACCCTACGGTTTTTTCGAGTATTCGTTTTAACCCTCTATTGGTCACTTCGGCTTGTCCGTTTGTTTGAGGGTGATAAGCTGTCGAAACCCGGTGATAGACCCCATATCTTGTTAAAATTTTTTCAAGTTGATGGTTACAAAAATGGGTACCTCTATCACTTATTAAAGCTTTAGGTGTGCCAAAACGAGAGAATAATTTTTTCAGAAATCTTACCACTACTCTTCCATCATTTGTTGGAAGTGCCTCGGCCTCGGCCCATTTAGACAAGTAATCTACTGCCACAAGTATGTATTTGTTTCCTTTCGATGGTGGGAAAGGTCCCATAAAGTCGAGTCCCCATACATCAAAAATTTCACAAACAAGAATGCCATTTTGTGGCATTTCATTTTTGGAAGAAATATTACCTGTTCTTTGGCAAGCATCACATGTCTTTACAAGATTTTGAGCATCTTTGTAAATGGTTGGCCAATAAAACCCTGAATCAAATACCTTTCGTGCGGTACTGGCAGCACCATGATGTCCTCCGTAAGGACCTTCGTGACAATGGCGGAGAATTCTTCGTGCTTCACTACCATGTACGCATCGTCTGACGAGTTGGTCGGCACACATTTTGAAAAGATATGGATCTTCCCAAAAATAGTGTTTCACATTGGCAAAGAATTTTTTTCTTTGATGATGTGGCCATCCTTTTGCGACTATTCCGCTAGCTAGGTAGTTAGCAAAGTCGGCGTACCATGGTTCTTCCTTAAATTCCACCATTTCCAGGGATTCAGTTGGAAATTTTTCGTTGATTTGCTCGTCCCTGGTTGCCTCCAAAGCTGGGTCTTCTAAGCGCGAAAGATGATCTGCTGCGGTATTTTCTGCTCCTCTTTTGTCTTTGATTTCAATGTCGAATTCTTGGAGGAGTAGAATCCACCTAATCAAACGTGGTTTTGCGTCTTGCTTCTTAAAGAGATATCGAATGGCTGCATGGTCTGTATAGACTATAGTTTTAGAAAGAACAAGATAAGAACGAAATTTATCAAAAGCAAATACCACAGCTAGTAACTCTTTTTCAGTTGTTGTGTAATTTTCTTGTGCATCGTTAAGTGTTTTACTAGCATAATAAATTGGGTGGAAATGCTTTTCTTTTCTCTGTCCCAAGACAGCTCCAACTGCAAAGTCACTAGCATCACACATGATTTCGAAAGGAAATTTCCAATCAGGTGCTATCATAATAGGTGCATTGACTAGCATTTCCTTTAGGGTTAGAAATGCTTGCTTGCAATCCTTGTCAAAGATGAAAGGAGCATCTTTTTCAAGTAATTTCGTTAGAGGCCTTGAAATCTTTGAAAAGTCTTTGATAAACCGTCTGTAAAATCCGGCATGCCCTAGGAAACTTCTAATAGCTCTCACGGAGGATGGAGGAGGTAATCTAGAAATGGTATCTATTTTGGCTCGATCCACCTCCATTCCTTCGCTTGAGATTTTGTGACCGAGTACTATTCCCTCCGTTACCATGAAATGGCATTTTTCCCAATTAAGGGCGAGGTTAGTTTCCTCACATCGGGATAGCATTCGTTCAAGGTTATCGAGGCATTGGTCGTATGAATCCCCAAAGATAGAAAAGTCGTCCATGAAGACTTCCATTGTCTTTTCTATCATATCATGGAAAATGGCTACCATGCAACGTTGGAATGTTGCGGGGGCATTGCATAGACCGAACGGCATGCGTCGATAAGCAAAAGTTCCATAGGGACATGTGAAAGTTGTCTTTTCTTGGTCTTCGGGTGCTATCGGGATTTGAAAGTAACCTGAAAAACCATCCAAGAAACAGTAAAATTTATGACCGGATAATCTTTCTAACATTTGATCAATGAAGGGCAAAGGAAAATGATCCTTTCTTGTTGCTTCATTTAATCGTCTATAATCTATACATACTCTCCATCCTGTGACGGTTCTTGTTGGTATTAATTCATTCTTTTCGTTAGTAATTACCGTCATACCTCCTTTCTTTGGAACTACTTGGACGGGACTTACCCAAGGACTATCGGAAATAGGATAGATAAGTCCGGCGTCAAGTAACTTGATGACTTCGTTTTTAACCACTTCTTGAACATTTGGATTTACGCGCCGTTGTGGTTGTATGACCGATTTGTAGTCATCATTCATCAAAATTTTGTGTGTGCACATAGAAGGACTAATTCCTTTTATGTCAACAAGTTTCCAAGCTATTGCATTTTTGTGTTTTTTCAAAAGACTAATTAGTTTTTCTTTTTCTAGGTTATCTAATTTAGACGAAATAATTACAGGTAACTTACCATCTTTGTCTAGAAAAGCATATTCCAAACCTTTTGGAAGTTCTTTGAGCTCAAGTGGTGGGTCTTTAGGAGACTCCTTATTTGGTTGCTCGTTTCGATCAAGAACTTTAAAAGTTTGTTCTATGGCGACCTCTTCTTCAACAAAGTGGTCAATCTCTTCACTTGTATCAGGTGGTTCATCTTCATCTTCAATTAGGGGGTCATTATTGCCGAATGGATATTTCATTGATCGTTCGAGATCGACACTTCTTTTAAATGCCCCTAATTGAAGAGGTAAATTGTTGAACTTCCGGTTTTTCAAAGCTTCGTAAGTTTTTACAAATGGTCGTCCCAACACAAGAGGAGCGTCATCAAGGATGACAAAGTCGGTTGGGATTACCATTTGATTTGTTTGAACCAAGACATCTTCAACTATACCGATTGATTTTATTACTTTCTGATTGGATAGAAAAATGGGTATTTGAAGTGGAGAAAAATCACTAATACTTAATTTTTCGAAAAGGTAGTTAGGCATTATGTTAACGCAAAGATCTTTATCGATTGTGACATTACTAATAAACGAATTTTGAAAGAAACATGGAACCGGTGTGATGTTAATTTCAAATGGGTCTTCTTTTATTAGTGAGGTTTGATCATTAGTTAACTTAACACTTACCGTTTCGTCAATTTTAGTGTTAGTGTTTAACTCTTTTAAAAACTTAGCATGAGTGGGTACTAAACAATGATTTTCGAAAAAAGGTGTCAAGAGATTAATTTCTTCAAAATTAGACTCTTCTTGGATTTTATCGTTATTGGACTCACCTTTTTCGTTGTTTAACTCATGTGTCGGTTTTTCACTTATTTGTTCTTCCATTTTTTCATTTTTAGTTATCTCTTCTTTTTTTAATTCTTCTCTTGCGCGGGACTCCTCTTCCCTTGCGCGAGCTTCTTTTATACATCGATCGATAACTCTAATGTGTTCTAATATCCTATCGGTCACTTCGGTTATAGAAAAAGAATCATTATTTTCCAAGCTTGAATCCGGTTGTTCGACCCTTTGTTCCTCATAATACCCATATGAAGTTGATGGTTCACACCATGGTCCTTCATTGTGAGCATATGATGGATAAGGTTCGTAATTTTGTTCTTCATAATACTCATATGAGGTGGGTTGTTCACGCCAAGGTTCCTCATAATAAGCATATGAAGGTGGTGACTCATATCTTGGTTCCTCAAAGTATGAGTAAGAAGGCTCATACCTTGGTTCATCAAAATACGAGTATGAGGGAGGAGGTTCATACCTTTGGTCTTCATAGGATGTGTATGAAGTTGATGGTTCGTACTTGGGCTCCTCATAGTAAGTGTATGAATTGGATGGTTGATACGAGTGATTATTTTGAATCGAACGTGTATTACGACAATTTGTGCAATAATTACCCCTATAATCATCCTCATCATAGGTGTAGTTGTAACCTCCTGAGTATTGATCCATAAGAATCACTCAGCAGACCACAAATGAGTCTCGGGACCAGAAAATGAAACAAAGATTGAAACAGAAGGCTGGACACGGCCCCGTGTCTGGTGAACACGGCCCCGTGTACAGGATCTGTATCTGGGCGTTTTAATTAAAGTTACTGGTCACGTTGAGCACGGGGGCGTGTTCAGCGAGCACGGCCCCGTGTTCAGACTCTGTATCTGGGTATCTAACTAAAAATATGCAGCACGGGGGCGTGTTCAATGAGCACGGCCCCGTGTTCAGGCTACTGTAAATGCAAACTAAACTAAAATGCAGAAAAATGTGCGCGCGTTTTTAAAAAAAAGTTTTGAAAAACTGATTAGGCCGTCGATTTTAAACTTTCTCAAAATCCTTGTGTCCCCGGCAACGGCGCCAAAAACTTGATGCGTGCGAAGTGTTATATATATTAGGTGTATATTTTAAGCCCTTTTTAACACTTATTTTAGCCAAGTTTTAAATTTATAAAACACGATATTTCACTAACACTAAACACACATATGGGCAAGTGCACCCATCGTTGAGTGTAGTATAGCGTTGGTAAGATACCGAGGTCGTCCAAGGACACAAGAGCTTTTAATACCGGTTTATCCTCAACGTCTAACCAAAATAAAAATGTTTAGAAAAATGTTTTAAACTAAGAAAAATAAAACTAACTAAAATGCTGAAAATAAAAATAAAAATAAAAACAGATAGACAAGATGAATCACTTGGTTCCGACTCGTATCTAGTATAACCTTTGATTATTTCCGCACTTTTGCACATAATTAAGAGATTATCTTAGTTATTGTAGTAGGCCCCTCTTTTGAAGGTGACGTTACCCTCACCCCAGTAGTTTGAGTCAGCAGGGATACAATCCTAAAGGGGTGGATTATTGGAAGATAATGAATTAAGTTATTAATGCAGTATTGTGGTAGGCCCCGCTTTTGGCGGTGACGTTACCCTCGGCTAAGTAGTCTGAGTCAGCAGGGATACAGTCCTAAATAGCCGGGTTATAGTATTAATAGTAGTTAACTTATGAGGGGATCAAAGAGTTTGGACCCCCGCCATCCAATACCGTGAAGTATTGAAGGAGGTCCTACTAAATTTGACCCAGGTCCATTGCAGGACCTCTAAACGCTGAACAATGGCAAGACCTTTACCAAACCGTTCCCTTAACCCCCTACCAGGTAGCCAACATACCTCCATATAGACCGTGGAGATATGAATGGTGAAAATCCTTTATTTTATATAGACAGTAAAATAATGCCAAGACACCACAGACAAACGATAAGGAAAGATCACCTTCAACATAAGTAACTAGTTATTAAAGTCATTAATACAAAACCAAATAAAAAGTGCAAAAGATTAGAAATAAAAAGTATTATACTAGACACTTTGTCTTCACCAAGTGATGTAAGAGACTTAGGCAAACATGGCCTTGATTGTCAAGAACTCTTACGATCAATCTTGGATCCCGAGACGACTCACACACTCTATGATGGACAATGGATGATGGTGGTGGATGATGGTGTTGTGATGGTGGTGGGTGGTGGATGAAGTGTGAGAGAGGTGGTGTGCCAAGGGATGAGATGAAATGAATCCAAGCACTCCTATTTATAGGCTGAACAGAGAGCTGGACACGGCCCCGTGTCCGCTGGACACGGCCCCGTGTCCGTCTGACACTCTCTCTCCTCATTAATTGTAATTCACAATTACAATAAATGCGCCTGCTGTACTTTCGACACGCCCCCGTGTCCGCTGAGCACGGCCCCGTGATGGGCAATAGAAGTTTCTATAGGGTTGTCTTTTCTGCTGCTTCTTGGGCACGGCCCCGTGCTGGCTGAGCACGGGGCGTGTTCAGCCTTCTGTTTTCTTTATTTTGCTTTGGAAGGTGCCGTTGAGGGTCCGGGCAGTCCACTAATGTTCCTTTTCTTGTATTTATGTTGGATTTAGCTGTCTTTTTGCTTCTTTTGCGTTCTTGAGCTCATTTAATCCTGAAAATACAAAAGGAAGACAAAAAACACTCTTTTTCCAATATTAGTACTAAAAAAGGGTTAGTTTTATGCCTCATTTGATGTAATTTATATGTTGCATTTTACACACATCAATCATCATCTCAATTTCCTACAACACATTTCAAAGTATAGTTCAATACAAAAGTATTGGCGAGTATAAAAGTTTGAATAATAGCATAAGTATAAAAATGTTTAAAAATCAACATGGCAGAATCTGTTATCTAAAATTAACATATGACTGCCACGCAACTATAATTGTTAACCCAAAGATTACCGCTAGCGTAATCCTATCGTAGCAACAATAGGACCGTTCTGTTTTGACTTTACATGACCTCAAGAATACGAGCGACGCATTGCTCCTATAACGCTATACATGTTAAGGGAGGCTTGTACGAAGTTAATGACAAGTATACGACATAAGAATGTTCCAGCAAGTATGAATCAAAGAATAACGTATTAAGTATGTTTAAATGATTGTTTGTTTGTTTGTGTTTTTGTATAAAAGTATGTGCGTATGTGTGAGTTTAATAACATGAAAGTGTTGCACCCAAAGTATTTAAAAGTAAAATGGGGTCGAGTATACTCACGGTTTTGCAAAAATTCCTTTGTTAATTCCGCGAGTCGAATGTTGAGAGCGTTGGAACACCGAGGTTACCCTACATGGGGTAAACGAATGTGTGAGTCATTGAGAGTTGAACGAAGGATTCAGATTTGGATTAAAGTATGAAAGTATAAATGTATAAACATGAAAGTATATCCCGTCTAGGCACTCGTTGTGACACTAAATTACTGTGATTTCATGGGACCTGGTTTGCCCATTAGAATCAGCAACGAGGAACACAGAACTGAGATAAACGGATAACCAAAGTTCACAACACTGTTCGTGCGAATGGAAGTTCCATTCGTGCGAACATGTGTTTGTTCGTGCTTTGTTCGTGCAAACAGGTGTCTCTTCGTGCGAACAGGTGTCTCTTCGTGCGAACAGGTGCATTCGTGCGAGTGGGAAATCCCAGTCGTGCGAAAGGCCTGTTCATGTGAAGGGTTCTGTTCTAGACACTTTAACCATTAACTGGTTAACGTTCGTATTTCGGTTGTGTTATATATTATATTATATAGTATTAATAGTCCAGTAAGTCAGAGAGTTAATAGAAGTCATGTATGGAGGTATAACACCTCATTATATGTTTCACCAAAGCACAAGGTTTATTGGAATCGAAGATAAAATGGAAATACCCATACTTGTTCCAGTGAATCTCGACAACGAAATTTAAAATAAGGTGGGGATGATGTAACAACCCAAAAAAATAAATAAACCCGTAATCAAAACCCCAAGTGGGCATGACGAAACTGTAATAATAAATCAGAAAACTTAGCGGTTAAGAAAACTTGACGGTTGATGAACCAACAGGCACAAAAATACCCTTACTAAACTCATAAATAAAAACCGAACCATTTAAGATCAAGACCCGAGCATACACGATAAGTATCGGCACAAAAATCGAGAAAAACATGCGATTGGACGAAAAACGACGGAGGACACGTGTCACGACGAGGTGACACGTGGCAGACCTAGGCTAGTGAAAAGGCAGGCTTAGGCCAGGTCGACCACCAAAGCGCCACGCGGGAGAGGTCAACTTGGGCTATATAAGGACCAGGTCTGGGATAGATTCATTTGCACCATTGATTTCTGAAATCGATTCTCTGATCCCTCGTCACTCTGTTTCTCTGTATCTGCATGTATTAAACCCTAATCACTAAAACGATACCCTGTCCAATTGATCGACCAATCAACGAATGCATATTCTATTGCAAGTTGGCTAGTTTTTTTAAACAATGATTGATGACCATAATGGCCAATAAATTAAACAAGGGTCTAAATCTATATAATAAATGGTCAGATGTAGCAGGTGTATTTCCTGGGACTCTTTCTCATTGTCACATAGATAAACAACGCCTTCAAGCTATAAACAAAAGAAATCAAGACTTTGAGCTCTTGGTATATCACAAATATTTCCCCTAAGTTTATAGCAAATCCAGGTGTGGAAAAATAAAAAAAATTAAAAAAAGCAATTAGAAAAACAATAATGAATGGTAATCTATAGTAGCTTCAAACAGGCTAACTTCCATTAAAAAAAGAACTCGTTTTAGCTTCAAACACTAATGAATGTTATATATAGTTTGAGAGCAGATTTGGAGATTTGGAGAATTTGATAATTTTATTCATTTGTATATCTATTTGTTTAGGGACAAACGAGTAAATGAACAGTTAGAAGAAAATCATGCCAAATGAGATTTACAGGTCAAAATTCTATAATATTTTAACATATTCATCGTTTATAACCTTTTTTTTTTCTTTTTAAAATGTTGAAATAAGAAATATATTAAACAAGTGAAGGTTGACCCGACTTGCTCAGTTTGAATTAGAATAACTATCTTTTTTTTTCTATTAAATCTATTTTAGTTGATTGAGCATATTATCTTTCGTCAACGCCATTAGAATAACCAGAAACTTCACCAAGGAACAGTCAAATTTAAGCGTTTAATAGATAACACAAGTGGTTAATGAGCAATGAATGAATTGATTAAAAAAAAAGTCTAAAAATAATTGTTTTGTAAGTATAGTCGAGATGTGGAAACATATATATATTCTTTTTAAAAGAACGATAATATATTATAAGAAATGTATATCAATTAGACAATTACCATACATATTTCTTGTAAATATACAATTTGTCTTAAAACTAGTAAAATCGTTGAACCACACACACATATTGTGCCGTGTTAACTCGTAAAATTTAGAACTAAACGAAAAATTTTGCAAAATATAAAAAATATAGGGGATCAAAGTTAAAAGTAAAAAAGTTGTTAGGTTAAACTGAAAAAACTAAAAACTTTTGGGTTAAAACTACAAAATCAAGTGGTTTGGATTTAAAATGAAATATCAATTTTTTTATGAAAAACCCCCCAAAACATGGGGTACAACGCCTCAAAACACCAAGTTGTTGCTAATTTATATTATGTAAATAACAATTTATAATTAAATGCACAAATTACTTTTAAAATTAAATATTAAAACAATAAATAATTGGGTATAAACTTCATACCTAAGCTAAAGGAAAATTTTCGTTTCTATGCTCGATATTATATTCATACCTCATGTGTACGGGCATCATTTCAACGATAAATGTGGTTCATACCTATTTTTTCTATCATTAACTATCTACATAACGTTAAAAATTAATAAACACATAATTTTTCTTCTAAATTGCCTTGTGGAGATGGATATGATTGGGTGGTTCGGCTGGTGACATGATAATACTTCAGCGGCCCGTTAGTGATCCAATTTTGCCGTTCAAAAGAAATATATAATGTACACATCTTTAATGGTTTCCTGATCATTTACAGGGTTGATAAATTTGATTTATTCGTTTGTTAATTAGTTAATTTTGGTATAATTCGGGTAGAGAATTACCAAAAAAATATTTTAGTGTAACAAAATCATATTTAACATATTTATATTTTCTTTAACACTTTTTTTTCTAAAAGCATGAAAAAAGAACAGATCGAGATGGAGATTGCCTAAGGCATACTATAAATTCAGGCGCGTAGTCATAGCACTTGCTTCTTTCACATTCATAATTCATTTCTAGCCATATAAAGCTCTTCACTCATTGACTCACAAACACAAATCGCTCATCATGTCTTCTTCTTTTAACCAACAGTTTGATCACCTAAAAATTCCCCTCAAAGACATACAAACCGCTACCAGCAATTTTGCTGATAAAAACATAGTCAGGCGAGATGGATTTGGAAACGAGTACCAGGGGCAACTGCTCTTAAGCTCCGGAAATTTCATCAATATTGTTGCACGGAGGTTAGATACCACGATCACTGGGCACGGATCAGAAGAGTTTCAGACAGAGATCAAGATGCTGCATAGTCTGAAGCATCAAAATCTGGTCTCTATTGTTGGCTTTTGTGATGAAAACGGTGAGAAGATTATCGTAAACGAGTTTGAGGCTAGGCTAAGTCTTGCCCGATACCTAAGTGACCCAGTTACACTCATGTGGACACAAAGATTGAAGATATGTCTTGGTATTGCACGGGCACTCAGTTACATCCACTATGATGAGGGACGCGATTTTAGCGTCATACACCGTGATATTAAAAGCTACAAGATTTTATTAGATGTCAATTGGAAAGCAAAACTATCTGGTTTTGAGCTATCCACGATGCAACCCGCAGCTCGAAGGGATGATCTTCTCTCTGATCTACCATGTGGCTCGATTGGGTATGTTGACCTAACTTATGTTAAGTCTGAAAAGGTAACCCACAAGTCGGACGTGTACTCGTTCGGTGTGGTTTTATTTGAAGTCCTAAGTGGGAGGAAAGCATATATTCCAGACAACAACGGGGTGTTGTTAGCTAAATTGGCCGTATCACATTATGAAAATGGAACACTCAGTGATATCATCGATTCGGGTCTGCAGAGCCAAATGGACTCACAAGCATTAAAAGTATTCGCAGAAGCAGCATATAGCTGCTTGAAAGAGCAACACTCACAACGCCCAAATATAGATCAGGTTATCTTTGCACTTGAGCAAGCATTGAATCTTCAACTCGCCTATAACATCCCTGTAAGGATTTTTTGCCCTTTTTAATCATTTTTTTCTTTTGAGATTTTCCATCACTCACTACCATACCTAACAATTTCCCTCACCACCCAACACCCAACAACGCGTGATATATTCAACGCGTTTTCATTTTGACGCGTTATACAATTGAGTGGCGGTGGTGTTTGGGATTGTATAAGTCGTTATACATTTCCATCACGGGGCAAAATCATTCCACCCCAGGTCCCCTTAGAGGATTCACATCCCTTCTTTTAAATTGTGTGAGAAGGGTTTTTTATAGAGTTAATTACACAGATGGATCATGTGGTTTATAGCTAGTTTCACCTTTGAGTACTAATTTTTTTTAACAGGTTTAGATTTTATGATTTCAATTTTGTAATACCTTTGGGTACTAACACTAAAATTATCAATATAATAACTAAAATACCCTTCCATTCTTTTTAATTTTATCAATGTAACACCTTTGGGTACTAACACCTAATTTTATTTAAGTTTAAATCAATTCTACAAAATCTTTTTTTTTATTTTCATCTTTTTATTATATCTCTTAATTAACATAAAATCTATTTATTTTTTTATTTTTTATAAGTAAATATTTATATATAATTTTTTTTAAGAAATGATAAATAATTTAGCACGATAGAAGTTGCTCAAAATCTTAAATAATTAAAAATTCAATAGGTATAATAATAGTTGGTAATGTGCAAATAAATTATTATTAAGATATTAGGTTAAAATCTGTGTATTACACGTGTTTAATGTATAAAACTTAGTTTTAATTTTTGTAATTTTAAATATATGGGATTAAATAATATAAAACCACTAACAATAATAATAAAGACTGTATCTCATCGGAGCTAAAGTGTTTTCTAACCACATAGATACACAAATAAAATAGAGATGTCATGGTTTAATCACACCATCTCAAAGTGTGCCAAATAATTGATCGTAACAAACAAATCAGATTAGATTATTCATTTTTACGCTTTTACTACAAAATATATTAAATTGGATGTAGTTATTTTTAAACAGTTTTTCTCGATTATGCTACATATCTTCATATATTAATTTAACTAATTTTCAGATATTATATTCGTGTGTTTTTAAGATTGCAATGGATTTTAATAGATACTTATTATATCATTTGTTTCATTATTTAATTTATATTTTAAAGAGTTTTTATATATTCATAATATTAGTCAGATATTTATCTAGTATTATTTAGTAATATTATTAATAAATAGAAAATGGAGCGGACGTTTTCCGACTTTTTTAATTTATATTTTTAAATAAAATAATAAAAAAATAAAAAAATAAATAGATTTTATGTTAATTAAGAGATATAATAAAAAGATGAAAAAAATAGATTTTGAAAAGTTGATTTAAACTTAAATAAAATTAGTTGTTAGTATCCAAAGGTGTTACATTGATAAAATTAAAAAGAATGGAAGGCTATTTTAGTCATTATATTGATAAATTTGGTGTTAGTACCCAAAGTTGTTAAAAAATTGAAACCATAAAACCTAAACCCGTTAAAAAAAAAGTTAATACCCAAAGGTGAAACTAGCTATAAATCACAGAACCCATCTGTGTAATTAACTCTTTTTAAAATTATAAAAAGTGATTGTAAGTGATTGTTAGTAGAAAAAAGAGAAAATGTTATTGTTTTTATCTCTATATTTTGGGGACATTGTTCACTCTCTATAATTTTTTTAATAAATTTTGAAATGGTTGTGGGTGAATGAAAGAGAAAAGTAATTATAAAAGTATAAAATTCTTATTTAATTGAAAGTATAGAGAAAATATACTTGTTTTTAGTGTAATTTTTTAACGGCAAATTTCTTTTATTTATATCGTTTGTGTGACTCGAACCCAACACCTCCTCCTCCCAAAGTGTTTAAAGATTTTGTCTTTGCCAATGGATCACCACCTTATTATTGGTATTTTTTTAGTGTAATCATATGGTAGATTTGTTGGAAGGGAAGTTTTCACAATTGATCCTCCATCTCCATCTTCATAATTATACTAAAAGTCACTTTTTTTTTCTATCACATTTTCAATTAAATAATACTTTTTTTCTACTTTTATCATTAACTTTTCTCTTTTCTCCACTCGCAACCATTTTCAAAAATATTAAAAATTTATAGAAGGTGAACAATGTTTTTTTTCTAAATTTATTGATAAACAGTAACATTTTCTCAGTACTCCTCTAACAACCACTTTACATAATATAGAGGATCCACTCACGTAAACATAAAAGATCAAATGCGGCTCACATATAACGAGACATCATAACATAACATATCATATGAGTCGTGTCATGTCTCTTTTTTCTTAAAATTTAAACCAACAATATTAATGTAGAGGAAGGTTATTGTATAAATGGGCGTAACATGCTAAACCTAATATTTAATGTAGAGTAAGGTTATTGTATAAGGGGGAAGTTCATTTGAGAAGAAAAAGAACAAAGTTTACAATTCTAAAATATTAAGTAGTTTTTCTTTCATCTCATTTATTAGTAACTTTAACTAATTAATTAGTCATAAATATTATCATCCTTTACATTATTTTTTTCACCTACACACATAAAAAGTTATCCTAAACACTTTGAACTTTATCCTACACATATTTAAATTTATCCTACACACCTAGTAATTTATCCTACACTATAATTTTTTTTTTTGAAAAAATATATTTTTTGAATATAAGTTATAAATTTAATGTAGTTAGCTATTAAATTAGGAAGGCAAACAATTAATGATCTGTGTAAGTTTACAAATATACACTTACATGAAAATTAAATGCAAATATTAAATGAAAATAAAATGAAACATTTTTACTGGTTGATACTTTTTTTTTTCTTATTACAAAAATTTCTTCTTATTTAAACCCTCCAATATTGTATAAATGGGCTAAACATACCAATCCTAATATTTAATGTAGAGTAAGATTATTGTATAAACGAGCTTAAAATACTAAACCAAAAAAATGAAGAAGAGTTTTTTTTTTTTTTTTTTTTTTTTTTTTTTTTTTTTTTTTTTATCTTTTTCTATCTTGTAAATCACGTATGGACGTATTATATAAATGGGCTTTACATACAACTGATCGAACCAAGGCTTTTATTGGCACATGCCCCTTCAAACATATAATTTGTTCTACTCTTTTCTATTATGATACTCTAGAAAAACAAAAAACACACAAAAAAAAAAAAAAGAAAAAAAAATTACAAGGTCTTGTGTAGTGATATCATCACATAACCCTCTTTATGTAGTGGTAACACCCAATATAATAATTACTCAATTATTATTTTTTTTATTATTTTTCATTTAATTTCTAAATTTATGAAATTTAAAAACAAATAACATTTCATTAAAACAATATTATTCTTCATCGCCGTTTTCGCCTTCTTCTTCTTGGTTATCTTCGTCATCTAATCCCTCGTTTTCAAAGCCTCCAACTTCGAAGTCTTCCTCTACTTCTTTTTCTTTTTCGAAGTCCTCTTTGTCGTCACCGTCGTTTCTAATGGGGCGAATCGCCCACGGATGCTCGACTAAATCCGCCTTTAACGCGTTATGTAACTCCCCGGAACGCAATAGTTGGCCGTTTAAGATTCTCTCCTCCATTGTTGCTTGCGTTCCTTCAATATCATCTTCTGAAAAATAGTTTTGGCATATTGTTTTTCCTTCGTCTTCTAAAATCATACTATGCACTATGATACAAGCATACATCACCATTCTAATTCTTTCTTTATCCCACATACGATAAGGATTTCTAATAAAATTCCAATGTTGTTGAAGGACCTCAAAACACCTCTTGATGTCATTTCGCGAAGAGTCTTGTAGTTTCTTAAAATATTGTATTTTCATATCTAGCGTTTCAGAAAACGTTTCACTATATTTGAATACTCCGGGTATATACCATCGCCCAAATGGTATCTATGCTCGTAGTCATTCCCATTTGCATGAAACCTTGCTTTTGATATCATACCCGAAATATAACCCTCTAGCAATGGTGAAAATTTGAAAGTATTAATGTCGTTCACACACCAGACGAGACTAAAGAAGGCCAACCAAACCCAAAGGTTGTAAGAGGCAACCACTTGTAAAACCAACGTTGGCCCTTTCTTGTCACCGCGTGTATCTTGACCTCGCCATGCGGTTGGTCAATTATACCAACGCCATTGACGGCAGTCCAAGCTAACAATCATGTCGGGTATTCCATGTTTTCCTAAATACACCTCGTATATTTGTTGAAGGTCGTTCCATGTCGGGTTTCTCAAATAACATTTTCCATATAATTGGCAGATACCTAAAAATTAAAAATTATATATAACCGTATTTATTTTTTTAAAACTTTATGCGAGTAAGTAAAAATATACCGTAGCAAATAGTTCAAGGTGTCGCGTGTTGTTTTCTCCGCTATCTCCAAGTACTCGTCATTGATGTCTTACGTGTTTCCGTAGGCGAGTGCACCTAACGCGAATTTTACCTTTTGAATAGAGGTGAATCCTAGATATCCTCTCGCGTCGATTCATTGCTTGAATTAGTCATACTTACCTTCAAAATCATCGTTAATGCGCAAAAATAACCTTTTGCTCATCCTAAATCGGCACCTAAAAACATAGGGGCCGTGAACCGGTGTAGGATCGAAATAATCTTTCATTAAACGCTCATTTGTGGCTTCACGGTCTCACACAACATATGTCCTCCTCAATATCGGGCGTGGAGGAGAACGGTTAACTTGTTGCATAGCTTGAATCGCTAGGGCACACGCACTCATTACCGCTTGCTCCTCCTTCGCGATTTCGTCGTTGGAAAAAAATCTTTTTTAGAGATCGATGAACGAATCTTCCGATGGAGGCGAAGACATTGCAAAGAGTGCTTTTTTGTGAGTTTGTTGGATGTAGGATGGTTAGTATGTGAGATTGATGGAGGTAGAATGGTTTGTATATGAGGTTTGATGGAGTATTCATAAAACAATAAATTTTCTTTGATTTTTGTAATCTGAAAATCTAAATGTGAAAGCGTTGATTCATGGTCTGTCTTCAATTCGCTACGCAACTTGATCATCATCTGTTTTCCTTGGTAAGCAACCTGGGTCACAAAACCATCGAAACTTCAAATATAGGATGTTTAAAACATGTCTAAACGAACCTCGTATGCAAAAACAAGAAAAATGAACCATTTTTGCCATACAAGACCCTCCCATAAGCTACCTCCCTGTCGTAGCTTACGGTATGTTTATTTTTATTTTTTTTTGTTTCACATAGCTTGCTGTAGGCTACAGATCATTGCTGTAGCTTATGGTATACCTATTCTGTTTTAAAGAGGAAGTCCTTGTCGTAGCTTATGGCAGGCTTGGAGCTGCAAATTTGCAGCAATACTCTTTTTCACCAAAATTTTCTTAACTTTTTATGCATTTGTAAAACATTTATCTACACGTTTTACTCATAGTGCATAACCCAAATTCACAGTTTTTGCACTTTGTGCATCCGTCACCTGGTTCATACGCATAATTATTTGACCCGTTTTCCAGATTTGAGCACTAAGCTTAAATCTCACTCATTCTTTCCATACCACCTATTTCTACACTAAGACTTCCATTTATCTTCCTCTACAACTTTACTTATGGTGGATTGTTATAGTAAAATCATTATATCCCGATTCTACCCTCTAGTTTGACACTTTACAAAAATGACCTATTGGGAGACATTAAGCCAAAAAGGCTTACGCCTTTCACTTTTATACCACTGAAATGGTCTACCCAATTATAAAACTCATCTTTAAACTACCCTTAAGGGTCGTTTTCCCGGTTCATCATTCGAGGGCGTTTTGGACAATTTTAGTCCTTGTAACTACGAAGGACATTTAAAAGCTTGTTTTGACCAAGTGGGCACTTTTAACCCGTATTCCATTTAAAATTAATTGTGTTCCTAAGGACATAATATCCCCAATTTAAATTACTAGATGTACCTCGCTTTAGATAATCTAATGTCCACCCATGACTCAATTAACTCTCATCGGACCCTAAGTCTTCATTAAGAGTTTGATCAATTACATATACCTAGCTCAAGTCAAAACATTGGCCCGTTTTTAATACCTTGCATTTATTAGTTGCTAATTATTAGCAATGTGAAACGCCAAAAATTTCATAAGGGCAATGCAACAATAAAAACGCTAAAAATTTAAACCTTGGTTACCAAAAACCATTAACTACCAAAGTAACCTTGAAGTAGTTCAAAGCAAACACAACCATCAAAATTACATCATAATTGTTTTACTCGAACTACTATGTTAAGATAATAATCCTAAACTTACTTACGAAATCCTAAATATTAGTTTAACATTTACAACCCAAAAGTGTTTTGACCCGTTTAAAAACAAACTTAAACCGGAAGCGTATAAAGGGCGGTGTAGTGTGTTTGATCCATGCTCGCCATCATCAAAGATGACATTTACCTACCATTCAAAACACAAATAAGTTTATTAGTACAAACTCTTTTAACATGATAACATTACATACCATTTGATCCTTTATTTGACCCATTAACAAATCATAGCAAGAATTCATTCTTTTTACCATTTACTTCTTTCAACTAGCATTTCCATTGAGAACGGGTATTGCACATACAATAACATCATCAATATCTTTAATCTATCCGACTCGTTCATAATGAGTCAATAACTAGAACTTTCAATATAATCTATTATCCATTGCAAATTCGACCCATTCATGACGGGTCAATATTTGGCCGTTTCATAAATAC
Organism: Helianthus tuberosus; assembly: GCA_030545235.1. Lineage (NCBI taxonomy): Eukaryota > Viridiplantae > Streptophyta > Magnoliopsida > Asterales > Asteraceae > Helianthus > Helianthus tuberosus. The sequence continues at coordinate 176,518,270 of CM060413.1, forward strand.
AAAACTTCAATTCATCATGACCAGTTAACAACGAATCACCTCATATCCAACTATAAATCTCGTTATTCGTTCGTTTTGACCCGTTCATGACGGATAATCATGCATACTTCATAATTCTATGTTTTACAACTAGCAACAATAAAATAAAGCCAATGCTTATTCTATACTATAAATAATCGAAGTTCATACAAACCTACCATGATCTTGCGTTGCTTGAGCCTTGGTATGGCTTTAACTTTCTTCCTTCTTAGCACCTATATGTTATAACATCTCACTTTTAGCATTCATAATAATCCGTTTCATACGCACACTTCAATTATCTATTTTAGTGTTAATTATCCGCATACAATTTTCATTTCCATGCTAATTTCATCAGTTCGACAAGTTTTTCATGTTCAAAGATAACTTAATCAGCCTAGGCATTTCATCGAACACGTTGTGTGCGTACCATTTACAAAGCATAGTGTATAAGTATCTTATGCATAATCTTACTAGTTTATATCAAGATCATCAATTCAACAAATTTCACATAACTTCCATTCTAATCAGGTCCATTTAACAATATCCTACAACATCTACCTTCATATATCAAAACCTTATTCAATATAACACATGTAATCATCATCATCATCTTCATTATACTACTACCTCAACTGAGTTTTTCCCAAAATCATCGACACAATCAAAATTAAGCATATTATAACTTCTACATGTTGATAATTACGAATATCCATGTTCAATTTCATAAAACATTCACGGATTTCACATAATCCATTACATCAAAATCACTAGAACATGAAATTTCAACTTACTTGACAATAAGAACACTTAGATGATTATGAATCTTAGTCCACGCATGAATTTCCAGCCTAATTTCACTTCAATTTTAAGGGATTGAGATGTTAGAGGGTTTCTCCCCTTTCTCCTCTGCACAGTGTGTGTGTGTGTAAATTCTTTTTGTTTAAGTATTACATTTTTCCAGCTTTCCTATTTTAGTCCCTCATCTTTTTAAGTTAAACAGATACTTTATAAATACTTAATCATCATGTAAGTTCTTACTTATATATATATATATATATATATATATATATATATATATATATATATAGAAATAGGATCAGGAGAGAACACCCCAAAGTGTGAGAACGGTGAGAATGATTCTCAGCCAGAAGAGCTTAGTGGTTTGTGGCTGAGATTGATGCGGTTGCATCTTTTTTAATTAATAGGGGCCTTGGAACTACCAGGAGGGGTAAAATAGGAAGATCCAAAGAAAGGTGCACATACTAATCACATGCCATTTTCCCCCATCATATTTAAACCACAATAACTTTTTTGTACGTGATTATTTTTCAGAAAAAAGTTACACCATAAAACTCAACGGTTTTTTTTATCTTTCTAACGAGTATACTATTGGTATACTTTTCAAAAAAAAAAAAAATAACTGGGTTTTATGGAGTTTTTCTAAACTGGGTGTTTTATGGCGTTTTAGACTATGTATTTTCATGGCGTTTTTCTGAACTATGTGTTTTTATGGCGTTTTAACTAGGTATTTTCATGGCGTTTTTCTGAACTGAGTGTTTTATGGCGTTTTCAACTGAGTTTTTTCATGGCGTTTTTCTGAACTAGGTGTTTTATGGCGTTTTTAACTGGGTATTTTCATGATGTTTTTCTAAATTGAGTGTTTTTATGGCCTTTTATTGAACACCCAGTTCATGTGAGTGGGTTTTTTGACAATATTACCCCTTAGTGTAATTTAGCATCAATGCCACATGTCACCACCAAAATCTCTCACCGTTCTCACACTTTTCACCGTTCTATCTAAATCATGACCCTATATATATATACACACATATATATACATATATATAACTTTATAAAAAGTTTATAAAGTTCTTGGGTGTTACCCAATCATTCCCCATTTAAGACATCATACTTAAGGCATTATAACATAACTTATAAAAATTTGGTGTGTTACAAGTCCACCCCCCTTAAAGAAGGTTTCATCCCCGAAACCCGAATACGTACCGAATAATAACGGGTAATGCTCCCGCATTTCTTCTTCCACCTCCCAAGTAAGATCGGACCCCTATCTATGTTGCCATTGCACTAACACTTGCCTAATAGCTTTATGGCGTAGATTGTTCACTTTAGAGTCTTTAATAGCTATCGGCTTTTCAATATAGTTCATTCGTTCGTCTACTTCAACATCGTCTAGGGGTACATGTGTCGTTTCATCCGCAAGACACTTCCTTAACTGTAACATGTGAAACGTGTCGTGTATACCATCCAACGCCGGGGGCAATTCTAACCGATTCGCCACTTTTCTAATCCGAGCTAAGGCCTTAAAAGGTCCTATATAACGTGGTCGTAACTTTCATCGTTTTCTAAAATGTATTATACCCTTCCAATGGGAGACTTTTAGAAAAACACGGTCTCCCACTTGAAATTCAATGGGACGCCTTCTTCGATCCGCATATGTTTTCTGTCGGTACTGGGCCACCTTTAAACATGTCCGTACAAGATCGATCTTTTCATTTGTTTTAGCTACTACATCTATTGATGCAAGTTCCCTTTGCCCAACCTCTCCACAACACACGGGAGTTCTACATTTTTGCCCAAACAGCATTTCATACGGTGCCATCTAGATGCTATTGTGATAGTTGTTGTTGTACGAGAATTCCACTAATGGTAAATGCTAGTCCCAATTTCTCCCGAAATCCAGAACGCATGCTCTCAACATGTCTACAAGCGTTTGGATGGTCCTCTCAGACTGACCATCCGTTTGGGGGTGATAGGCGGTACTTATGTGCAATTTAGTACCCATCCCTTCATGAAACTTTCACCAAAAACGAGATGTAAATTGTGTGTCCCATCTGACACAATGGATGCAGGCACTCTATGACGGGATATAATTTCATTCACCAAAATTTCAGCCATTTTTTCTGAGGAATAAGTTTCTCGAATAGGTAGAAAATGGGCACTTTTGGTGAGGCGGTCAACAATGACCCATATAACATCATGCCCCTTTCTCACTCTCGGAAGCTTAGTTACGAGATCCATGGTCACTTCCTCCCATTTCTATACCAAGATTTCCAAATGTTGTAATTTCCCAGACGGTTTTTGATGTTCCACCTTTACTTGAGAACATGTTAAACACTTTGCGACGTACTTCACAATATCACGCTTCATTCCTGGCCACTAATAATTATTTCTTAAATCTCTATACATTTTTGTGGCTCCGGGTTGAACTGAGTATCGGGATTTATGAGCTTCCTCAAATAGCAAGTTCTTCACATCACAATGCCAAGGTATCCAGATTCGGCCATACCTTGTTTTAATTCCACTCGCATTCTCTTCTAACTTTTGCGTAAATCCCTTAATTCATTCTTTCTTTGGATCATTCGCATTTAACGACTCGAATTTAGCTTCTCGTATTCTTTCGAGGAGATTGGGTGTGACTATTATCTTCATTGATTTTACGAGGATTGGGGGCGGGTATTCCTTTCTTCTTAGAGCGTCCGCTACCACATTAGCCTTCCCGGGATGGTAGTGGATAAAACAATTGTGTATACAACCAAATCTTCCGCACCATCAGGTAATACTAACGTTGGTGAACTTGAAAGTTTTTCCTTCAAGGTCTGAAAGGCATTCTCTTTATCCGTGCTCCAAACAAACTTTTCATTCTTCTTCGTTAGCTTAGTCATGGGTAAGGCTATCTTAGAAAAATCCCGAATGAATCTTCTATAGTAGCCGGCTAAGCCTAGGAACCTTCTTACTTCACTCGGATTCTTTGGAGGAACCCATTTCATTATGGCTTCTACCTTAGAGGGGTCTACTTGAACACCTTCTTCATTTATCACATGGTCGAGAAATTGTACTTTTCTTATCCAGAATGCGCACTTGGAAAATTTAGCATACAACTTTTCTTTTCGAAGCGTCTCTAGCACTTTGCGAAAATGGCAGGCATGATCGGATTCGCTTCGGGAATATACCAATATATCATCTATGAAGACTATCACGGACTTGTCTAACATGTTCCGACATACTCGATTCATTAAATCCATGAACGTAGTGGTGCATTCGTCAACCCAAAGGACATTACCAATAACTCGTAATGTCCATAGCGGGTTCTAAACGCGGTCTTGGCTACATCTTCTTCTCGTACCCGAAGTTGGTGATATCCCAATCATAAATCGATTTTCAAGAACCAAATCACTCCTTACAATTGATCGAATAGATCATCAATTCTATGCAATGGGTAACGGTTCTTGACCATCAATTTGTTTAATTCTCGATAATCGATGCACATTCGCATCGCCATCTTTCTTCTTTACAAAAAGTACGGGTGCACCCCATGGTGATACGCTCGGACGTATGAAACCTTTGTCGAGTAATTCTTGTAATTAGATCATCAATTCTCTTATCTCGATAGGAGCTAACGGATAGGGTGCTTTAGCCACCGACTTTGCATCCGGATTTAATTCAATCCGAAATTCCACCTCACGCTCGGGTGGAAGTCCCTGTAAATCATCCGGAAACACATCTGGATATTCATTTACAATCTTTACATCTTCCAACCTTGGGGCCTCATGGTGGGTATCCACCACGTAGGCTAAAAATGCCTTACTCTTGTTTCAGACGTACTTGGCCGCTTGAACAAGGGTGCATAATTTGGGTTTAACTTGCCTTTCCCCATGTATCGTCACTTGTTTGCCACCAGGTGTCATCACATGAATAACTTTATTCACACATTGAATCTCCGCATGGTTTCGGGCTAGCCAATCCATACCTATAACAACTTTGAATTCTCCCAAAACCATCGGAACAAGATCGATATTAAATTCTTCATCATCTATCAAAATCTTGCAGTTTCTACATACTTCGTGTAATAAGTAGCCTTTACTATCAGCTATTTTGACTTCGAGGGGGGTTAGCATCTTTTCAATCACAAAAGAATGGTGATGCAGTAATTCATTGGAAATAAACGATCTACTAGCCTCGGAATCAAATAACACATACACATGTATTGAGTTAACTAAAAATATACATGAGACAACTTCCGGGTGAGTTTTAGCTTCATCAGATGCCATTTAAAACATCCTTCATTGTGCCTTAGATGGCTCCTCTTTCTTTCCTTCCCTTTTTGGCCCTTGTTGGAGTTTTGGGCATTTTACTTTAACATGTCCTGGTTGAAAGCAATTATAACACGTTTTTGGATTGTTGAGACATTTGTAATACGGGTGCCCTTCTTGTCCGCAATTGTAACAACCCTTCTTACAGAGTAAGTACTCGCCCTTGTGGAGTTTCCCACATGTTTTACAACTCGGGATTCCACTCTTTGATTTCTCCTTTTTGCCATGGTCTAGAAACCTTGGCTTCTTTGATGGGCATAGGTTGGTATATTTTTGCGTTGGCCTTTTCTCACCTCGTTCAATTTGTCTCTTTAGCTCAATCTTTGTATCCCTTGCCCACTTTATGAGCTCATTCAGTGTTTCACACTTAGAGGGATTTATGAACTCTCGGTACTCAGCCTTCAACATATCATGATAATGAATAATCTTCATCCTTTCCATCCCCACTATCTCTTGACAGAACTTCATCTTGTCAAGGAAGGTATTCGTAATTTCATCAATCGTCTCATCTTTTTGTCAAAGACGTAAGAAGTCTTCATGAATTCTATCGATAGCGGATTGTGGGCAATGATATTTCAAGAAAGGCTCCTTAAACTCTTACCACGTTAAAGCTTGGATTTTATCTTCTCCCAACTCCTTGCAATAGGCATCCCACCAATCCTTAGCTTAGAGTTGGAGGCGGCCCGTTGCAAACATCACTTGATCTTCCTTCTCGCATCTACTTCTTACAAACACCGCTTCAGTACTTGAAATCCACCTTTGGCACGCTATCGGATCAATCTCTCCTTTATATGGAAAGGGGTTACAAGCCATGAACCCTTTATAAGTGCATCTACGAGTTCCTTTCTTCCCTTGTATTTCTCGTATCATTTCTTTTAATTCATCCAACTTACTTGTCGTTATCATTTCTACCGTCCCTAGTATATGGCTTTCCACTTCTTGGGCTAACCGAGGAATGTTCGCCTCTATCGCCCTTCCAACTTCTTCCGCAATCAATGCCTTTATTTCATCTTGGCATGCAGCTTCATAATCATTCACATTTACCACGTCTGCCATCCAAGAAGCATCCGTGTGCCATCACATAATCGGATGACTTGTCATTCCATACATTCTAAATTTTCATTATGAAACGTTTTGTTTCTGACATACCTAACCATAGTTCAACTAGATCCACATACTCTCTAATAGTTTTTCCGCCTTTCATGCATTCTTTAAGAGTTACGGGACAAGTTTCAGAAGGTACACAACTTATGGTGGGTTAAAATAACAAAAACAGCGTTTCTGGTCCAGTATTGGGCGTCGACGACGCCCTCCCATGCGTCGGCGACGCCCTCCCATGCGTCGGCGACGCCCTCCCATGCGTCGGCGACGCACCCTACAAACTCACGTCGAGAAACTTTTGCATAGACAGTGATTTAACGCGTCGGGAGCAGCTTATCGTGTCTGCGACGCACCAGGGGGCGTCGGCGACGCCTCCCCATCCCTCAAACGCTGATTTTTGTTATTTCAGCTCATTCGACCCATTTCCGAGTCCCGTTCCATCCCGAACTGACCCATAACATTCCGAAACGTCCCGTAACATCCCATAACATCCTGTAATACCCTGTAACTTCTCGTAATATAATTAATCATTGTGCAAAATCCTAAAATTTTAATTGTACTTACGTGCTTTGCGCCTCGGAGCGAACACACACTACGTATGAGCTTTCGGTTTGAGTTCAAGTAACTTGATCCTTGTACTTGAATTCCTCAAACCTTGGCACTGATACCAACTTGAAATGCCCAAAATTTCATAAGGTCAAAACAACAATAAAAACGCTAAAAATTTAAACCTTCGTTACCAAAACTCATTAACTACCAAAGTAACATTGAAGTAGTTCGAAGCAAACACAACCATCAAAATTACATCACAAGTTTTTTACTCGAACTACTATGTTAAGATAATAATCCTAAACTTACTTACGAAATCTTAAACATTAGTTTAATATTTACAACCCAAAAGTGTTTTAACCCGTTTGAAAACAAACTTAAACCGGAAGCGCATAAAGGGTGGTGCAGTGTGTTCGATCCAAGCTCGCCATCATTAAAGATGAGATTTACCTACCATTCAAAACACAAATAAGTTTATTAGTACAAACTCTTTTAACATCATAACATTACATACCATTTCATCCTTTGTTTGACCCATTAACAAATTATAGCAAGAATTTATTTTTTTACTATTTACTTCTTTCAACTAGCATTTCCATTAAGAACGGATATTGCACACACCATTACATCATCAATATCTTCAATCCACTCGACCTGTTCATAACGAATCAATAACTAGAACTTTCTACATAATTTATCATCCATGGCAAATTTGACCCATACATGATGGGTCAATATTTGGCCATTCATAAATATAAAACTTTAATTCCTCATGACCCGTTTACAACGAATCACCTGATATCCAACTATAAATCTCATTATTCATTCGTTTTGACCCGTTCATGACGGATCTTCATGCATACTTCATAATTCTATGTTTACAACTAGCAACAATAAGATAAAGCCAATGTCGTATTCTATACTATGAATAATCAAAGTTCATTCGAACTTACCGTGTAGCTTGTGCCTTGGTATGGCTTGAGCTTTCTTCCTTCTTAGTATCTATATGTTATAACATCTCACTTTTAGCATCTCACTTTCTTCCTTCTTAGTATCTACAATTTTTATTTCGATGCTAATTTCATCAATTCAACAAGTTTTTCATGTTTAAAGATAATTTAATCAGCCTACGCATTTAATCGAACAGGTTATGTGCGTACCATTTACAAAACATAGTGTACAAGTATCTTATGCATAATCTTACTAGTTTATATCAAGATCACCAATTCAAAAAATTTCACATAAATTCCATTCTAAGCAGGTCCATTTAACAATATCCTACAACATCTAACTTCATATATCAAAACTCTATTCAATATAACACATTAAATCATCATCATCATCATCTTCATTATACTACTACCTCAAGTGGGCTTTACCCCAAATTATCAACACAATCGGAATTAAGCATATTATAACTTCTACATGTTGATAATTACTAATATCCATGTTCAATTTCATAAAACATTCACGGATTTCACATAACCCATTACATCAAAATCACCAGAACATGAAATTTCAACTTACTTGACAACAAGAACACTTAGATGATTAAGAATCTTAGTCCATGCATGAATTTCCAGCCTAATTTCACTTCAATTATAAGGGATTGAGATGTTGGAGGGTTTCTACCTTTTCTCCTCTGCCCAGTTCGATGACACACACAAACACTTAAGTGTGTGTGTTGATTCTTTTTGTTTAAGTATTACATCTTTCCAACTTTCCAATTTTAGTCCCTCATCTTTTTAAGTTAAACCAACACTTTATAAATACCTAACCATCATGTAAGTTCTTACTTACTTACTTACTTATATATATATATATATATATATATAGAAAAGTATATCATACATTACGGCTTAACGTACTTCACGTAGAACAACGTGCGTGATTTGTTCTATAACATGCGTGATTAATGTTTTCAATATGCGTGATTATTGTGTTTCAACATGCATGATTTTGGATTTTTGAGTTAAAACGTACGTGATTTTAAAATGAACGTGCGTAACTACCTGTCGTACGTGATGTACGTTAAGCCGTATTGTACATTAACCTTCCCCTCTCTCTATATATATAACGTTATAAAGTTCTTGGGTGTTACACAATCATTCCCCATTTATGACATAATACTTAAGGCATCATAACACAACTTGTAAAAATTTGGGGTGTTACACAATGCATGCCCATACACTATTCTTCCGTGTGAGCACAAGACTCGAAAAGCAGTCATTAATCACCATTTGAACCATTTCGCCCAAATGACCACTTTACCCACCTCTTGACTTACCTTTTTTTGCGTTAGGATGACCCAAAAATTATATATTGCAAGAAGGTATTTATTTACCATCTCACCCATTTGACCCGTTACTGTTTACACCATGTGGTCATATTTCTTAAAAGTCGTTTCTTTACTTGTTTGACCCATTATGGCTTACGCCATATGGCGTCTTTTCAAAACTAGTTGTTTATTTGTCAACACGTTTTTACCCCTTATGGCTTACACCATAGGGTATCTTTCCAAAACTCATTGTTTATTCGTCAACACTTGACCAAATTACCATTTTACTCTTTTTAACCATTATGGCTTACACCATAGAGTATCTTTCCAAAACTCTTTGTTTATTCGTCAACACGTGACCAAATTACCATTTTACCCTTTTTACCTATTATGGCTTACACCATAGGGTATCTTTCCAAAACTCATTGTTTTCCACCAAATATGGTCTCTTACCATTTTTAAATCGTTCCGACCCGTATCGATTCGCATCGGAATGTCATATTTCAAATACTCATTCCAATACTAGGTCTCATTGTTCTTAACCAAATACATGAGTAGATGTTCTATTTAAAAGATGTAAGCTTTACTTACATTGCGTCCGATTATGCTTTTCTTGCGTATTTTATCCCTTTGACGCGTTCCTTCCCAAGCTTCCACCTAGCCTGTCAAGTGTCAAACTACCATTTATCATTCGCAAGATGGTTAGATTAGTCATCATTTATCATGACTATCCCACCTTACGGACTTTATAACAAAATTACCATTTGATCCTATTATATGCCAGTTTGACTTTTAAAAGTCAAACTACCTATTAACATACGCAAATGTACTAATAAGTTCAACAAACTCATTTAGTCATTTTATCAAATACCCGGTAGGCGTTATTTTTAGGCCACCATTTTAACTAAAATTCTCAACCAAGTTCATGCCATTGTTAACATCAAGTTAACATAGTTTCAATCATTGTATGATAATCTTATCAGATATTATACAAGAATTTGGGATTTTTTCATCACTATGAGACAACCCATTGCATCATATGTATGGAATTTACCCAAACATCAAAGTTTGCCAAAGACTTTAAACATTCATATATACGTGATGATTTTAAACGTCTTTTAACAAGAATATAACATCAATTTCATCATATCATACAAAACCCATTTCATGGAAAGTATGAACATGTACTCAAACTCATAGATTGTTCAAGTATCTTCCTATTACTACTAGGCATGATGATTATAAACATAAGTATATCATCAACTGCATTATATTACCCAAACCCACTACATAATCTAATTGTTTATCACTTACAAGAAATCTTATATCAAATATTTCGTAATTTCATTATGTCTAACGAAATTAAGCATACATATACACTCAATTTCATCTTTGGATCATAATTCAACAGTCTAATTGCAAGTATTCTTCTTGTCTCAAGTTATGACTTTCACCAATATAGGTGTTTAAACATACCTTATGATCACTAAGGCTAGATGATCACTATTTCATCATCATGCAAGCATTTCTTAAAGACATTAGCCTTCAATTTAATGGAATTGGATCAACAGGGGCTACTCCCTTTTTTCTTTCTCATGGACATCGACCAACACACACACAAGTGTGTGTGTTGTGTTTTTCCTTTCATATTTTCAACTTTAGCCCCCCTCCATGTTTTATTATCTAATTTCAAGTCAGAATCCTTTATCTTTTTAAATAAACATGTATACTAACTAAGTTAAATATTTATAGTTATACATCATGTCACTTATCAAATGAACATAATAATTCACTTTGTCAAGGTCGGGGTGTTTACAACCCGACTTAGATCTTGTTTCGACAGCCTCGACCCTTTTATAAAATTTATTCTAAAAAGGCATTCATTTATCTTTTATTTAGCGTTAGGTTTATTTAATTAAATCCTTATGCTCACCGGGTTAGCATTTGCCACTTACGATATTTTACCCGCTTTTTAATATTAACTTGGTTTAATTTCCAAACCCGTTTTGGGGTGTTACAAGTCTACCCCCCTTAAAGAGGTTTCGTCCCCGAAACCTTTCTTACGTGGTTCATTGGGTTAGACCTAATGAACTTAGTTTCGGTGATCACTTGAGCATTACTCGCATTTTAATAATTCAATAATCTTACCAGGAAGGTATAGTAGTGTCATTCGGGCTCCTAAATGGTGCCCAACTCCCTTCTGATGTTCCTTTCTTGCTCTTTTTCTTGGTTGACTTCTTTGTCTCTACGGATAAGGATTATCATAGGCCATGTTTTATGCGCATTTCAGGTGTAAGGCCTCATGGCTATTACTTTCATCTTGTATTCCTTGTATTTATCGTTTACTTGATCGAGTCACCATTTGGCCAATCGGTCATATGAGTCTATCAGCATGCTTATTTCACGGTAATCCTATAATGATAAGCGCATCAAACATGTTTTAAATGTAATTTTGACCTTGACCGGTCCTGCCGATTAGACTTATCAATCACCGGTTACCTTATACCCCATCGTTCAGGTACACCCGTATTGCTTTTGCAAGGCTTATACAAGCATCCATGACCCCAGTCCCGTAGCTCGGGCTACAAAGAAATCATATCCCATGTTATTTTCTTAATCATGATCTCCTCACGTCATGCTTAGATTTATATTGACATTTTATCTTGAAAATTTACTTTTCTAAAACATTGTCTTGTACCTCTTAGTGCCAAAACTTGTTCCCTTTAATCAAAAGTCATTTTCCAATTATTCGTTAATTCTTTACGATCGTCTAATCGTCATCATTAACTAAAACCAAGTTTAATTCAACATTTTCTTTTTAACTTGTGCCAATTACCCACCTTAAGGAATTGACAACTAATTCTTTTCTTTTTTTTTTTCAAATTTCATTTTATGCGGGGAATCGTAACTGATTCCCACGTCTTAACTAAATTGACCAAAATGACCCTTCTTTTTAACTTTACCCTGTAGGCTATTTCGTAGGTGTTCTTTTCTATTTGTGACCCAAACGTCACATAGTTCTCGTAGACCTTTACCTTTATTTATGGCCCGAAGGTCATGAAGATCCCATAGACCACCCCTTACCCGTGTCATTCTTTAAGTGTGTTTGGTGCTAACACACTCATTTTATGGTTAGAAGAAAAATCATTTTCCTCCTCTTTTCTTTTATCCGCCAATCATGGCCCTTTCGACCATGAAGGCTAATTTGTGTGTGTGTGTGTGTGTGTGTATACACCGATTGTAGTCCATGACTATGATAATTTTCTGTTCGGGCAACGCCTTAGCTACTATGACTTTGTGTGTCATTTATACGTCAGTTTGTTTCACGCTCCCGTTACCCGGTTTGCGTTTACATTTATATACACTTACGTCCCGTTACCCGGACTCATTATTCAGATGTTTCATGCTCCTGTTACCCGGTTTGCGTTTACATTTATATTCAGTTACGTCCCATTACCCAGGCTCATTATTCTAATGTTTCACACTCCCGTTACCCGGCTTGCACTTACATTGCGTTACAACCCATTACCCGAGTCCTTTATTCTAATGCTTTAACGCTCCCGTTACCCGTTTTGCATTTTCATTTATATCCATTCATGTCCCATTACCCGGGCTCGTTATTCTAAATCTTTAACACTCCCATTACTCGGTTTGTGTTTTCATTTACAATCAAACATTATACTTCATTTGACCCGTTTGACTTGTTCGTGTGGAATCCATCACTTATGAACAATCAAATCTTATACTTTGTTGTTTAATTTTGTCCTATTAGCCTTGTCCTTATTACACCAGACGTATATGCGCTTATTATAAGAAGTTCATGGTATCATGTGTTTACTACTTACATGGCCAGGGTAAGCAATCAACACATGGTACGCGTGACCTTATTATAACTAACACAGTAACTCCAATGTAAGTAAATTTTTAGTCATGTCAGTATCTCCGATTTTATTTGGTAAAACCTCTTTTATTGTTATTTAACAATTATTAGGTTTACCCATTTTTGTTTTAAAACATGTAGAATATTTTCATTTTATAAATCTTTTATGCAATCACTTTCATCAATGTGATTATTACCTTTTCCTCTACAAGATCTTATTGGGAATGTCTACTTGGATGGTCACCCCCATCCAAGTTTTTATATCTGAAATCTTTATACTTTTATTATTCATGATTGTGAATAACACGTATTTCCCACCTAGTTTCTTTTGGGAACCTCATTCTGGATAGGTATTCTATCCAGTTTTCCCAATTCTCTTATTCCCGTATGCAACCATCATTCATTACTTGAATGATGCATAATACATTTCGTACACTAACCTAAAGCGTGCACCTGGGTGTTATTTTCCATAATGGGTTTTCATAGTCGTTCAACCTCAATCCGTATCATTACTTGATTTAAGTCCTTGTTGAGCATGGCCTACTTGTCATACTTGGGACCATTCCGTCATCATATTGGTAGATCATTAGACTCCCGCCATCTTCAGATGCTAGCGTCCTTCAATTAAACGTTTACAAAAGATTAGTAACGTTAAAAATTAATAAGCGCCCCTACTATATACTAGGCTTTCTACAATACTTGTTAACCCAAGTAATTCGCTAACTATACCGGTATTTTACCAATTTATTTGGGGTAACGTGCGTTCACACGATAGCCCTATGTGTTGTTTACAACACTTTTAACCATGTTAGAGCTTAATATTATAATAACTTACCGGATCAAGCGACCAACTCTCGAACCGAACACATTTAATTTTTAACCGTGAGCTCTGATTACCAACTTGTAAGACCCGTCTCATATAAGACTTCAACTTTAATAAAATCTTTCATTTATATAAATATAAATGCAATTGCATAGTCGTTCAAAAATGAGATAAATTAAAACTTCGTTCGTACCAAGGAGTAATCATAAAACAACAAATTTTCTTTGATTTTTATTATCCAAAAATCTAAATGCGAAAGCGTTGATTCATGGTCTGCGTTCGGTTCGCTACACGACTTGATCATCATTCGTTTTCCTTGGTAAGCAACCGGGGTCACAAAACCATCGAAACATCAATTATAGGAAGTTTAAAACATGTCTAAACAAATCCAGTATGCAAAAACAAGAAAAATGAATCATTTTTTCCATACAAGACTCGTCGTATGTTTATTCTATTTGTTTCACATAGCTCGTCGTAGGCTACGGCTCACTGCCGTAGCCTACGGTATAACTGTTTTTTTAACCAGCAAGTCTTTGCCGTAGCTTACGGCTCTCTGCTGTACCTTACGGCAGGCTTGGAGCTGCAAATTTGTAGCAATACTCTCTTTCACCAAAATTTACATAACTTTGTCAAGACACATCTGATTGACCTCAAACTTGTTTCTATGCATTCATAAAACATTTATCTACATGTTTTACTCATAGTGCATAACTTGGATTTACACTTTACGCATCCGTCACCCGGTTCATGCACATAATTATTTGACCCGTTTCAAGATTTGAACACTAAGTTTAAATCTCACTCATTCTTTCCATACCACCTATTTCCACACTAATACTTCCATTTATCTTCCACTACAACTTTACTTGTGGAGGATTGTTATAGTAAAATCATTTTCGATTTTACCATTCGGTTTGACACTTTACAAAAATGACCCATTGGGAGACATTAAGCCAAAAAGGCTTACGCCTTTCACTTTTATACCACCGAAAGGGTCTACCCAATTATAAAACTCATTTTTAAACTACCCTTAAGGGTCGTTTGCCCAGTTCATCATTCGGGGTCTTTTTGGACAATTTTAGTCCTTTTAACTACGAAGGACATTTAAAAGCTTGTTTTGATCAAGTGGGCACTTTTAACCCGTATTCCATTTAAAATTCATTGTTTCCTTAAGAACATAATATCTCCAATTTAAATTACTAGATATACCTCGCTTTAGGTAATCCAATGTCCACCCATGACTCAATTAACTCACATCGAACCCTAAGTCCTCATTAAGAGTTTGACCCATTACACATACCTGGCTCAGGTCAATGCTTAAACCCTTGAATTTATTAGTTGCTAATTATTAGCAATGCATGCCCATACACTATTCTTCCCTATAAGCACAAGACTCGACAAGCACTCATTAATCACCATTTGACTCATTTGACCCAAATGACCATTTACCCACCTCTTGACTTACCTTTTTTTTTGCGTTAGGACAACCCAAACATTATATACTGCAAGAAGGTATTTATTTACCATATCACCCATTTGACCTGTTACGGTTTATACCATGTGATCATATTTCTTAAAAGTCGTTTCTTTACTCGTTTGACCCATTATGGCTTACGCCATAGGGTGTCTTTTCAAAACTCGTTGTTTATTCGTGAACACCTGATATAAATTATCATTTTACCCTTTTTACCCATTATGGCTTACACCATAGGGTATCTTTCCAAAACTCACTGTTTATTCGTCAACACGTGACCAAATTACCATTTTACCCTTTTTACCCATTATGGCTTACAACATAGGGTATCTTTCCAAAACTCATTGTTTATTCGTCAATACGTGACCAAATTACCATTTAACCCTTTTTAACCATTATGGCTTACACCATAGGGTACATTTCCAAAACACATTGTTTACCACCAAATATGGTTTCTTACCATTTTTACTCGTTCCGACCCGTATTGATTCGCGTTAGAACGTCATATTTCAAAGACTCATTCCAATACTAGGTCTCCTTGTTCTTAACCAAATACATGAGTAGATGTTCTATTTAAAAGGTTTAAGCTTAACTTCATCTTTGGGTCATAATCCAACAATTTGATGGAAATGGATCAACAAAGGCTGCTCCCCTTTTTCTTTCTCCTGGACATCGACCAACACACACACAAGTGTGTATGTTGTGTTAAAATTGCCCTTTTATATTTTTCAACTTTTAAGAGTGTTCCATTTAGCCCCTCTATGTTTTATTATCTAATTTCTAGTCACAATCATTTATCTTTTTAAATAAACAAGTATACTAACTATGTTAAATAGTTATAGTTGTATACATCATGTTACTTATCAAATGAACATAATAATTCACTTTATCAAGGTCGGGGTGTTACAACCCAACTTAGATCTTGTACCGATAGCCTCGGGCCTTTTATAAACTTTATTCTAAAAAGGCATTCATTTATCTTTTCTTTAGCAATAGGTTTATTTAATTAAATCCTTATGCTCACCTGGTTAGTTTTCGCCACTAACAGTATTTTACCCGCTCTTTAATATTAACGTGGTTTAATTACCAAACCCGTTTTTGGAGTGCTACACTTGCTCCCTAACTTCCTAAGCTACCATAACTTTTTTATAACTAGGAAACTTTCCGACTAATTGAAAATACAAAATAAATGAAGAAACACTCAAAATACATTTACCAAATAAACAATAAAGCGACGGGTAAAAATAATACAATATAGACTTTGCTTAAGAAAAACTCAACACCTATCTTAATCAAATGTTATTCTTTTTTTTTTTTTCTGGACTCCCGGTTTCAACCCTGTAACTTTCTTCACTTTGAGAAAACGAATCCTTTAACAAAGAAGATTAACAACCTATAGTTTTTGCTTTCATTAGGTGCTTACCCCTTGTACTCTTGTAGTGACTGTTAAAAAACTCCAAAATATATTTATGAACACATCTTATAAACTTTAATATTTAAAGAAGCGTCATTTGCATATATCCTCCTACTAAGATCATTTATTACATATTTACCTAACTCTTAAAATCAATTACATATTTCACCTTCATAAAACATATATATTACATATTTACCCATTTTATAAAAATTACTCTTATTAATTACTATTTTACCCTTAATGAACATATTAACTAACTATTTACATATTTTCCTTTTCCTAATACCATCATCACACTAATATTTCTCAATTATTCTACCCGTTGCTCTTCCAAAACAATATCCTTCATGTCAGAAAACAATATTATTCATGTCAAAAAAATCATATAAAGAGTCGCCTTTGGCAAAAGAAAACAAAATTCTACTTAAAAGCTAAATAACTGATACTAACAATTTCGTTTAACTGGACTCAATAGCAGAACACAATCACACATAAAAAGAAGAAGAAATTTAATTCAGATCAAAATTAACTCTTGCATACATCACAAAATAATGCCATGAAAGTATCATAAATTAATTAAGGGAGTTAATGAAACAAGAACATGCGACCTTATACTCATTAAACACCTGATGACTCCCTCTCAAAAATCTCTGGCCTTGACAGCGTCGAATTTTCCGACAAGCAAGACCGGTTTTTTTTTTAAAAATTGCTCGTTTAGAAATCTGGAGAATCAAAACTCAAAAGAGGAAATTTATTTTATTGATAATACACGCTTCTAACAAATATTGGAATAGTATGGAATATAAGGGTAATTGGGTAATTTATCACAAAAAGAGGAAATATGTAATTGATTTTATGGGTTGGGTAAATATGTTAACAAGGGGATATATATAATATCCCTTTAAAGAAAGAAATACAGAGCTTATTAACTTAAAATTTAGGTTAATTATTTTAAAGTGTTATTTATTTCCGGAGAGAATTGAATTGCAATCGCATCCTTAATGCAAATTCTACTTTTCATTTGACATATATAACGTTGCAGGCTAGAAATTTGGAAAATTTGAAGATTCCATTTCTTGCTATAGAGGAGGCCACAAAGAACTTTTGTCCAGAATATTGTATTTGGACCGACGGGTATAGTTATTTGTACAAAGCGGAACTTGAACATTTTGATTCATTTGCAATGAAAGGCAATATGGCATCAGAATTGCCTAGGAGACGTAGCACTGTAAATATAAAACGCATTCTCAGTAGCGAGGACGAACAAGGAAAACAGAGTTTCCTTTCAGAAATTGAAGCACTTACTAGTTGTATACATCCCAACATAGTGTCTCTGCTTGGCTTCTGTGATGAAGATAATCATATGATCATTGTCTACGAGTACTTATCTAATGGAAGCCTTGGTGATTACTTGAGTAGCAAAGAAAAAATGGCTAATCTTACTTGGGTGCAACGCATAAAGCTATGCATTGATATTGCACGTGGGCTGAATTACTTGCATGGTACTACGGACTACAAACAAAAATTAATTCACCGGGACATCAAAAGTAACAGTATTCTATTAGGTGACAACTTTAAGGCAAAGATTGCTAACTTTGGACTCTCTAAATTCCACCCACGTGGTGATAAGGGGAGCACTACCTACGAAACTGACATTGCAGGCACAGCTGGGTATGTAGATCCGGAACATATAGGGTCAGGTAAGTTGGCAGCAGAAACGGATCTTTACTCTTTTGGGGTGGTTCTGTTTGAGATCCTAACCGGGAGATTGGCTTATGATCCGTTATACACCAAAGAAAATAGATATGGTCTTGCACCCATTGTGAGACAACATTTCAAGAGAGGAACATTAAAGGAACTAGTAGATCCTGAGTTAAAAAAAGAAAGAGATGAAAAAAATTTCAAACCAAGAGAAGGACTGAATGAAGATTCTTTACATACATTTTGTGAAATCGGGTATCGTTGTTTGGCAGAACTGCAAGCCGACCGTCCATCAATAAAAGACGTCATCCACGAACTTTATAGAGCATTATACTTTCAGGTAAAGTTGAGGTTCTTGTAATAGTGTGATCCTTGTTTTGTTTAAATGAAACGTGGGTATATATCATGTATGAGAATATCATCTCAAAATAATGAAGGAATAAAAGGGTGTCCCCAAATTTTTAACTAATAGTGTTATCTATAAACAAACTTTTTGATATATTATCAAGGTAACATGTCGTGAGTTGTCAAAAATTCATCTAATGTTTTTGGCAACCAGCTTTACTGTTTATTGTTTTTGAAACACACACACATCAAAATGATTGTTTTATGATACACAGGAATTTCCCGACAGCCTCCATATACCATTTGAAGACATAAGAAGGGCTACAGGAGACTTCAGTCTTACAAACTTAGTTGGGAAAGGAGGGTTTGGGAGGGCATACAAAGGAGATATGTCACTTAATGACGAACCTTCTCACATTGTTGCAAAGCGGAATGATGCAGGTTTAGGGCAAGGGGAAGATGAATTTTTTAGAGAGATCGAAATTCTTTTTGAGCTTAAGCACGAGAATGTTATTAGTCTTTTAGGCTACTGTAAAAATGAAAATGAGAGAATCTTAGTTTATGAATATGCCTCAAACGGAAGTCTGGATAGGCATCTGAAACATGCTAGCCTTACCTGGACGAAACGACTTAATATATGCATTGAGGTTGTGATGGGGTTAGATTTTCTTCACCACGGTGGTTCAACACAAGCTCCTGTGATACATAGGGATCTAAAATCCACCAACATTCTGCTAGATGGTAATTGGATGGCTAAAATTGGTGACTTTGGGCTGTCGATAACAACTCCAGGAAATGACGAATTTGACTCTATGTTCGATACTGTTTGCGGCACATATGGCTACATTGACCCATTGTACCTTAAAGGGGGTTTGTTATCGAGGGAATCCGATATATATTCACTTGGTGTGGTTTTATTAGAGATGATGTGTGGAAGATTTCAGGACTCACATAAGAATCTTGTGGATTTGGTTAAACGATATCATAAAGAAGGAAGAGTTGTTGAGTTGGTGTTTGAGGGTATAAGGGATAATATCGTGCCAAAATCGTTAATTGCTTTCGTAAATATGGCATGCGAATGCTTACATGATGAGCGAGAGAAACGGCCGACGGCAAGTAAGGTGGTATTACAACTAAAGGAAGCATTGAAATTCCAAGTAAGTTTTCATTTACATTATACAAACATACACCCACTGGTATTTTTTCCTAATATAGTAACAAGAATATTCAAAAGAGAAATAGTGAATCAAGAAACCATATACGAATTAAGAAAGAAATAATAATTAATTTGTTTTTTTAAAGCTATTTTATTGTTAAACATAGTTTTATATGGTTTATCATGATGGAAAATTCCATGATCACAT
This sequence comes from Helianthus tuberosus, assembly GCA_030545235.1. Taxonomy (NCBI): domain Eukaryota; kingdom Viridiplantae; phylum Streptophyta; class Magnoliopsida; order Asterales; family Asteraceae; genus Helianthus; species Helianthus tuberosus. The sequence continues at coordinate 176,538,334 of CM060413.1, forward strand.
TCCCAAATGAAAATGAATTGATATATGTATAATATTTAATTGTATAATGTGTGGATACTGAAATATGGAAGGCCAAAGACTCAGTGGCGAAGCTTGAGATTTCCGATGGGGGTCGAAAACGTATATACCCAAAAATTTCTATAGAACTCGGGGGTCGAAAACGTATATACCCAAAAATTTCTATACAAAAAACTACATACATAACACTACTGAGCAAAAAGTTCGGGGGTCTGCCCCCCCCCCCCTGCGCGGCCCCTTCTAACCTTCGCCCCTACAAAGACTATAGAGAAACAATCCAGACGTCAAAAACCAGAGAGATCATATTACTCGTAACTTATCAACAAAGATCTCTACGGCTTGTTATCCAAAGAAATCCTCTGTCAAGAGGGCAAACTGTGTTAAAAGTACCCTTTCAAATGTGTAAATATAATGTTTGAAGGGTTACTAATTCGAAATGTTTGTATTGTTTGTGTTTAATTGTAGTTGGATGGCTAATGTTGGAAGCTTGGAGAAACCTGAAGGGCTAAAAGGGTGCTTTTTGGAAGTTGAAGGTTGTTGGTGCCTCTTGATTAGTCAGCTGGATGCAGTTAGTGTGTTGTGTGCATAGAGTTTAGATCATAATCGTTGTTGTTTTGGATTATTGTGTGCAACAGATTCACAGTTTTAATCATTGGAATTAAGAATTTTAAGAAATTTGTTCAAAAAACCATCAACACAGATTGCATTTCATTTGTTTTGTTTTGTACAATAGAGCTTTTGTCAGTAAGCAGTAATGGATAAATAAATGAAATGGTATCAATGGTTTTCGTATGAAAACCACAACTTACATAAGCGGAGATCTAAGGTACGTAAGTTTCGGTTGGTTTATTGATACATGTCAAGTTAGTTACTTGTATTGGTTAAAACTTAAAACCACTCGTTTTAAAATGTAGCAATTTGGTTCGGGGCAAATTAAATTCTGACCAAAACAATATGGGTCTCGTTTAGGAAAAAATAGAACATATTAAAAAGAGAGAACCACCATATTTGCTTGTGGATTGCAAAGGCGTTGACAACATTGGTAGATATGATAGTGGTGGCTGAGGCGGGATAACTTTTGGTAGTCTTATAATTTTGAATTCATATACGCGTCTTGTACTCATTACACGTCTATGTAAGGCTCAAATGGTCTCCCTTGTGGGGGTGTTTGTTCATTGAGTTGAATAAGTCGAATTTTGGGTTAACTGAATCGGGTTTTTCAAAGTTTAAGATACTAAAACTATATCCAAATTCGGCTAAAATTCAACTAAAATTCGAATATTTAAATAGAACGATTAGGAGAATTTTATGGCTGAGGGAGGCTTTGAATCACTCTCCACAGAGAGTGGGGATTGCTATGTAACTACTTGCTGATTTTAGTGAATTTATAAAATGGCATGGATAAATGGTCAGGAGTAAACAGTTAAGATTAATAAGAACATAAAAATATATAATATTCATGACATCATAAGACCAATCAAGAGCTCACATAATCAGATGGTAAACACTACAAGATATGATACCAACCTATTTCTTAGCATTAATTGTAAACACATAAAAAAGCTCATTACCCGTTCCCAATTTAAACTTCCCATGCGATAGTCAAAACAGGCCATAGTTGATAGTACTGAAAATATTTGGGCTTATTATAAAGTAGTCCATTTACAGTAAAAAATCAACCACAAATGTCTTTGCTCTGTCAGGCCAATAACTCCTACATACTACTAGAGGTGAAAAATATACGAATACGACGACAATGATATGTATAAAAAAAATGTGTTCACGATTTCTAATGTTTTATTAAAAAAAAAACAGGTTTTTATCCGATTTTCAGTTAACTGGTGATGGTATACCCTGTTCGATTCCACATGTTATAATTCTCAAAACCTGTTTTGAGCAAATTTGGAAAAAAACCTGTTTGGTTCTTCTTTAAATGGAAATGTGCACCTCTACATACTATGTAGATATCAACATGCAAACTATTTGCAAAACATAAAGGTTCAATAAATTTATACCAATTTAGTCATGTCAAAATAATCATCTCACACTGTAATGTTGTCAAACAGATTTTTAAACATGATTTTGTCCCAATCAAAAGGCGTCTCCGAATTTATCTTTTCATGTATAATAACTCTATTTTCTCTATGGGTGAAAGACCTACAAACCTTGAATTGTTTATAAAACTTAATTTTCTATTAATCGGTTCCAGCTTAACCGAACCATCTTTTAATTACCCGGTTCAATTAAGCTTAAGCTGGCTGCGTCTTAGTTAATTCGATAATTTGCCAACCCCTGGCTGGGAGGTAAAAATGAGACAACTTTCATGCTATTATTTTTATAACTCTAGTTCCATTAACCTTTTCAATTACAACAACTAGTAGGGTGTCCACGCGATGCGGCGGGGGCAACACTTTGGATTAGTGCACTTGTTTCTGGTAGTTTTCTTATTCGTATAATATTTATGATAACATTATTGTGGTTGATATATGTCATTAGTGTTACACATATGTAAAGTTTTGTTTTTTTTATAAAAAGTAATAATCAAAAGATAAAAAATATTGTTTTTTATAAAAATTAATAATCAAAAGACAAAAAATAAAAGATAAGTTGTTATAATTGTAAAGTATGTTAATTTTATTGGTTAAATTATAAAGTATAATTTTATTCTTTAAAGTTCATAACTTTTTTTAAATATCCACATAGTACTCATCCAATTAACTTTAAGTTTAAAACTTTCGTTTTTATAAAAATAAAAATAGTATTTGACTCGTAAGTACGTTTTAGAGCTTTAACTTAAATTATTAAATTCGGTTTTTACAGATATAAAAAAAATATTTTTATAAAATTTCAAGAACTGATTTTATAAAAGAAATAGGATGTTAAGAGTTTATATCTTTATTAACTTTATATCATACTAAGTTCAGATTTTTAGTTTCTAACTAATCTTATCTATATAAGTCTACTTTTAACTTATAATCCCAAAAAATATGTAACACAATATACTATGTATCTAGTCAAGTTGGTAAAAACTCTTTTGAAACTGACTAATATTATCTAGAACAATATAGTTGAACTTATAATTCGTAAAAGATTGCAACAATTTAGTATTTATCTAGTAAAGATTGTAAATTTCTGGAGTATTTTATTTATATTACTTGTTACAAAAAATGTTTTTAAAAGAATTATTTTTTATAAAAACAAAATGTTTTGTTTATAAATAAAGTAAAAAATTGTTTTGCACATGTAAAGTTTCATTTTTTTTAAAAGATGATAATCAAGTGACAAAAATAAAAGATAAGTTGTTATAGTTGTAAAGTAAGTTTATTTTGTTGGTTAAATGATAAAGTTTATAACTTTATTCTTTAAAGTTCATAACTTTTTTTAAATATCCACATGGTACTCATCCAATAAACTTTAAGTTTAAAATTTTTGTTTTTATAAAAATAAAAAAAGTAGTTGACTCGTAAGTACGTTTTACACCTTTAACTTTAATTGTTAAATTTCGTTTATATATATATAAAAAATTATATTTTATAAAATTTTAAAAACAATTTTTGTAAAAAATAGGATGTTAAGAGTTTATATCTGTATTAACTTTATATCATAGTAAGTTCAGTTTTTTTGTTTAGCTTTAAAGTTTATTACTTTATTATTTTTTAATTAAGAAATACAAATTATTATATTAATATCCAAGAATAACTACAATATTTTATAATTTCAGCTTAACTATATCTAACTGCATTATCTATTTTTTGCAACTTTAGAATATTAACTTATATAAGTTTAGTTGACTTGTAAATTTAGGATACTAACTTTATTTTGAACTTTATTAATATGGTCAATAACTGCATTATATTAACACCAAAAATAATGTTCAAATATAAAATAAACTGTATTCATACGTCTAGATCAAACATAACAACTGAAAATGAAAAAAAAAAACATAAAAGCGCTTGATAGATTTCATATTAGAATGCATGAAATCAGTTCCGCTTCTGAATTAACACTCGAGGTATTTTAATCGGGTTTTCTGGTTTGTGCTTGAATCGGCAGTGTCTTCTAATTCATCTTCTTTGTCATTGTCCTCAGAATCGTCTAAATTAATAACTTCACTCCATTTCCATTCAGAGAGTCTCTTGGATCTCTTCCTTTGAGTCTCAAACTTTCGATCCTTAAAAAGGACAAAAATTGAATACGAAACTTAAAATTACTTCTTCACTAAATTCACGTTAAAGATTAGACTTGTATGGGCCACATTGCACCATAAGAAATATATCAACACTTTTATCACCAACATCCTGCAATAAAACACACATATAACAACATAACGAACATGTTAATATGAAAGATATACGCAAAAATAATACTTAAAAACCAGCAAAATCAATACCTTAGAAGCTTGTTCGATAAATGGGTTGTTTAAATTGGCATGCTCATCATGCAACTGAATCTGAAAAATCAAATAACTTAACATTCACATAAAAGTAAATAAAAGAAAACAATTATTCACTGCTGCGATATAACAGAACCGACCTTAGAATTTTGAATCTCGCATGCTTGGTTTTTCGCAACAATTGAATTCAGAACTGGATCCATTTTTTAACTTTGTTTAGCAATAGATATAGGGGTGTCCTGCTATGTATTTATAGTACTAACTATAGAAGTGCATTAGGGTTTAATTTTAGATTTGACACCCCTTTATTTAGGAAGTTTGTTGTAGTTAGTTTTAACTTTTTATAAGATATATATATAAGTACAGATATTAGGCAGTTTAAAAAAAATGTGACACATAATATCTTCATTTTATGTTACAGTACTTTTAATTTTTTTTTTGTTTTTGTTTGCATAAATAGAGTCCATCTTTGTAGATTAGGCGCATTAGATCACAAGTATTAATTACTTGTACATTAAAGTATTATCGACTTGTACCTTTTAATCCGTGCGTCGATATTGAACAAGACAACTACCGAAACGTTGACAAAAATGTGTAGGTCGTCATGCTATCTTTGGATTTTTTTTTAAACAATATAGTTTATAAGATAGGTCAATAATACGTAAAAAAATTATAAGTTTGTTATGGATAGGTGAATTGTAACTAATTATCTATAATTTTGTTAAAACCTTACGAATTTAAGTGCAATAAGTTTAGGGGCTAAAAAATAAATGGTGTTTAAAAGACTAAACTACCCTTATTTTAGGGGTCTTTCTGTAAATAAAGTTGGAGAAAAGTTCTTATTTTTTTGGTATCTTAAAATACCCATCCCTCATGCATTATAATATAGTATAGATAGAATAAAACTAATTAGACCCTCGTACTCGCAGGTTATATAACGTCAACACCCTCCATCGCACCTAATGGTGCCAGCAAACACCGCCCCGGGCGGCGCCATGCAACAGGTTTGGTGAGGGTTCGTGAAAATTATGACGGGAACTTTTGTGTTAGCCGTTGTTGATCGTTAACTTTTTTATTTTTATTTTTTTAAAACAAAAAAAAAACCATATAAATACATCCCAATCTCTACACTTTTTAAAAACCATACGTTCTATAACCATTCTTTCACTCTATATTATTACATTATTATTACACTATAAAGAAGCAAGTTTTTTATGCATTAGGAGTTGTACCCCAAACTTGGGGAGTTTTTTTAAAAAAAAAATTAATAATAAATAAATAAAACTTGATTTTTCACTTTTAACCCAAACATTTCATATTTTGTATTTTAACCCCTTTTAATTTTTTTACTTTTAACCAAAAGTTTTCCATATTTTATAATTTAACACAACACTTTATTATTTACAACTTTGGTCCCCCATACTTTTTATCTTTCGCAAGTTTTTCGTTCTACGTTTCGTTATAAATTTTGCGAGTTAACACGTCGTAGCGTGTATGTGAGGTTCAACGTTTTTTGCTCTATTTTTTCATATTTGACAGATCCGTCGCAACGCGTCCATTTTTTCCCTTTTGAAAAGTTCGTCGCAACGGGAGGGTCCTAGATCAACTAAGTTATTATTTTCTACGTTTTATGTTTCTGGTTAATTTCTTCGCATTAACACACTGTAACGGGTGTGTGTGATCAGTGTAATTTTTACCATTTTATCTATTTTATTTTTATGATGTTGAGAGTCGATGTCGTTGTGGCATTGGTGCTATTTGGCACGGTTTTACGAACATTTTTAACCTATTAAATTTTTTACTAATACTTTGTTTCGGTTTACCCCTATACTTCCTTTACTTAAAAACTATTTTTACGTACATATTTTATGTACGGGTATGTATAAATTTGATTTGTTCTACATTCCGACGTAAACTTTTTTTATAGACAAGTCAGGTCAAATATAATACGTTTTCGTTTAAAGAAACCATTTTACGTGCATATTTTTATGTACGTTTTGGTATAAATTCAAGTTGTTCTACAGTTCGACGTAAACTTTTTTGGGAAATGATTAAGGTCAAATATAATATGTTTTCGTGTTTATTTTATGTATGTTTCGTAAAGTTTGTTTCGAACCGAGTGGAGTCAAATTATGGTTTCTTCTTCTCCCCTTTTTTCGAAAGCTCTAATTAATCCCTTTCGATTACAGGTGCATATTTTCCTTCATACCCGTTACGTTTTCTATGTATGAGTTGGGTCACATATAATACGTTATGATTGTTCGATTTGAATTTGATTTACTTTACATTTGATCCAATCACAATGCTTATACATGTTACATTGAGTTCAACTGGATACGTCGAAATGTGTGTTTGCATATGGTTAATGCTTCATATAACGTTTGGACTAATCCATTCAATGTTGACGATGTAGCTGCGCCGCAATGCGGGCGGGTCTTAACCCTAGTTTTATAAAAATCTCTAGATTTTTATACCACACACTCTATCATGTATCCCTACAACCGTGGTTTTGTTCCTCCTCGTTCTAGCGGCGACCCGAACCAACCGAACGCTCCTAACCAACCCGTTGCTCAGAATCCCATTCGACGACCCACTGCCTATGGAACCGGGTTTTGTCGAGTACAATCAAAACAAAACCGGCTTCATGAACCTATTGAACCAACCCCTCTCATAGGATCCAAACCTATACGTTGGAACCCGAACCACAACATGGGAGGTTTCGCATATTCTTCACAACCATTCGGCTCAACACAAAGCGAGCCCGACTTCATCCAGGAGACACAAACGAAGACTCAATCAGAAATAGAGGAGCCAGTGACACAGATGACCAACACCAAATGCAACAAAGGGAGCTCACACAAAAAGAAAGAAGGAACCGAGACCCGATCAAGAAAAAAAGTGCAACCTTCAGATGATGAAGAGGAGTATGCGTTAGCTAGACATTGAATCGACGTATCGGAGGATCCCGAAATAGGTAAGATTTTCTGGAGACTTTTTTATTTTTTAATTTAGACATATAATTTGTTTGTGAGAAATTGTATTAATTTTTTCGTATCTTTTTTAGCAAACAACCAAAATAAACATTTATTTTGGAGAAACATTCGAGAAGGTTTTTTCGTTCTCATGGGTAGGGGACGCTTACTGACAACCAAATTCAATATCGGGCAAATGGACCAATATTAACAACAAGTGCACAAGTTTTCAATAAATTTATCAACGTCAACGAAATAGTTGGAAAAACGGTGGGAAAAGCGGTTCGAGCGACGAGGATATAATGCAGTCGCCTTTAGTAGAATATCAAGCGACCCGAGGGAATTTCCCATACTTGAAGGTTTGGAAAATTCTTCGTCATAGCCCTAAATGGGCCAATGTCGACCTGATGGTAGGAGCTTCTTCGAGTTGGACGGCAAATGAAAGGTTGTCAAAGAAGTCGAAAACCAACGAGTCAGCTGAATCTGAAACGCCAACGTCTGACACTCGAAACGTCGACGTTAACAATGTAAATCCGTTATTTACGGGTGAGGAGGGGGCGGAAGAGCAAGTACGGAAGCTACAAAGACCACCAGAAGCGGTGCAAGATCGAGGAGATCGGATTCATAGTCGGGAGGATCAGACTTGACCAAAGCATTTACGGAGATGAACCAACGCTTTAAGACATACGCGACCTAGGGGCTTAACGCATGCAAGAGGATCGGGAGGTGGTCGAGCTTATGAATGAAAGACAATTTGACAGAGACTTTGAGTTTTACTCGAAGGCACACGACCACCTAACCGAAAAGGCGTTGGAAAATGGCTCTACAAAGAAAGGCGATCATCGAAAAAAATATAATCTTTGAGTTTTAGACTGTTTTTTTTATTTTATTGTAACGTTTTTCTAATTATTGTAACGTTTTTTAATTATTGTAACTTTTATTTACTTAATGAAATGTTATTAGTTTTTAAATTAGAGATAATATGAAAAATAAAAAAAATTAATAATTGAGATATGATGGGTAATTGGTGTTACCACTACACCCTCCTGTGATATAACCCCCCATAAAGCCCCTCTGACACTTTTGCCGCCACTTGTCGCATAACCCCACCAAAAAGCCTTATGGGGTCTTATCACTACACATGGCCTTACAATGGTCCGTAGAACACATCCAACAGCGCGTAGTAGTTGTCCAATGGTGTGTAACAATATGTATAAAGAAGTTATAGCGGTGGATTTAAATCAATTATATATATTATAGACGGCGTAAAAGCCAACCGCTCTCAAATTTAATCACATCCGTCAGATCTCTTCAAGATCAAATCCTAGCCACATAAACTCTAAAAAATAACTGACAAAGTCAGTTTCTAGCAGTTCGGACTCTCTCTCTTGAATAGCTAAAAATCAGGCCATGATTCCTGAATTCCAGCAATTTCTTCGGGAAGTTTTGCAGTTTGCAGCGGTTTTCTCCTTCCGAATTCCACTCCCACGTTCTGCTTCTACCCTCCCCTTATATTCCACTCTTCAATCCCCATTGGAACTCTTATCACTAGATAACCTTAACCATTACCACCTACGATCGTACCACAATCATCTCAGAACCACCACCACAAAGACGGAAATAGACCAGCAACCTTCACACCACCACTCCATCAATGGCACCAACGACGAACTCCCGACACTTGATTGTAACCTCACCTCTCTCTACGATCATATTCAATCGGAAGGTTCTAATCACGGATCGTTCAAGGATGTAATCGTGAATGCTATGGGCGTTACGTATCATCTTCATCGTTTGATTCTCTCTCGTAACTCATATTTTAGGTTATCGGTTTGATTTTGATTTTTTTGAAAATTTTGTTGTATGCTGCTGTATTAGGTTCGTTGGTACTCTCGTACAGAAATTGAGACATGTTGAAGTTATTTTGCGTTGTCTCATGGCCGGAATTTCTGGTAATTTTACGTGTCTCTTTAATATTTCTATTTATTGTTCTTGAGAACATTGCTATTTAATTCGATTCACTCAGAGTGGTTTAGTTTTGTTTTCAAAGTTTTTGAAACTAGTAATTTGATTTGCAGGTAGGAATTGAGGTTGAGGTTCGGTAAAGTTAGCTATTGACTCGATTGGAACATCTGTTGAACCTCTGTGAAGATTTTAGTTGATATAAGGCTGTGATTCAAATAGTATGTTGCACGTACCGATGACGATTGAATCTATTTGGAGGTACCCTTTCATTATCCATATAAAACTGTTAATTTTATACAGACCCTTTTCATTTATGTACCTCCTGATTGTTTTAATTATTAATTCTTTTAGTTTGATCCACTATTAAATGCTTTAGGTATCAGAGAAGCAGTTCATTGGTTGCAGAAAGATCTTAGCGTACTTCAAAGGTTTGCTTCTGAAATATTTTCCTTACCAATTTCACTCCAGTGTGTTTTGAGTTTTTTTTATAATACAATACCATGTTCAGGTTTCAAGGTTACTAGATGAGGAATATGGAGAAGAGCGATCTGTGTATTTGTGACATGATCGGTATGTAGCTCAAGTTGACCGACCCTTATAACGGAGTAAAACTCAAATTATGTGTGTTATTTTTCTAACATTAGATTCACTTTATTGTCGTTGCTTCGTTTTAATGGCAGTTATTAATATTATTAATGTTTCTTATGTCTACTCTCTTAATGATGGCATGTACCTTCCCAATCCCCAAGAATATATGTTAGTTATAAAAATTCTTTTGGATATGAACTATAGTTTTCGATTTCTTTATATTGTACTTATGACTCATGTTTGATCTGTTTTGATTGAAGCTATTATGACAAGAATTCAAGATCAAGGCTACAAAAGCCCTTTGATTGGGCGCCCTTTGTGATTTTACTCGGGAGGTAATAAGCCATGAACTTGGGCTAACTAGAAAAATGGTGGTGGCGACACAAGAGTTGTAAGAACTAGCTTTGGAACAAGGTCATCAAGGAAATTCATAAGGATGTGAGGACCCATAACTTGATTCCTGTTAACAAGGCTTTGGCGGGGGTATGGAAGAATATAGGGTCGGTGAATGGCGACTTCGTGAAGCTAAATCTGAACTTAAATGAAAAACTGGTGTGTGAAGTTGGCAACGGGGACAACTTGCTATTCTGGTGCGACCATTGGGTCCACGGGGCATGGTGGCAAAACAAGATGAAGCATATAGATTAATGTTGTTGTTGGGCAAAACTCACATCAGATCAGAAGTAATATAATAGATAAATGGTTGTGGGTTTCAAATAGGCAAAAAATGGAATTTTCTGTAAAGGAGGTAAGGAAGGATTTCGAGAATCACAAGAATCTGGATACTCAACAACTAGGGCTGTTCATAAAGCTCGCGACTCGTAGCTCGACTCGTAGCTCGCTCGAAAGAAGCTCGAGAAAAACTAGCTAAAAAAACTCAATTTGAGATGACGTGAATCAAGCTGGCTCATTTTGTAACCAAGCCCAGCTCGAGCTAAGCTCGGCTCGGCCCATGGCTCGGCTCGTTGGCTCGTTCTTAGGCTCGTTTAACACCAACGTAAAGCTCAAGCCAAGTTTAACCGCCTGAATTAATTTCGAGCTTGAGCTCGATCCCACCCTGGCTCGACTCGGCTCGGCTCGTTTACAGCCCTATCAACAACCTCAGGTTGTTTGGAGCAGAATTGCACATTTGAGAAGACGCTTTGCTGGAACATATGCATTTGGAATAATATTCTTGTGGATGGTGACACGCTTTAGAATGACAATACTAAATTGTGATAGTTGGAGAAGCTTTCATTGGGTAAATTTTGATTAGCGGTCTGATGTATCTTTTATTCTTTGTGTTCTCTTGTAATTTATTTTCATGGAGTTCTTTTTAAGCCATAATAATTTGTAATAGTTTATGCTTGCATGTTTATGTTTTCTTGAAATAATTAAAACTTGGTCATTAGTGTTTGACTTTGAATATATTTTAACCCTTTTCATAGTTTTTTGTTTGTTGGTTTATTTTAGCTGTGAGAAAGTCATAGTTTTTTGGTTTGGTTCATTGTATTTTCAAGTTTTTTTCTATTTACATTAACTTGTATAATATATCACTAAATGAGTTATGTTATATTTTAGACGTATTATACATGTATATGTAAACTCATTTAGTGATATATTATACAAGTTAATGTAAATAGAAAAAAACTTATGTCATTACGACGTTAAAAAACCCGTCCGTACTAGTTACAATAGTTCGTATAATGTAAAAAATTGAATATTAGTTGTCAATGTCTTCATCATAAAAAATGTAGGAAAAATGGTGCTCACGTGAGTAAGATTTTAGGTGTTAAAAAATAGAAGTATAATCATTATGCGGCTGGTTGCGTCTTCTATGACAATGTGGTGGAGGATGCGGACCATATGTTTACCGGGTGTATGGTAGCTTATGAGGCCATCCGTAGTCATAAAGCCCTTTGTGGGGCGTTATGCGACAAGTGTCGTGCCACGTCACACAGGGGCTTTATGGGGCGTTATATCACTAGAGCCCGTAGTCATAAAGCCCATACCCATCAATACCTAATTATTAATTTTCGTTTTTATTAATTAATTATAAAAAACACTAACTAATTTTTGATTGGTCCAAACTTTGAAACCTCCCCCCATACCAGCGCCATGCATATCACGCCTCCCCCCATTTTTTTGTCTCATAAAACCCTTCGTAGTGGTGTTTGGGGCTTTATAGGGGCTTTATGCATTGTCTGAGGTTTGGCAGTGGGTGAGTAATTGGTGTCAGATTCCATTCATCTTTGCTTTTACTTTAAGAGATCTTTGGGAGTTCCACAACCATATATTACAAGCGAGTTCAAAAAGAATGTGGTTCATGGTATTATCATAGTTAGCTGCTAGTGCATTTGCAAGGCAACACGTAGGAAGTTGTTCGCTAACAAAAATTGGAAGGTTAAAGACATAAAGAACAGTATTAAAGCTTTTGGCTTTCTTTGGCTTAAAAATAGAACTAGGTTCAAGTCCGTTTCATGAAAGAATTGATATAAATTTGATTTCTTGTAGTTCATTTTTTCTATAGCCTTTGCCTGTTGGTAGGTGGTATTTGTGAAGGAAATTTATCTTTCCAAAAAACAAAAGTAAGATTTTAACATTTGTGATTTCTCTTTTCGAAAAGATCTCAAAACCAGTATAATCCGAATAAAATAATAACATTATTTTGACATGGCGTAAATTAGAATTAATTTAGTATAGTTTAGAAGTAAAAGTAGAGTAGCATTTTCGGTTAAAAAGGTAATATTCTTCTATGTAGTAAATAACATTTGAATAGATTAAACACTCACATAGTTAATTAATAACACTTTAACAAATTTGAATAGATTAAACACTCACATAGTTAATTAATAACAGTTTTACAAATACTAGTTCATTGTATTCAAAAGTCAACACAAGAATTCGGTGACTTTGAAAACAAATTATTTACGTAAAATAATAGCACAAGATTCTCAACACATGAGAGTACTAGAAATCAAACACGACTAGAAAGAAGTAGACCCAACGACAACTGATTACAGACCATGAAAACGGAATCAATTGTTGTCACCACGAGTAAGACCTTGAAAGGAGGTTGGGTTAGCAGCAGGGGTGGTTCCAACGGTCTGGGTGTTTCAGGTTCGTGCATGCGGATCCACAGTTGAAACCGATGGAGCCTTTTGTTGTTGGTCTATGGAGCGTTGGAACGATACCGGTCTGGTAGTACTGGAGGACGTAGAAGAAGAGCGAGCCCTCGCTGCGGCTGCTGAGATGTTTGGAGCTTCACCACTAGACATTGTAAAACAAAGAGAGATGTTGAATGTGTTTGCAAACATGATGGTCTATTTATTTATTATAGGAGGAAATAATACATACACGTCTACCTAACTCACGGATGACCCACACGTTCATGCTTACGTTATGAGATAGAAATGTTAATATTATATTTTTAAGAAAAGAAAATTAATAAAAACGTGTTTTCAGTCTTTATGCTTATAAAACTCCATAACTGAAATCGTGCATCAAATTTATAAAAAAAAAACAATTAAAAAAGAATAAGAAACAATTTTGTTTAGAAAATCACGGTCACGTTTAAAAAGTAAAAACAGTGTTTGATAAATTATTTGAACACAATGGGAATAAAAGTGTAAAAACACATATTTCAAACTTTTTTAAAGTACCAATACATCAAATGTGTGTAACATTTAAATTCGTTTACCTTCATCAGTTTAAGTTTTTTTTGAGAAAGGGCGAAATTTTATAAAAAGCTTAAGCAAGGCGCTCAAGCAACATACAAACAAAACAAACGAGAGAAAATAAACAACAAACAGTGATACACGTTACCAATTACATCGACCCGAATTATAAACAAAAACTTCTCCATTTCTCCCAGTTAACTTCCGCTAATTCAGCTCGATTCTTTATCCATGTGAACGAAGTCGCTTTGATGTCCCCGATCAGTTTTGTCAACGAGAACACTTTATGTTTAAAAATTATTTCATTCCTCGTTAACCATAGACTCCAACATGTAGCCGCCACGACTGCGTAAATCGCCCTTTTCTTATTCTTTTGACCTTTATATGAGTTAATGATTTCCAATAACTGAACCATACTTAAAATATAGCTTGGGAGAGGTATATTCAGCCATTGAAAAATAACGACCCATACTTGTTGAGCCGTTTCACAAGACACCAGCAGATGATCTGTTGATTCCACCGTGTTATTGCAGAAAATACATTGAGTGGACGGCAAGGAAATGCGACGAATAAGAAGTGCTTCTCTCGTAGCTATTCTATCAAGTACCACCTGCCATAAGAAACAATTTACTTTTTTTGGGATCCAATGAAGCCATTTGAGTACCTTCGTTTCGTTAATGGTGTCGATGTGATCCAATTCCGCTCTAACTGTGCTAACCATATAATCATCGACTTCAGAACCTGACTTCCAAAGCCATACGTCCGGGCATGTCTGGAACCAATCTGTCCATTGATGAGAAGACTTACCTTAAGTAAGAGAACGAATGTTACACATAGCGATGCGGCCTGGCACCGCATCCTAAGAACATTTTCGTCACGACAAGGGATCTGGACAACAGTAACAGTCACCAAGCGGCGATGCGGCACGGCACCGCATCCCGCATCCATCAAGGCCAGAACAAGAACGCGGGAACAACATCAGTTATCGTAAGCAGTGATGCGGCCCGGCACCGCATCCTGCCCAGAAGGCAAGTGGGTCTGACACCATAGTGCAAGTGGCATTGAGAACAGTCACTTGTCAGCCCACATGTATGCAACAGCCTGACACCACAGTAGGACGTGGCATCACCACCGTAATCGATAGGCCTGACACACCTACAGGAGGCTGTGCGATGTCAGGCTAGCTACTCAACTACCCTCCTTCACTCCTCGGCTATAAATACCCATTGACGGGTGGTCCGTTGGACAACCCTTAAATGAGTTAAAAAGATTAAAATTCCACGCTTTACTTGGTTATTTGCTTGAACTTAGTAACTACGAGTGTTTGTGTGATTTGCAGATAAATCGCTTAATTCGATTAAATTGGAACGTGTAGGCTACGGTTAGAATATATTCATCATCATCGAAGTCAACAATTCATGTGGGAGATATTATAAAGCAACACATCATCATCTCATGAAATGAATATACATCTTGGACCTGGGAACAAATCTCGTGGGGCTGACTTTCGTGATTAAGCTATACATGTAGACAAGGAGAATCACAAACAATAATCATCATCATCACATGGCACATGTGGATTACAAGGAAAGTCAACAAGCAGCATAGTCACGTGGGGGATAAGTTATTATTAATTTTCAACAACACAAATCAATATCATTATCAACATGTGGGCGGCTGGGATTTTGGTTGATTGGGCCGCCATTTTTACATGCAGACTTGTCATTGGGCCGCACATCTTATGACTTCACATGGGCTTGGGCGGCACATATACACACAACACATAATGAGGCGGCACATGTTTGGCAGCCAACAGTTGGCACGTGAACTGGGCAGACATCGAAGAACAATAATCAACAACTCAACAATCATCATCATCATAAACATTCATGGCAGACAATTAATTGGGTTGTTGGAGTTGACACCGTAATTTACGGTCTCACCGTAAATTACGGTGGACCTGCATTCCACCAAGACTCCACCGTAAATCAGGAAGTTTGTGCCGTAAAAGAACTATGTCCACCGTAAATTACGGTGGAGCCGTAAATTACGGTGGTGTCAGCGTGAAAACATGTAACTGCCATCATATAATCTGTTTTGGAGTGTCTTTTCACATTATCTTATCATTGGACGGTTTTGGGACTCACTAGGGGCGAATTTTGGCTATCTTGCTTGGTTGTGAACAATTCTTATCATCCGGTTTGTATTTTCGATTTGTATGAACTTTGATTTGATTATGATGATGATTCACCGAGCCATGTCTGGCTAAACTCTTCGGTGATCATCTTAGGTGAATGTTTCTTGAACTTTTGTGTGTTTTATTTCTGAATTTCTAGAATGATAACTTGCGTTGCTTGAATATCATGGTGTATGTTTGATTGCTTGTAACTTGTTAATCGATAGTGAAATTTCTAGTCTTAATCGTACGTTCTTGGTGCCGTTGGCAATCGAGATATCACGGGAAGGGTTAGGGTTGGTTATTGATTAATTGGTCATCGGGAAACAACCTCGCGTTTATATAATCCGAGTACTTTGTCCCCTTTTATCACTTCAATCATCTATACACGAGTTATGTCTATGTAACTCTTTCTAGTTAGAATTACACACAATTGTTTAAAGAAACTGAAACCTAAGATGATCATTGTTCTCTCCTAATTTGTTTTACAACCAACTTTGATTTGAATTAGTTTTTAATTTAGTTTTCTAAAACAACAATCCAAATTCTTGAGATTTAATTTCTGCAATTTAGTTTAATATTAATTTAAGTACAAAGCTATACAATCGACACATTTTCCACATACTCCCTGAGTTCGATACCCTATTACCGCTATCTATAGTTGTATTTGGGATTAAATTTGCGTGACCCACGACAATCACGTCAAATTTTGGCGCCGTTGCCGGGGAGTAGTGCGCAACGTGTGTCATTTTTTTTTTGTTAGTTTTGCTTTGTTATTTTCGGGTTTACACTGGTGTGTTTAGTGTGCAGGTTCTACAGGTGCATGCATACTAGAGGCTCTCACAAAGCGTCACCATTGTCATTTGATCCGGAAATTGAAAGAACACTAAGGCAAAGCCGAGTTTTACTACGCGAAAACAGAATCGTTGGTTCACCTACTTCACCCATTACACCAAGAAACATCATGGACGAACCACAAATACCACCTACAACGGGTCAAACGACCTCATCCTTCATTCCTACATCCACACAACCATCACCAAACACCACTATTCCAAACATCACCACAATTCCTACTTCAATTCATGATACTACACCAACCAATACCAACACCACACAACCGAACACTACTCAAGTCGAACCTACTCTCACCTATAGCCCTTCCGCCACAATCCCACCACTATCACACTTATTTCCTCCATCTACAGGTCAATCATCTTCTCATTATTCAATACCACCAAATACGACCATTGTCCATACTACTTCTACGATTAGACCATCAAACCAGTCGGGTTTTCAATACTCGACCATTCCATTTGGGCAAGCTTCGGGTATAGGGGGAGATGGATATGAGGAAGGATACGAAGAATTTGAGGGTTATGATGAGGATGGATATTTTTACGAGGGTTATGGTGATCAAGGGGAGTTTAGGTATTTGCAAAGTCAATCTCAAGGGATGGCAAGTGTTGGTGGAATGCCACAACAACAACTTATACCACAACACATTCGGCCAAGATCACAAGGGCCACCAATGCCACAACCTGTTCCATTGCAACAAGTCCGGCCACAACATGTGCAACAACAATTTCAAAGACCACCTCAACGCCCACCGATGCGACAACAACAGTTTCAACAACCAATCGCACCACAAGGGCAAGTACCAAGGCCAAATGGTCCTATTATTCCGAGAGGTAGGTATGGTGTACCAAGGAGACACCTTAGGGAAAATGTGAGGGGCATTGAAGCACATTTTCGGCCGGTAATCACTCAAAACCCTTCACCGGTAGTTATTCCTCACAATGATCAAGGGAGAACATTTGAAGTGAGGACCAACTCTTTGCAAAGTTTACCAAAGTACAAGGGGTTGGCAACGGAGGAGCCTTATTTTCATTTAGAGGCCTATGACTCGATTTGCAACACTCTTGGGAGTCAAGGGTTTTCGGCTGACGATATTAAATTGGTTTTGTTCCAATTTTCCTTGGAGGATAAGGCGAAAAAATGGTTCTACACGTTACCCTCGGCATCCATATATACATGGGGGGAGATGCAACAAACTTTCTTGGATGAGTTTTACACCGCCCAAAAGACCAACGATGCAAGGAAGGGGTTGAGAAGCTTTCAACAACAACATGGTGAGATGTTCCATGAAGCGTTTGAACGATTCAATATGATGATAAAGAATTGCCCTCACCATGGAATCGAATTGTGGGAGTTAATGAATGCTTTTCACGAGGGGTTGAGTGCCGAAGATGCTCGCGATTTGATGTCCATTACCGGTGGGACTTTTGGAACAAACTATGAGAATGAAGATTGGGAGTTCTTGGAAAGCATGGCAACTACATCAAAGAGGAAAGCTCAAGCCTCAAGAAGAGCCCGACCGACCACTAACCGACCTCAAGTGCATGCGATAGATGACGGTAATGTACAAACCACTAACCAAATTTATGATGTTTGTGCTTTGTGTAATGAGATAGGTCATGCGGCTGAAAATTGCCAAGGATGGTGGAAGGGCAATATGAAGAGGTTCATGCTATTCAAGGTCAAGGTCAAGGAGGGGGTGGTAGAAACTACAACAACATGAATTCTAACACTTACCACCCCGGGTTGAGGAACCACCCAAATTTTCGCTATGGGAACCCTTCAAATCAGGCTAACCCGAATTTTCAAGGAAACCAAGGATTTCATAGGCAATATCAAACGGGTCAAAGCTCTTCGGGTGGAAATGAGATGATGGAGATGTTGAAGGCGATGCAAAGTGAAATGCAACGAATGAACCAACGTGATGAGGTTCGGATGCAAAAGGACGAGGTTCGTGACAAAAGCATCCAATCGTTGACCACTCAAATGGGTCAACTTGCAAGTGACGTGGCGATGTTAAAGAAAGCAAAAGGCCAGCTACCGAGTGATACGGTGCCAAATCCCAAGAACATAAAAGGCATTAACATCA
Organism: Helianthus tuberosus; assembly: GCA_030545235.1. Taxonomy (NCBI): domain Eukaryota; kingdom Viridiplantae; phylum Streptophyta; class Magnoliopsida; order Asterales; family Asteraceae; genus Helianthus; species Helianthus tuberosus. Next base: position 176,557,049 of record CM060413.1, read on the forward strand.
ATGTGGTAAGCACCGTTCCTAGTACCGAATTTAATGAAAAATGTCTAACATCTTCTTGTCAAGTGAATGCAGGTTTGGAAAAATATGACGAAGTCGAGAATGATAAAGAGTGTGAAGCGCCAATCGTGCCTATCCGTGTGGGAAAATTAAAAATCCCTCACGCATTGTTGGACTACGGGGCAAGCGTGAGTGTGCTACCAAGCGATCTATACGATATGTACGACTTTGGTCCACTCGAAGGTATAGACACCATGGTGAGCTTGGCGGATGGAAGTTGGAGGCGTCCACGGGGAATGGTTAGGAATGTTAAGATTCAGTTGGGAGAATTTGAATACCCGGTGGATTTCCTAGTTTTGGACTATGCTTCTACCAATATGGCATCACAACAAAGGGTAATTTTAGGTCGACCGTTTCTATACACTGCAAATGCTCAAATTAATTGTAGAGACGAGATTATTACTATGACCGAAAAGAACCGTAGGTTGTACTTTGATGTTCAAACTAGAGGGATTAGTTATGAGTCCATTGAGAGGAAGGGTGGTGAGTCTAGTGATTGTATAAAAAATGTGTTACAACGAATGAGAAAAAAACACCCACCGGACCGTGAAGAAGCATATATGGGTGCGAGCAAGAATGTATTTGATTACCCACCGAGTCAAAACAAGATGGATGCATTTTGCTCAATGGCACAAGGAAGTGATGGAAGTGATAGGAACCGATTCTTTGAGCCACCATAAATGGGGGTGGTACGGTCTGGCTGAAGACCTCAAAACTTAGCGCTGCTCGGGAGGCAACCCGGGGTTTTATATTGATCTTGTTGTTTTTATCTTTCTATGTTTCAGGGCTATGGCAACATTCAAGTGTGGGGAAGATGTGCGGATATTTGCATAAAGGTGGTGAAGGAAATTGGATCATTTACAATATCTGTTGTGCCAAACTTTACCAGGTCAATGTACTTTTTCCTTAGACTTGTCATGTTCTTTAGCTTTGAAATATTGTTAGTTTATTAGGTTGCTTTTGTTTATTAAAAAAAAAATATATAAAAAAATATAAAATGAAAAAAAATACCAAAAAGAAATTTGGGGTTTGAGATTTAAAGCTTTTGTTGATGTTGAAAAGGTTTTTAGTGATCAAAACCTCTCAAAACCATACATTGGGGTCAATGTATCTCAAGTGTGGGGATGGGGGAAATTTTCAAGTTATGAAAAATTTTGAGCCAAGTGAAACGATGTGAAAATTTGAACACCCTAGATTAACCCCAAGTTGGTGCACCGGCAACCCTTGATACCTTTTTCATTCTTGGTGAGAGTTGTAGCCACACTTGTATATAAATAATGCTTATCTTTGATGAGAGTGGCTACGGGTGGGGGTGCATTAGAACTTGTGCTTGAATGCGATTTGAATCCTTAGTTGGACATGAATGCGAAAAGGATAAGGGCATCTAGGTAGCCTCGTTTTTAGTGTGTGCGAGTGTGGGATTTGGGGGGTTGGACCTCATAAGTTATATATATGAGCATGGTAGTGAGAAGGGTGGGGGTTTGGACATTTAGTTGCCAATTTTGTGCCTAAAAGCCTATCAATTGTTACCCCTAGCTACTTACCTTAAAATTTACCCAATTTGACCCGGTCTTTTAGTGATTAGTAGTATGATGTAGATATGTTTGAAGCTTTATTGTATAGTTGTTTGCTTGATTGAAAAAAAAAAAGATCAGAAAAGAAAAGAAAAAAAAAAAGAGAAAAAGCAATGAAAAAAAAAAATGAAAAAGAAGTGATATTAGTTGTCTTGTATATATTAGTTAAGTTAGTAGTTGTTTGGTTATTTGATTATGTAATAAAAAGACCGGGTTAAATTTTCGCTACTTCATATATATTCCATTTCTTACCCATACACCTAGCCACGGTACAACCTTGAAAGTCCCTTTGATTTGCATTCATGTTTGACACATTTCAGGAGAAGGATCGATTTAGGTACAAGCATATAGTTGTGCAACCACCCGTTAGCCTTTGTGTGTCTAGCTCATATTGCTAGTACTTACTTGTAACCGAGAGGAGAGACATAGTGAGGGGTGCATTGGTTGGGTGTTAAAAAGGGGTTAGTAAAAAGATTGCATGTTTAGCTTGGTTTACATTGATCGCTTGTTTTGAAATAATTTTTGAATCGGTTGCTTGGGACAAGCAACGGGTAAGTGTGGGGATGTGACGGGTGGTCCGTTGGACAACCCTTAAATGAGTTAAAAAGATTAAAATTCCACGCTTTACTTGGTTATTTGCTTGAACTTAGTAACTACGAGTGTTTGTGTGATTTGCAGATAAATCGCTTAATTCGATTAAATTGGAACGTGTAGGCTACGGTTAGAATATATTCATCATCATCGAAGTCAACAATTCATGTGGGAGATATTATAAAGCAACACATCATCATCTCAACAATTCATGCGACGAATAAGAAGTGCTTCTCTCGTAGCTATTCTATCAAGTACCACCTGCCATAAGAAACAATTTACTTTTTTTGGGATCCAATGAAGCCATTTGAGTACCTTCGTTTCGTTAATGGTGTCGATGTGATCCAATTCCGCTCTAACTGTGCTAACCATATAATCATCGACTTCAGAACCTGACTTCCAAAGCCATACGTCCGGGCATGTCTGGAACCAATCTGTCCATTGATGAGAAGACTTACCTTAAGTAAGAGAACGAATGTTACACATAGCGATGCGGCCTGGCACCGCATCCTAAGAACATTTTCGTCACGACAAGGGATCTGGACAACAGTAACAGTCACCAAGCGGCGATGCGGCACGGCACCGCATCCCGCATCCATCAAGGCCAGAACAAGAACGCGGGAACAACATCAGTTATCGTAAGCAGTGATGCGGCCCGGCACCGCATCCTGCCCAGAAGGCAAGTGGGTCTGACACCATAGTGCAAGTGGCATTGAGAACAGTCACTTGTCAGCCCACATGTATGCAACAGCCTGACACCACAGTAGGACGTGGCATCACCACCGTAATCGATAGGCCTGACACACCTACAGGAGGCTGTGCGATGTCAGGCTAGCTACTCAACTACCCTCCTTCACTCCTCGGCTATAAATACCCATTGACGGGTGGTCCGTTGGACAACCCTTAAATGAGTTAAAAAGATTAAAATTCCACGCTTTACTTGGTTATTTGCTTGAACTTAGTAACTACGAGTGTTTGTGTGATTTGCAGATAAATCGCTTAATTCGATTAAATTGGAACGTGTAGGCTACGGTTAGAATATATTCATCATCATCGAAGTCAACAATTCATGTGGGAGATATTATAAAGCAACACATCATCATCTCATGAAATGAATATACATCTTGGACCTGGGAACAAATCTCGTGGGGCTGACTTTCGTGATTAAGCTATACATGTAGACAAGGAGAATCACAAACAATAATCATCATCATCACATGGCACATGTGGATTACAAGGAAAGTCAACAAGCAGCATAGTCACGTGGGGGATAAGTTATTATTAATTTTCAACAACACAAATCAATATCATTATCAACATGTGGGCGGCTGGGATTTTGGTTGATTGGGCCGCCATTTTTACATGCAGACTTGTCATTGGGCCGCACATCTTATGACTTCACATGGGCTTGGGCGGCACATATACACACAACACATAATGAGGCGGCACATGTTTGGCAGCCAACAGTTGGCACGTGAACTGGGCAGACATCGAAGAACAATAATCAACAACTCAACAATCATCATCATCATAAACATTCATGGCAGACAATTAATTGGGTTGTTGGAGTTGACACCGTAATTTACGGTCTCACCGTAAATTACGGTGGACCTGCATTCCACCAAGACTCCACCGTAAATCAGGAAGTTTGTGCCGTAAAAGAACTATGTCCACCGTAAATTACGGTGGAGCCGTAAATTACGGTGGTGTCAGCGTGAAAACATGTAACTGCCATCATATAATCTGTTTTGGAGTGTCTTTTCACATTATCTTATCATTGGACGGTTTTGGGACTCACTAGGGGCGAATTTTGGCTATCTTGCTTGGTTGTGAACAATTCTTATCATCCGGTTTGTATTTTCGATTTGTATGAACTTTGATTTGATTATGATGATGATTCACCGAGCCATGTCTGGCTAAACTCTTCGGTGATCATCTTAGGTGAATGTTTCTTGAACTTTTGTGTGTTTTATTTCTGAATTTCTAGAATGATAACTTGCGTTGCTTGAATATCATGGTGTATGTTTGATTGCTTGTAACTTGTTAATCGATAGTGAAATTTCTAGTCTTAATCGTACGTTCTTGGTGCCGTTGGCAATCGAGATATCACGGGAAGGGTTAGGGTTGGTTATTGATTAATTGGTCATCGGGAAACAACCTCGCGTTTATATAATCCGAGTACTTTGTCCCCTTTTATCACTTCAATCATCTATACACGAGTTATGTCTATGTAACTCTTTCTAGTTAGAATTACACACAATTGTTTAAAGAAACTGAAACCTAAGATGATCATTGTTCTCTCCTAATTTGTTTTACAACCAACTTTGATTTGAATTAGTTTTTAATTTAGTTTTCTAAAACAACAATCCAAATTCTTGAGATTTAATTTCTGCAATTTAGTTTAATATTAATTTAAGTACAAAGCTATACAATCGACACATTTTCCACATACTCCCTGAGTTCGATACCCTATTACCGCTATCTATAGTTGTATTTGGGATTAAATTTGCGTGACCCACGACAATCACGTCACCCATCCCAAACCAGGTTTGAGGTATCTCTTCACAACTCTCTCACCACTACTACTATCACACTTTGCTTCCCAAGCAAATTACTGATTCTCACGCCGGAGAGTGGTAACAAGGAGCACCCCCCACCACATTCTCCTTGTTACGAGTCACGGTTTGTTTCCTTGTGCAGGAGATCAACCAGCGGACGATCCAGCCAGCGATCCTCGGAAAGAAGGGATTAACCCTACTTGACGAGACCAGTGTGTTAACCACCTCGGTTAACCATTGTTTCATCATTGGCGCCCACCGCTACTCTTAGCACTTTTTCCACCATCCTTTTCTCTCCAAAGATTATGTCTGATCGTCTAAACAACACTGCCGGGGATAATCTAAACCCCGCAAACACAGGGCCTACGGGGACTGCTCCCTCAGCCCCAAATCCTGGCCACATTGGCATATCAACGCAAGGGGGCGCATCCCTTACGTTCGGACACGATCTTTCACAGTACGCTGTTGTGATACCTCCAGACATGAACCTTCACGCCTGGTACGACCAACATCACGCTTTGCTGGCCGCGGCATACAACAGAGCTTGCGCAGAAGCGCAAGTACCTGTCGGGCCTACCCCGACACCGCATACACCTGCGGGTCGTATTTTACAATACGACGGTAGGGCACCCACACATCCAGCCTCCCGAAGTAGGTATGAAGACCGCGGCTCCTCTTACTGTGAGGTCCGCACAATTAATGAGGATGATTCCTCATACGGGTCCCGCAGTAGGGGCCCAATACATAGCCGCCTGGGCCCTCATAGCGAAAACAGGCGGCAATCCACAGCCCACCGCGGCCCCGACATCCACAGCCGGTTGGGACCTCAGTCCCACCATGAAGGATATGGCCGTACCTATCCGGACGACCATACATATGGCGGGGAGTCCCACGCCACTAGCAGCAGACCGGGAGGACGCAACTATGTTCCTCCCACTCAACACCGCACCACATACCTCCGCGCTGCAAAGCGCCACCAGAGCCAACCCTACAGGCCGAAATCTGCGACCGAAAACTTCAAGTTCGACCCGGAAATTGCCCATGCCGATGTCACCACCACTAAATTCCCATTAAACATTGGGAAATACAATGGTTCGTCCGATCCGGACGATCACATGAACATCTTCACCGGCGTAGGGTGCAACGGCAGGTGGGACGAGCCCACCTGGTGTCATTTTTCCCCCAGAACCTCACGGGTCTGGCGAGCGCTTGGTTCGATTATTTGCCAGTGGGATCACTGGCCTCATTCGAGGACTTGGAAGCAAAGTTCCTCGCACATTTTAGCCAGCAACGACATCACGAACGTGATTCTATGGACGTCATGAACATCTGGCGCAGAGACAACGAATCCCTCGAGGCGTTCGTTGTCCGTTACAACAAAGAGTACCTGGAGATAGGCGGCGTTGCAGACCAAATGGCATGCAACCATTTCATTTGAGTCGTCAAAGACGAAGAAATGGTTATGACCATCTCCGGCAAGGAAGGCTTGCCAAAGAAATGGGAAGACGTCATGGCCGCGGTCAAGACGTATGCCCAGACTCAGCGGTCTCTCAAGCCGCACGTCACAAAGGCACAGCCCCAGTCGGAAAACCAGTCCTCACGACAAGAGCCCAAGCGCAACAACAAGCGCAACCGGGACACATGGAATCGCGGCAGCGATCCCAAGCCATATGTCCCGCGTAACAACCAGCTCGACGCAAGGGCAACAATCAACGCCCATCGTGAAAACAGGGTGTCAAAGAAGGAGTCTCGGGACCGTAACTGGACCGAGATCAACCAGTCGCCAAGCGACGCCCTCCTTACGGACGCGCAATTCCTGCGACCAGCCCAACCGATGAAGTCCAAGAAGAACCAGGATCTCGCACTCTACTGCAAGTATCACAAGGACTCGGGCCACACAACAAACAACTGCATCAGTCTCCGACTAGAGATTGAGCGAGCCCTAAAAGAGGAGAAGCTGCAACATCTGTTGCCAGCCGCGCAAAAACAAACCAAGCGCATCACCCCCCACAACGAGGGCCCCTCCACGGGTAAGAGGACCATGTACGTGGCCTCAACCCACATGATTAATGGAGGGCGAGGAAAGCCGCGTAAGGCGGCAAGAAGACCGGAAAACGACTGGAAAGACGAGCAAGTTGACTTTCCAAAAGTTCGAGGCGGACCGCGCGACAGACGCGCCGTCGTTATCACAGGCTACCTGGCTCACTACTGCACCGAGCGACTCTTTATTGACCCGGGTAGTACGTCTGACATCATATACGAGCAATGCTTCAACCAGTTCGATCAAGAAGACAAGGATCGGTTGCAGCCGGTAGACTACCCTTTGGCCGGGTTTGCGGGAGAAACCGTATTCCCCCTGGGCCAAATCACTTTTCCTGTGCGCCTCACCAACGGAAGACACACACGAACGGAGGAGGTAAACTTCATGGTTTTACCTCACACCTCCAAATACGACGTACTTCTCGGGAGGGAGTCCCAAGGCGACTTCAACATGATTACGTCCGTACCACACTCTGCTGTCGGTTTCCCAACCAAAACGGGGGTCGCGATAATCTACGCACGCAGAGAGGTCATGTCGTCGAACGAACTGCGTCCGACCAAGATTGCAAGGCCTACCCCCAACACGCAACCAGAAAAATGGGTTCTTAACGCAAGACACCCAGAGCAAACGGTCACGTTAGGCCACGCCTTGTCCCACAGCATCAGAGCGCGCCTGAAGCAGCTCCTCTTCAGGAAACAGGATATTTTTACGTGGACACCCGCAGACATGACAGGGGTACCACGCGAAATTACGCAACATTTCTTGAATACCATGCCAGGTTTCAAGCTGGTGATCCAAGGCTAACGCCACCTTGGATCTGCAAAGAACGAGGCGATGAAAAAGCAGGTCCAAGAACTGCTCTCCGTAGGCATCCTGCGGGAAGTCAAATACCAGACTTGGTTATCCAACCCAGTCATGTTAGAAAAACCAACCGGGGGCTGGCGCATGTGCGTCGATTATAAAGATCTCAACAAAGCTTGCCCCAAGGATTGTTACGCACTTCCGGAGATCGACGAGAAAGTCGATAACCTCGCATCATTTCGATGGAAGTGTTTCCTCGATTGTTACAAAGGCTACCACCAGGTACAGATGGCAATCGAGGACGAAGATAAAACAGCATTCCGCACGCCTACCGAGAACTACTGTCACACAAAAATGCTGTTCAGGTTGCGCAATGCGGGCGCAACCTATCAAAAGTTGATGAACGAAACTTTTCGCGGTCAAATCAGCAAAAGTGTCGAGATCTATATGGATGACCTGGTCGTCATGAGTATGGAGGAAGACACCATGCTCAACGATATTGAAAAAACATTCCAAACTCTGCGAAGCGTCAACATGAAGCTCAATCCAGGGAAATGCTCGTTTGGAATGGAGGAAGGCAAATTCCTTGGATTCATCGTAACCAAAGATAGATTCAAGGTGAACCCGGTAAAAGTTCAGGCGATCGAGCGTATGCCATCACCTTCCACGATGAAAGAAATGCAACGACTAGCCGGTAGGCTAGCCGCACTAAATAGATTCTTAGCCAACCATGCAGCTAAGTCTTATCCTTTCATCAAGACCCTGCGGAACTGCTTAAAAAAGGAGCAATTCCAATGGACCGCAGAGGCCGAAAACGCTTTCCGGGAGATGAAAGAATGTTTGATTCAACTCCCAACTCTAACTGCACCACGCAAGGGTGAGCCACTTATCTTGTACCTATCTGCCGCAGACAACGCAGTAGGCGCGATACTCATAGTGGAGCGAGAGGGAGTCCAAACACCCATCTACTACATCAGCAAAATGCTCATAGTTGGTACTGGCACTAGTGCACGCATCGAGACGGTTACGATGTTACTTTGCAAACCACGTCATCACGGTGTTAACCAACTATAGGATCGGCCCGATCCTATCCAAACCCGAAATCTCTGGGAGATTAGCAAAATGGGCAATTGAGCTGGGCGCACACACGATGAATTATAAGCTGCGCCCCGCAATCAAATGCCAAATTCTAGCTGATTTCATTGCCGAAGTACCGGCAAATCGCATTCAGGAATGCGAAGAAGAACAAAACCCTACACCACCGCCATCCTCCTCAGAAACATGGGCACTATACACCGATGGTGCATCCAACGAAGATGGTGCAGGTGCGGGTCTGCGTCTCGTCAGCCCCGAGGCCAAGAGCTTACCTATGCAATCTGCCTCGATTTCAAAAGCACAAACAACGAGGCAGAGTATGAGGCTCTATTGGCAGGGCTAGGTCTGGTAGTTAAACTCGGCGTCCAACATTTGGAGGCACACGTCGACTCACTATTAGTTGTAGGGCAGATTCGCGGCGACTATGCCGCAAAAGGGGATATCATGATCCTCTACCTCGAACAAGCCTTGCAACTGAAATCAAAGTTCACTTCCTTCATTATCCGCCATATCAACAGAAATGAAAACAAACCCGCAGATGCACTGTCAAAACTCGCATCCACCAGTTTCCAACACCTGGCAAAAGAGGTACGCATTGAGATTTTGCAAAATCCCTCAGTACCCTTGCGCCAAGTCAATGTCATCCAGTACGGTACAACATCCTGGATGACACCGATCATTGCATACTTGCAATCAGGTGTTACTCTCGAAAGCAAGGAAGAGGCACGTAAGTTGCAACACAAAGCGTGTCATTATCAGATGGGAGACGGTATTTGATACCGTAAATCATACCTGGGACCACTCCTACGATGCGTCGACTCCCAAGATGCCACGTACCTTATCAGAGACATACACGAGGGAATGTGTGGCATACATGCGGGTCCACGCATGGTGGTGGCCAAAATTATGAACGCCAGGTATTACTGGTCCGGTATGCACCTGGATGCGGTCAAAATCCTGCGCAAGTGTTTCAATTGTCAGCGGCATGCTCCCAAAACCTTGCGACCCAAGAACAACCTGATTCCCGTCACCACTGCGTGGCCATTTCAAAAATGGGCAATCGATGTGGTGGGACCATTTCCAGACGCACCAGGTGTGGTGAAGTTTATCATAGTGGTTGTTGATTACTTTACAAAATGGGTAGAGGCAAAACCGCTCGCCTTAACCACCACTATGATAACAAGGAAATTCATCTGGGAACATATCACCTTTCGTTTCGGTTTACCAATGTGCATAGTTACCGTCAACGGCACCAACTTCGCTGCCGACGACTTTCAAAAATGGCTTAAGGAACTACACAATGAACACATATTCTCCTCAGTGGCGCATCCGCAAGGGAATGGCCAAGTAGAGAGTATTAATAAAAGTTTAGTCGAAGGCATCAAGGCACGGTTGGGAATAGCCAGACGAGGCTGGGTCGATGAACTCCCTAGTATCCTATGGGCTCATAGGACAAGCCCGAAGACAAGTCACGGTGAGACACCCTTCAGCCTGGTCTATGGCACTGAGGCAGTGATCCCCGCTGAAGTAGGTCTCCCCTCACCCCGAATGTTGGCTATCAACAAAATAGACAACAGTGAGGAACGCAGGGTTGACTTGGACCTCCTAGAGGAAAGGCGTGAAAACGCAGTAATTAACGAGGCTAAGTACAAAACCAAACTTGAAAAGTACTACAATGCACGCGTCCGCATTTGTACCTTCAACCCGGGAGATTATGTCCTTCGTGACAATGAAGCATCTAACGCAGAACGCCCAGGGAAACTTGCCCCCAAATGGGAAGGACCCTACCTCATCCAAGAGGTCCTGGGCAAAGGCGCGTATAAACTACAAACGTTAGAAGGCGAACATATCGCGTGTATATGGAATGCACAACAGCTCCGACGCTGTTACATGTAAGCCATGTTTTTACATTTGACAAGTAACCTATCGGGCCGCAGGACACTTGCAAATAAATAAATGAACGATTGAATGCAATATTGTTTATTTCCTCCTATTACAAATGCGTGTTCCACTTTGCGATATCTACAAAAATAGATTGGCAAAATCTTCATTCGCGATACCCACACAAAGTTGTAACCATACACAAATATTGTAATAGGCCAGCAAAGGTAAAACGTTAAATGTCTATCCGGCTACATACGCACATACGGTTTTCACTAAGCCTACACAATTCCCAAACCCTTGCGGGATAAAAAACAGGAATTGACTAATGCTCATACGACAACGGTATAGAGTATACCTAACCGCGCTTTACAGCGGGTAGAGTTCTTCATACTTGCATATTCACAATAACATTAACTCATACAAGTTCAAACACGCAAGTAGTAAAAACACTTGTACAACTTGAACAAAAAAGGTCAAAACTTTATATTCAAAAAATTTCTGCACCTATGCGGGGCCCAAGGGATTTACATAAAGTTTCTAACATTTACATCGAAGAAACAAAAAAGGGCACGCAGGCCAACCTAGTCTTTCTTTGTACCGCTGGACTCCGCACCACCCTTGCCATCACCAGCGGTCTCTTCCTCCTCTTCTTCATCAGCATATAACAACCGCAAGCGGTCTACGTAGTCTTCCGCATCCAAGCATTTATCAAGTTCTTCAAGGGAGGAAATGGACATGTCATTGTACGCCGCAAGAGCGGCATCAAGACGCGCTTCGGTATCCACGCCATGAAACTCGGACCTTTCATCGGTATATTTCCCTTGGGCTAAGACGTTGATATGACTGATGCAACGGTTGTAGCCAGCTTTAAAACCAGCCTCCCGCGCACGCAGCCTAATCTGCTCTACACCAGCTGCATTCTCAGGTGCGTCGAGGATAGCCCTAACAATCTGCAACGCACAAGCAATACGGTTATCACAGGCAAATCTAAACAAAAGCAAAGGCACCAGATACTTACATGCCCAATACCATGATCACGCATCCAATCGCGATCATCCTTGAGCTGATTGAATGAAGAAACAAGGCTATCCCTAGCCTCGGCAGCCTCCCTTGCCCGCGCTTCAGCTTCAGCAGCACGGGCAGTGACCACCTCAATAATGGCCACCCGACTCCGTACCTCAGCCTTTTAACAAGGAAAACACAAGCATACAAAGATGATCAATCACACTTGTGGAATAATGGCCACCCGACTCCGCGCCTCCGCCTCCTTGGCCTCTTCAAGAGCCTTGGCAGTACGAGCCTCCGCCTCCTTGGCCTCTTTGGCAACTGCATCAGATGCGGCTTTCTCCTTAACCAAAGCAGCACTCGCTGCCTTGACGTTAGTAAGCTCCTAACGAACACAAAACAGCGTTTCATTCTGTTTGGCCCAAGATTCTTTCCAAGTCTTGCGCTCATTAGAAAGTTTTTCATTCCAACTCTTGCGCTCATCAGAGAGCAGTTTGGTAAGGGTACGAACCTGTTTAAGACCAGAAGTTGCAGCCCACTCTTCAGTCTGCTTATGCTGCTCAAAGGCAGCCTTATCCTTTTTAAGCTGCTCCGCATCTTCACGAGCAGCCTTAACCAACTCTTCAGCCTCAGCCCGCAAGCGAGCAGTTTCCTCCTCCTTGCGCCCCAGCACCTTGTAGTCTTCCATAATGGCATTCGCCATTATGGAACTCCCCATAAGCATGGAGGAGAGTTGATTGATCCGGAGCTCACGTGGCAAACCGCGGGCCCGGTTAACTTCAAAAGGGGTGCCCAGACCACCCAAAATCTCCCTACACGCGGAGGGATCAGTGGAAATATCATCCCCTTGCATAACATTACAAGGGGGACGGTGATAGTTCACAGCCCGGTCTTGAGTGTAGGTGCGGTAGTAGAACTCTAATTCAGACTCTTCGGGCTGAATAGGAGGCCCTTTAAAACGCGCACCCCCAGAAGCGGAACCAGAAGCCTTCTCGGCAGCAGGAGATTTTTTCTGTTCAGCATCAGAAAACTTCAGGTTCAGATCATCAGTGTCCTGCGGGGAGATCAGATTATCATGGGAGTCCACCGTGTCATAGATCTGAGCCGCAGGACCCTTCCCAGTATCCTCTGCCTGCACAGAGGGCTCAGGCACCACTTTAATAGAAGGGCTTCTGGTAAATTCTTTATTAACCCCCGCATCCGCAGCTGTGTCATGCAAGGGGGAATGAGGAGCATTAAACAAGGAGAACCCTTCGTCTTGCGGTTCTGCAGACAAAGCAACAATAACCATCAAAAACAAGTTACAATAACAAAACACTTGTAAATATTACGAATCACATACCAGATATAACCGCAGGCTTCGCCTGAGATACATCAGTGGTCCGTTTGGTTTGTATCCTCGGACGCTTCTTCTCACCGGCACCAGCAACTTTATCATCTATCTTTCTCTTCTTCTTCTTCTTCTTCTCATCAGCAGGTTTAGAACCCGCAGAGGATCCACCTGCCGCCGCAACACCACCTGGAACACCCAAACCCTCAAGGGTGTCAGATACTACCACGTAATCGGTATATCTGCGGAAACGAGAACGAGAGATACCTGCCGCCTGCGGCACCAAAGGAGGAACAACAGCAGCCTCAGGCTTTTTCTTGCCGCGACCCCGCACAGCTTTCTCCACATGCTTTTTCTCCGCATGTTTCTTGGGGGCACCTTTCACCTCAAATTCTCCCAAGGTCCCAAGATTACCTGCGTTTAAATCATCAAACAAGCAAATCAACAAAGTGAACTTTATAAGGCAAGTAAGAAGATTATGGATTATACCTTTGCCTTGCGGCAGGGGTGCATTCAGCGCTTCGCGTTTAGGAACACGAAAGTTGTCAACAATGGTCAAGTTAAAACCTTCACCCTCCACACACGGAAGTAACTCAACCTTGCCCAGAAAAGTCGGATCAAATATCCTCCATAGGGCAGCGTCCTCTGATAGTACACTTACAAAAATCAATAGCCTACAAAAGGAAATAAGGAAACCGCGAAAGAGTAGAAATACATACCACCACTCTTTTCCCGCACAACGGGCCGTGCCTTCCTGTCAGGCCTGGTCAACATCATCCGCAGCACCCACAACTGCGAGTTGTCCAGCTTCTTATGCTCAATAGTCTTCAACCTTGGGAACAACTCCACCGTCTTCGCACTAGGAAGAGCAATATCCTCCGCAGGGATGGTCTCATTAACATTCCGTAAGGTCATGTTAGCAACAAACACGACAGCCTTAATGTAGAAGAACTTGGTCTTCCACTTTGTAATACCCTTCGGAGGGGTCATCAGCTTGGGGCTCCCATACCGTTGGCCAAAAGAAAAGAACCCAGTGTTCACCGTCAACTGGTAGAACCGACGGAAGTTTTCAACAGAAATTTCCAGACCAATAGAACGAAAAGTGTACTCAAAATTTCTAATCCGAATCATCCCGAACGGACTCATCTGGGAGATATGGAGTTTGTAATACTCCAAAACCTCAGTAACGAACACAGTCAATGGTAAACGAAGGTTACCATCAACGAAGGAATCAGCCCACATGGTGACGTAACCGGCCGGAGCGTCGGCACCGGTTTCACCTTCCTGTGGGAAGACAGCCCCATACTCCTGGGGCATCTGGATGCTGGTTATCAGGTTGTTAAACAGAACCTTCGACCACTTCAGCACTGGTAGGCCCCCGCCGGGGGCACTACCACCTTCTTCTTCCTCTTCCGCCACCACCGGCGAAGAGGGATCAGGGTTTTCACCCTCAGCATGGTGTGGATTGGATGGTTCAGCCATCATGGAATGTAAAGAAGAAGACAACAGAATGAGTTCACAAGAAACTCAGAAATCTCACCGGAATTTCAGACAAGTTTATCAGAGAAGACGATGGAAGCACTCTTTCTTTCACCGGAGAATTTTTGAAATTTCGAAACAAGTGAGAGGAAACCACAAATGGTTTCCCCTTATATACCCATCGCAATTAATGCGATGCAGTAACCGACTCATTATCTTCAAAATGGGCGAATCACGCGGCGCCACGTGTTCAGCGATGGTTCCGGTGAGGTTACCACGCGCGCGTGGCCGTCCACGCGACTGACAAAAAAAATTTACACTCCTTGCTACAGTGCATTAATGACCTCGGGCAGTGCAAACGTCCTTTGATTTCAGCACATGTCAGAATCCTACCAACTTTCACCAACCCACACGTGCGTTCAGCCACGTATGCAGCGCAAAAGCGACAACAATATACAAACATAAGCGGCATGCGGTTTCTCTGGTTTACCGCACCATAACCCATACTGCATGTCGTTTTTACATACCCCTCAAAAAAGGCAAAAAAAAATCTCTCTACATTATGTAAAGGGGTATAACCAATATCCGTATATACCTACGAGCACACGTGGAATATGCGGCGAGAACACACACGAGCCCGTACAGGTGTGTCAGATACTCAGAACCAGCATGGTTCTTTGGACTGCCAAAACCGCTTCTCAGGATGCGGCAAACCGCATTCCATGCAAGGTTCTTCAAGTTTCAAATCCCTCGTGTCCGGTTCACAACCACGGAGGGGACGCAAACGGCTTCTCCTTAGGATAAAGGACACGTATGCTGAGCAACCGCACATCAGTAACCCTGACTCCTGATCCTTCATAAGCCACATACGAGCTTCAAACTCCCTAGAAGCGAGTTCTTCGCTGAAAACCGCAGACACTCACGAGTAGCTGCGGCGAAATACAAGTAGCTGCGGCGAAATACAAGTACGCAGAAGGTAGCTAAGGAAGAGCCACGACTAAACCACCACGCGGTTGATCAAAGCTACTTCCAGGAAAACTGCTTTCCAACTAAACGTGAAGGAAAGTGGTTACAGAACTAATGCGGACGAGCTTCACCCAGATTCCCAAGTATCTAAGGTGATCTCCCTCAGCAACACTACTTCAAGGAAAACTACTTTCTACCAAAGTGTGAAGGAAAGTAGCTACGGAACAGTGGTAACAAGTCTGCTTATGACTCTGTTCACCCACCTATGGACTGCATAGAATAAACAATGGTGGGCAATACCATGCCTATGACCTTGTCTATTTGCCCATAGTCCAGATTCACATTGTTCGACCAAACACGGCCAACAATGACGCAAGCACCCAACATGGCCAACGAGGTGCAGCAACGAGGTAACCGCAAAGGACGTGCGGTTACTTGAGAGCTAAACCGCAGAGGACGTGCGGTTACTTCAGAGCTAAACCGCAGAGGATGTCCGGTTACTAGAGAGTCAAACTGGAAGAACACGAACACCCCACAAAGCAGGGATCATCGTTGAATGTCCAATTGATAAACATAGAGCTTGAGCAAAGCACTTAAAGCATTAACCTAAGCTGACGTAGAGGTTACAACTACAGTTGCGGTAACGAACATCTTTCGTCACCATCTCAAAGGTTGGTTCGAAACACCAACAGGTGGCTGATGACATCAGAAAAAGATAGACAATATTACCGGATCAAATCCTTGGCTGAGAATTCCACATCAGACGGAACTTGCTCACCGGTACGGAAGAGACGTCAGCGGACCCGCAGCTTGATTTACTGAAAGTAGGAGCCATCTGCATGGCCTATATTCTACCTTCTAGACACCATAGTCCAGTATCCCTCCCACATGAAACTTGCATAAAGAAGGAACACTAGACTGGGGGGACTTGAAGGGGTATGGTCCCAGATCTCGCGTCAGCACGACCGCGAGTGACCATTACCCTTATCAAAAACCCCCACCAACAAGAACTTATCTGTGTCCGTGCGGGCACGCACGAACACAGCGGTAGAAACCAATCTTTCCATTGATGAGAAGACTTACCTTAAGTACGAGAACGAATGTTACACATAGCGATGCGGCCTGGCACTGCATCCTATGAACATTTTCGTCACGACAAGGGATCTGGACAACAGTAACAATCATCAAGCAGCGATGCGGCATGGCACCGCATCCCGCATCCATCAAGGCCAGAACAAGAATGCGGGAACAACATCAGTTACCGCAAGCAGCGATGCGGCCCGACACCGCATCCTGCCCACAAGGCAAGTGGGTCTGACACTGATGTGTGCAAAATGTAACATATAAATTACATCAATTGTGGCATAAAACTAACCCTCTTTTTAGTACTAATGTTGGAAAAAGTGTGCTTTTGGCTTCCTTTTGTATTTTCAGGATGAAATGAGCTCAAATTAACAAAAGAAGCAAAAAGACATCAAAATCTAACATAAATACAAGAAAAGGAACAAGACGTGACATGCCCGACCCCACGACAGCATCTTCCCAAGCAAAACAAGAGGTCAGAAGACTGAACACGCCCTGTGCTCAGCCAGCACGGGGGCGTGCCCAAGTGTCAGCAGAAAAGACAAAGTGGTAGAAGCTTCTATTGCCCACCACGGGGCCGTGCTCAGCGGACACGGGGCCGTGGTCAACTATAAGATTCGCACAATCCAGGCAAATCTTCATAGTACAAAGATTCTTCTGCACACGGGGTCGTGCTCAGCGGACACGGGGACGTGGTCAACTAATAAGACAAAGCTGCATTAAATGAAGAAAGAGAGGATGTGGACACGGGGCCGTGCCCACTGGACACGGGGCCGTGCCCGAGCTTCTGTTCAGCCTATAAATAGGAGTGCTTGGCTCAAGCTCAAACCATCCCTTGGCACACCACCTCTCTCACACTTCACCCACCACCACCATAACACCATCATCCACCACCATCATCCATTGTCCATCATAGAGTGTGTGAGTCATCTCGGGATCCAAGATTGATAGTAAGAGTTCTTGACAATCAAGGCCATGTTTGCCTAAGTCTCTTACATCACTTGGTGAAGACAAAGTGTCTAGTGTAATATTTTTTATTTCTAATCTTTTCGTAGTTTTTACTTGGTTTTGTATTAATGACTTTAATAACTAGTTGATTATGTTGAAGGTGATCTTTCCTTATCGTTTGTCCGTGGTGTCTTGGCATTATTTTATTGTCTATATAAAATAAAAGATTTTCACCATTCATATCTCCACGGTCTATATGGAGGTATGTTGGCTACCTGGTCGGGGGTTAAGGGAACGGTTTGGTAAAGGTCTTGCCATTGTTCAGCGTTTAGAGGTCCTGCAATGGACCTGGGTCAAATTTAGTAGGACCTCCTTCAATACTTAACGGTATTGGATGGCGGGGGTCCAAACTCTTTGATCCCCTTATAAGTTAACTACTATTAATACTATAACCCGGCTATTTAGGACTGTATCCCTGCTGACTCAGACTACTTAGTCGAGGGTAACGTCACCTCCAAAAGAGGGGCCTACCATAATTTGCATTAATAACTTAATTAATTATCTTCCAATAATCCACCATTTTAGGATTGTATCCTTGCTGACTCAAACTACTGGGGTGAGGGTAACGTCACCTTCAAAAGAGGGGCCTACTACAATAACTAAGATAATCTCTTAAAATAGTGCAAAAGTGCGGAAATAATCAAAGGTTACACTAGATACGAGTCGGAACCAAGTGATTCATCTTGTCTATCTGTTTTTCTTTTATTTTTCTTTTTCAACATTTTAGTTAGTTTTTATTTTTCTTAGTTTAAAACATTTTTCTAAAATTTTGAGTTGATTAGACGTTGAGGATAAACCGGTACTAAAAGCTCTTGTGTCCTTGGACGACCTCGGTATCTTACCAACACTATACTACGCTCACGATGGGTGCACTTGCCCATATGTGTGTCTGGTGTTAGTAAATACCGTGTTTTATAAATTTAAAACTTGACTAAAAAGTGTTAAAGGGGCTTAAAATATACACCTAATATATATAACACTCGACACCCATCAAGTTTTTGGCGCCGTTGCCGGGGACACAAGGATTTTAAGAAAGTTAGGAATCAACGGCCTAATCGTTTTTCTTATTTTTCATTTTTTTTATTTTTCAGCTTCTGCAGAACTCAGCACGGGTCGTGCCCGCTGAACACGCCCCGTGCCCAATCATTGGAACTGGCAATCCTGTTTTAAGTCAGACAGTAAGCTGAGCATGGGGCCGTGTCCACTCAACACGCCCCCGTGGCCAAGTTTCAGTTACTGAAAACAGAACCGTAAGATCCCAACGGTTGGTAATTTCTGACACAAACATGAGTGATACTGATACTTTTTACTTTCGGCACTCTTATGGTACTATGTGGTGTCAATTATGTGGTGGTAACCATAAAGAATTAGAATGCTTTTTTCTAACTTACAAACCCCACTATATAGACCCATCGTTTCCTAGTATCCTTAAGAGGGGCGAAAGTAAAAATAATCCCTATCTCTCCCTCGAATGCGCCCAACCGGATATTCTAAGAGAAATGCTTCTCGATGAATTATTTCAACTAGAAGATCTAATTATTAATTGGTTAAAAGAAATTAGGAAAGATTTCAATAATCTTTTCCAAGACGATAACCAAGAAGAAGGGTTGGAAACGCATTCAAACAACTTCATTGTTTCCAATGATACTTTTAACTCTAGTGAAAACGTGAGCGATAGTCGTCCCTGTGTCGATTGTGCCATGAAGGACTCCCCATCAACTTCGTTCGATGCATACATAGACCTGAGCGATTCGACATACACCTTCTTTAACGAGAGCCCGGAAAAGGGTTGGACTTGTCCACCTACATATAGCATAGGAATCACCTCTCCCCGACAACCTCTTGCGTTCTCGTCATAATCTAGAGCAATTAAGGTATCTTAGGCACTTTGGGGTTGTTCCATCCAGTAAGGAACCACCCGATCCGGAAAAGTTCCTTAAAAATAGACGCACTTCATAAAACAGCCTTCCGTCACGGGGCCGTGCCTAGGTCAACACGCCCCCGTGTTCACCAAAAGATTCCATTCTGAGTTTTGTCAGAATACGGATAAAACGTGTCAGGATCTTGCCTGCACACGGGGCCGTGTCCAGCCGACACGGGGCCGTGTCCAGCACGCTGTCGTTTTCTATAAATACAGCCAAGAGCCCTGCACATTTGGACCATCCAGGGACAGAGATTTGAAAGGATTTTCTGTAATACCATCCTAGGTATGTTCTAAAAGAAGGTTCTTACAAGCATCTTGTCCTTTCCTCTTTTATCTATTGCCTTCTTCTTCATCTTTCTTGCAACAACACCTCCATTGAAGCTTGATTCCAAGCTCCATTGTGATGAGTGTTGAGTTTTTACTCAAGGAATCTTGTTAAAAATAAGTTACACAACATTGTCTTAAGTTATTTTTGCTCAAAAACACTTCATAAGTTGAGAAAATAATTTAAAACTCCAAGATTCCTTGTTCTAAAAATCTGCAGAAAGTTGAACACGGGGCCGTGCTCAGTGAGCACGGGGCCATGTCCGTGGTACTGTTTCATTAAAACAAACTATTTTTGGTATGTTTTTTGTAGAATGTCTAGCCAAAACAGTGGAACCTCTTCTACGCATTCAAGGAACAGTCGACGGGAAAGGAGGCCATCGATTGAAGCAACTCTCGTAAGATACGTAATGGCGCTACGTGAAGCCCTTGACGAGATGACTTCACTGGAGGAGGTCCTCATTGACCGTATAAACTATATCTCGGTGGGGTTGGAAAACAGTTTCCAGGAAATAAACCTCTTGCACCAGAGGTCAAACATTCTGGTAACACCTCCCATGGAACCAATCCTCCCTCAAGAGGATTGGAACCTAGCACTTGGGATCCAAAATCCTACCGGTTGGGACGACATTCCGGCGGAACCTCCTCTTGAAGAGCTCCAAGAAATCCCGGTGGAAGTTGCACCTCCTCAACCCAATGCTCATGAGCCCGCTTTTCTTCTCCCTAGGGAGATCGAAGAATGGCTCGCCGACATATGAGGAACCCATACCTGGAGGAAGAAGTTGTCAAGCCGCTTTTAACCGAAAGATCTATCTTTTTCGGAAATTTTGCTAGTAGAATAAATAGTAGGCTAGAACTTCTTGGATTTAGATTTGTTGTGTTTTGTTGACCTAACTATCTATTATCTTAATTTTAGGACTAGTATGTAATTCTCTAATGATTTAATGAATGATGGTTTTAGTTAATTTGGTGTTTGGATGGTGTTGAAATGAAATAAAACACACTTGAGATGGCAAAGGATACAAGGGAAACTTGAACCAGCACCCCATGCAGGAAAACAGAACCGTCCGACAAATTTCTTCGTTTACAGTAAGCTCGGCACGGGCCGTGTCCACCCAACACGGCCCCGTGCTGCACAGTCTGCAGAAAAAGACCCAGTTCAGGTAACTGGACACGGGCCGTGTTCACCAAACACGCCCCCGTGTCCAGGCTTCTGTTTCTCTTAATTTAATTTTGTTACTGGCACTTGAACACGGGGCCGTGTTCAGCGCCCAGTAACACAAAATTTTTGCTTTTTACACTTTTTTTTTACACATTCAATCAACCTAAAAACTTATTTTTGGGACACATTGAGGACAATGTGTAATTTAAGTGTGGGGGGGGGGGGGGATGCTAAAACCTTGAATCTTGCAAGTCCTAAATATAAGCCTTACACAAAATTCTATTGGAACCGCTAATCACCCCAAATTTTTTTCAAAAAAAAATTTCTATTTTTTTTACTTGTCTAGGTTTAACTCGGGAAATTTAAGTTCTCAAAAAGGTTATATTTTTACGAATTTACAACCGATAGCGTCGTGATAAAAAGAACCAACATAAGAAAATTATGAAAAGGCATGACAAGCTTAGTTAAAATTTAATTATATATACTTGATCACATAAAAACCCATTCCCACAAAAGAGAGTTTTGAGCCTTTATTGAGCATACAATTACATATCTTTAAACTAAATGCTCATTTTTCGTTTCTTGTGTGAATAGCCGCTTGATTCTTACGAATCTAGAACTTGCCATGACGATACATTCCCGGTCCTTACCAACTTAAACCCGAGTAAGTAAATGATGGAGGCATTAGGACTAACCCTTTTTATTTCTACACCATTATTTTTTCTTTTTTTTTTTACCACCTACCCAAAATCCCCCTAGTTAGCCCCTTTGAGCCTAAACCTTTTCATTTCATAACCCAAACCGAACACCCTTTTACCCACCAAAACCTTTTTTCATTTTTAACCATTGTTTTAGTAACAAGTTCGGTTTTTCATATGACTTTTCAAAAAAAAAAAATTTGTGTTGATGATGAAGCAAAAGAAAATAAACAAACAAGTTCATCAAAAATAACTTTGTTTGAATAATAGCTTCATCAAAATAAAAGTGACAAAAATAGAAAGTCTTACGAAAACCGACACTTGTTACGCTTTTAGCCCTTTTTCTACTAACCACTAACCCAACCACCTACCTTTAACCCAAGCCTAACCCTTCACCCACAAAGTCCTCTTTATATTTACAAAGGTATATAAGTTAAAAAGGAGGAGGATTGATTGCTTGGCAAGCCTATGGTAGGAGTAAGTTCCATGCCGCTCTCGAGTGATCCACAAAGATACATTTTCGGCCGAGTGTTGAGTGATCCCCGTGAGGTATGTGAACTTGTATATAAATAGAATTTTACAAAGGCATGTTATGCCCTAATAAGTAATTTATCTTATGAAATGTTTTAAATAAATCATGACGAATAGGATTGTAAATAAATAAAAATAAAACTAAATAAAGAATCTTGGAAATCCCAACACTCTATGACAAGCCCGAAAACCTTCTTCTATACCCATTCCATTTGGGAGTGTAATAGCCACATATTAAAGAGTTTTGCTTGAGGACAAGCAAAGATTCAAGTGTGGGGGTATTTGATGTGTGCAAAATGCAACATATAAATTACATCAATTGTGGCATAAAACTAACCCTTTTTTTAGTACTAATGTTGGAAAAAGTGTGCTTTTGCCTTCCTTTTGTATTTTCCGGATGAAATGAGCTCAAATTAACAAAAGAAGCAAAAAGACATCAAAATCTAACATAAATACAAGAAAAGGAACAAGATGTGACATGCCCGACCCCACGACAGCATCTTCCCAAGCAAAACAAGAGGCCAGAAGACTGAACACGCCCCGTGCTCAGCCAGCACGGGGGCGTGCACAAGTGTCAGCAGAAAAGACAAAGTGATAGAAGCTTCTATTGCCCACCACGAGGCCGTGCTCAGCGGACACGGGGCCGTGGTCAACTATAAGATTCGCACAATCCAGGTAAATCTTCATAGTACAAAGATTCTTCTGCACACGGGGTCGTGCTCAGCGGACACGTGGGCGTGGTCAACTAATAAGACAAAGCTGCATTAAATGAAGAAAGAGAGGATGTGGACACGGGGCTGTGCCCACTGGACACGGGGCCGTGCCCGAGCTTCTGTTCAGCCTATAAATAGGAGTGCTTGGCTCAAGCTCAAACCATCCCTTGGCACACCACCTCTCTCACACTTCACCCACCACCCACCACCACCATAACACCATCATCCACCACCATCATCCATTGTCCATCATAGAGTGTGTGAGTCGTCTCGGGGTCCAAGATTGATAGTAAGAGTTCTTGACAATCAAGGCCATGTTTGCCTAAGTCTCTTACATCACTTGGTGAAGACAAAGTGTCTAGTGTAATACTTTTTATTTCTAATTTTTTCGCACTTTTTACTTGGTTTTGTATTAATGACTTTAATAACTAGTTGCTTATGTTGAAGGTGATCTTTCCTTATCGTTTGTCCGTGGTGTCTTGGCATTATTTTACTGTCTATATAAAATAAAAGATTTTCACCATTCATATCTCCACGGTCTATATGGAGGTATGTTGGCTACCTGGTCGGGGGTTAAGGGAACGGTTTGGTAAAGGTCTTGCCATTGTTCAGCGTTTAGAGGTCCTGCAATGGACCTAGGTCAAATTTAGTAGGACCTCCTTCAATACTTAACGGTATTGGATGGCGGGGGTCCAAACTCTTTGATCCCCTCATAAGTTAACTACTATTAATACTATAACCCGGCTATTTAGGACTGTATCCCTGCTGACTCAGACTACTTAGTCGAGGGTAACGTCACCTCCAAAAGAGGGGCCTACCATAATTTGCATTAATAACTTAATTAATTATCTTCCAATAATCCACCATTTTAGGATTGTATCCTTGCTGACTCAAACTACTGGGGTGAGGGTAACGTCACCTTCAAAAGAGGGGCCTACTACAATAACTAAGATAATCTCTTAAAATAGTGCAAAAGTGCGGAAATAATCAAAGGTTACACTAGATACGAGTCGGAACCAAGTGATTCATCTTGTCTATCTGTTTTTCTTTTATTTTTATTTTTCAGCATTTTAGTTAGTTTTTATTTTTCTTAGTTTAAAACATTTTTCTAAACTTTTGATTTGATTAGACGTTGAGGATAAACCGGTACTAAAAGCTCTTGTGTCCTTGGACGACCTCGGTATCTTACCAACATTATACTACGCTCACGATGGGTGCACTTGCCCATATGTGTGTCTGGTGTTAGTAAATATCGTGTTTTATAAATTTAAAACTTGACTAAAAAAGTGTTAAAGAGGCTTAAAATATACACCTAATATATATAACACTTGACACCCATCAAGTTTTTAGCGCCGTTGCCGGGGACACAAGGATTTTAAGAAAGTTAGGAATCAACGGCCTAATCGTTTTTCTTATTTTTCATTTTTTTAGGATTTTTTTTAATTTTTCAGCTTCTGAAGAACTCAGCACGGGTCGTGCCCGCTGAACACGCCCCGTGCCCAATCATTGGAACTAGCTATCCTGTTTTAAGTCAGACAGTAAGCTGAACATGGGGCCGTGTCCACTCAACACGCCCCCGTGGCCAAGTTTCAGTTACTGAAAACAGAACCGTAAGATCCCAACGGTTGGTAATTTCTGACACAAACATGAGTGATACTGATACTTTTTACTTTCGGCACTCTTATGGTACTATGTGGTGTCAATTATGTGGTGGTAACCATAAAGAATTAGAATGCTTTTTTCTAACTTATAAACCCCACTATATAGACCCATCATTTCCTAGTATCCTTAAGAGGGGCGAAAGTAAAAATAATCCCTATCTCTCCCTCGAATGCGCCCAACCGGATATTCTAGGAGAAATGCTTCTTGATGAATTATTTCAACTAGAAGATCTAATTATAAATTGGTTAAAAGAACTTAGGAAAGATTTCAATAATCTTTTCCAAGACGATAACCAAGAAGAAGGGTTGGAAACGCATTCAAACAACTTCATTGTTTCCAATGATACTTTTAACTCTAGTGAAAACGCGAGCGCTAGTCGTCCCTGTGTCGATTGTGCCGTGAAGGACTCCCCATCAACTTCGTTCGATGCACACATAGACCTGAGCGATTCGACATACACCTTCTTTAACGAGATCCCGGAAAAGGGTTGGACTTGTCCACCTACAAATAGCATAGGAATCACCTCTCCCCGACAACCTCTTGCGTTCTCGTCATAATCTAGAGCAATTAAGGTATCTTAGGCACTTTGGGGTTGTTCCATCCAGTAAGGAACCACCTGATCCGGAAAAGTTCCTTAAAAATAGACGCACTTCATAAAACAGCCTTCCGTCACGGGGCCGTGCCTAGGTCAACACGCCCCCGTGTTCACCAAAAGATTCCATTCTGACTTTTGTCAGAATACGAACAAAACGTGTCAGGATCTTGCCTGCACACGGGGCCGTGTCCAGCCGACACGGGGCCGTGTCCAGCACGCGGTCGTTTTCTATAAATACAGCCAAGAGCCCTGCACATTTGGACCATCCAGGGACAGAGATTTGAAAGGATTTTCTGTATTACCATCCTAGGTATGTTCTAAAAGAAGGTTCTTACAAGCATCTTGTCCTTTCCTCTTTTATCTATTGCCTTCTTCTTCATCTTTCTTGCAACAACACCTCCATTGAAGCTTGATTCCAAGTTCCATTGTGATGAGTGTTGAGTTTTTACTCAAGGAATCTTGTTAAAAATAAGTTACACAACATTGTCTTAAGTTATTTTTGCTCAAAAACACTTCATAAGTTGAGAAAATAATTTAAAACTCCAAGATTCCTTGTTCTAAAAATCTGCAGAAAGTTGAACACGGGGCCGTGCTCAGTGAGCACGGGGCCATGTCCGTGGTATAGTTTCATTAAAACAAACTATTTTTGGTATGCTTTTCGTAGAATGTCTAGCCAAAACAGTGGAACCTCTTCTGCGCATTCAAGGAACAGTCGACGGGAAAGGAGGCCATCGATTGAAGCAACTCTCGTAAGATACGTAATGGCGCTACGTGAAGCCCTTGACGAGATGACTTCAGTGGAGGAGGTCCTCATTGACCGTATAAACTATCTCTCGGTGGGGTTGGAAAACAGTTTCCAGGAAATAAACCTCTTGCACCAGAGGTTAAACATTCTGGTAACACCTCCCATGGAACCAATCCTCCCTCAAGAGGATTGGAACCTAGCACTTGGGATTCAAAATCCTACCGGTTGGGATGACATTCCGGCGGAACCTCCTCTTGAAGAGCTCCAAGAAATCCCGGTGGAAGTTGCACCTCCTCAACCCAATGCTCATGAGCCCGCTTTTCTTCTCCCTAGGGAGATCGAAGAATGGCTCGCCGACATATGAGGAACCCATACCTGGAGGAAGAAGTTGTCAAGCCGCTTTTAACCGAAAGATCTATCTTTTTCAGAAATTTTGCTAGTAGAATAAATAGTAGGCTAGAACTTCTTGGATTTAGATTTCTTGTGTTTTGTTGACCTAACTATCAAATATCTTAATTTTAGGACTAGTATGTAATTCTCTAATGATTTAATGAATGATGGTTTTAGTTAATTTGGTGTTTGGATGGTGTTGAAATGAAATAAAACACACTTGAGATGGCAAAGGATACAAGGGAAACTTGAACCAGCACCCCATGCAGGAAAACAGAACCGTCCGACAAATTTCTTCGTTTACAGTAAGCTCGGCACGGGCCGTGTCCACCCAACACGGCCCCGTGCTGCACAGTCTGCAGAAAAAGACCCAGTTCAGGTAACTGGACACGGGCCGTGTTCACCCAACACGCCCCCGTGTCCAGGCTTCTGTTTCTCTTAATTTAATTTTGTTACTGGCACTTGAACACGGGGCCGTGTTCAGCGCCCAGTAACACAAAATTTTTGTTTTTTACACTTTTTTTTTACACATTCAATCAACCTAAAAACTTATTTTTGGGACACATTGAGGACAATGTGTAATTTAAGTGTGGGGGGGATGCTAAAACCTTGAATCTTGCAAGTCCTAAATACAAGCCTTACACAAAACTCTATTGGAACCGCTAATCACCCCAAATTTTTTTCAAAAAAAATTTTCAATTTTTTTTTACTTGTCTAGGTTTAACTCGGGAAATTTAAGTTCTCAAAAAGGTTATATTTTTACGAATTTACAACCGATAGCGTCGTGATAAAAAGAACCAACATAAGAAAATTATGAAAAGGCATGACAAGCTTAGTTAAAATTTAATTATATATACTTGATCACATAAAAAACCCATTCCCACAAAAGTGAGTTTTGAGCCTTTATTGAGCATACAATTACATATCTTTAAACTAAATGCTCATTTTTCGTTTCTTGTGTGAATAGCCGCTTGGTTCTTACGACTCTAGAACTTGCCATGACGATACATTCCCGGTCCTTACCAACTTAAACCCGAGTAAGTAAATGATGGAGGCATTAGGACTAACCCTTTTTATTTCTACACCATTATTTTTTCTTTTTTTTTTTACCACCTACCCAAAATCCCCCTAGTTAGCCCCTTTGAGCCTAAACCTTTTCATTTCATAACCCAAACCGAACACCCTTTTACCCACCAAAACATTTTTCATTTTTAACCATTGTTTTAGTAACAAGTTCGGTTTTTCATATGACTTTTCAAAAAAAAAAAATTTGTGTTGATGATGAAGCAAAAGAAAATAAACAAACAAGTTCATCAAAAATAACTTTGTTTCAATAATAGCTTCATCAAAATAAAAGTGACAAAAATAGAAAGTCTTACGAAAACCGACACTTGTTACGCTTTTAGCCCTTTTTCTACTAACCACTAACCACTAACCCAACCACCTACCTTTAACCCAAGCCTAACCCTTCACCCACAATGTCCTCTTGATATTTACAAAGGTATATAAGTTAAAAAAGAGGAGGATTGATTGCTTGGCAAGCCTATGGTAGGAGTAAGTTCCATGCCGCTCTCGAGTGATCCACAAAAATACATTTTCGGCCGAGTGTTGAGTGATCCCCGTGAGGTATGTGAACTTGTATATAAATAGAATTTTACAAAGGCATGTTATGCCCTAATAAGTAATTTATCTTATGAAAAGTTTTAAATAAATCATGACGAATAGGATTGTAAATAAATAAAAATAAAACTAAATAAAGAGTCTTGGAAATCCCAACACTCTATGACAAGCCCGAAAACCTTCTTCTATACCCATTCCATTTGGGAGTGTAATAGCCACATATTAAAGAGTTTTGCTTGAGGACAAGCAAAGATTCAAGTGTGGGGGTATTTGATATGTGCAAAATGCAACATATAAATTACATCAATTGTGGCATAAAACTAGCCCTTTTTTTAGTACTAATGTTGGAAAAAGTGTGCTTTTGCCTTCCTTTTGTATTTTCAGGATGAAATGAGCTCAAATTAACAAAAGAAGCAAAAAGACATCAAAATCTAACATAAATACAAGAAAAGGAACAAGACGTGACATGCCCGACCCCACGACAGCATCTTCCCAAGCAAAACAAGAGGTCAGAAGACTGAACACGCCCCGTGCTCAGCCAGCACGGGGGCGTGCCCAAGTGTCAGCAGAAAAGACAAAGTGGTAGAAGCTTCTATTGCCCACCACGGGGCCGTGCTCAGCGGACACGGGGCCGTGGTCAACTATAAGATTCGCACAATCCAGGCAAATCTTCATAGTACAAAGAGGTATAAGATTCGCACAATCCGTGCTCAGCGGACACGTGGAGATGGTGGTGGAAGTGGGGAAGATGAAGTGGATGGGTTGGTTAAATACCAAGTATTTTTCCTTTTAACTTTTAGTATAAATTTAATAGTAAGGGTATTTTTGTCATTTCACACCCTCTTAACTGAGAAAACTAACTGATGTTAGGCACATGGACTATCCGGGAACGAAAATTGAAAAGTTGGGGACTATGGCTGTAAAAAGTTAGAGACTAAAGATGAAAAAAGTGCAAACCACAGGGACTATCCGGGTATTTAACTCTATTAACTAAACTAAATAATAACATTGCAAATCGTCCCTTCAACTGCAACCAGATTCTTTAATATCCCTTTCTTCAATGAGTTATTTCCTTAATGCTGCGGAGAGTTTGGGGGGGGGGGGGGGAAGCCAGGAAACGCTGGCTAACCCAATTTGTGTCAACGTTGGTTTGGTGTTGCTCATCCGGCGCCGTTTCGAAGCCCGGCGTTGGAGAGGGGGCGGTGTGAGCTGGCTAGCTGGGATTGGTTGTGGAAATTCGACCGTTTGGGGTAGCTGTTAGCCAACGGCTAGTGATGAAACAATGGTTAACCGGGTGGGGTTAACTCACTGGTCTCGTCAAGAGGGTTAATCCTTTCTTTCCGAGGATCGCTGGCTGGATCGTCTGGTGGTGGGTTTCCTACACAAGGAAACAAACCGTGACTCGTAACAAGGAGGATGGGGTGGGGGGTGCTCCTTGTTACCACTCTCCGGCGTGAGAATCAGTAATTTGCTTGGGAAGCAAAGTGTGATAGTAGTAGTAGTGAGAGAGTTGAGAAGTGATACCTCAAACCTGGTTTGGGGTCGGTATTTATAGCCGAGGAGTGAAGGAGGGTAGTTGAGTAGCTAGTCTGACATCGTACAACTGCTTGCAGGTGTGTCAGACCTGTCGGTTGCGGAGGTGATGCCACGTCCTACTGTAATGTCAGACTGTTGTACACATGTAGGCCAGTGGGTGACTGCTCCCAGTGCCATTTGCACTGTGGTGTTAGACCCACTTGCCTTGTAGGCAGGATGCGATGCCAGGCCGCATCGCTGCTTGCGGTTACTGATGTTGTTCCCGCGTTCTTTGTTCTATCCATGATGCATGCGGGATGCGGTGCCATGCTGCATCACCGCCTGGTGACTGTTACTGTTGTCCAGATCCCTTGTCGTGATGAAAATGTTCATAGGATGCGGTGCCAGGCCGCATCGCTACGCGTAACATCTGTTTTCATCCTTAAGGTAAGTCTTCTCATCAATGGACAGATTGGACCGCTGTGTTCGCGCCTATCCGCACGGACACAGGTAAGTTCCTGCTGGTGGAGGTTTTTGATAAGGGTAATGGTCACTCGCGGTCTTGCTGACGCGAGATCTGGGACCATACCCCTTCAAGTCCCCCCAGTCTAGTGTTCCTTCCTTATGCAAGTTGCATGTGGGAGGGATACTGGACTATGGTGTCTAGAAGGTAGAATATGGGCCATTCGGGTGGCTCCTTCTTCAAGTTGTTGATCGTTCGGTTGTTAGTTCGTTTGGTCGGTAGGCCTTTCGAGTGGATTGTTCCTTCCTTTGAGAAGGATGTCCGGTGAGTAAGTTCCGTCTGATGCGGAATTCTCAGCCAAGGACTTGACTCTTGGTCTACCTTTTCCTGATGTCATCAGTCACCTGTTGGTGTTTCGAACCAACCTTTGAAACGGTGACTGAAGGTGTTAGCAGGGTTCGAACCAACCTTTGAGATCGTGACGGAAATGTCCATCTCCGCCATTCTAGTTGTAACCTCTGCGTCAGCTAGTGCAAAGTTGTTAGTACTTTGCTCAAGCTTTATGTTCAGCAACTGGACATGCAACGATGATCCCTGTTTTGTGGGGTGTTCGTGTTCTCCAGTTAAGCTTTCTAGTAAGCGCACGTCCTCTGAGGTTTAGCTCTCTAGTAACCGCACGTCCTTTGCGGTTACCTCGTTGCCGCACCTTGTTGGCCATGTTTGTTTGAGAAACGTGGGATAGTTGCGCCATTGTTGGCCGTGTTTGGTCGAACAATAAAATGTACCAAGATTTAAGAAAGAATTTCTGGTGGATAGGCATGAAGAAGGATATAGCTCGATATGTTTCTAAGTGTCTTACTTGTTCACAAGTTAAGGCAGAACACCAGAAACCTTCAGGTCTACTACAACAGTTAGAAATGCCTGTATGGAAATGGGAACTTATAACAATGGATTTTGTTACTAAGTTACCCAAAACCAGAAAAGGTAATGACGCGATTTGGGTAATTGTGGATCGATTAACCAAATCTGCTCACTTTCTACCTATGAAAGAAACCTTTAGCATGGAAAGATTGGCAAAGTTGTATGTAGATGAAGTCGTATCCTTACATGGAGTTCCACTCTCCATTGTTTCGGATAGGGATAGTCGTTTTACTTCTCATTTCTGGACAAGTTTCCAGAAAGCAATGGGAACTCGATTAAACCTAAGCACGGCATATCATCCACAAACGGACGGACAAAGTGAAAGGACGATCCAAACTCTAGAAGACATGCTCCGAGCATGTGTGATAGATTTTGGTGGGAATTGGGATGATCACTTACCATTAATTGAATTCTCCTATAACAATAGTTATCATTTAAGTATTGAAACTGCCCCATTCGAGGCACTTTATGGAAGAAAGTGCAGAACTCCAGTGTGTTGGGCAGAAATAGGAGAAAGTCAATTGTCAGGTCCTGAAATAGTGCAAGAGACGACCGAAAAGATTACTCAAATCAAGGAGAGGCTGAAGACGGCTAGAGATCGCCAAAAGAGTTATGCAGACAATAGATGCAAGCCGTTAGAATTCCAAGTTGGAGACAGAGTCTTATTGAAAGTTTCTCCTTAGAAAGGAGTTGTTAGATTCGGTAAGAAAGGAAAGCTAAGTCCAAGATACGTAGGACCATTTCCAGTGATCCAACGTATAGGACCAGTTGCTTATCGTTTACAACTACCAGAAGAGTTAGCTGGATTACATGATGTATTTCATGTATCCAATCTCAAGAAATGTTTATCAGACGAATCACTGGTAGTACCTCTTCAAGAAATAGAGGTAAACGAAAAGTTAAAATTTGTTGAGAAGCCTCTTCAGATAGAAGACAGAAAAGTGATGTTTCTCAAGCACAAGCGACTAGTGCTAGTTAAAGTCAAATGGGATTCAAAACGAGGAGCTGAATACACTTGGGAGCTGGAATCAGAAATGAAGCGAAAGTATCCTCATCTATTCCAGTAAATCTCGAGGACGAGATTTTATTAAGGTG
This sequence comes from Helianthus tuberosus, assembly GCA_030545235.1. NCBI lineage: Eukaryota > Viridiplantae > Streptophyta > Magnoliopsida > Asterales > Asteraceae > Helianthus > Helianthus tuberosus. The sequence goes on from CM060413.1 coordinate 176,588,879, forward strand.
GGGAGAATGTAACAACTCTCATCAAAAGTCATATTTATTAAATTAAATTGTCCAATAGGAAACCCTAATTGAGAAACCCAAGTGATTCTGCATAATCCCTAAAATTTTCAGAACATTTGGAATCAGGATTAGGGCCCCTAAAACTAAGGGGGGGTAAACCCTAGTTATAGTTATCTACAGAAAACGCTGTCAAAAATGAAAATTCACGTAACGTCGACTCAACAGGCCTATACCAGTGACAAGCCTACCCTACTCTACTTTGGCTTCCCAGGCGACACGCGACAGGGACCATGTATTCTGTCGCGACATGCGGGAGATGTCAATTTAGGGTATAAATACAGGGGCTTGGGACTTGATTCCTGGCTTCAGTTTGACGTAAAAATTCCAAATATACGTTGAGTTATAGTATAAACAGTTTCATAACACACACGGTTCACTAATTGCTGCTGCAATCAGGGTAATAACTCAATCGCTACTACGATTCATTGTCCGATCGATCAATATATCCAATGGATGTTTAAGTGCTACCCACATTAGGGTTATCCTTTGTCATTCGTTGTGATTCTGACAGGATGTTTGAGTACCACCTGAAATCGGGGAATACTCTGTCATTCGTTGTGAATCCGATGGATGTTTAAGTGATTGCACTTTGTCATTCGTTGTGAGGGGTTGATCTCGTGAGTTATCGTAAATGCTGTATTGGTTACTAACCCAGTTTTGTGTGCATTATTATTTAAATTAGGTTAACAAGGCTAATACATAGACTAGACTCTATCCGTGTTAAATCTGCAATGTGAGTCATTCTCTTTTTATCAAATTACTTTTCGAATCATTTTATTTTCAAAGGTTATAATTACATTGATTAAGTTTATGTAATCACCAAATTACAGCCAGTATGTGGGGTAGTGTGCACATTACTGTTGTTTTATCACTTTAGGTGGGCGAGCCTAAAATTTGTGATATTCGTCACTATTGGGGCAGCCAATAGTGGTATGACCACAGTCACCGAAACGAGTCGATGACAAATACTGTGGGTAGTTGGTTGATATCTGAAACATTGTAATCTCTCTTAATACTGTAAATTATAATAAATGTGTTGTTTTAAAATAGAATGATTCACTCAGTATTTCCCGCTGACAAAACCTTTTTGAAACATGTTTCAGGTGATTTGTTATGATTCAGGAAAGGTGTTGTGGAGCACTGCAAGCTTAAGATAGTGGCTCATTATAAAATAAAGAAATATGTTTTGTAAAATAAAGATTTCTCCGTGAAATCATAGTATTGTAAATTACCGGGGTTTTATCCCGAATTGAGAAATAAAATAATCGTGAAAATATTAGCTTTAAAAAGATCCTGATGATAAACTTCCGCTGTTAAACTCAATTTAATAAATACCACGGGATTTCTGTCCCGCGGCTACTGAAACGGGTCAAACCGGGTCGGGGGCCGTGACAGAAAAAGGTGGTATCAGAGCCACTGAGTTAAGCTAATTAAGTATTTAGAAATACTTAATTTTTCCTGATTACTATTATGTGATTATGTGTTTTATTAACTGATTATTTGTTAGTTACAGTATGGGTAAGCAAAAGATTTCAGATATCTATCTTAAATTAGATAGGTCATCAAATGAAAACGGAAGTTCATCCCAAACTCCTGATGAAGGAATATTTGTGCGAAAGGCACAATATGAGGAACCACTTTCTCCTAGTAAAAAAAAGTCTGATTATTAGGAAAAGTAAAGAGAAAATAAAGAAAGCTCGAGAGAAGAAAGTTAAACAGGAAACTCAGGAATTAAGCAATAAATCACCATGGGAATATAATTTAGACGAAAAATGGGCGGATCTGTATATGTTAGCTACAGTAGCAGTAAACGCAGATCTTTAAATGACTTGTTTCAGTTTTAGCAAACCATATTATCCACAGGCTAGAAAATCCATCCAGTAAATAAATAAATTTACAATAAAACATAGTATGTTTTAAATTTTAGTTGTTTTGTAAATTATATGGTATAATATGTGAAGGTTATTTTTTTTAAATTTGTGATTAATTATTTTTACATATATGTTAAAACAGCATGAATGAATTATCTGGAGCTTTAGAGAATCTCAACCTTTACCCTGTAAACATAGAAGTTTCTAAAGAATTTACTGGGTATTTTCCTGATGTGGAACAACCTATAGAATTCAACGCTCCACCTCTGAAAAAGCCAAAACCAAAGAAAAGAAGGAGATATGTGTGGGGGAGTCGTTTATGTAAGAAAAAACCAGCTAAGAGACTTCCTAAAATAAATAATCCCTTAGAAAAAGGAAAAGAAATTGAAACCGGGGAAAATTCGAGACCGCGGGAATTAGAGATAGAAGTGGGGGAAGATGCTAGAGAAATGGGAATACAATTTGAGGAATATTCTAAGGAAATAGAAATAGAGGTTGACAAAGGTTCTAGACAAACTAAAATGGAAATTGGAGAAAGTTCTAAAACAACTCAAGAAAGGACATTTCAGGAGGAAATAGATTTTATATTGGCAAGCTGTGATACTATTCAGCCTGTCAATACAAATGTTTTTAATCGTCCTATTGAAACCAAAATCCCTATAAATCTTGAACCAGCAATCCCAGAACCAATAATCCATACTCAGCCTGTAGAAATGGACGAGTGGTGGACAAATGATTGGCAATTCCAAAACATTATCAACAGTCCTTATTCCTTTCTTCCGCAATTCGATCCAGAACCCCTACCAAATCCACCGATGAGTAATGAGAATATGGCTGAACTTCGCCATTTTGGTGAAGAGTTGATGGATGCTGGAAATAGGATTCGAGAGATAGGAGGACAAATTGCATGGAAATATGATGAAAGGGAGCTTCGTTTTTAGGAAAGCAAGTGACGAGAAAGAAGTGGGTTATGAGTTTGTATTTATATAATAACAGTAATAATAGTCAGTACGTGTAAAATAACCAAATAAAACGGTTGTATATAGAAGCATATTAGAATCTATAAAATGGAAATTTTAGAAAATTTTACAATTTTGTTTGTATATTTGTTTACGTGATTACGTGCAATTAATTGTGACATTGGATTATTATTTTTTTATGTTATACTAATTATTTATTTATAAATTAATTATCAGATGGCAAATATTGGTAATGAACCAGTAAATGAAGTAAATCAATCTGAGCAAATTCAGGAAGAACAATTGTTAAATAGGCAAGATATAGAGGATATCGTTGCACAAGGAATAGCCAACGCTATTCCAGCAATCGTTGCTGCTGTTCAGAAACCTGTTAAAACTCAATCAATCATTCCTAGTAAATGTACCCAAGGCGACAACTTTAGTAATAGTATAAACGGAGGCGGAAATCATGTTAATAACAATAATGATCTGCAAACCCCAATTTTCAAGAAAATGAAAGCTGCAACACCTGGTTGCACTTACAAAGAATTCCTTGCCTGTAAACCAACTGAGTTTGCAGGTAACGAAGGGGCTATTGCAGCATTACGTTGGTTAGAGAAAACTGAGGCAGTAATTGCTATAAGTAAATGTGCTGAGGAAGATCAAGTTATGTATGCGTCGAATCTTTTTAAAGAAGAGGCGCTGGAATGGTGGAATACTGTGATACAAGCTAAAAGAAGGATTGAGGCATATGCCATGAAATGGGAAGAATTTAAGAATCTTGTAGAAAGAAAATTATGTCCCGAGTATGAAAAAGATCAAATGGCAAATAAGTTCCTAAACCATCGGATGGTTAATGTGGAATGTCGAGGATATACTTCGACATTCTTCGAATATGCTAGAGTGGTACCAACACTGGCTTCGCCAGAACCGGTACTCATTTCTCGCTATATTTGGGGATTAATTGGTGAAATCCGCAATATCGTTAAAGCTGCGAGACCTTGCACTATTGACGATGCAGTGGAACTAGCCAACACTTTAACTGATGAACTAGTACGCACAAGGGATGAAAACAGGAAGAAGGAACTAGCTCAGAAAATTACCCAAGGATTTCGTACGGGTAATACTAGTAGTTTCAAGAAAAGAGGAACAGGGCAGTCTTCAACTCCTCCTTTCTGCAAGACTTGCAAAAGAAAACATTTTGGAAGATGTAATGTAACCTGCAATTTTTGCAAAGCTATAGGGCATAGGAAGAAAACTGCAGAAGAAAACCATAGTTTGTTTTAACTGTGGAGAAGCAAGGCATTTTAAAACAAAATGTCCTAAATTGGCCAAACCAGCAGACAACAAAACCAAGGCGACTGAAGGAGCTACTAAGAAGAATGTCAGAGCATTCCAGCTGACCACTCAAGAAGCAGAACTTATTCCAGATGTTATAGCTGGTACGTTCCTAGTTCACAACGTGTATGCAAAAGTATTATTTGACTCTGGTGCAAACCAAAGTTTTATAAATACTTTATTCTGTCAAGCTCTTAAGTTACCTTTAACCAACATTAGGCAGATTTTTACGGTAGAAACCGCAGATGGGAATTCAGTTAAAATAGATCAGATTTTGCAAAAAGTAGAAATAGAACTTTCAGCTCATAAATTTTCTGCAAATCTGTTACCTATGAAATTAGCTGAATTTGATGTTGTGTTAGGAATGGATTGGTTAATAGCCAACCATGCTCGAATTCTTTGTGATAAGAATTCCATAGAAATTCAAGCACCAACCGGAGAAGTTGATGTGCGGTAAGTGTCGTATATTTTAGGTGTATATTTTAAGCCCTTTTTAACACTTATTTTAGCCAAGTTTTAAATTTATAAAACACGATATTTCACTGACACTAAACACACATATGGGCAAGTGCACCCATCGTTGAGTGTAGTATAGTGTTGGTAAGATACCGAGGTCGTCCAAGGACACAAGAGCTTTTAGTACCGGTTTATCCTCAACGTCTAACCAAAATAAAAGTTTAGAAAAATGTTTTAAACTAAGAAAACTAAAAATTAACTAAAATGCTGAAAATAAAAATAAAAGAAAAACAGATAGACAAGATGAATCACTTGGTTCCGACTCGTATCTAGTATAACCTTTGATTATTTCCGCACTTTTGCACATAATTAAGAGATTATCTTAGTTATTGTAGTAGGCCCCTCTTTTGAAGGTGACGTTGCCCTCACCCCAGTAGTTTGAGTCAGCAGGGATACAATCCTAAAAGGGTGGATTATTGGAAGATAATGAATTAAGTTATTAATGCAGTATTGTGGTAGGCCCCGCTTTTGGCGGTGACGTTACCCTCGGCTAAGTAGTCTGAGTCAGCAGGGATACAGTCCTAAATAGCCGGGTTATAGTATTAATAATAGTTAACTTATGAGGGGATCAAAGAGTTTGGACCCCCGCCATCCAATACCGTGAAGTATTGAAGGAGGTCCTACTAAATTTGACCCAGGTCCATTGCAGGACCTCTAAACGCTGAACAATGGCAAGACCTTTACCAAACCGTTCCCTTAACCCCCTACCAGGTAGCCAACATACCTCCATATAGACCGTGGAGATATGAATGGTGAAAATCCTTTATTTTATATAGACAGTAAAATAATGCCAAGACACCACGGACAAACGATAAGGAAAGATCACCTTCAACATAAGTAACTAGTTATTAAAGTCATTAATACAAAACCAAATAAAAAGTGCAAAAGATTAGAAATAAAAAGTATTATACTAGACACTTTGTCTTCACCAAGTGATGTAAGAGACTTAGGCAAACATGGCCTTGATTGTCAAGAACTCTTACGATCAATCTTGGATCCCGAGACGACTCACACACTCTACGATGGACAATGGATGATGGTGGTGGATGATGGTGTTGTGATGGTGGTGGGTGGTGGATGAAGTGTGAGAGAGGTGGTGTGCCAAGGGATGAGATGAAATGAATCCAAGCACTCCTATTTATAGGCTGAACAGAGAGCTGGACACGGCCCCGTGTCCGCTGGGCACGGCCCCGTGTCCGTCTGACAATCTCTCTCCTCATTAATTGTAATTCGCAATTACAATAAATGCGCCTGCTGTACTTTCGACACACCCCTGTGTCCGCTGAGCACGGCCCCGTGATGGGCAATAGAAGCTTCTATAGATTTGTCTTTTCTGCTGCTTCTTGGGCACGGCCCCGTGCTGGCTGAGTACGGGGCGTGTTCAGCCTTCTGTCTTCTCTTTTTTGCTTTGGAAGGTGCCGTTGAGGGGTCGGGCAGTCCACTAATGTTCCTTTCCTTGTATTTATGTTGGATTTAGCTGTCTTTTTTGCTTCTTTTGCGTTTTTGAGCTCATTTAATCCTGAAAATACAAAAGGAAGACAAAAACACTCTTTTTCCAACATTAGTACTTAAAAAGGGTTAGTTTTATGCCTCATTTGATGTAATTTATATGTTGCATTTTACACACATCAAATACCCCCACACTTGAACTTTTGCTTGTCCTCAAGCAAAACTCTTTAATATGTGGCTTACACTCCCAAATGGAATAGGTAGAAGAGAAGGTTTTGGGCTTGTCGTAGAGTGTCGGGATTTCCAAGATCTTTTTGGGTTTTATTTTTATTTATTTACACTCCTATTCGTAATGATTTATTTAGAACTTTTCATAAAAGAAATTACTTATTTGGGCATAACATGCCTTTTTTTAAATTCTATTTATATACAAGTTCACATACCTCACGGGGAAATCACTCACACTCGGCCGAAGGTGTATTTTTAGTGAATCACTCGAGAGCGGCATGGAACTTATTCCTACCATAGGCTTGCCAAGAAATCAATCCTTCTCCTTTTTAACTTTTATACCTTTGTAGATATCAAGAGGACTTTGCGGGTTAAGGGTTAGGCTAGGGTTAAAGGTAGGTTGTTGGGTTAGTGGTTAGTAGAAAAAGGGCTAAAAGCGTAACAAGTGTCGGTTTTCGTATTTTTGCAACTTTTTATTGTGATGAAGCTTTTATTCAAACTAAGTTATTTTTTATTAACTTGTTTGTTTATTTTCTTTTTGCTTCATCATTATCACACAATTTTTTTTTTCACGAAGAACCGAACTTGTTACTAAAATAAAGGGTTAAAAATGAAAAAGGTTTTTGGTGGGTAGAAAGGGTTTTTGTTTGGGTGATGAAACGAAAAAAGTTTAGGCTCAAAGGAGCTAACTAGGGGGATTTTTTTTTTTTTTGGGTAGGTGGTAAAAGAAAAAGAAAAATAATGGTGTAGAAAATAAAAAGGGTTAGTCCTAATGCCTCCATCATTTACTTACTTGGGTTTAAGTTGATTAGGACCGGGAATGTATTGTCATGGCAAGTTCTAGAGTCGTAAGAACCAAGCGGCTATTCACACAAGAAACGAAAAATGAGCATTTAGTCAAAAGATATGTAATTGTGTGCTCAATAAAGGCTCAAAACTCACTTTTGTGGGAATGGGTTTTTATGTGATCAAGTATATATAATCAACTTTTAAATAAGTTTGTCATGCCTTTTCATAATTTTCTTATGTTGGTTCTTTTTATCACTACGCTATCGGTTGTAAATTTGTAAAAATATAACCTTTTTTAGAACTTGAATTTCCCGAGTTAAACCTAGACAAGTAAAGAAAATTGAAATTTTTGAAAAAATTTGGGGTGATTAGCGGTTCCAATAGAGTTTTGTGTAAGGCTTGTATTTAGGACTTGCAAAATTCAAGGTTTTAGCATCCCCCCACACTTAAATTACACATTGTCCTCAATGTGTCCTAAAAATAAATTTTTAGGTCGATTAGATGTGTAAAATAATGTTTAAAAGGCAAAAATTTGTGTTACTGGGCACTTAACACGGCCTCGTGTTGTCCGGGCACGGCCCCGTGTTCAAGTGCCAGTAACAAAATTAAAATAAGAGAAACAGAAGTCTGGACACGGGGGCGTGTTGAGTGAACACGGCCCGTGTCCAGGTACCTGAACTGGGCGTTTTTCTGCAGGTGGTTCGGCACGGGGCCGTGTTGGTTGGGCACGGCCCGTGTTGAACCTTCTGAAATGGAGAAAATTGTCGGGTTGCCTTGTTCTTGTGCATGGGTTCATTTTTCTCGTTCCCCTTTTCATCCTTTACCACCATGAGTGTGTTTTATTCATTACAAACCATCCAAACCTTAAAATCATCATTTCATTTCATCATAGAGAGAACTTACATAGTCCTAAATTAAACTAGATAAAACAAAGAAATAACAAACCATGGAGTCCTAGCCTTTATTTTAATTAGCAAAATTTCCAAGAAGTAATTAATCTTGGTTAAACAAGGCCTAATTGAACTCCTTCTTCCGCGTGCGGTTCTCCTCAAATGTCGGCGAGCCATTCTTCCACCTCCCTTGGAAGGAGAAAAGAAGGCTCATTGGCATTAGTTTGAGGAGTTTCAACTTCCACCGGGACCTCTTGTTGGTGTTCCACGGGAGGTTCCGCTGGGAAGTCTTCCCACCCGGTAGGGTTGTTGATTCCTAGTGCCAGGTTCCAATCTTGTTGAGGAAGGACTGGTTCCATTGGAGGTGCTACAAGAATATTTAACCTCTGGTGCAAGAGGTTAATTTCTTGGAAGCTGCTTTCAAGTCCCATCGTAAGATCGTTGATACGGTCGATTAGGACCTCCTCTACTGACGTTATTTCATCGAGAGCCTCCCTTAATGCTATCACATAGTGCACAAGTGTAGCTTCAATGGAGGGTCTTCTTCCTCTTTGGCTGTTTGACGAATGCACAGAAGAAGTATTGCTGTTTTCACTCGGCATCCTACGAAAAATAAACTAAAAATAATTTATTTAATGAAACAGTGACCGGACACGGCCCCGTGCTCACTGAGCACGGCCCCGTGTTCATCTTTCTGCAGAGTTTTGGAACAATGAAACTTGGATTTTTAAGTTATTTTCTGAACTTGTGGGGCCTTTTTAGCTACTAATAACTTAAAACAATGTTTCATAACATGTTTTTACCAAGATTCCTTGAACAAAACTCATTCATCCCTACCATAGAGTTGGAGGAATTCCAAACTTTCAATGGTAGCTCTTGGAGAAAGATGGAGAAGAAGGAAATGGCTAAAAGAGGAAAGGACAAGATGGGTTGTTGGAACCTTCTTTTAGACTTACCTAGGATAGTTTGAGAGAAGATTCCTGCAATTTTCTGTCCCAAGTTGGTCCAAATGTGCAGAATTCTTGGCTGCATTTATAGAAAATGTCAGCATCCTGGACACGGCCCCGTGTTCAGTGGACACGGCCCCGTGTGCAGGTGGAGTTCTGACACAGTTTGTCCGTATTCTGACGTACTGATCAGAATGGAATCTTTCGATGGACACGGGGGCGTGTTGGCTGGGCACGGCCCCGTGTCTAGGGACTGTTTTATGAAGTTGTCTAGTTTTTTAAGGCACTTGTTAGTATCGGGTGGTTCCTGACTGGTTGGAACAACCCCAAAGTGCCTAATATACCTTAATTGCCCCAGACTAAGGCGAGAACGCAAGAGGTTGTCGGTGAGGGTAATTCCTATTTTTATTCTAGGTGGACAAGTCCAACCCTTTCCCGGGCTCTTGTTAAAGAAGGTGTATGCCGAATCACTCAGGTCTATGTATGCACCGAACGAAGTCGATGGAGAGTCCTTCACGGCACAATCGACACAGGGACGACTATCGTCCAAGTCTTTGCTAGGTACGAAGGTACTTTCGGGAGCAATGAGGTTGTCGGAATGCGGTTCCAACTTTTCTTCATGGTTATCGTCTTGGGGTGCATTAATAAAATCCTTCCTAAGCTCTTCTAACCAGTTCTGAACTAGATCTTCTAGTTGAAATAACTCGTCAAGGAGCATTTCCCCTAGAATATCTGGCTGGGCGCATTCGAGGGAGAAATAGTGCTTATTTTTACTTTCGCCCCTCTTAAGGTTGTGAGAAGTTGGTGGGTCCATGTAGTGGGGCCTATAGTTTAGGAAGTAGCATTTTACTTCTTCATGTTCGCCACCACATAATGGACACCACGTACCATAAGAGTGCCGAAAGTAAAAATAATTACTATCACTCATGTTTATGTCAGAAATTACCAACCGCCGGGATCTAACGGTTCTAATTTCAGTAACTGAAACTTGGGCACGGGGGCGTGTTGAGTGGGCACGGCCCCGTGTTCAGCTTACTGTCTGATGTAAAACAGGATTGCCAGTTCCAATGATTGAGCACGGGGGCGTGTTCAGCGGGCACGGCCCGTGCTGAGCTCTGCAGAAGCTGAAAAACTAAGAAAATCCTAAAAAAAATAAAAAGAAAAAATAAAAGATGATTAGGCCGTTGATTCCTAACTTTCTTAAAATCCTTGTGTCCCCGGCAACGGCGCCAAAAACTTGATGTGCGGTAAGTGTCGTATATTTTAGGTGTATATTTTAAGCCCTTTTTAACACTTATTTTAGCCAAGTTTTAAATTTATAAAACACGATATTTCACTGACACTAAACACACATATGGGCAAGTGCACCCATCGTTGAGTGTAGTATAGTGTTGGTAAGATACCGAGGTCGTCCAAGGACACAAGAGCTTTTAGTACCGGTTTATCCTCAACGTCTAACCAAAATAAAAGTTTAGAAAAATGTTTTAAACTAAGAAAACTAAAATGCTGAAAATAAAAATAAAAGAAAAACAGATAGACAAGATGAATCACTTGGTTCCGACTCGTATCTAGTATAACCTTTGACTATTTCCGCACTTTTGCACATAATTAAGAGATTATCTTAGTTATTGTAGTAGGCCCCTCTTTTGAAGGTGACGTTACCCTCACCCCAGTAGTTTGAGTCAGCAGGGATACAATCCTAAAAGGGTGGATTATTGGAAGATAATGAATTAAGTTATTAATGCAGTATTGTGGTAGGCCCCGCTTTTGGCGGTGACGTTACCCTCGGCTAAGTAGTCTGAGTCAGCAGGGATACAGTCCTAAATAGCCGGGTTATAGTATTAATAATAGTTAACTTATGAGGGGATCAAAGAGTTTGGACCCCCGCCATCCAATACCGTGAAGTATTGAAGGAGGTCCTACTAAATTTGACCCAGGTCCATTGCAGGACCTCTAAACGCTGAACAATGGCAAGACCTTTACCAAACCGTTCCCTTAACCCCCTACCAGGTAGCCAACATACCTCCATATAGACCGTGGAGATATGAATGGTGAAAATCCTTTATTTTATATAGACAGTAAAATAATGCCAAGACACCACGGACAAACGATAAGGAAAGATCACCTTCAACATAAGTAACTAGTTATTAAAGTCATTAATACAAAACCAAATAAAAAGTGCAAAAGATTAGAAATAAAAAGTATTATACTAGACACTTTGTCTTCACCAAGTGATGTAAGAGACTTAGGCAAACATGGCCTTGATTGTCAAGAACTCTTACGATCAATCTTGGATCCCGAGACGACTCACACACTCTACGATGGACAATGGATGATGGTGGTGGATGATGGTGTTGTGATGGTGGTGGGTGGTGGATGAAGTGTGAGAGAGGTGGTGTGCCAAGGGATGAGATGAAATGAATCCAAGCACTCCTATTTATAGGCTGAACAGAGTGCTGGACACGGCCCCGTGTCCGCTGGGCACGGCCCCGTGTCCGTCTGACAATCTCTCTCCTCATTAATTGTAATTCGCAATTACAATAAATGCGCCTGCTGTACTTTCGACACGCCCCCGTGTCCGCTGAGCACGGCCCCGTGATGGGCAATAGAAGCTTCTATAGATTTGTCTTTTCTGCTGCTTCTTGGGCACGGCCCCGTGCTGGCTGAGCACGGAGCGTGTTCAGCCTTCTGTCTTCTCTTTTTTGCTTTGGAAGGTGCCGTTGAGGGGTCGGGCAGTCCACTAATGTTCCTTTCCTTGTATTTATGTTGGATTTAGCTGTCTTTTTGCTTCTTTTGCGTTTTTGAGCTCATTTAATCCTGAAAATACAAAAGGAAGACAAAAACACTCTTTTTCCAACATTAGTACTTAAAAAGGGTTAGTTTTATGCCTCATTTGATGTAATTTATATGTTGCATTTTACACACATCAGAAGTAATCATGATTACAGGAGATAAGCCACGTAAACCCATGAAGTTCATATCAGTAATGAAAGTTGCTAGTTATGAACGAAAACAAGGAATAGTATATATGATTTCAGTAATCATAAGTACTAAGGGTAAAGAACTTAAGGAAATTCCTGTAGTTTCAGAATACCCAGAGGTATTTCCAGAAGAGTTACCAGGGTTACCACCAGATAGGGAGGTAGAATTTAGGATTCATCTAATTCCAGGAACCATACCGATAGCCAAGGCACCTTATCGGTTAGCTCCTACCGAAATGTTAGAATTGAAAACACAATTAGATGAATTACTAAGTAAAGGATTCATACAACCTAGCTCATCTCCTTGGGGAGCGCCAGTGTTGTTTGTAAAGAAAAAGGATGGTTCAATGAGAATGTGTATTGATTATAGAGAATTGAATAAGGTTACAATTAAGAATCGATACCCATTACCTAGGATTGATGATCTGTTTGATCAACTTCAAGGAGCTAGATATTTTTCTAAGATCGATTTACGTTCCGGATATCATCAATTGAAGGTACAAGAAGAAGACATACCTAAAACTGCTTTCAGAACTAGGTATGGTCATTACGAGTTTACAGTCATGACCTTTGGGTTAACGAATGCTCCTGCTGCATTCATGGACATGATGAATAGAATCTGTAAACCGTATTTGGATAAATTTGTAATTGTTTTTATAGACGATATACTTATTTATTCCAAAAATCAGACAGAACATTGTGAGCAGTTGCATGCACTCTTAACTTTGTTAAGAAAAGAAAAGCTGTACGCCAAATTCTCGAAGTGTAAATTTTGGCTAAAAGAAGTGCAATTCTTAGGACACATGGTAAATCACGAAGGTATTCATGTAGATCCTGCTAAGATAGAGGCCATTACCAATTGGAAGTGTGAATTTTGTAGGTTTAGCTGGATATTATAGACGGTTTATTAAGGATTTTTCCAAAATAGCTGTACCATTAACTAAGCTAACCTGTAAAGTAGTTAAGTTTGAATGGGGACCAAAACAAGAAGAAGCCTTTAGGATTTTGAAACAAAAATTAACCAATTCTCCAATCTTAGCCTTACCAGAAGGAACTGAAGATTTTGAAGTATGTTGTGATGCTTCAAAACTAGGATTAGGATGTGTGCTTATGCAACGCAAGAAGGTAATTGCATATGCTTCAAGACAATTGAAAAAGCACGAAGAAAATTATACGACTCATGACTTAGAATTAGGAGCCGTAATTTTTGCCCTTAAGATTTGGAGACATTATCTTTACGGAAGTAAATTTATTGTTTATACAGATCACAAAAGTTTAAAATATATTTTTTGGGCAAAAAGAATTAAACATGAGGCAAAGAAGATGGATGGAAATCTTAAGTGACTACGACTGTGATATTCAGTATCACGAAGGAAAGGCAAATGTAGTTGCAGATGCCTTAAGTCGTAAGTATCATGAAAAACAACGACGAGTTCATGCTCTTAGATTAAATTTACAAATAGATTTAATGGAACAAATAAAGAGTGTTTAGGAAACAACAATCAAAGATGATGCTGAAGGTATGAAAGGACGAATAAAAGAATTAGAACAAGGAGCAGATGGAATTTGGAGATTCCATAAAAACAGAATTTGGGTACCTAAGCAGGGAGAATTACAAAATAAGATTTTAGAGGAAGCCCATAAATCTAGGTATACCATACACCCTGGAAACAATAAAATGTACCAAGATTTAAGAAAGAATTTCTGGTGGATAGGCATGAAGATGGATATAGCTCGATATGTTTCTAAGTGTCTTACTTGTTCACAAGTTAAGGCAGAACACCAGAAACCTTCAGGTCTACTACAACAGTTAGAAATGCCTGTATGGAAATGGGAACTTATAACAATGGATTTTGTTACTAAGTTACCCAAAACCAGAAAAGGTAATGACGCGATTTGGGTAATTGTGGATCGATTAACCAGATCTGCTCACTTTCTACCTATGAAAGAAACCTTTAGCATGGAAAGATTGGCAAAGTTGTATGTAGATGAAGTCGTATCCTTACATGGAGTTCCACTCTCCATTGTTTCGGATAGGGATAGTCGTTTTACTTCTCATTTCTGGACAAGTTTCCAGAAAGCAATGGGAACTCGATTAAACCTAAGCACGACATATCATCCACAAACGGACGGACAAAGTGAAAGGACGGTCCAACCTCTAGAAGACATGCTCCTAGCATGTGTGATAGATTTTGGTGGGAATTGGGATGATCACTTACCATTAGTTGAATTCTCCTATAACAATAGTTATCATTCAAGTATTGAAACTGCCCCATTCGAGGCACTTTATGGAAGAAAGTGCAGAACTCCAGTGTGTTGGGCAGAAATAGGAGAAAGTCAATTGTCAGGTCCTGAAATAGTGCAAGAGACGACCGACAAGATTACTCAAATCAAGGAAAGGCTGAAGATGGCTAGAGATCGCCAAAAGAGTTATGCAGACAATAGATGCAAGCCGTTAGAATTCCAAGTTGGAGACAGAGTCTTATTGAAAGTTTCTCCTTGGAAAGGAGTTGTTAGATTCGGTAAGAAAGGAAAGCTAAGTCAAAGATACGTAGGACCATTTCCAGTGATCCAACGTATAGGACCAGTTTCTTATCGTTTACAACCACCAGAAGAGTTAGCTGGAGTACATGATGTATTTCATGTATCCAATCTCAAGAAATGTTTAACAGACGGATCACTGGTAGTACCTCTTCAAGAAATAGAGGTAAACGAAAAGTTAAAATTTGTTGAGAAACCTCTTCAGATAGAAGACAGAAAAGTGATGTTTCTCAAGCACAAGCGACTAGTGCTAGTTAAAGTCAAGCGGGATTCAAAACGAGGAGCTGAATACACTTGGGAGCTGGAATCAGAAATGAAGCGAAAGTATCCTCATCTATTCCAGTAAATCTCGAGGACGAGATTTTATTAAGGTGGGGAGAATGTAACAACTCTCATCAAAAGTCATATTTATTAAATTAAATTGTCCAATAGGAAACCCTAATTGAGAAACCCAAGTGATTCTGCATAATCCCTAAAATTTTCAGAACATTTGGAATCAGGATTAGGGCCCCTAAAACTAAGGGGGGGGGGGGTAAACCCTAGTTATAGTTATCTACAGAAAACGTTGTGAAAAATGAAAATTCACGTAACGTCGACTCAGCAGGCCTATACCAGTGACAAGCCTACCCTACTCAACTTTGGCTTCCCAGGCGACACGCGACAGGGACCATGTATTCTGTCGCGACACGCGGGAGATGTCAATTTAGGGTATAAATACAGGGGCTTGGGACTTGATTCCTGGCTTCAGTTCGACGTAGAAATTCCAAATATACGTTGAGTTATAGTATAAACAGTTTCATAACACACACGGTTCACTAATTGCTGCTGCAATCAGGGTAATAACTCAATCGCTGCTACGATTCATTGTCCGATCGATCAATATATCCAATGGATGTTTAAGTGCTACCCACATTAGGGTTATCCTTTGTCATTCGTTGTGATTCCGACAGGATGTTTGAGTACCACCTGAAATCGGGGAATACTCTGTCATTCGTTGTGAATCCGATGGATGTTTAAGTGATTGCACTTTGTCATTCGTTGTGAGGGGTTGATCTCGTGAGTTATCGTAAATACTGTATTGGTTACTGATGTGTGTAAAATGCAACATATAAATTACATCAAATGAGACATAAAACTCACCCTTTTTTAGTGCTAATATTGGAAAAAGAGTGTTTTTGTCTTCCTTTTGTATTTTCAGGATTAAATGAGCTCAAAAACGCAAAAGAAGCAAAAAGACAGCTAAATCCAACATAAATACAAGAAAAGGAACATTAGTGGACTGCCCGAACCCTCAACGGCACCTTCCAAAGCAAAATAGAGAAAACAGAAGGCTGAACACGCCCCGTGCTCAGCCAGCACGGGGCCGTGCCCAAGAAGCAACAGAAAAGACAAACCTATAGAAGCTTCTATTGCCCATCACGGGGCCATGCTCAGCGGACACGGGGGCGTGTCGAAAGTACAGCAGGCGCATTTATTGTAATTGCGAATTACAATTAATGAGGAGAGAGAGTGTCAGACGGACACGGGGCCGTGCCCAGCGGACACGGGGCCGTGTCCAGCTCTCTGTTCAGCCTATAAATAGGAGTGCTTGGATTCATTTCATCTCATCCCTTGGCACACCACCTCTCTCACACTTCATCCACCACCCACCACCATCACAACACCATCATCCACCACCATCATCCATTGTCCATCATAGAGTGTGTGAGTCGTCTCGGGATCCAAGATTGATCGTAAGAGTTCTTGACAATCAAGGCCATGTTTGCCTAAGTCTCTTACATCACTTGGTGAAGACAAAGTGTCTAGTATAATACTTTTTATTTCTAATCTTTTGCACTTTTTATTTGGTTTTGTATTAATGACTTTAATAACTAATTACTTATGTTGAAGGTGATCTTTCCTTATCGTTTGTCCGTGGTGTCTTGGCATTATTTTACTGTCTATATAAAATAAAGGATTTTCACCATTCATATCTCCACGGTCTATATGGAGGTATGTTGGCTACCTGGTAGGGGGTTAAGGGAACGGTTTGGTAAAGGTCTTGCCATTGTTCAGCGTTTAGAGGTCCTGCAATGGACCTGGGTCAAATTTAGTAGGACCTCCTTCAATACTTCACGGTATTGGATGGCGGGGGTCCAAACTCTTTGATCCCCTCATAAGTTAACTACTATTAATACTATAACCCGGCTATTTAGGACTGTATCCCTGCTGACTCAGACTACTTAGCCGAGGGTAACGTCACCGCCAAAAGCGGGGCCTACCACAATACTGCATTAATAACTTAATTCATTATCTTCCAACAATCCACCCCTTTAGGATTGTATCCCTGCTGACTCAAACTACTGGGGTGAGGGTAACGTCACCTTCAAAAGAGGGGCCCTACTACAATAACTAAGATAATCTCTTAATTATGTGCAAAAGTGCGGAAATAATCAAAGGTTATACTAGATACGAGTCGGAACCAAGTGATTTATCTTGTCTATCTGTTTTTTCTTTTATTTTTATTTTCAGCATTTTAGTTAATTTTTAGTTTTCTTAGTTTAAAACATTTTTCTAAACTTTTATTTTGGTTAGACGTTGAGGATAAACCGGTACTAAAAGCTCTTGTGTCCTTGGACGACCTCGGTATCTTACCAACACTATACTACACTCAACGATGGGTGCACTTGCCCATATGTGTGTTTAGTGTCAGTGAAATATCGTGTTTTATAAATTTAAAACTTGGCTAAAATAAGTGTTAAAAAGGGCTTAAAATATACACCTAAAATATACGACACTTACCGCGCATCAAGTTTTTGGCGCCGTTGCCGGGGACACAAGGATTTTAAGAAAGTTAGGAATCAACGGCCTAATCGTCTTTTATTTTTCTTTTTATTTTTTTAGGATTTTCTTAGTTTTTCAGCTTCTGCAGAGCTCAGCACGGGCCGTGCCCGCTGAACACGCCCCCGTGCTCAATCATTGGAACTGGCAATCCTGTTTTACATCAGACAGTAAGCTGAACACGGGGCCGTGTCCACTCAACACGCCCCCGTGCCCAAGTTTCAGTTACTGAAAACAGAACCGTTAGATCCCGACGGTTGGTAATTTCTGACATAAACATGAGTGATAGTAATTATTTTTACTTTCGGCACTCTTATGGTCCGTGGTGTCAATTATGTGGTGGCGAACATGAAGAAGTAAAATGCTACTTCCTAAATTATAGGCCCCACTACATAGACCCACCATCTTCTCACAACCTTAAGAGGGGCGAAAGTAAAAATAAGCACTATTTCTCCCTCGAATGCGCCCAGCCAGATATTCTAGGGGAAATGCTCCTTAGTGAGTTATTTCAACTAGAAGAGCTAATTCTGAAATGGATAGAAGAGCTTGGGAAGGATTTTATTGATCCACCCCAAGACGATACCCATGAAGAAATGTTGGAACCGCATTCCGACAACCTCGTTGCTCCCGAAAATACCTTCGTACCTAGCAAAGACTTGGACGATAGTCGTCCCTGTGTCGATTGTGCCGTGAAGGACTCTCCATCGACTTCGTTCGGTGCATACATAGACCTGAGCGATTCGGCATATACCTTCTTTAACAAGAGCCCGGAAAAGGGTTGGACTTGTCCACCTAGAATGAAAATAGGAATTACCCTCACCGACAACCTCTTGCGTTCTCGCCTTAGTCTAGGACAATTAAGGTATATTAGGCACTTTGGGGTTGTTCCAACCAGTAAGGAACCACCCGATTTCGAGGAAATCCTTGAAGTAGCAAAACCCCATAAAGCAGCCTCCAGACACGGGGCCGTGTCCAGGTCAACACGCCCCCGTGCTCACTAAAAAGATTCTCTGCTGATTTGGTCAGAATACAGACAAAATGTGTCAGGATTTCCTCTGAACACGGGGCCGTGTCCAGTCAACACGGGGCCGTGCCCAGGGCGCTGTCGTTTTCTTTAAATGCAGCCTGATTCCTGCTCATTTTGACCACTTCAATTAACAGAGATCCCTGGGATTTTCACTCATACCATCCTAGGTAAGTGTTAAAAGAAGGTTCCAAGGGACCCTCTTGTCCCTTCCACTTTTATTCATTTCCTCTTCTTTCAAAAATTTTTCAAAAAAATCCTCCATGGAAGCTTGGAAAGCCTTTGATTCCAACCCTCTATGTGAAGTTTGTAAGATTATTTGCTAAAGATTCTGGCTTAAAGTTAGTTGTATAACTTTATTTTAAATTATCTGAGCTTAAAACCCAGATGGAAATCATAAAAATAATTTAAAACTCCAAGATTCTTTGGCCAAAAATCCTGCAGACAATTGGACACGGGGCCGTGCTCAACGAGCACGGGGCCGTGACCAGGGGCTCTGTTTTGTAAAAATTTAGCTTTCTTCGGTTTTCTTCGCAGAAAATGGCAAGTAGAATAAGCGGATCATCTTCAAGGAATAACCGACAAGGGAGGAGATCTTCAACAGCAGAAGACTCTCTTGTAAACTATGTTTACGCTCTAAGGGAGGCTATTGATGAAATGACGGGAGTGGAAGAAGCATTGGTCGACCGTATCAACCATCTTACTGTAGGGCTGGAGGGCTGTCTCCATGAAGTAAACCTCTTGCACCAGAGGTTGAACCTTCTCGCCTCCCCGCCTTTGGTACCCATAATAACCCAAAGGGCGTGGAACATGGTACCCGAAGTTGTCATTCCAGCCGAATGGTACGCCATGCACCAAGAGCTTCCGCGAAGAGTGGTGCAAGGAGTCCCGGTGAATGTTCCCCCTCAACCACCAGCAGCAGAGGAAAACGGAGCCGCATTCTTCCTCCCTAGGGAGATCGAAGAATGGCTTTAAACAAAGACTGGGGAAGAATTCGTTCGGCTAAAAGTCCTACTATATCGGGAAATCGTTCTCGAAATTTTCTTAAAATAGTAGAACTCCTTATGATAACCTCGTGTACCTGCTGACCTATCTAGATAAGTTTTAATTTTAGTTTAATTTAGGATTATGTAAGTTCTCTCTATGGTGAAATGAAATGATGGTTTTAAGGTTTGGATGGTTTGTAATGAGTACAACACACTCATGGTGATAAAGGATGAAAAGGAGAACGAGAAAAATGATCCCATGCACAAGAACGAGGCAACCCGACAAATTTCTCCTGTTCAGAAGGTTCAACACGGGCCGTGCCCAACCAACACGGCCCCGTGTCGAACCACCTGCAGAAAAACGCCCAGTACAGGTACCTGGACACGGGCCGTGTTCACTCAACACGCCCCCGTGTCCAGACTTCTGTTTCTCTTATTTTAATTTTGTTACTGGCACTTGAACACGGGGCCGTGCCCGGATAACACGGGGCCGTGTTCAGTGCCCAGTAACACAAATTTTTGCTTTTTAAACACTATTTTACACATCTAATCAACCTAAAAATTTATTTTTGGGACACATTGAGGACAATGTGTAATTTAAGTGTGGGGGGGGGGGATGTTAAAACCTTGAATTTTGCAAATCCTAAATACAAGCCTTACACAAAACTCTATTGGAACCGCTAATCACCCCAAATTTTTTTCAAAAATTTCATTTTTTTTACTTGTCTAGGTTTAACTCGGGAAATTCAAGTTCTCAAAAAGGTTATATTTTTACAAATTTACAACCGATAGCGTAGTGATAAAAAGAACCAACATAAGAAAATTATGAAAAGGCATGACAAACTTATTTAAAATTTGATTATATATACTTGATCACATAAAAACCCATTCCCACAAAAGTAAGTTTTGAGCCTTTATTGAGCACACAATTACATATCATTTGACTAAATGCTCATTTTTCGTTTCTTGTGTGAATAGCCGCTTGGTTCTTACGACTCTAGAACTTGCCATGACAATACATTCCCGGTCCTTATCAACTTAAACCCGAGTAAGTAAATGATGGAGGCATTAGGACTAACCTTTTTCATTTCTACACCATTATTTTTCTTTTTCTTTTACCACCTACCCAAAAATCCCCCTAGTTAGCCCCTTTGAGCCTAAACCTTTTCGTTTCATCACCCAAACAAAAACCCTTTCAACCACCAAAACCCTTTTTCATTTTTAACCCTTTATTTTAGTAACAAGTTCGGTTCTTCGTGAAAAAAAAAAAAGAAAAAAAAAAAAATATATATATATATATATATATATATATATATATATATATATTTGTGATAATGATGAAGCAAAAAGAGTAATCAAAAATAACTTTGTTTGAATAAAAGCTTCATCAAAATAAAAAGTTGCAAAAATGCGAAAACCGACACTTGTTACGCTTTTAGCCCTTTTTCTACTAACCACTAACCCAACCACCTACCTTTAACCCTAGCCAACCCTTAACCCACAAAGTCCTCTTGATATCTACAAAGGTATAAAAGTTAAAAAGGAGGAGGATTGATTTCTTGGCAAGCCTATGGTAGAAATAAGTTCCGTGCCGCTCTCGAGTGATTCACTAAAAATACACCTTCGGCCGAGTGTGAGTGACTTCCCCGCGAGGTATGTGAACTTGTATATAAATAGAATTTTAAAAAGGCATGTTATGCCCAAATAAGTAATTTCTTTTATGGACAGTTCTAAATAAATCATTACGAATAGGAGTGTAAATAAATAAAAATAAAACCCAAAAAGATCTTGGAAATCCCGACACTCTACGACAAGCCCAAAACCTTCTCTTCTACCTATTCCATTTGGGAGTGTAAGCCACATATTAAAGAGTTTTGCTTGAGGACAAGCAAAAGTTCAAGTGTGGGGGTATTTGATGTGTGTAAAATGCAACATATAAATTACATCAAATGAGACATAAAACTAACCCCTTTTTAGTGCTAATATTGCAAAAAGAGTGTTTTTGTCTTCCTTTTGTATTTTCAGGATTAAATGAGCTCAAAAACGCAAAAGAAGCAAAAAGACAGCTAAATCCAACATAAATACAAGAAAAGGAACATTAGTGGACTGCCCGAACCCTCAACGGCACCTTCCAAAGCAAAATAGAGAAAACAGAAGGCTGAACACGCCCCGTGCTCAGCCAGCACGGGGCCGTGCCCAAGAGCAGCAGAAAAGACAAACCTATAGAAGCTTCTATTGCCCATCACGGGGCCGTGCTCAGCGGACACGGGAGCGTGTCGAAAGTACAGCAGGCGCATTTATTGTAATTGCGAATTACAATTAATGAGGAGAGAGAGTGTCAGACGGACACGGGGCCGTGCCCAGCGGACACGGGGCCGTGTCCAGCTCTCTGTTCAGCCTATAAATAGGAGTGCTTGGATTCATTTCATCCCATCCCTTGGCACACCACCTCTCTCACACTTCATCCACCACCCACCACCATCACAACACCATCATCCACCACCATCATCCATTGTCCATCATAGAGTGTGTGAGTCGTCTCGGGATCCAAGATTGATCGTAAGAGTTCTTGACAATCAAGGCCATGTTTGCCTAAGTCTCTTACATCACTTGGTGAAGACAAAGTGTCTAGTATAATACTTTTTATTTCTAATCTTTTGCACTTTTTATTTGGTTTTGTATTAATGACTTTAATAACTAGTTACTTATGTTGAAGGTGATCTTTCCTTATCGTTTTTCCGTGGTGTCTTGGCATTATTTTACTGTCTATATAAAATAAAGGATTTTCACCATTCATATCTCCACGGTCTATATGGAGGTATGTTGGCTACCTGGTAGGGGGTTAAGGGAACGGTTTGGTAAAGGTCTTGCCATTGTTCAGCGTTTAGAGGTCCTGCAATGGACCTGGGTCAAATTTAGTAGGACCTCCTTCAATACTTCACGGTATTGGATGGCGGGGGTCCA
The DNA here is from genome assembly GCA_030545235.1 of Helianthus tuberosus. Classification (NCBI taxonomy): domain Eukaryota; kingdom Viridiplantae; phylum Streptophyta; class Magnoliopsida; order Asterales; family Asteraceae; genus Helianthus; species Helianthus tuberosus. Next base: position 176,611,242 of record CM060413.1, read on the forward strand.
AACTCTTTGATCCCCTCATAAGTTAACTACTATTAATACTATAACCCGGCTATTTAGGACTGTATCCCTGCTGACTCAGACTACTTAGCCGAGGGTAACGTCACCGCCAAAAGCGGGGCCTACCACAATACTGCATTAATAACTTAATTCATTATCTTCCAATAATCCACCCCTTTAGGATTGTATCCCTGCTGACTCAAACTACTGTGGTGAGGGTAACGTCACCTTCAAAAGAGGGGCCTACTACAATAACTAAGATAATCTCTTAATTATGTGCAAAAGTGCGGAAATAATCAAAGGTTATACTAGATACGAGTCGGAACCAAGTGATTCATCTTGTCTATCTGTTTTTTCTTTTATTTTTATTTTCAGAATTTTAGTTAATTTTTAGTTTTCTTAGTTTAAAACATTTTTCTAAACTTTTATTTTGGTTAGACGTTGAGGATAAACCGGTACTAAAAGCTCTTGTGTCCTTGGACGACCTCGGTATCTTACCAACACTATACTACACTCAACGATGGGTGCACTTGCCCATATGTGTGTTTAGTGTCAGTGAAATATCGTGTTTTATAAATTTAAAACTTGGCTAAAATAAGTGTTAAAAAGGGCTTAAAATATACACCTAAAATATACGACACTTACCGCGCATCAGTTACTAACTCAGTTTTGTGTGCATTGTTATTTAAATTAGGTTAACAAGGCTAATACATAGACTAGACTCTATCCGTGTTAAATCTGCAATGTGAGTCATTCTCTTTTTATCAAATTACTTTTCGAATCATGTTTATTTTCAAAGGTTAAAATTACAGTGATTAAGTTTATGTAATCACCAAATTACAGCCAGTATGTGGGGTAGTGTGCACATTACCGTTGTTTTATCACTTTAGGTGGGCGAGCCTAAAATTTGTGATATTCGTCACTATTGGGGCAGCCAATAGTGGTATGACCACAGTCACCGAAACGAGTCGATGACAAATACTGTGGGTAGTTGGTTGATATCTGAAACATTGTAATCTCTCTTAATACTGTAAATTATAATAAATGTGTTGTTTTAAAATAGAATGATTCACTTAGTATTTCCCGCTGACAAAACCTTTTTCAAACATGTTTCAGGTGATCTGTTATGATTCAGGAAAGGTGCTGTGGAGCACTGCAAGCTTAAGATAGTGGCTCATTATAAACTAAAGAAATATGTTTTGTAAAATAAAGATTTCTCCGTGAAATCATAGTATTGTAAATTACCGGGGTATTATCCCGAATTGAGAAATAAAATAATCGGGAAAATATTAGCTTTAAAAAGATCCTGATGATAAACTTCCGCTGTTAAACTCAATTAAATAAATACCACGGGATTTCTGTCCCGCGGCTACTGAAACGGGTCAAACCGGGTCGGGGGCTGTGACATCCACCGCGTGGTGGTTTAGTTGTGGCTCTTCCGTAGCTACCGTTCGCATAGTTGCGGTTTGTAGCAACTACTCATGAGTGGTTGCGGTTTGAAGCAAAGAACTCGCTTCTAGAAGTCCTGTAGCCTGGATGTGGCTCTTGAAGGTTCAGGAGACAGGGTTGCTGATGTGCGGTTGCTCAGCATACTTGTCCTTTTCCTTAAGGAGAAGCTGTTTGCGTTCCCTCCGTGGTTGTGAACCGGATACGAGGGATTTGAAGCCTGAAGAACCGCATCCTGAGAGGCGGTTTTCGTAGTTCAAGGAACGACGCTGGTTCTGAGTATCTGACGCACCTGTGCGGGTTCGTGTGCGTCATCTTTGCATATTCCACGTGTGCTCGTGGGTATGTGCGGTTTATTGTTTATACCCCCTTATATAATTTAGATATATATATTTTTGCCTTTTTTGAGGGGTATGTAAAAAACGACATGCGGTATGGGTTATGGTGCGGTAAACCAGAGAAACCGCATGCCGCTTATGTTTGGATAATGTTTGTCACTTTTGTGCTGCCTACGTGGCTGATGGCACGTGTGGGTTGTTGAAAGTTGGTAGGATTCTGACATGTGATGATCTGAAAGGACGTTTGCACTGACCGAGGTCATAACTGCACTGTAGCAAGTAGTGTAAAGGTCTTTTCTGTCAGGCGCGTGGCGGCCACGCGCGCGTGATAACCGTCAGCGGAAACGTCGCTGAACACATGGCGTCTCGTGATTGGTCTATTTTGAACGTGGTAAGTCGGTTAACTGCATCGCATTAATTGCGATGAGTATATAAGGGGAAACCGTTTGGTTTCACCTCACTTTGTTCAAATTTCAAAAATTTATCCGGTGAAAAGAGTGTGCTCTCTTTGTCTTCTCCGATCAGTCTGTCTGTATTTCTGGCGATTTTCTGAGTTTTTGTATAACTCAATACTTCTCTTCTTTATATTTCTTGATGGCCGAACCATCCAATCCACACAATGTGGAGGGTGAAAACCCTGCACCTTCTTCTCCTGTGGCTGAGGAAGAAGAAGACGACGGTGGTAGTGCCCCTAGTGGTGGCCTACTACCTTTGAAGTGGTCCTTGGTGCTGTTTAACCGATTGATGACCAGTATAAAAATGCCCAAGGAGTTTGGGGCTCTTTACCCCAAGGATGGTGACACCGGTGCAAATGCACCGGCCGGTTATGTCACCATGTGGGCTGATTCGTTCGGTGATGGTAACCTTCGTTTACCATTAACCATGTTTGTTGCCGAAGTTTTGGAGTTTTACAACGTCCATATCTCCCAGATGAGTCCTTTTGGGATGATTCGTATTAGAAATTTTGAGTACACTTTTCGTGCTCTTGGTTTGCCGGTTACCGTTGAAAATTTCCGGCGGTTCTACTAGTTAACTGTAAATACTGGGTTTTTCTCTTTTAGTCAACGATATGGGAGCCCCAAGATGATGACCCCTCCGAAGGGTATCTCTAAGTGGAAGACAAAGTTTTTCTACGTTAAGGCAGTGGCGGTTGTTGCGAGGATGACATTCCTCAATGTGAACGAGGTGATCCCTGTAGAGGATATTGATCTCCCCGGTCCGAAACAGTGGAATGGTTCCCAAGGTTAAGGACCATTGAGCATCAGAAGCTGGACAATACGCAACTGTGGGTGCTGCGGATGATGCTGACCAGGGCTGATAGGCATGCAAGGCCCGTTGTTCGGGAGAAAAGTGGAGGTATGTGTTTAACTCTTTTGCGGTTTTCTTCCTTAACCATTGTTACTGATTTGTAAATGTACTTATCAGAGGAAGCTGAGGTGTGGAAAATATTTGATCCAACTTTCGGAGGCAAGCTTGAAATTGTTGAGACTGTGGAAGGTGAAGGTTTTAACTTAACCATTCTTAGGAACTTCCGCGTCCCTACTCGCGATGCGTTGAACGCACCCCTGCCGCAGGGAGAAGGTATTTTATATAGTCTTCTTACTTCTTTGTAAAGTTTATCTTTCTTATTTGCTTGTTTTGTGATCTGCACGCAGGTACTCTTGGGGCCCTGGGTAAATTTGAGCTGAAGGGTGCTCCGAAAAAGCATGCGGAGAAAGCTCCGCGGGGTCGTGGCAAGAAAAAAATTGAGGCTCCTGTTGTTCCGCCTTTGGTGCCGCAAGCGGTAGGTATCTCTCGTTCTCATATCCGCAGATATACCGATTACGTGGTAGTATCTGACACCCTTGAGGGTTTGGGTGTTACAGGTGGTGGTGCGGCTACAGGTGGGACCTCTGCGGGTTCCAAGCCTGCTGATGAGAAGAAGAGGAAGGCAGAGAAGGCTGTTGATGTTGGTGAGAAGAAGAAGCCGAAAATTCAGACTCGACGCACGGCTGTCATAAAGACTGTGAAACCTGTGGTTGCTTCTAGTAAGTAATTCATAATTTTGACAAGTATTTTATCTTTGTACTTGTAGTTGAAAGTCTTTTTGCTTTGATTGCAGAACCGCAAGATGAAGGGTTCTCAATTTTTGATGCTCCTCATTCCCCTCCGCGTGACACAGCTGCAGATACGGGGGCTAAGGTGGTGCCTGAGCCCTCTGCGCGGGCGGAGGATACTAGGAAGGCTCCTGCGGCTCAGATTTATGACACGGTGGACTCTGCTGATAATCTGATCTCCCCGCAGGACACTGATGATATGAGCCTGAAGTTTGCTTATACTGAGGGGAAGAAGTCTCCTGCTGGTGAGAAAGCTTCTGGTTCCGCTTCTGGGGGTGCGGGTTTTACAGAGACTCCTATTCAGCCTGAAGAGTCTGAGTTGGAGTATTATTACCGCACCTATACTGAAGATCGGGCCATGACTTATCACCGCCCCCCATGGACTGTAATGCAAGGGGATGATATTACTGCTGACCCCTTCGCATGTAGGGAGATTTTGTGTGGTTTGGGCACCCCTTTTGAAGTCAATCGGGCCCGTGCATTGCCAACGGAGGTTCAGATTAACCAACTCTCCTCCATGCTTGTTGGGAGTTCTGTAATGGCAAATGCTATTATGGAAAAGTATAAGGTAATGGGGCGCAAGGAGGAGGAAAATGTGCAGTTGCGGGCGGAGGCCGAAGAGTTGGTGAAGGCTGCACGTGAGGGTGCAGAGCAGCTTGAAAGGGAGAGGACTGCCTTTGAAAAGCGTAAGCAGACTGAAGAGTGGGCTGCAACTGCTGAGCTTAAACAGGTTCGTACCCTTGCAAAACTGCTTTCTGATGAGCGTAAGAGTTGGAAAGAATCTCTTTCTAATGAGCGCAAGACGCTTCTTGATGAGCGCAAAACTTGGAAAGAGTCTTGGGCCAAACAGAATGAAATTCTCTTTCGTGTTCGTCAGGAGCTTACCAACACCAAGGCAGTGAATGCTGCGTTGGTTAAGGAGAAAGCTGCAGCGGTTGCGGCTGCCCAAGAGGCCAAGGAAGCAGAAGCTCGCCTTGCCAAGGCTTTTGAAGAGGCCAAGGAGGCAGAGGTTCGCGCTGCAAGGGCTCTTGAAGGGGCAAATGTTGACCGCACCAACTTAACTAAAACTATCCTGGGCCTCCAAGTATAAGTCTCTTCTGTTTTTGAATTTGTACATGTCTTACAAGTATGTTGATTATTTTTGTATACTTGTCTTTCTCTTGATAAAAGGCTGAAGTGCGGACCAGGGGGGCCGCTATTGAGGAGGTCTCTGCCCGTGCTGCTGAAACTGAAGCGCGGGCAAGAGAGGCTGAAGAGGCTAGAGATAGCCTTGCTTCTTCACTTGATCTGCTAAAGGCTGATCGTGAATGGATGCGTATGCGCGGTATCGGGCATGTAAGTATCTGTTGGTTTTGCCATCTTTTTTAGGTTTGCACTTGGTAACCGTAGTATTCTTGTTTCGCAGATTGTTACGTCCATTCTTGACGCACCTGAGAACGTATCAGGTGTCAATGAGATTAAGGAGCGCGCCCGGGATGCTGGTTTTAAAGCTGGCTACAATCGTTGCATTGGTCATATGAAAGTTATGGCCCAGGGCCAATATACTGATGAGCGATCCGGGTTCCACGGTATGTATACTGAAGCGCTTCTTGCCGCTGCGGTCGCGGCGTATAACGAAACAACGTTCACCGCTCTTGAGGATCTTGAAGAATGCCTAGAGGCGGAGGACTATGTGGACCGCTTGCGAGTGTTATATGCGGATGAAGAAGATGAGGAAAAGCCTGCTGTTGTGGGCAAGGATGGTGCGGGTTCCAGCGGCACAAAGAAAGACTAGGCTGGCCTGCGTGCCTTTTTTGTTTCCTTATGTAAATGTGAAGAACTTTATGTAAATCCCCTGTGCACCGCGTAGGTGTAGAAATTTTTTGAATATAAAGTTTTAACCGCTCTGTTCAATTTGTACAAGTGTTTTTATTACTTGCATGTTTGAACTTGTATGAGTTTACTATTATTGTGAATAACACCAAGTCTGTAATTTCCTTTTGCATATCTAGATGATATGCAAGTATGAAAACTGTATCCAGCCGGATAAACAGTTGGTATTTGCCATTGCTGGCCTATTACAAGAGTTGTGTGTGGTTGCTACTCTGTGTGGGTATCGCAAATGAAGATTTGTCAATCTGTTTTTGTGGATACCGCAGAGTGGAGCACGCATTTGTAATAGAAGTAAATAAACAATATTGTATTGAATCGTCTATTTATTTATTTGCAAAAGGCCTGCGGCCCGATAGGTTACATGGTAAATGTAAAAAACATGGCTTACATATAACAGCGTCGAAGCTGTTGTGCGTTCCATGTGCGTGCTATAGTTTCGCCTTCTAATGTTTGTAGTTTATACGCGCCTTTGCCCAGGACCTCTTGGATGAGGTAGGGTCCTTCCCACTTGGGGGAAAGTTTCCCTGGGCGTTCCGCGTTAGATGCTTCATTCTCACGAAGGACGTAGTCTCCCGGGTTGAAAGTACAGATGCGGACGTGTGCATTGTAGTACTTTTCAAGTTTGGTTTTGTACTTGGCCTCGTTGATGGCAGCGTTTTCGCGCCTTTCCTCCAAGAGGTCGAAGTCAACCCTGCGTTCCTCATTGTTGTCTATCTTATTGATAGCCAACATTCTAGGTGAGGGGAGACCTACTTCTGCGGGGATCACCGCTTCAGTGCCATAGACCAGGCTGAAGGGTGTTTCACCGTTAATTGTCTTTGGGCTTGTCCTGTGGGCCCATAAGATATTTGGGAGTTCATCGACCCAGCCGCGTCTGGCTGTTCCCAACCGTGCTTTGATGCCTTTGACTAAGCTTTTATTGATACTCTCCACTTGGCCATTCCCTTGCGGATGTGCCACTGAGGAGAATATGTGTTCAATATTTAGCTCCTTTAGCCATTTTTGGAAGTCATCGGCAGCGAAGTTGGTACCGTTGTCCGTGACAATGCACATTGGTAGACCGAAACGGCAGATGATGTGTTCCCAGACGAATTTCCTTGTTATCATAGCGGTGGTTGAGGCAAGCGGTTTTGCCTCTACCCATTTTGTAAAGTAGTCGACAGCCACTATGATAAATTTCACTGCACCTGGTGCGTCTGGAAATGGTCCTACCACATCGATTGCCCATTTTTGAAATGGCCACGCCGTGGTGACGGGGATCAGGTTATTCTTGGGGCGTAAGGTCTTGGGAGCGTGCCGCTGACAATTGAAACACTTGCGCAAGACTGTTGGACCGTTCTTTGACCCGAAAACGTCAATCCGAGTAGCTCATCTTCACGTGTAAAGGCGGAATCAATGCACGTAAAGTAACAACAGCAATTCCTTTCTAATTTCCATCTCTTTATTGCATTCTGATAATGTTTTTACAGAGTTTCAGCTCCAGCAACAATCATCTAGGTTCGCTCCAAAGATTACCAAATGAACCACAACAACAGGCTATATATAATGTGTGGGGATCGCTTATATGGACTGCCATATAAGCGAACCAGCCCACTTACCATAAATGCGAACCAGCCTCTATGTACCTAGGAGCGAACCAGACCTAAACATGGTCATTTAAGCGAACCAGACTTAGACAATACATATTATTTACATTTTGACCCCCTGTTGTCTAATCTTGACTTCAGACTTCTTGTAGACGCAGTCAACAGACATTCCGTGCACTAACAGACTCCCCCTTGGATGTTGACGTAGTCTTCAGCAATCTTCAGTACCTGAGTCTTCGGTCTTGGTCTTTTCTTCAACTCTTTATCTTCACATCATAAGCACTCTATCTTCACATGTTTCAGGATCTTGTCCTCCTGGCTCTAACTTCTTTCTTCCCTTTGAATGTTGATCCAGACTCCCCCTTTCACATTGACTCCCCCTCTCAATATGCTAGAATCTGAGATGTCTGGTTCAAGCTTTGTCATTTAGCTATCGTTGGGAATAATGAAGTCCAAACTTGTTTAACCTGCACATTCTCTACCACAATATAAGTTTCACAAATTTATAACCATTGAATTTAAAAACTTACTGGTAGACAATATTCATCCATCAAACATACTGGTTACATCAAGTTCAAATAAATGACCTTGATTAACTAACTCCTCAAACTTTCAAAAATATTTGTATATGACATTCAAAGTTTTCAACAAACTCTCCCAACCCTGTTCATCAAGTTTAGCACTTGGAATTTTGAAAATCAGTCCTTCAACATCAGTTGTCGAAAATCTTTTTGAATTTTTCAAAAATTTTATGCTAAAACACACTAAAATCTTTTTGGATTTTTTTTAATCTTGATTGAAATGCAGTAAAGAAATATATACAAACAATATTTTTGTGAGTTTGTGTAAGAGGATCATATCAGATTATGAGACAAATCACAAGCACCGTTAAGCTTTAATCATTTTAAGTTCTAAGCGATTCACATAGATTGACGATATTGTTGTCCACATAAACTCAAACTAAAAACTTTCAATCTGCTTACCGATACTTTAAGATATATTAAGATAGCACTAAGTTCTTATGGACCCCACGATCTCAGCATATCCCCTCATCATGCAATACACTGACTCAAGTAATGCCTTTAAACTTTCATCAACTGTGATTTGTGCAAAAATAACGCAGAATGTTTAAACATTAACAATCAGGTCGATACTTCCGTATACGCAGAGAAAGTCCAATGTTTAAACAAAATAAGAAAAATAAAACAAGTTGAAGTTGTTTAGGCTTTAACCACCAGATCGATACTCCCGTATACGCAGAGGTGATCCAAAGCTTAAACGAAACACCAAAGAAAATAAAGCAGAACGTTTAGGCAACAACATCCAGGTCGATACTCACGTATACGCAGAGGATGTCCGATGCTTAAACAAAATAAAGAAATAAAACAAGTTTAAATCTTTGCAAAATAAAATGCACAATCACAGCGACTTTTCAGCAAAGTTGTGAAAGTTCACAAACTTAACCAGTTTTATGTCTTTCGACAATCAGCGATTACTGAGTAGGTACACAGTCAAGAAGGACAAAACCAAGTACTATGCTTTTGACCATGTTTCCCACTAGAACTAGGCTTTTTCATTTATGTTTGTATCGTTATCGCAAATCTACTAGTCTAGCTGAGCCTACCGTCACATCTTTAGTAAGACCGTTTATCACATTTGACATTACAATTCTTTAGCATGCTGTGATAGTTCACTGATTTTCTATCATTTCCTCTTGTCTCAACAAAACTCATTTTTGCTTTTTCAATGTTATTGACATTTTCAAATTTTCTAATTTTTTTAAAAAAATTTTCTCCCCCTAAAATCAAAATATGTTTCAATTTTGATTTTCTGGAAAATTTGAAAACAAACTATACAAGAAACGTGACAAACTGATATCGAATCGCTTCAATTCGCCATTCTCTTGGCTTAACAATCAGAACTCCCCCTGACAACAAACTATTTTCCCATTTAGATTTCAAAACACTTAAGTTTGTTTTAATCAAATGGTTTTTCCGGAAAATAGTTTTGTTTGTCTTTTCACAAACTCGGGGTTTCATCACAATGTTCTATTTCAACCATTTTAAAGTATTAACAATTAAGACCCTTGTCAACAACAAACACTAGTAGAAAATCAAGTACAACTTAATGTCCCTGATTTACCACTTGTAAATCGAAATATCACAGTTACCAACCTGTGAATTTCTCAAGAAATGTGCCGATTCCTGTTCCACGTTTACCAACCTGGGAACTCCGGCAAGTCAGGTTTTTCTATTTGAAAAGATTCACCCAAGCCTGACCAGCCTTGGGTTTGACATTTTTTTACCTCAACACTAGGCTCCTCTGGCTTTGATGAACCAGAATCATTGCCTGCACATGGCTTGTCTGACTTTGACCTGTCAGATTCATTGCCTGATGGTGGCTTGTCTGACTTTGAGACGTCAGATTCATCGCCAACACGTGGCTCCTTTGTTTTTGAAAAAACAAATTCATCGCCAACCTTCATTGGTACCCAATACTTACTAGATCTAGGTTTTCCTTTTTTATTAGGCTGTGAAATGAATAAACTTTCACGATCTCTTTTATATTCGAAAACCTTGATCAAGATTTTGTCAGAAAAATTAACTTTCTTTGATTGGTTATCATTTTGCTTAGTTAATTTTTCTTTCTTTAACTTCCTTTTTGCTTTCCCGTTTGTCATCAGATTTGTATCTGATGAATTTGTTTTGCTTGCCTTTGCAATTGGGGAAAACAATTCATCAGAACTTTTTCTCGGATTACCAGTTGTATCCGAGGACAAAATCCTCTCCAGATATTCTCTGGCCTTCTTTCTCTTCTTTCGCAGTCTGTCTTTTTGCCCCTGAGAAAGTTTTACTTTTGCTTCCTGAACTTTAGGTTCTTGAACCTTCTGTTCTTTGGGCTTGACGTTGACTGTCTTCTTTGCCATTCTTTGAGAATCAGCCCTCGATCGTGCCTTTGATCTCATTGGGCAATCTTTGGCAATATGTCCTCTGATTTGGCAATTATAGCATCTTCTTGACTCATAACTCCAATTCTGGCAGTTAACAGCAATGTGTCCTCTCACACCACAGGTGTAGCACACTCTGTTATCATACCATTCACCACTTTCACACCAAACGCTCAGATCATAACATTGTCTGGCTTTGTGGTAATCATCACTCTTCTTGAAAACTGGATTTAGCTTTGAAGCACTGTGGTCAAACCTGCACCACTTATTACCAACAGTTTTTGCGTTATGATTTTCCAATTTTTGTGGTTTTTTATCACAATTGGATGATTGAACTGATGAGCTTTTATTTTCTTTTTGAATATTTTTCAGTTTTTTATCCTTTTGTTTTTGTTCCACATTCTTCTTTACAGGTTTTTCCTTTGAGCATTCACCTTTCTCAGTAGAATGTAGAACAGTTTCTTTAAACATTTCTTTTAATTTCAAAAATGTTTTCTTTTTCTCATCATCATCAGTTTTCTCATCACAATCTTCAACTTTGACTTTGACTTTGTCAAAATTTGTGACATTATCACTTATTGGAACAGAATTGATCAGTTTTGGACACACATGTGATGTAGAAGTCACAAAACTTTTCAATTTATTCTCAAGCTCGGTAATTTTATTTCGAGCAATTTCAGCTTCATTTTCAAGCCGAATGATTTTCTGAAGATGAGAATTTATTTCAATCTGTTTTTCAAGATTATCTTTACCAAAAATATCTCTCTCATCTTCTAAAATCTTTATTTGACATTGAAAATCTTTTTCTTTTTCTTTTAACGCTTCATTTTCCAATTTTATCCAAAAACTGTTTTCATTTTCAATTTTAATTTTTCCAAAATCTTTTTCTTTTTCTCTCAAGTCATTAATTTCCAATGTCAAACTGTCCAAACTACTCAACAGTTTGTCATTTTCTGACGTCAATTTCTCACAATTTTCTCTCATTTCAAGAATCTGTTTATTATCAGATTCTTTCTCATCCTTCAAGCTTTTGATTTTCACTGTCAAATTCTCCACATCTTTCAAGAGATTGAAATTTTCTGCTTCGGATTTTTCGCATTTTGAGCACACAACTTCACTTTTCGAAGTTTCATCCATCTTTGATTCTTCATTCTTTGTCATTCCTTCTCTAATCTTATTGATTAATTCACTAAAATCAACCAAACTCATATTTTCTGAGTTTCTTTCAATTTCATCTAGTAACTCTTTCTTTTTCTCTTCTTCATCTCCCCACCATTTCTTTTGCCAATACTCATCCTCTTCTTTGTACTGCTGGATTATGGCTTCGATATCAAGCGTTTTGTCATCGATTGCAATATTTCCATATGGGTCAAGATAACACTCTCTTTTTGGATCCCATCTATTTGCTCTTCTAGCTTCCAGATAGATACCAGAAAGTCTGATAATCTTGGTTTCAGCAACCATCTTCCGGTATTGATATTTCTGTTCTTCAGTACGATCATCTTTCCATGGCTTAGGTTCATCATTGCTTGCCATGAATGCGTAACTATTGCTGAATGAATTCGAGAAAATATCATCCATCGTGAACGTACCTGGAAAAAGCAGTCAAACACTTAGAAAATTTTCGAGAATTTTGAAAATCAAACCACAAAAGAGAATCAATCTGTTCAAGCGAATCAGATGTTGTTCGTTCGAGCGAACCAGATGTTGTCCGTTCGAGCGAACCAGATGTTGTCGTATGAGCGAAACAGAAATTGTCCTAATAAGCGAACCACACAAATATGTTCTCTCGAGCGAACCAGAAAAAGTACGTTCGAGCGAATCAGCTTGTACAAAACAACGGACCAGAATCAATGTCTATTCGAGCGGACCAGGTAATGACCGTTCGAGCGGACCAGATCGTACGTAACAGCGATCCAGAAAATGATCGTTCGAGCGGACCAGCTAATGTCCGTTCGAGCGGTTCAGAATGTGATCGAATAAGCGAACCAGGTCAATGTCCGGATAAGCGGACCAGAAACTTGCGATGACCGAAAAAGCGAACCACAAATTTTAACCAATTTTAGTCCGAAAAACACTCTGAAACTATCAAGGATTATAGTACTCTTAATTCCGATCACAATGATATGATTTTTATCCAATTCCGACTGCTAATCCATTCTAGATCTAAGTTTTAAATTTCTGTCCGAAAAACTGATTACGTTTTTGATGAAATTGAATGAGTTTTACGGTGTTTTAATGTCTGAAACTGTTACGGAATGACTAACAACAAGTTTTAATCAATATACTTGAATTTCAAACCATTTTGTCCGTCAAAACTTGTTGAAATTGAAAAATAAAAGAGAGAATGAGTAGAAATGAGATAATATCGCAGAATCAGCTGATGTAGTATGAGCTCCTCGTCCTGAAGCTCTGATACCACTTGTTGGACCGTTCTTTGACCCGAAAACGTCAATCCGAGTAGCTCATCTTCACGTGTAAAGGCGGAATCAATGCACGTAAAGTAACAACAGCAATTCCTTTCTAATTTCCATCTCTTTATTGCATTCTGATAATGTTTTTACAGAGTTTCAGCTCCAGCAACAATCATCTAGGTTCGCTCCAAAGATTACCAAATGAACCACAACAACAGGCTATATATAATGTGTGGGGATCGCTTATATGGACTGCCATATAAGCGAACCAGCCCACTTACCATAAAAGCGAACCAGCCTCTATGTACCTAGGAGCGAACCAGACCTAAACATGGTCATTTAAGCGAACCAGACTTAGACAATACATATTATTTACATTTTGACCCCCTGTTTTCTAATCTTGACTTCAGACTTCTTGTAGACGCAGTCAACAGACATTCCGTGCACTAACAAAGACTTTAACTGCGTCCAGGTGCATGCCGGGCCAGTAGTACCCGACATTCATGATTTTGGCCACCACCATGCGTGGTCCTGCGTGTATGCCACATATTCCTTCGTGTATTTCTCTGATAAGGTACGTGGCGTCTTGAGGGTTGACGCATCGTAGGAGTGGCCCCATGTATGATTTACGGTATAAGATACCGTCTCCCATTTGGTAATGGCACGCTTTGTATTGTAGCTTGCGTGCCTCTGCTTTGCTTTCGGGAGTAACACCTGATTGCAAGTATGCAATGATCGGTGTCATCCAGGATGTTGTACCGTACTGGATGACATTGACTTGGCGTAGGGGTACGGAAGGATTTTGCAGAATTTCGATGCGTACCTCTTTTGCTAGGTGTTGGAAGCTGGTGGATGCGAGTTTTGATAGTGCATCCGCGGGCTTGTTATCACTTCTGTTGATATGGCGGATATTGAAGGAAGTGAACTTTGATTTTAGTTGCAAAGCTTGTTCGAGGTAGAGGATCATGTTATCCCCCTTTGCGGTATAGTCGCCGCGTATCTGCCCTGCCACTAATAGTGAATCGACGTGTGCTTCCAAATGTTTAACGTCGAGTTTGACTGCCAGACGCAGCCCTGCCAGTAGAGCCTCATACTCTGCCTCGTTATTCGTGCTTTAGAAATCGAGGCGGATTGCATAGGTAAGTTCTTGGCCGTCGGGGCTGACGAGTCACAGACCTGTACCTGCACCATCTTCGTTTGACGCACCATCCGTATACAGTGCCCAGGTTTCTGTGGAGGATGGTGGTGGTGCAGGGTTTTGTTCTTCTTCGCATTCTTGAATGCGGTTTGCTGGTACTTCGGCAACGAAATCAGCCAAGACTTGGCCTTTGATTGCGGGGCGCGGCTTATAGTTTAGTGAAAGTGCGCCCAGCTCGATTGCCCATTTTGCTAACCTCCCAGAGATGTCGGGTTTGGATAGGATCGGGCCGATCCTGTAGTTGGTTAACACTGTGATGACGTGGTTTGCAAAGTAACGTCGTAATCGTCTCGATGCGTGCACTAGTGCTAACACCAATTTCTCCATGATGGAGTACCTCGTCTCTGGGTCGTTGAGCATTTTGCTGATGTAGTAGATGGGTGTTTGAACCCCTTCTCGCTCCACTATGAGTACCGCGCCTACTGTGTTGTCCGCGGCAGATAGGTATAAGATAAGTGGTTCCTCCTTGCGAGGTGCGGTTAGAGTTGGGAGTTGAATCAAACACTCTTTCATCTCCCGGAAAGCTTTTTCAACTTCTGCGGTCCATTGGAATTGTTCCTTTTTTAAGCAGCTCTGCAGGGTCTTGATGAAAGGATACGACTTAGCTGCATGGTTGGCTAAGAATCTGTTGAGTGCGGCTAGCCTGCCGGCTAGTCATTGCATTTCTTTCATCGTAGAAGGCGATGGCATGCGCTCGATCGCCTGTACTTTTTCCGGGTTGACCTTGAATCCATCTTTGGTTACGATGAATCCAAGGAACTTTCCTTCTTCCATTCCAAACGAGCATTTCCCTGGGTTGAGCTTCATGTTGACGCTTCACAGAGTTTGGAATGTTCTTTCGATATCATTGAGCATGGTGTCTTCTTCCATGCTCATGACGACTAGGTCGTCCATATAGATTTCGACACTTTTGCTGATTTGGCCGCGAAAAGTGTTGTTCATTAACTTCTGATAGGTTGCGCCCGTGTTTCGCAACCCGAATGGCATTTTTGTGTAGCAGTAGCACCCGATAGGAGTGCGGAATGCCGTTTTATCTTCGTCTTCGATTGCCATCTGTACCTTTGGTAGCCTTTGTAACAATCGAGGAAGCACTTCCATCGAAATGGTTCGAGGTTATCGACCTTCTCGTCGATCTCCGGAAGTGCGAACAATCCTTGGGGCAGGCCTTGTTGAGGTCTTTGTAATCGACACACATGCGCCAGCCCCCGCTTGGTTTTTCTACCATGACTGGGTTGGATAACCAAGTCTGGTATTTGAGTTCCCGCAGGATGCCTGCGGAGAGCAGTTCTTGTACCTGCTCTTCCATCGCTGTGTTCTTTGCTGATCCAAGGTGGCGTTGGCCTTGGATGACCGGCTTGATACCTGGCATGGTATTCAAGAAATGCTGCGCGATGTCGCGTGGCACCCCTGTCATGTCTGCGGGTGTCCACGCAAAAATATCTTGGTTCCTGAAGAGGAGTTGCTTCAGGCGCGCTCTGATGGTGGGGGATAAGGCATGGCCCAACGTGACCGTTTGCTCTGGGTGTCTTGCGTTAAGCACCCATTTTTCCGGTTGCGTGTTGGGGGTAGGCCTTGCTACCTTGGCTGGACGCAGGTCGTCCGTAGACATAACTTCTCTTCGGGCGTATATTATCGCGACCCCCGTCTCGGTTGGGAAACCGATGGCAAAGTGAGGGACGAATGTGATCATGTTGAAGTCGCCCTGGGATTCTCTCCCGAGAAGTACGTCATACTTGGAGGTGTGCGGTAAAACCATGAAGTTTACCTCCTCCGTTCTTGTGTGCCTCCCGTTGGTGAGGAGCACAGGAAAAGTAATCTGGCCCAGGGGGAATACGGTTTCCCCTGCAAAACCGGCCAACGGGTAGTCTGCTGGCTGCAACCGATCTTTGTCTTCTTGATCGAATTGGTTGAAGCACTGCTCGTATATAATATCAGATGTACTGCCCGAGTCGATGAATAATCGCTCGGCGCAGTAGTGAGCAAGGTGTCCTGTGATAACCATGGCGCGCCTATCGCGCGGTCCGCCTCGGACTTTTGGAAAGACGACTTGCTCGTCTTTCCAGTCATTGTCCGGTCTTCTCGCCGCCTTGCGCGGTCTTCCTTTTCCTCCGTTGATCATGTGGGTAGAGGCCACGTACATGGTCCTCTTACCCGTGGAGGTGCCCTCGTTGTGGGGGGTGATGCGCTTGGTAGCTTTTCGTGTGCCTGTCAACAGGTGTTGCAGTTTCCCCTCTTTTAGGGCTCACTCAATCTCCAGTCAGAGACTGATGCAGCTGTTTGTTGTGTAGCCCGAGTCCTTGTGATACTCGCAGTAGAGTGCGGGATCTTGGTTCTTTTTGGACTTCATCGGTTGGGCCGGTCGCAGGAATTGCGCGTCCGTGAGGAGGACGTCGCTTGGCGACTGGTTGATCTCGGTCCAGCTGCGGTCCCGAGACTCTTTCTTCGAAGCCCGGTTTTCACGTTGGGCGTTGATTGTAGCCCTTGCGTCGGGCTGGTTGTTACGTGTGACATATGGCCTGGGATCGCTGCCGCGATTCCATGTGTCCCTGTTGCGCTTGTTGTTGCGCTTGTGTTCTTGGTGGGAGGATTGGCCTTCCGTTTGGGGCTGTGCCTTTGATACATGTGGTCTGAGAGACCGCTGAGTCTGGGCGTATGTCTTGACCGCAGCGATGACATCTTCCCATTTTTTAGGCAAGCCGTCCTTGCCGGAGATATTCATAACCATTTGTTCGTCTTTGACCGCAACAATGAAATGGTTACGTGCCATCTAGTCGGCAACGTCGCCTATCTCTAGGCACTCTTTATTGTAACGGACAACGAATGCCTCGAGCGATTCGTTGTCTCTGCGCCAGATGTTCATGACGTCCATAGAATCACGTTCATAACGTCGCTGCTGGCTAAAGTGTGCGAGGAACTTTTCTTGCAAGTCCTCGAATGAGGCCAATGATCCCACCGGTAAAGAATCGAACCAAGCCCTGGCCAGACCTGTTAGGGTCTGCGGGAAGAATTGACACCAAGTGGGTTCATCCCACTTGCCGTTGCTCCCAGCACCGATGAAGATGTTCATGTGGTCATCTGGGTCGGCTGAACCGTTGTACTTCCCAATGTTTAATGGGAATTTGGTGGTGGTGACATCGGCGTTGGCAATCTCCGGGACAAACTTGGAGTTTTCAGCCGCAGATTTCGGCCTGTAGGGTTGGCTCTGGTGGCGCTTTGCAGCGCGGAGGTATGTAGTACGGGGGTGAGTGGGAGGGACATAGTTGCGTCCTCCCAGTCTACTGCTGGTAGCATGAGACTCCCCGCGGTATGTACCGTCGTCGGGATCAGTATGGCCCTGTCCTTCGTGGTAGGACTGAGGTCCTAGCCGGCTATGGATGTCGGGGCCATGGTGGGCGGTAGATTGTCGCCTGGTTTCGCCATGCGGGCCTAGGCGACTATGTACATGGCCCCTGCGGCGGGACCCATATGAAGAGTCGTCATCATCAAGTGTGCGGACGTCGCAGTAAGAGGAACCGCGGTCTTCCTGCCTGCTTCGTGAGGCTGGATGTGTTAGGGCCCTGTTGTCGTATTGTAAAACACGACCCGCAGGGGTATGCGGTGCTGGGGTAGGCCCCGCAGATATCTGCGCTTCTGCGCAGGCTCTGTTGTATGCTGCGGCCAGCAAAGCTTGTTGCTGGTCGTACCAGGTATGAAGGTTTATGTCTGGAGGTATCACAGAAGCGTACTGTGATAGATCGTGCCCAAACGTAAGGGATGCGCCCCCTTGCGCTGAGGTTCCAATATGTTCAACATTTGGGGCTTGAGGGGCAGTCCCCGTCGGCCCTGTGTTTGCAGGGTTTAGGTTATCCCCGGTAGTGTTGTTTTGACGACCAGACATGATCTTTGGAGAGAAAGGGATGGTTGGAAAAAAGTGCTAAGAGCGGTGGGCGCCAATGATGAAACAATGGTTAATCGGGTGGGGTTAACTCACTGGTCTCGTCTAGAGGGTTAATCCCTTCTTTCCGAGGATCGTTGGCTGGATCGTCTGGTGGTGGGTTTCCTGCACAAGGAAACAAACCATGACTCGTAATAAGGAGGATGGGGTGGGGGTGCTCCTTGTTACCACTCTCCGGCGTGAGAATCAGTAATTTGCTTGGGAAGCAAAGTGTGATAGTAGTAGTAGTGAGAGAGTTGAGAAGTGATACCTCAAACCTGGTTTGGGGTCGGTATTTATAGCCGAGGAGTGAAGGAGGGTACTTGAGTAGCTAGTCTGACATCGTACAACTGCTTGCAGGTGTGTCAGACCTGTCGGTTGTGGAGGTGATGCCACGTCCTGCTGTAATGTCAGACTGTTGTACACATGTAGGCCGGTGGGTGACTGCTCCCAGTGCCATTTGCACTGTGGTGTCAGACCCACTTGCCTTGTAGGCAGGATGCGATGCCAGGCCGCATCACTGCTTACGGTTACTGATGTTGTTCCCGCGTTCTTTGTTCTATCCATGATGCATGCGGGATGAGGTGCCAGGCCGCATCACTACGCGTAACATCTGTTTTCGTCCTTAAGGTAAGTCTTCTCATCAATGGACAGATTGGACCGCTGTGTTCGCGCCTATCCGCACGGACACATGTAAGTTCCTACTGGTGGAGGTTTTTGATAAGGGTAATGGTCAGTCGCGGTCTTGCTGACGCGAGATCTGGGACCATACCCCTTCAACTAGTTAATTAAAAAAATTATTTTTATACCCTATAAATACTACCCATTTTTTATCACTTCTCTACATCTCTACATCTCTACTTCTTCTATCTCTATATTTTTATAAATTTAACCCACATCCTCTACAATGCATCCTTTTAACCATGGATACGACCCGAGAAACCCCTTTGGATACCCAGAGAACCTGAACCCTGGCCCGCCACAAAACCGTTAACCAACAAACCGTGGCCCTTTAATCTACTCACTGGTTCCCGAACTAGCGGGAATCTCGTCGTATATAGGAAACTGTGTTTACACGAACTTTCCATACGACGAATCATCTATTCCCTCGTTAACCTTTCCCAACCTGATTCCGTACTTGAAACACAACCGCAAGACGTTGGTGGTTCGTCATCCAAACTGGCCAAAAAAAGTCACAAAAAACGGATGAGAAGAAAGCACTAGTGGCCGCTCAACGAACACAAATAAAGTGGACGCCTCAAGAAGACATCGCGTTGGCAAAATGTTATATCGACAAATCGCAAGATCCGATTCAAGGTATTTTTTATATAACAATATTATTTTTTCAGTTTTAATATATTTTTTTATAATGCCTAATTTTTTTTTTTTGGAATAGGAAATTCACGACACCGCAAAGATTTTTAGGATTGCATTAAGAGATCCTTTCATACGCAAATGAAAAACGAGGAGCTGTATCGTGAAAATGATAGCCTCTCGTCCAAGTGGGGAGACATAAATACACAAGCCACCGCGTTCAGCGGCTTTTTCCATAAGGCGAGGAACTCGTCAAGGAGTGGTGAAACGGAGACGAACTTTATCAAGAATGCCATTATAGCATACATAGAAAACAAGAAGCACGAGTTCAAGTACATGCATTGTTGGGATGTATGTAGGTACGCTTCTAAATGGACGATGAAAACGGAAGACCATGAAAATGGAATCAATTGTTGTCACCACGAGTTAGACCTTGAAAGGAGGTTGGGTAGCAGGGGTGGTTGCAACGCTCTGGGTGTTTGATGTTCGTGCACGCAGATCTACGGTTGAAACCGATGGAGTCTTTTGTTGTTGGTCAATGGAGCGTTAGAATGATACCGGTCTAGTAGTACCAGATGACATAGAAGAAGAGCGAGCCCTTGCCGCGGCTGCTGAGATGTTTAGAGCATCACTAGACAATGTAAAACAAAGAGATAGACGTTGAATGTGTTTCCAAACATGATGTCCTATTTATTTATAGGAGGGATTAATACATACACATCTACCTAACATGACGGATGACCCACACGCTCATGCTTACGTTGTGGGATAGAAATTTTATTTTATTTTTTTATAGAAGAAACTTAAAATAACGTATTGTAAGTCGTTATGACGTTATGTGTGTTATTATATAGTATATATAAATATAATTTGTAACACTCGAATGCATTAAGTTTTATATATAAATATAATATAATTTGTAACACTTGAATGCATTAAACTATTGTACATTATACTTAATTGTTGTTTTATGCTTAATGGTATTGTATAATGGTGTACAAACACTCCACTGTGCTTTATATATTATTACCCAATAGTATAATTTGCAAAATTTTAGGCGTAGATGTACCTTATTGTCACACCCCCAAAATCCACCCGCGGAGTACTACCGCTTGGAGGCGTGACTGACCAGGATCCAGCCACCAATCATATTGAACAAGCATATAAGTAGTTATAAGAATCCAACCAATACGATTGGTGTTCAAACAAAACATAGTTAAGTTGCAAGCGGAAGCATAAGTCTTAAATCAAAACATAAGTTCCATTGTTTCAAAGTTTAACATGGCACACTGACGTCCATGTCCCACAACGATCCTCCTCCATGCAAACTCCAACTAAGAACCTAAGGACCTGCAAAGCATGTAGTAACGAGTCAACAACTAGTTGAGTGAGTTCACGGGTGGGTGTTCGTTTTAAGTTGTTTCGAAAACAGTTTCCTTTAGCTGGCATCCTGCCGTGGGGGTTACCCCATAGTTAAAAACGTGACTTGTTTATTCCCGGTTACTCTGGCAATCCTGCCGTGGGGGCTACCCCGTGTTAGTTATCTGGCATTTCGGCCGTGGGGGCTACCCCATGTATACACTAGACTCGTTACCATATCGACTGCTGACTGTAGTCATGTTTATGTGCCCTGAAACTGTCAATGTCTATCATCATTGACGTGCCCCAGATCCATTAGTTCACGCCCGTCCTCTGCGGCACGGTGTGAGGTTTGTCAGACCTAAATAGCGCTATCTAACTAATGACCCGCTCGCCATTGGCCCGGCGATTAAGTCGATATAAAAAGGAGGGACTTCGTGATAGAGTTTTGGTCTAGTACGAGTTATCTGTCCGTGAGGACGAGGAATTACATTCCTGAACCTTTGCTGTCCTACCCAAGGAGGACGAGGAACCCAGTTCCTTAACCCCATTCCCAACCCAGGGAATCCCATGCTTTGTAGAGGGTGTGAACTCACCTTGGTTTGCTCGGTAGAAACACAGAAAAGTCAAACAAGCAATGTTGTGGCTACTCACGTCCTATCATAGTTGTATCATACAAGTCAGGTTCCAACCATGTATTGCACGTATGTTCTACACGTATGCTAGCACGTTGCATGCAAGTTCATCTATAGCAGCCCAAATAATCGTTCATAAACAACAGTACGTATGAGGTCCGTGTAGTAGGCCCAAAGGTCCGGCCCAAACAATTAAGTCCGAAATGAGGTGCAAGCCCAAACAGCGAGTATCCATGTATAGTCTCGAGTCGCAACTAGGTGTTTGCGACTCGCAACCGGAGTCGCAACCATGGTTTCGGTTCATGCTGTCTTGGTTACGAGTCGCAACCGGACTCGCAACAATGGTTTCGAGTCACAAAGTTGGTGTGCTGATCATGTGTGGTTTCGAGTCGCAACCAGGTGTTTGCGACTCGCAACCGGTGTCGCAATCGGGGATCTCGACTCGTTGTGCTTGGTTTCGAGTCGCAACTGATGGTTTCGGTTGGACAGGAGCTGATTCGGTACAGTGTACTACCCACTAACATTCTGATTTCATGTAACAGTTTGTACTATCCAACCAAAATCCTTAAACATGTTTCTTGTCTAGCAAATTACTAAAAATGGATCAAACATATCAGATTTCAAATATTCAACATGTTCATATGATATTCAACAAGTTCTTCATGTGTTCATCATGTTCATCTTGTTCTTCAATATTCAAGTAGTTCATCTTCATTCCTATGAACCTAGGTCTAACAAGAATCATGAACAACTTATCAACAAATCACCCTAATAGCAAGCTTTCGGTTCTTAACACAAGAGTACACAATCCGATTTATATGAACATCAACAACTAGTGTTTTAGACTACATTTAAACACAAAACATCATGAGTTCATTATGCCACATATCCGAAATCAAAGCATGTTCCGATTATCAACATCATACACACGATTCACAAGCACATCATCATTGTACAAACGGTTCTAGTTCAATCATGTCATCCATAACATCAAACATCATAAACACTAACCAACAAACATCATAAACACTAACAAGCATCATGAACACTAACAAGCATCATAAACACTAACAAACATCATAAACACTAACCGGTTGTGAGGTGGTGAAAGATGAAGCTTTGTTTGGTGTGAACAAGCAAATCCGAGAGACCCTTTTGTGGTCGGTTGGTTTGATCCGAGAAGAAAGGAGAAGAAGTATGATGCTTGGTGTCTAGGGTTTTAGTGAGAGAGTGGAGAGTGTGTGTGTAGAGGAGAGTAGGAGTGTTGTTGCCCAAAAATGACAAGTATGGCTAACATGAGGATTATATACTAGTCCTAAGTAGTGCACCCTAATGGACTCGGATGAGGTGCACGGCCCAACCGGCCCATATGTCACACTAGTTCACTCGAGACCACATGGTCTCGAGTCGGGTTCGTGTTATCTCGGTTCCTATATACATATATCGCATACATACAAGCACACACAAATAACACATAATCACATAAAGGTTCATTTGTCATTAATCACACAAGATAACTAGTCACACGTTCATGTTACAACGGGATACAAGGAAGGTTCTAAATTTCGAGTTGTCACATCATCCCCAAGTTGAAAGAAATTTCGTCCCGAAATTTGGTAGGCACTCACTGAGGAAGCTAGTTAAGTTGTATGGTTTCCTGGTTTTCCTGGGGTGTCACATCCACCCCCCGTTGATCTGGAATTTCGTCCCGAAATTCTGTAGCTTCAGCCTCAGTAGTGGGTGTACTGTTTGCGAACAGTTGGGGATACTTTTGTTTCATCTGATCTTCGCGCTCCCAGGTGAACTCTGGGCCGCGACATGAGTTCCAACGAACTCGAACGAGAGGTATTCTAGTGCTCTTGAGGACCTTAACATCCCGGTCCGTGATTTCAACTGGTTCCTCGACGAATCGTAACTGCTCGTCGATCGTGAGTTCCTTCAAAGGAACTACGTGGGTCTCATCTGACGGACACTTCTTCAGATTGGACACGTGAAAAACGTTGTGAACTGCACCGAGTTCCGCCGGTAAGTTTAGTCTATAGGCCACCCTGCCTATTTTCTCAATGACCTCGAAAGGTCCAACGTATCGTGGGTTAAGTTTACCGCGTTTACCAAAACGAACCACACCCTTCCAGGGTGAAACTTTGAGTAGTACCCGCTCCCCAACCTGGAGCTCAAGTGGTTTCCTGCCCATGTCGGCGTAAACTTTCTGACGTTCACGAGCGGCCGTCATGCGTTTTCGTATCTGAGCGATTTGCTCGGTTGTATCTACCACATATTCTGGACCAGTGATCTGACTATCTCCCACCTCTGCCCAGCAAAGAGGAGACCGGCATTTACGTCCGTACAATGCCTCAAACGGAGCAGCTCCAATGCTGGTGTGGTAGCTGTTATTGTACGAGAATTCCACAAGTGGCAGATGCTTTTCCCAGCGGTTGCCAAAGTCGATTACACATGCACGAAGCATGTCTTCTAAGGTTTGAATAGTGCGTTCGGACTGCCCGTCCGTCTGAGGGTGATACGCTGTGCTCATGTCTAATCGTGAGCCGAAGGATTTGTGCATTGCTTGCCACAGCTCTGAAGTAAAACGTGCATCTCGATCTGAGATGATAGAGGTGGGCACCCCGTGCCTCGAAACAACTTCCTTGAGGTATATTTCTGCAAGAGTGGAGAACTTATCCGTCTCCTTGATAGCCAGGAAGTGTGCAGATTTTGTGAGTCGATCCACGATCACCCAAATAGTATCGTTCCCGCGCTGGGATCTAGGCAGGCTAGTAACAAAGTCCATGGAAATTTGCTCCCATTTCCATTGAGGTATCTCTGGTTGTTGGAGTAGGCCTGATGGTTTCTGGTATTCCGACTTGACTCTCGCACAAGTCAAACACTTGCTGACGTAGGTCGCTATGTGGGCTTTCATGCTAGGCCACCAATACGTAGTTTTGATGTCGTGGTACATTTTATCCGATCCAGGATGTACCGAGTAGCGAGACTTGTGTGCTTCGTCCATCACAAGCTCTCGTAGGTTGCCATAAAGTGGGACCCAAACGCGTCCCGTTACGTAGTAAGCACCGTCTTCCTTCTGTTCCAATCGTTGCCTTGATCCGCGTAGGGCTTCAGCCCTGACGTTTTCTGGTTTCAGTGCTTCTATCTGAGCAGCTCGTATCTGGGAGGGAAGGTTAGAATGGATCGTGAGTTGTAAAGCTCGCACGCGCTTAGGCGCAGTGTCCTTTCGACTGAGGGCGTCAGCCACAACATTGGCCTTGCCCGGGTGATACCTGATTGAGCACTCGTAGTCATTCAGTAGTTCGACCCATCGTCGTTGTCGCATATTCAGTTCCTTCTGCTTGAAGATATGCTCGAGACTCCTGTGGTCAGTGTAGATTGCGCACTTGGTACCATACAGGTAATGCCGCCATAACTTAAGCGCAAAAACAACAGCTCCCAGCTCTAAATCGTGCGTAGTGTAGTTCTTTTCATGAACCTTGAGTTGGCGTGAGGCGTAGGCTATAACTTTGTCTCGTTGCATCAACACGCAACCAAGACCTTGAATTGATGCGTCGCAGTAAACCACAAAGTCGTCTGTGCCTTCCGGCAAGGAAAGGATAGGTGCGCTACAAAGTCTATCCTTTAGGTGCTGAAATGCCAACTCCTGTGCGTTCCCCCAGCGATAAACAATGCCCTTCTGCGTTAGTGAGGTGAGAGGCTGTGCAATCTTGGAAAAGTCCTTTATGAATCTCCGGTAGTATCCCGCCAAACCCAAGAATTGGCGAATTTCCTTTGGTGTACGAGGTGCAGGCCAGTTCTTAATCGAGTCTACCTTGGATGGATCAACGTGAATCCCATCCTTGTTCACCACGTGGCCTAGGAAATGGACTTCTCGAAGCCAGAAGTCGCATTTCGAGAACTTTGCATAAAGCTGTTCTGTTCGAAGGAGTTCCAGAATAAGTCGCAGATGCTGCTCGTGTTCCTCCCGACTCTTAGAATAAATCAGGATGTCGTCGATAAAGACTATAACGAACTTGTCCAGGTAAGGCTTGCACACTCGGTTCATCAAGTCCATGAAAACCGCAGGTGCGTTTGTCATCCCAAAAGGCATGACCAAAAACTCATAGTGCCCGTATCGAGTTCTGAAAGCTGTTTTGGAGACGTCCTCTTCCCGGACTCTCAGCTGGTGATAACCCGATCTCAAATCAATCTTCGAATAGTAGCTCGACCCTTGCAGCTGGTCGAATAAGTCATCGATACGCGGTAGAGGATAACGGTTCTTCACCGTCACCTTGTTGAGTTCCCGATAATCGATGCACATTCTGAAAGTACCGTCCTTCTTCTTTACAAATAATACTGGAGCTCCCCAGGGCGATGAGCTTGGACGAATAAAACCCTTATCCAGGAGCTCTTGTAATTGCGTGGAGAGTTCCTTCAACTCTGATGGAGCTAGACGATAAGGTGCACGGGCTATGGGCGCAGCTCCAGGAGCTAGTTCGATCTGAAACTCGACTTGGCGATGAGGCGGAAGACCAGGTAATTCCTCAGGAAATACCTCTGGATAATCGCGTACAACTGGAAAATCTTCTATCTTCTTCTCTTTTTCTGAGGTGTCATTAACGAGAGCCAAAATGGCAGTGTGACCCTTTCGCAAGTACTTTTGGGCCTTAAGGAGAGAAATAACGTTCTCAACAGCACTCCTCCTGTCGCCATGAATCATAAGAGGTTCACCACCGGGACCTGGAATACGGACAACCTTCTCGTTGCAAAGAATCTCTGCGCGGTGTTGGGATAACCAATCCATCCCAATGACAACGTCGAAACTACCCAAGGCAATAGGAATGAGGTCGATAGAGAAGGTCTGGTCAGCGAGAACGAGTTTACAACCCTTGACTACGTGTGTGGCTTCTAAACTCTTACCATTTGCTAGCTCTACTGTGTGCTTGTTGTTCAAAAGTGTTGGAATACGCTTAAGCATTCGACTAACTTCTAGTGACACGTAGCTAGTATCGGCACCCTAATCAAATAAAACTGAAACATAAAAGTCGTCGAGAAGGAACTTACCCGCCACAACATTGGGGTCGTTCCTTGCTTCACCTTGGCCAATCACAAACATCCGCCCCCTGGCGCCATTGTTGTTGTTGTTCCCATTGTTACCATTCCCCTGATTGTTGTTATTGTTGTTGTTGTTGTTCTGGTTCCTGTTCAGTTGGGGACAATCTCTCTTGAAGTGGCCCTCTGCTCCACACTGGAAGCACCCTTTGTTATCACCTTGCTGCTGCTGCTGGCGCTGGTTCTGTTGAGCTTGCTGACGATTCTGATTGGCGGGGTATAAGCTCCTGCAATCCTTTGCAGCGTGACCAGGCTTGTTGCACCGATGACAGTTGCCCCTGGTGCATGGCCCGCTGTGGTGCAGGCTGCAGCGATTGCATTTGGGGTGATTTCCCTTGTACCCACCATGACTTTGGCCACCAGACGATTGCTGATTAGGGCTCTTGTAGTCGTCAGTCTTTCTCTGCTGAGACTGGGACTGAACAGAAGTCGAACCCTTACTTGAAGTTCCATCCCATTTCCGTTTGTTGTCACCAGAGGTACCAGAAGTAGTTGCAGCACCTATGCGTTTTGGTAACTTGTTCTGCTCCACCGCCTGATCCGTGAGACGGTGAGCCAACTGGACAGTTTGCTGGTAGGTGGCGAGGTTCGCTGAAGTCACATGACTTTGGATTTCTGGCACTAAGCCCTGAAGAAATAGTTCGATGCGTTTGATGGGAGGATCCACCATAGTAGGGCACAGAATTGCCAGTTCGTTCGACCTTTTCACATAAGCTTCAATTTCCGACCCCGTCATCTTGAGGTTGAAGAACTCCACCTCTAGTTTGTGAATCTCATCACGACTGCAGTATTCTTCCTTGATCATTTCCTTAAATGTTTCCCAAGGGGTGGCGTTGGAAGCAACCAACCCTAGCATTTGAACCTGAGCGTTCCACCATGTGAGGGCTAAACCCTCGAGAGTACCAGTAGCATACTTCACCCTGCGCGCCTCAGGGCATTCACACATTTCGAACACAGACTCTAGTTTCTCAAACCAGTGTAGGAGACCTACTGCTCCTTCAGTGCCGCTAAAAGTAGTTGGTCGGCAGTCCATGAAAGTCTTAAAAGTGCACACGGGTGGCTGAACATGCTGACCTATCGTAGGCGAAAGAAAAGACAGAGTTTAACACAAAGGTTGGTTCACGAGAGTAGGATCCTAAAGATCCTAGAATGAGTTCGGACTGCAGGATATACCTCCTGCGTGTGCAGCTGCAAGTGCTGCGGCAACTCGTTCGTTAATTAGAGCCGTCAACTGGGCTTGTGTCATGTTAACGCGTCCAGACATGATCTTCATACCAAGAAGAACGTGAGTGAGAGGGGTTCGCGAAAGTGCGATGATAGGATAGAGTAAGCACGCACGTGTTCAAGCAACAGTAGTTATACTAACCAAGCATACCATAAGCAATGTACTCTGTAACTAACAAGTAGGAAATATATACACAGATCATATCACCTAGAATGTCGAGTCTTGCATGTGGAGTGAAGCATCGTTGTGGATCGTTGAGCACTGTACAGGTTATAGTCTGGTTTTAACAAAAACGTTTTCCCCTTTATTAAAACCAAGTTCTCTATAACCAATGGCTCTGATACCAATCTGTCACACCCCCAAAATCCACCCGCGGAGTACTACCGCTTGGAGGCGTGACTGACCAGGATCCAGCCACCAATCATATTGAACAAGCATATAAGTAGTTATAAGAATCCAACCAATACGATTGGTGTTCAAACAAAACATAGTTAAGTTACAAGCGGAAGCATAAGTCTTAAATCAAAACATAAGTTCCATTGTTTCAAAGTTTAACATGGCACACTGACGTCCATGTCCCACAACGATCCTCCTCCATGCAAGCTCCAACTGAGAACCTAAGGACCTGCAAAGCATGTAGTAACGAGTCAACAACTAGTTGAGTGAGTTCACGGGTGGGTGTTCGTTTTAAATTGTTTCGAAAACAGTTTCCTTTAGCTGGCATCCTGCCGTGGGGGTTACCCCATAGTTAAAAACGTGACTTGTTTATTCCCGGTTACTCTGGCAATCCTGCCGTGGGGGATACCCCGTGTTAGTTATCTGGCATTTCGGCCGTGGGGGCTACCCCATGTATACACTAGACTCGTTACCATATCGACTGCTGACTGTAGTCATGTTTATGTGCCCTGAAACTGTCAATGTCTATCATCATTGACGTGCCCCAAATCCATTAGTTCACGCCCGTCCTCTGCGGCACGGTGTGAGGTTTGTCAGACCTAAATAGCGCTATCTAACTAATGACCCGCTCGCCATTGGCCCGGCGATTAAGTCGATATAAAAAGGAGGGACTTCGTGATAGAGTTTTGGTCTAGTACGAGTTATCTGTCCGTGAGGACAAGGAATTACATTCCTGAACCTTTGCTGTCCTACCCAAGGAGGACGAGGAACCCAGTTCCTTAACCCCATTCCCAACCCAGGGAATCCCATGCTTTGTAGAGGGTGTGAACTCACCTTGGTTTGCTCGGTAGAAACACAGAAAAGTCAAACAAGCAATGTTGTGGCTACTCACGTCCTATCATAGTTGTATCATACAAGTCAGGTTCCAACCATGTATTGCACGTATGTTCTACACGTATGCTAGCACGTTGCATGCAAGTTCATCTATAGCAGCCCAAATAATCGTTCATAAACAACAGTACGTATGAGGTCCGTGTAGTAGGCCCAAAGGTCCGGCCCAAACAATTAAGTCCGAAATGAGGTGCAAGCCCAAACAGCGAGTATCCGTGTATAGTCTCGAGTCGCAACTAGGTGTTTGCGACTCGCAACCGGAGTCGCAACCATGGTTTCGGTTCATGCTGTCTTGGTTACGAGTCGCAACCGGACTCGCAACAATGGTTTCGAGTCACAAAGTTGGTGTGCTGATCATGTGTGGTTTCGAGTCGCAACCAGGTGTTTGCGACTCGCAACCGGTGTCGCAATCGGGGATCTCGACTCGTTGTGCTTGGTTTCGAGTCGCAACTGATGGTTTCGGTTGGACAGGAGCTGATTCGGTACAGTGTACTACCCACTAACATTCTGATTTCATGTAACAGTTTGTACTATCCAACCAAAATCCTTAAACATGTTTCTTGTCTAGCAAATTACTAAAAATGGATCAAACATATCAGATTTCAAATATTCAACATGTTCATATGATATTCAACAAGTTCTTCATGTGTTCATCATGTTCATCTTGTTCTTCAATATTCAAGTAGTTCATCTTCATTCCTATGAACCTAGGTCTAACAAGAATCATGAACAACTTATCAACAAATCACCCTAATAGCAAGCTTTCGGTTCTTAACACAAGAGTACACAATCCGATTTATATGAACATCAACAACTAGTGTTTTAGACTACATTTAAACACAAAACATCATGAGTTCATTATGCCACATATCCGAAATCAAAGCATGTTCCGATTATCAACATCATACACACGATTCACAAGCACATCATCATTGTACAAACGGTTCTAGTTCAATCATGTCATCCATAACATCAAACATCATAAACACTAACCAACAAACATCATAAACACTAACAAGCATCATGAACACTAACAAGCATCATAAACACTAACAAACATCATAAACACTAACCGGTTGTGAGGTGGTGAAAGATGAAGCTTTGTTTGGTGTGAACAAGCAAATCCGAGAGACCCTTTTGTGGTCGGTTGGTTTGATCCGAGAAGAAAGGAGAAGAAGTATGATGCTTGGTGTCTAGGGTTTTAGTGAGAGAGTGGAGAGTGTGTGTGTAGAGGAGAGTAGGAGTGTTGTTGCCCAAAAATGACAAGTATGGCTAACATGAGGATTATATACTAGTCCTAAGTAGTGCACCCTAATGGACTCGGATGAGGTGCACGGCCCAACCGGCCCATATGTCACACTAGTTCACTCGAGACCACATGGTCTCGAGTCGGGTTCGTGTTATCTCGGTTCCTATATACATATATCGCATACATACAAGCACACACAAATAACACATAATCACATAAAGGTTCATTTGTCATTAATCACACAAGATAACTAGTCACACGTTCATGTTACATCGGGATACAAGGAAGGTTCAAAATTTCGAGTTGTCACACTTATGCTTTGGAAGTTTTTTTTATGATTTTTTTTTTACTTTTAACCCAAAACTATTTGATTGTTTACCTT
Source organism: Helianthus tuberosus (assembly GCA_030545235.1). Taxonomy (NCBI): domain Eukaryota; kingdom Viridiplantae; phylum Streptophyta; class Magnoliopsida; order Asterales; family Asteraceae; genus Helianthus; species Helianthus tuberosus. Next base: position 176,641,597 of record CM060413.1, read on the forward strand.
TAGTGTAAACTGTCATTTTGGTTCCTGAGGGTTTGGTAACTTTTGCAACTTTAGTCCAAAATTCAAACCTTTTGAATCTGGGTCCATGTGGTTTTAGTTTTATTGCCATTTTTATCCAAAAGTAAAATCAACTTATATTTCTCAAATAAAATCCTGGTTTTTTGTCCTTTTCCTTAGGAGTAAAATGGTCATTATAAGTTTTATTATTAAAAAAATTATTAATTAAAATAATAAAATCAAATATTGTTTTTTAACCTTACAAAAGCAGACACTTCAGGGTGAATTTGAGCTGCAAATTCCTAGGCTGCAAATTCAACTAAGGCCTGCATCCACCACCACTTGATTCCTTCCTCTTTTTTCCCAATGTATCGAAATCTTGACGAATCATTCCCAACTCGTCTTTCTCTCAAATTATCAAATGTGCTCCCGCTCCCGAGTCATCTGCCCGCGAATGTGAACCCTCATCGAAATCCCCTCCACCTCTCTATCCTATCACCGAACCCTCACCGAAACCCCCTCCACCTCTCTCTCTCTCTCCTATCAATCTCATCCGCACGTGAGAGCCCCAACTGTCACAGCCCCGACCCCACCCTGGGAGCGGAAGCCGTGTACCAGTCAAGTGGTACCAATGTTTATTAAATACGCAGCGGAAAAAATTTTCATTAGGAACGTAGTTAGGAAATAATTTCAGAGTTTGTAAAACACCAAATTTTATATTAAACGAATGGGCTAAAACTCATATTCCATTTCAAATGTATTTATAGGGATAAACCCAAATAAATAGAACATAAATTTTTTTATTCATGTATTTATAGCCACTTTATTTAAGCCTCCAGTACTCCATAGCAGGCTTCTATTACTTTCACAACAGATTACCTGAAACGCGTTTTGAAAATATTTTATCAGCAAGAAATACTGGCGAGTTTATTTCATTTTATAAAATGACACATTGTTTTATTCAGTATCAAGGGGAATTACAATGTATATTTCTATCAATTATTCAACACAGTATGAGACTGCGGACACTCCCCCGTGCTCGTGATCATATTACTTTGGGTCCTGTCACTTAATAGTAACGGTTCCTGTCATACCCTTGGTGACTGTGGACTAGTTATATACAAAACCCCAACTACTGGCAATAATTATAGATTACACAGATTTAATCACTGTAAGTATAACTAAAAACATTTGGAATTCTATAAAGCATTTTAAATAAAATGTATCACAATAAGGTGATAAAAAGGATAATGACTCACTTTGTAACTTTAGGGTTTAACTACAGGCCTCCTGGTATAATCTTTGGTATAACTCCTGAGCTCTTAATAAAATATACAATGCACTCATGTTTAGTATACTAACCCAATTCAACTTTATCAATGCATCACGAGATCAGAACCCCAACGTAGTTAACAAAGCATAGCCTTAATCAAGCAGCGCCTTGACATCCGTTGCTGGGTTCAAGATCGATCGGACAAGGTATCGAATCAATGATCAGGGGTTAAAACACTTAAAACGGGGCAGAGCTTTGTAGTATTAGGGATCTAATACTAAAGAAAATTGAGTATCTATTTGAGCAGAGAGGGGACGGGAGAAAGAAAGAAAAGAATGGAGCAGTTTGAATGTTGAACTACAGCTTCCTATTTATACTTCATTTTAAATTTGGAGTGTACACCAAGTTTTGCCACGTACACACTTACTCAAAATCACAAATGTGAGTTTTAAATTTTAATATTATTTTGTTATTATAATTAATTTAGCTGCTTCACTCATTTATCACTTATAACTTCTAAAATATGACGTTTTATAAAACGATGAATATGCCATTAGAACGAGAATATTTTTATCTACATTTTGACCTAAGTTTCGTTAAAAACGGAGTAAGGTTGATTATAATGTATTTTTATTATTATAATTATTAAACGGTTTCTATGGTCGTCTAAGTATCTCATATTTCTAACAGTCAACTTACTCGTAATCTAACCGTTTATTAATATAAGTTTTATGTACTTTATTTTAATTTTTATAAATAAAATTTTTTGGAAATGTTACACCAAAAGCTCCCTACTAGATCTCCTACCCTCTTCATCACCAGTTCACCACCACCGTCACCCCCTACCAGGTCCCCAACGCGAGTTCGAAGATTCGTTGTTCTGATCATGAAAGCGCCGCCTAACCTAGTGCCGAAGATTCGTTGTTCCTTTGCGGTTAAGGCTTTGGGGATTTGATAACTCTCAGTCGAAGATTCGTTGTTCTGATCAGAAAGTGTCTGGGCTTTCTTTTTCTTTGTTTTAATTAATAATTTGTTATAATAAAAATTATAATGGTCATTTTGCCTCTGAGGAAAAGGACAAAAAACCATGATTTTATTTGAGAAAATCTGAGCTGATTTTAATTTTGGATAAAAATGACAATAAAACTGAAACCACAGAGATTCAAATTCAAAAGGCTTGAGTTTTGCACTAAAGTGACAAAAGTGACCAAACCTCAGGGACCAAAATAGGAGTTTACTTTTACTTATAACTCAAAACTATTTGATATTTTTTTTCTTTTAACCCCAAAATATTTCATCTTTTGCAATTTAAGTTAACAACTTTTTTGCTTTCAACTTTTGTCCTCTATGCTTTTCATTTTTTACAGAATTTTCGTTTTACGTTCCGTTCTAAATTTTGCGAGTTAACACGGCGCAATGTGCGTGTGGGTTAAATGTTTTTACGTCCTCTATTTTTTTTCCCGTTTGACAGGTTTATTGTAACGCGCGAGTCCTAGATCGACTAATGTATTCTTTTATATGTTTTACGTTTTAGTTTAATTTATTCGCATTAACACGCCGCAACTTCAGTATTGATGGTCGCTGACAGTAGTGTGTCACTGATGTTCGCCCCAGCCGCAACGCGGGGTGCTTAATACTAGTTTTCTCTATTAAGAAGAAACAATTTTGTTTAGAAAATCATGGTACGTTAGAAAACAACTAGTCTTTGAAAAATGTTGTATTTCCTTTTTAAGACACTTGTTCAACAAAATATTTTGAACACAATGGGAATAAAAGTGAAAAGACACATATCTTAAACTTTTTAAAGGACTAATGCATCAAATGTGTATCATTTAAATTCATTTATCTTCTTCGTTTATATTCATCTAAACTTTTTAGCCACATGACAAAAATTGAAACTCAAAATGTGAATTATGGCCCCTCCCCATGTGTTTGATTGTGAGGATGACTTTGTGTCCTTGCCTTTGATATGCTGGATATGTTATTCAAAAAAATAAAAAAAATAAAGGATAATATACTTATAAAAACTAGTACTTCGAACCAGTTTTACGGTGGATTGAATTTTCCATTATTGAGTAGTTTACGGATTTTTTATTTGCATAGGATTTTTTTCTATAAATTTTGATAAAAAAGTGTTTCCAAAACTTTTTTTTTTCTCACTTAAATTTTAAACAAGTGTCCTATCTAATCTTTCAAAATGAAATTACATAGTTTACATGTAAACCAAAATTAAAATATTGTTGCACCCAAATTTCATATGCTCAATAATCTCATTTAAAACATTATGGACGTAAAACAGATCTAAATTACTACGTACTCATCGGTATTCAGTAGCAACTGCTATAATGATAAGTTAGTATTGATATAATGGCCACATACTTATGAGTCAAGTGTTGATGGCCACAGATGATTAATAATAACTTGGTATTAATAATGTAGCGAGACCCCAACCAAAGCAAAATATAACTTTACAACACAGACGATTTATCTCCGTTTGTGATAACATTTATACTTATACGTAGATAGAATAGAAGTTAGCACATGATAACAAAAAGTATTAAAACTGTAAGAAATAGTGTTCAAAAATTGTAGAAAAGAAAAGGTTAAGAGCATTAAACAGACTTCATGAGTTAGGGTGAGCGGGGCACCTTCGGTGACCCAAGTCACCTTAGGGGAACACCGCCGCCATCACTTAGGTGAGGCAATTAGGGGAGCAAGATCGGTGAGAACTCACCGCATGAAGAGGGAGAGAGATGGTGGGCCAGCCTCATTTTCAACCAATCAAAACAATTTTTTTTTTTGAATAAAAAAATAAGGGGAGTTAAGAGGGGAGTAGCGCCATCAAATTGAGGGTGTTAGGGGAGTTTAAGAGGGGAGTTGACGTGGCATAACCTGATTAACCGTGCGTAAGAGAAGGGACTCCCCTCTTAGGGGAGTGCCCCGTTCACCCTTACTTACCAACTTTGCAAGACTTTGACCATCAATAGACTTGTCGTTGTTTAATGTTTATGGTGGGACCTCTAAATTACTTAACTAGTCCCTGTCTTATTTAAGTTTCTCACTTTTTCTGTCTAGAATTTAAAATACTTTATATTCATCTATAATTTTCTTTTTCATTTACCCTTCACGTATATTGGTATGTTATATATCAGTTCAATCATGTGTTCTAAAGATGGTTGATTTTATCATAAAACATCTGATTTGTATATAATTTAAAATATTGTTAGCATTCAATCCACATTATGAATATAAATCAAACATATGATTTCTTAAAGTTTCAATATATGAATATAACAAAAAGTATTTGTCGCAGCCCCGACCCCTACCCCGTGAGCGGGCGCCGCAAGACACAGAGCGAGTGGTATCGGTGTTTATTAATTTGGCAGCGGAAATGAGACATCAGTACCGTAGTTAGAAAATAATTTCAGAGTTTCAAAACACCAATTTTTATGATAAATAAATGGGATTAAAACCCATGTTTCATTGATAATACATTTATAGGGATAAAACCCTAGTTGTTGAAAACTTTTATTTAGGTAACTTTTATAGCCACTTCATTAAGCCATCAGTGCTCCATAGCTGGCTTCTTATAGCTTCACATTAAGTTACCTGAAACGCGTTTTAAAAAGATTTTACCAGCAAGAAATACTGGCGAGTGCATCCTAGTTTAATTAAAACAAGCTTTTATAACTTTACAGTATTGATAGCGATTACAATGTTTATATCTACCAATATACTCATTCAATATTTGTCATGTTGGCAGTTCCATTACTATGGTCATATTACTATTGGCTAACTCGTTGTCCAATAGTAACGTTTTCACTAGTAGTGTATACAAAACCCCACATAACGGCAACAATTGCAGAATACATAAACTCAATCACTGTTAAGTATAATTGAAAATATTTAAGGTTTTGCAAAAACAGTTTGGTAGAAAGAGAATGACTCACTTTGTAGACTTAGGTAATTCTACAGCTTCCTGGTAGTGTTCCTGATTATTTTCTATTAAAACAAACAATGGACACGTGTTAGTAAGATAACCCAAATCACATTAGCCATACCACACTAGACAGAACTCCAACGAACTTAGTCAGGCAGAGCCTCGACATGCATTACGGAGCCCTAGATCAATCGAGTAGGGTAAGGAATTAGTGATCGGGGGTTAAAATACTTACATCGAGGCAGAGCTTCGTGTTTTAGGGGTATAATATCGAGCAGCTTTTAGCTAAAATAGGGGCTGAGAGAGAAAAGAAAATGAATGATCTGCAACTGAGGCCGATCACCTCCTTTTATAGGCTGAAACAGAGATCTCTCGCGCCCCGCAAGAGCCTCGTTCCTTTCCTTCGCGGCCCGCGAGGGACACCCTAGCTATGGCTAGGGTTGGCATCTCATAACATAGACCTGCCACACATAAGACACGTGGCGCAAGGGGAAGTCCGGCAACCATAGGGGTCCCGCGCCCCGCGAGCCACCTGGTGGACTCGTATATGGGGTATATTTAGAGTGTTTTATGAGGGTTGTTATATCCTCCCCACCTTGTTTTAAATCTCGTCCTTGAGATTCACTGGAATAGGTGTGGATATTTTTGTTGCATTTCCGACTCGAGTTGCCATGTGTATTCTATTCCTGTCTTCGAATCCCATTTCCAGAACTAATCTCTTGTGTTTAAGATTCTTGATCTTTCTGTCTTAAATCTGAATGGGTTTTTCTATAAACTTAAGTTTCTCATTTACCTCTATATCTTGAAGAGGTACTACCAATGATTCGTCTGCTAAGCATTTCTTGAGATTACATACATGAAACACATCATGTATTCCTGCCATTTCCTCTGGCAGTTGTAGTTGATAGGCTACTTGTCCTATTCTTTTGATGATCTCAAAAGATCCAACATACCTTGGGCTTAGCCTTCTTCTTTTAATGAATCTGACTACTCCTTTCAATCGAGAAACTTTTAACAATACCTTATCTCCAACTTGAAATTCTAACGGTTTTCGTCTTTTATCTGCATAACTCTTTTGACGATCCCTTGCTGCTTTTAGTCTTTCCTTGACTTGAATAATTTTATCCGTTGTTTCTTGTACTATCTCTAGTCCAGATAATTGCTTTTCTCCAATCTCTGCCCAACAGATTGGAGTTCGGAATTTTTGTCCATAAAGTGCTTCAAATGGTGCAGCGTTGATGCTGGTATGATAGCTGTTGTTGTAGGAAAATACTATTAATGGTAAATGATCGTCCCAATTTCCTACAAAGTCAATTACACAGGCTCTAAGCATATCTTCCATTGTCTGAATTGTCCTTTCGCTTTGTCAGTCCGTTTGAGGATGATAAGCTATGCTTAGATTCAACCTGGTTCCCATTGCTTTTTGGAAACTTGTCCAAAAGAGAGATGTAAAATGGGTATCTCTATCAGACACAATGAATAAAGGAATTCCATGTAATGAAACTATTTCATTTACATATAACTTGGCTAACTGTTCCATACTGAAAGTTTCCTTCATAGGTAAGAAATGAGCAGATTTGGTTAATCTGTCTACAATTACCCAGATTGCATCATTACCTTTTCGTGTCTTGGGTAATTTGGTAACAAAGTCCATTGTTATCAATTCCCATTTCCATATTGGCATTTCCAATTGCTGCAATAACCCTGAAGGTTTCTGATGTTCCCTTTAACCTGTGAACAGGTTAGACATTTAGCAACATAGTTTGATATATCCTTTTTCATTCCTATCCACCAGAAATTCTTTCTTAAGTCTTGATACATCTTATCACTACCGGGATGTATCGTATACTTAGACTTATGGGCTTCTTCTAAAATTATCTGGCGTAGGTTTCCTTGAATAGGTATCCAGATCCTTTTATTATGAAATCTTCAAATTCCATCTGTTCCGTGTTCTAATTCTTTAATCAGACCTTTTAAAGTTTCAGCATCGTCCTTGATTGTTGTTTCCTGTATCATTCTAATTTGCTCATTTAAATATATCTGCAGATTTAGTCTAAGAGAGCGTACTCGTCTTGGCTTTTCATGATACTTTCAACTTAAAGCATCAGCTACTACATTAGCTTTGCCTGCATGATACTGGATATCACAGTCATAATCAGTATGAATTTCCATCCAACGTCTCTGTCTCATATTTAATTCCTTTTGCCCAAAAACATATCTTAAACTCTTATGATTTGTAAATACAACGAACTTACTACTATAAAGATATAGTCTCCAAATATTAAGGGCAAAAATTATGGCTCCTAACTCTAGATCATGGATTGTATAATTCTCTTCATGTTTCTTAAGCTGTCTAGAGGCATAAGCTATAACCTTTTGACATTGCATGAACACACATCCATATCCTTACTTAGATGCGTCACAATAGATTACAAATCTTCCGTTCCTTCTCGTAATGCGAGTATTGGTGCATTGGGCAACCTTTGCTTTAAAATCCTAAATGCTTCCTCTTGATTTGGTCCCCATTCAAACTTAACTGATTGCAAGTCAGTTTGGTTAATAGAATGGCTATTCTAGAAAAATCCAGAATAAAACGTCTATAATATCCTACCAGTCCAAGAAAACTTCTTACTTCCGTTGGTGACTCAGGGACTTTCCATTTGGTAATCGCTTCGATTTTTATGGGATCCACATGAATTCCTTCATGATTAACCAAATATCCAAGGAATTGCACTTCTTGTAACTAGAATTCACATTTTGAGAATTTAGCATAAAGGTTTTCTTTGCTCAATAATGTCAGAAGTATATGCAAGTGCTCTGCATGAATTTATCCAGGTATGGTTTACATATCCTGTTCATCATGTCCATAAATGCGGCTGGGGCATTGGTTAAACCAAATGGCATGACTGTAAATTCATAATGACCGTACCTTATCCTGAAAGCAGTTTTAGGAATGTCCTCTTCCTGTACTTTCAATTGATGATATCCTGAGCGTAAATCTATCTTAGAAAAGAATTGAGGTCCTTGAAGTTGATCGAACAGGTCATCGATTCTCGGTAGTGGGTACCGAGTTTTAATCGTAACCTTGTTCAATTCTCGGTAATCAATGCACATACGCATCGATCCATCCTTCTTCTTGACAAATAATAATGGTGCTCCCCATGGCGATGAACTAGGCGGCATAAATCCTTTTTCAAGTAGTTTGTCCAACTGTTTCTTCAGTTCCTGCATCTCCGTCGGCGCTAGTCGATAGGGTGCTTTGGGCAATCGGTGTCGTTCCTAGTATTAGGTGAATTCTAAATTCAACCTCTCGATCTGGCGGTAATCCTGGTAACTCTTCTGGGAAAATGTCTGAGAATTTAGATACTACCGGAATATCTTTTAATTCTTTTCCTTTAGTGTTAATGATTATGGAACTCATATACACCATTCCTCCTTTCCTTGCATAGCTTCCAGCTTTCATTACAGAGATGAATTTTATGGTTTTCGTTGGCTTGTTTCCTTTAATTGTGATCTTTTCACCCTTTGGTGTACTTACTTGCACAGACTTTTGATAACATAAAATACTGGCATGATTGGCTACCAACCAATCCATTCCTAGTACGACATCAAATCCGACTAGATTCATTAGAAAAAGATTAGTAGTAAAATTATGGTTTAGAATTTCTATCCTTGCTCCCTACAGGATTTCACTTATCTTGATAGAATCTCCATTTGCCGTCTGCACCAGACAGACTTGTTGAAGTTTAGTTAATGGTTAATTGAGAAGTTTGTAGAAAGAAGTATTGATAAAACTTTGGTTTGCACAAGAGTCAAATAATACGTTAGCAAAAACATCATTAACTAAAAACGTACCGGCAATCACATCCAGAATCATCTTGGCTTCTTCCGCTGTCAGAACGATTGCTCTGGCATTCTTCTTGGGTCCTTCAGTTGTCTTAGCTTTGCTGGTTGTTGCTAGAGCTAGTTTCGGATAGTTCGGTTTGATATGAGCAGCTTCTCCACATTGTAGCATAATCTATTGCTGGCTTTCTTCCTGCAGTCTTCTTCGTTATGTCCAGATATTTTGCAAAAGTTGCAGTATATCGAGCATTTTCCTGAATGCTTCCTTTGGCAATACTTGCAGTTGGGTGAAGAGGAAGAACTTGTTCCTTTCCCACGATAGGAATTATCATAACGTAATTCTTGGGTAAGCTTTTGAGCTAGGTTCTTTCTCTGCTTTTCCTCTTGCGTACGTACCAACTCATCAGTCAGGGTGTTGGCTAGTTCTACTGCTTCTTCTATGGTTTGTGGCTAGTTGCCTTGACTACATGTCTGATCTCACTAATTAATCCCCAGATGTATCGGGAGATTAATACTGGCTCTGGTGAGGCTAAGGTTGGTACTATTATAGCATATTCAAAGAATATGGTAGTGTACTCCCTGCAGTCTATTCCAGTCATTTTATGATTTAGGAATTTATTAGCAATCTGTTCTTTTTCATGAGGAGGACAAAATTTCTTTTCAACTATCTCCTTAAAGTTGGTCCATTCCATGTTATAAACTCTGTCACTTCCTCTAGATTGGAGAATGGTATTCCACCATTCTAAGGCTGCATTTTTAAAAAGATTAGAAGCAAACATGATCTTATCTTCATCTGCACATTTACTTATTTTTAAGACTGCTTCTATCTTTTCTATCCAGTGCAAGGCTGAAATGGCTCCTTCATTGCTTGAAAATTCTATTGGTTTAAAGACCAAGAATTCTTTATAAGAACAACCATATGAGATGGTCCTTCTCCTTTTTGGGATGGGTACTTGGTTCAGTAGGTGCACGTTTACTTCCAATTACAGAATTATTATTTTCTGCTTCTTTAATAGTCTTGATAATATAAGGCATGGCATCTATGATTCCTTGTCCTACTATGTGTTAGATGACACTTTTATTTACTTGGTTCCCGTTATTATCGTTATTCTGGTTTTCCTAATTTACTTCGTTTTCCATCTGAATTGTAAACATTTATCAGATATTAATATCACAGAATAAAATTAATACAAACAAACACTCAAGCAGATTGAACCGAAAACGTCGATCATTGCGACTTACTCTTTTTCATAATTATACATGCATCTATTACAAGTTACAACTGGAATATTAAACACTAGTACTTATGCATTGATATATATTAGTTTATCTATTTTAGTTGAATTATATTTTTTTTTCAAAGTGAACAAATTACACACATATATATATTATATTAGGTGCTGGCTTGTCTAAAACTGCATCTCACACTCATCATATTCCAGATGAGTTTCTCTCCTATCTGACGGATCCGATTTCCCTCTTCAACTAACTCTTCACCATACTGGCGAAGTTCATCTAGGTTCTCTTGACTCATTGGTGGTAATGGGGCTGGCACTGGTTCAGGGTAACGTGGTATGGGTTCTCCGTAAGGGTATGGGTTATCTAATATATCCTAAATTGCCATGTTGTCATTCAACCATGGGTCTAAAGGGTTCAGTGTTGTATACTGTTCTATAGGGTTTGGGTTCAAATGCTGGGATTAGGAATTGGTCCTCCTGATTTGGTTCTAGCTCCATGGGTTAATTGGGGAATAAGGGTAGAAGTTGTGGTTCAGCTACTTGGTTGAGATTAGGGTATGCTGCTATGTTTGCTAACATGTGGAAATCAGCTAATTGCCTATCAAGTTCCTCCTCCCATAATGGTCTAGCTTCCTGGTTCTGGGTATTCCTTTCTCTATTTGCTAGTTGTAACACCTCGTAAAATCGTGTCCAATGATGTGTTGACACGTGTAATAAACCCTAATAAAGTCAAACGTTGACTATGAGGGACTAGTTTTGTCAAAATCGAAAACCTTGAATATAGAAGGACTGAAAGTGTCAACATGCCTAAACTAGGCCTCTGAGTGACCTTATATGGTGCCCGTATTCGCAAATGAGTCACTTGTTGGACGAGAGGAGTCGTTTGCATAATTATTTGAAAGTTTGCGCGGCGAAGGGTTAAAAGTGTCAACATCTAAATTCTTACCTCTGAGTGACCTTTTAACAAACCGAGAGCTTCATGATGTTTGATCATATTCTCGGGAATGCCTAATATTGGCCATTCAAGGCTTTTATGCCAATAAATAGTGTTACGCGTAAGTTTGCAAGTTAAAGGGGTTAAAAGCGTCAACATGTTTAATTATACTTCTGAATGACCTTTTAACGAACCCGAAGCATTATGATGTGCAATCATACTCCCGAGAATGCTTAATATGGGCTACATAGGGCTTTGATGCTATTAAATGATGATACGCGCAAGTTTGCGCGTTAAAGGGACCAAAAGCGTCAACGTCTAAAACTACACCTTTGAGTGACCATTTAAGCGAACTGGAGCGTCATAATATTTGAGCCTACGCTCAGGAATGCCTAGTATGGGCCCTGGAAGGCTTTGTATCGATAAATGATATTACGCGCAACTTTGTGCGTAAAAAGGATTAAAAGCGTCAACAAGCGAAACTACGCTTTCGAGTGACCTTTTAAAAGAACCAGGAACTCCGCAATGCTTGGACATACCGACGGGTGTACCTAAGATTGGACACTAAGGGTTCTCGCACACTATATTGAAATATATATGATTATATAAAATAATGTGCCTAAAATGACAATCTTGAAAGTTCATGAGTAACTAAAAAGGTTCAGGGACTGATGTTGTAAAACCTGAAACACGTTTTGGCTGGTTTGGCCCTAGTCACAGGCTGCGAGCCCATTAGGCTGACCCTTCGCTGGCCGCTTAAACAGCAAACAGCAACTAATATGTTCAGTTTTGTACGTACAAGAAAGACAGGGACCAAACTCGTCAACTGCCAAACTTAAATCTGGGCCAGACGCCCTGGCGGGCCGCGATGGCCTGGGCCACCATTCTACGCGGGCCGCGAGGCCCATGCTAGCTCCAAAACAATTACTTGCAGCCCAAACATACTGCTTATCTCTATTGTGTCGAACCTATGGGCTGCAAACAAAATTAAGACACGTTAATAGGCACTTGTCATCATCCTAGGGACCCTCTAAACACCTGGAATGATCTTAAGATCCACCCAAACACTATAAATAGGTGTGGGTTCATTGTTTCAATTGCACCATTCTTATTCTTTCTCTATCACTCTAAGTTAGGAGCTCCTGAGCAATTAGGAAGCATACCACTGAGTTCTTTTCAGCCCCTAGGACCATTGTAAGTGTTCCTTTTGTGGCTAGTTAAGTTATTTGGCTTTTAAAGCAAAAAAATCAAGCGTTACGATAAACGCTTTGACTTTTAGTTAGACCGTAAACGGTCAAGCCATTGTTCGCAACTATAACGCCCCTCGTTTTCATACTTTCCATATTTAGAAACCATTGCTTGAAACTCTATTTTTGGAAACCTTGTGTTCTTGTAATCGTTCTTTCCTTGTAATCGTTGTAAACTCGAGACTTGAATCATGAATGAAAACTTGCATTTCTTTAAATACATATTATACATGCTTCATGCATAATCATACATTTGATGGTGAAATATTTTGATACTTATTCGTGAGGCTTACAAACATACGTTGAATTTATAAAAACGTGACGTACGTGCTTCATACTATGCTTACATACAAATTATATACCTAAACATGCTCATTCCTACACTTATGCAACCCTTAGAACATGTTACATATGCTTAGGAACCTTGAATAAATCACAAAAACCGTACTAAGTGACATTGGCACAAGTTGCAAAACCTAAAAATAAAATGTTGTGCTTTCTGCCCAAGGCTTACGGACCGTAAGCCATAACCCTTACGGTCCGTAAGGGAGTCTGGCAAGGACAGCAGCATTTAATCTCCGCGAATATGCATTAAATCCCAATTCTATTCTCCTCCAGCCACTTCTAAACCTCCATTAAAGACCTCCAACCAACCCCAACTCATTCCCCTATAAATACACATCCTCTCTAAGCCATTTTACACCTACACAACTCTCTAATCTCTTCAAAATCACTCTCAAGTTCTTGCAAGATTCTGAAATTCGGACAGATTCATACTCTCATACAAAAGTGAGTATAACTTGCTCAAAACTCAACCAAATTACTTGATTCTTTTTCCTACTTGCTTGTATAATCATGGGGTTTGATTCCTTGACTTCTCCTTGGAGAAATTAGACCTGGAAAAGCCCTGAAATTGTCCTTAAACTTTCTGTTTTGTTTTAAACATTCTTAAACTCTTGACTACCTCAAACAAACTTGTGTTCTTATGCTTCTAGTCTATTGTATGACTAGTAAAGCCAAACCAAGGTTGTTGTACACTTAATAGGAGTGTTTAAACACTCTAAACTTTCTGTTTTAACCGAGTTATTAACTCACAAGTGGTGTCAAGTCTTGAACTTGAAAATGGTGTGACTACTTGGTTAGCCTAGGCTAACTTACATACAAGTCCACACATCACTTGATGTTTTGTTTAGTATAATTGTACCTTTATTTCTTGAACATAACTATGAGGTTCCTAAATGGAAGATTCGTCTTCCTACCTCTTACATGACCTATATGTTAACATATCATTCGAGGTACCAAAGTGGAAGGTTCAACCTCCCGCCTCCTACATGACTAATTATATTATTATGTATATATATTATAAACCGAACCCTTGATAGTGATTATATAAATCTACTACCAAGTTAATAAGTTTCTCACTATGTGTGTAGTTCCTCATCACGATTCTAATAGGTCTTGAACCTATGAAATCATATATAATCCTTAAGGATTACTATAGTGTCAAGACAAGTGCTAATACCATAGTGAATATTTTCCTAATACATACTTTGTCATTCTTTGAATCTAAGTCCGAATCTCGACTCAAAACATCCTTGAAGTTTAACCCTTACACATTCAACCTTCTAACCTCATCAACTTCGTCACATTGGATAATCGGAAAGTATATGCAATATTGTGAGTACACTTGACCCATTTTCCTTTTAATACACTTTGGGTGCAACATGGTTTACTTGTTAAAAATGCACGATTCACAAACATGCTTTATTCAATCAATCCTTATACATGCTTTGTTATGCTTAAGTTCATGCTAGAATTTATACTACTTGTTATACCCTCGCTTAACAAATATAGCGCTATAGGAGTAGCACACCACCCGACGGGGGTTTGTTAGGTCAATATACTATACGGTCTCGTCACTTTTGTGGCGAGGGATGCTAAATACTAGTGGACACTTTGGGTTTTGACATATTGTTATGCATGATAGTTTGACCTTGTATACCAAATGCTATGTTGGATTGAAAATACTTTTATACTTACGACACGAGTCTAAAACTTGTGTACTCGCCAATACCTTTGTATTGAACTATGCTTTTAAAACATGTTGCAGGTTTAGCGATGATGCATGGAATCTAGTAGGATGCCTAGATACGCACATTAAATTTTGTATTCTTATTGTATTGTATTTCATTATTCATGTTGTATTTGTTCAAATCTATGTAATTGATTCTTTAGAAATGAAATGAAATTTTATTATTTAATACTTATCACAAATAGTGTTATGAAGTCTCGAGCAATCTTCACACTTCGTCTCATCCAGATGTTTCCGCCATTGGTTGGGGTGTTACAGCAATGAACATGGCTACGTGATCGTAATTAGGTAGGTGTTGAACCCTCAAAAGGGCACCTCCTAATTATCACGTTTACTTAGTTAATTGTCGGGTCAAAGTAACTAGTCAAAAAGTCAAACTAGTCAGATTTTCATACAATAATTAAAATTGATAATATAGAAGTTATGAACTATGTTTTATCACTTAAATAACTTGGTAAATATTATTAGAACATGTCTAAGCATGTTCAACCCAACAATTCTGAGTTTAGGGTCGGTTCGCAACCGAAAGTCGCAAAAGCTTGACTTTTTCTTTGACTTTCAGTTCTGACCCGATTAAGCTTAAATCCTTTATATTTTAAGCTTCCATTAGAACCATATTATGTTGTAGTATAACCCTCTGAGGTTATATTACCGGGTCATTAATATTCTGAATTATATGCTAGTTTCCGTTATTATGCTTATAATTGACCATTATGCCCTTATAGTCAAAAATTGAGATTTTTGAATATATTATCATACAAGTAGGTTAAGTACTGATATATAAACATGTCAAAATTGTTTTGACATAATTTTCTGGTCTCAAATTAAAGATATGCAAGATATCGTAAAATTGAACTTTTTATTAATTAAACTACGCTCTTGCGCATAAATCATGTTTAGACCCAAATTTTGGCACCAAACTCATTATCTACTGTTATGATATTATTTTTAGGGATTTTTGGAATATTGGGTCAGATTATAAACTGACCGTATCATTGAGTTCTTGTGTAAATTCCTTAATTGTCGATAATGCCCTTTTTGCTAATAAAATGCGATTTACACATAATCAACATGCCAAACCTTTTTCTACTGATTTGTTATGAAAAATAAAATATTTTAAACATTCAAGGCTGATTAAAATCTCAGAATCACATAAACATCTCAAATATCGTCAATTATCGATTTTTACGCTAATTAGGTGCATAGTATGGTTTAAAATTATAATTAGCACCCAAGAATTGTTACCTACTGAATTTATAAATAATTTTTCATACTTTTACAGTAGGTATAATTCATAAACTCAGATTTCCAATTATGTCCTTAAAATCATATGTGAAATGACCAAAATACCCTTTCGGGGCATAGTTTGGCCATAAATGGTAAACCACACATATGAATGATATCTTGCTATTTTAACATCATAAAATAAATATTTTTACTGGATATTTTAGACCAGAATATCAGTTTACTTTAAAACCACTTTTTATAAATATTAAAATGACCAAAATGCCCTTACGGGACTTAAATTGGTTTTAAATACTTTTTGGGCATATATGTTAACATCCTACTGATGTATTAACATATTTAAAGCATTATAACATATGAGACCTGTATATGGTTCATTTGGTTGCCCGTTATGCATTTACGTGTTCGATTCGATTTATGTAACTAGTTTACATGAATTAGCCGAAACGGGTTTAACCTTATCATTTTTACTTCAAGGGGTTGGTTCCGGTACAAACCATATTTATCCTACAAACCGTAAGAACAGATCCTAGAACTTAAAAAAAGTTAAATTAGCACATAACAAAACAATACATACATAAAAGTGGCACTTTTGAATTATATTAGCACATGAAAATTAATCAAGATAATTGATTTTAGCACATATTTGAATGATATCAGCACTTTTCTTAATCAGCACATTGAAAACAAAAGGAAGATCCAAATAAAGAATTAATTGCTTGTTAACATATTTATAGGGAATTCAATATATTTGATATTATTTAGGATATTATTTTATCATTTCTCTATAATTGGTTGGATGTCACATGACACTTTTTAAATGGTTCTTACAGTTTGTATGCAAAATGTGGTTTGTATTTGATCCTACTCCATCCAGAATGTACTTAGTTTATGTCACACACTGGCACACTGGCTTTGCGAAAGCGTGGGTTTATTTTGGTGTGACTTCTTAATACCATAGCAAATATCATAACCAAGCTATATGAAATGAAACACATGATGGTCATCCATTCAACAAGTTTTAAAATTTAACATGACAACCTTGTTTAAAAGTCGACACTTAAAACAAATTACGATAAGACATAATTTTAAAATGTGTTCACAAGACACAACCACAAGACATAAATAGAAACACAGTTTAAGACTTGTAACCCGTCCGGGCAAAGGTCACATTTCCCAAACTCGGATAACATCATTATTCCTGCGCAGCTTAACCTCATTGCAAACTTGGCCAGATCCATTAGTTTCCTGAAATACATGTAATTTGAAAAATCAACAAAAAGTTGAGCGAGTTCATGTAAAAGTGAGTATGTATAAACCTTTGTAATATGTTTGTATGAATGAAAATCCCTGGTATGTAGCAAATAAGGAAAAAGAGATCACCATTGGGTTGCAAAGCCAATGATATGTGTGAAGTGATGCAGGAAGACTCAAACCTAGCAGATTTTTGCGTCGGGCTCAAAGTCACTCCATGGTCCGTACAGTGGACTCAGGAGCTGGGCTCGCTACACCCAAATAGATCTACCGCTCATGACCCTCGGTCCTACAACGAGGATTAATGGCCTCAAGTTCCACCTACCCACTCACATGATCTAAGTAGTAAACCCTCCTTAAGCTAACCATACCATGTATAGAAAAGTCTGTAATTACTGTAACATGTATTCCACCCCCGAAGTATAAAAACTGAAAACAGTTAAGAGAAAAGGGGGACATGAACTCACAGAAGTGCGTATCCCGAAACGTAAGTCTCCAACTCAACCTGCTGCGTGACGACCTACACGTACTAATTCCTATTAGACGGATGGCCGTGCCTTGGCTTAGGGTTTAACGTTTGATTGGAGAAATAGTTAGGTAACTATTCCGTATTCACACTTCTTATTTATTTTGTGTTTCCTTCCCAAGGATGGGGGTTTTTAATACATGTATGCTTTATAATTCCGAAAATATATTTTAAGTCTCACTTGAAAAATATATTTTAATCACTTGTCTAACATAATTTAATTCCAAAATATATATATATTTTTCCCAAAAATATTATATTTTATCTCATACCATTTCCAAAATAATACTTATCAAAATATACACATAAGAGTATTTCCCGAAATATACATAAGTTACATTTTAAGGTTCGCGTTGTAATAATAATACTGGTGTAACTTAAATATTTATTTGTGAGAGCGTTGATATTATTTTGGAGTCGTAATTTCATAATATTTTCCAGTTATATTATTTTTACCGTAAAAATAATATATCTAGTTCACAAAATAATCACATAATCACACAAGCGTTTTATTATAAAATATATATTCTAAATATATATTTATCGAGTTTTATTTACGAAAATCAACCTCCGGCACTTGGTATGTTTGTAATAAAAATCATTGCGAAGTTTATTTTGAAAACCAAGTTAAAAATATATTTGTAAACATTTGTTAGAAAAATATTTCTAAGTATTGAAATTCTAGAAAAATTTCGCCAGAGTTTCCTTTGTAAATGGAGGTGTCCACGCTTTCTAGCGTATCATTTTCTTTTCAAAATTTACTCAACAATCGTCAATCAACAATATATAATTCTTTAATCACCAACTTGACCAAAAATAAACCTAAATCATAAACTTCATGAACTTAAAAGTGTGTAAAATATGTAGTAAGTTACCATCATGCTTAGTAGGTCTTGTTATCTTTAAAAATAAGATTAGTTTCTTAAAAACTTTATTTTTAAAGAATATGAAGTTTCACAACTTCTAGTCAAGATTCACAAAAATGTTTCTTTGTTAAACTTTCTTGTTACACAAGTGCTTATACACTTGTTTATCTTCTAAAAATATATTTAGTTCATGTAAGATCCGGGTTTTAACAAGACTAGTATCTTTTACTTGGTTCTTCCGAAAAACCACTTGTAGATCTTTAGCTCTACAAGTTTATAACCTTACTTTTCAAGAAAAAATATGTTTATTCAAGTTTCAAGTTCATGGTGGATGGTTTCATCATCTTTCATAATTCTATCACTAACATCTTACTAGTTCATGTTCTTGAACATGATCTAGCATGTCTAGATGATGATCCATCCAACTTTTACTAACAAACAACATCAAATAATCATAACTACACAAGATTTACAAGATTTACACACATAACTTCTCTTTATCCATCCTTTAACACTTTATGTTTAAGACTTGTTCATGTTCTTTAGTGTTTCTTCATATTTCGTCATTCTACCATCTATTAACCACTAAAATCAAGAACACGATGGTGATTAGAAGCACTTACTACTAGCACAAGGCTAGGGAAGAAACAAGGCGTAAAAGCGGTGGATAAAAGAAATCTAGAGTGGTCTTTGAACTTCCGAGTGCTCCAAGCTTCGTTGTATGATCTCTTGCACCTTTGTATGTCCTTAGAATGGATGATGAAGTTTGAATGATAGTGATGGTGGTGATGGTTGTGTTCGGCCGAGACCAAGCAAGAGGGAAGAGAGAAAGCTTTGTGTTGTTTGAAGTTGGAAGTGAGAGATTGATTACCTTAAGTGTTAATTTATAAACCAACTTCCTTTAACCATCATGTAATATGTTTTCTTGATATACAACATGTTTTTTTAATTTAATCAAAGAAACAAGGGTGTGTCCCACCCTTGGGGACCGTCGAAGTGAGGGGGGTATGGGGTTGGGTTGTAATGATAAGGTTACAATCTAGTTAAGTTTCAATTGTTAATCTAGTTTGTTAAAGTGTGTGTTATAATATAAAGGGTGTTAGGGTGTTCGGAGACCCTAACTAGCTCATAAAAGTGAAAACAATGTATTTGGCAATATTTTTGTGTTCTGGGTAAAGTCCGGTTGTTCGGTTGGATATTGATCCGTTAAAGTGTCAAATAAAGCTTTAAAGTGTCTTTAATATTATTTTTAGTGACACATTAATTTACCGACACTTTGGAAAATGTCTAGGACTATTTTGACAAGTTTTTACCCTTTACTAGCTTTGTTAAAAGCTGAATTTTGGTGTTTAGTGCAGAATTCTGCACTTAAAGTATGTTTTAGGCACTTCCGTGCACTATAACTATCACCTAGTGATGCTGTTTTATGATCCTCACCTCCCTACACTCCCTACTAGTGTAGTATTCCATTCCTGGCTCATACTGGCCTCAATATAGTGTTTGCCTAGGTGCTGGCAATGTCAGCATGTTTACTGGGTTATCCGTTCAGTGTGCTAACTGTGCTTTGTGCATCAAGTTTGTCACTATTGTTTGTGTATAATGAATGGAGTGACAGTAATAAAATGTGATGCATGAGTATGTATGTATCAGAAAGCAGAAAGCAGTTTAATCACAATTGAAATCAAGCACAGTAGTTAAGCACTAATTAAATATTAATTTATTGTACGGATACCTGGATTTGTCCCGTTAGAGAAATTTCGTCCCGAAATTTTAGGCTCTGCTTCTAGTTACAGGGGTCTTGGGAAATAAATGGGGGTATTTCTCCTTCATACGATCCTCACGTTCCCACGTAAACTCTGGACCATGTCTTGCATTCCATCGAACTTTGACGAGCTTGACACTACTCCTACGTGTTTTGTTAAGTTTCCAATCCGTAACCTCGACGGGTTCTTCGGTAAAGTGGAGCGTGTCGTCGATATGAACTTCGTCAGCAGGAATGATCACTGTCTCCTGTGTTGGACTCTTTTTCAAATTCGATACATGGAATGTATTGTGAACACCATTTAGGTCCAATGTGTAGGCTACAAGCCCAATCCTTTGTAGGATTCTGAAAGGGCCAATGTAACGCGGATTCAGCTTCCCACGCTTTCCAAAGCGTGCCACACCCTTCCAGGGTGAAACCTTCAATAAAACCATATCCCCAACTTGAAACTCTAAAGGTTTCTTTCTTCGGTTTGCATAGGATTTCTGTCTCTCGCGAGCCGCCTCGATGCGCTTTCGAATCTGTGCGATCTTGTCTGTTGTCTCTTGGACTGTTTCGGGACCAACAAGCTGTCTATCACCCGCATCAACCCAGCATAGCGGTGATCGACACTTGCGTCCATAAAGCGCTTCAAATGGCGCGGCTCCAATACTTGTGTGGTAGCTGTTGTTGTATGAAAAATCGACCAATGGTAAATGATTATCCCAGCTACCACCTAAGTCCATTACACATGCTCTCAGCATATCTTCCAATGTCTGAATAGTTCGTTCACTTTGGCCATCAGTTTGCGGGTGAAATGCGATGCTTAGATTCAATTGCGAGCCAAAAGCTTCTTGGAAGGATTGCCAAATCCTTGAGACAAATCTCCCATCTCTATCAGAGATAATCGAGAGAGGCACTCCATGACGTGCGACAATCTCCCTCATGTATATTTCCGCAAGTTTACTCGTGTTGTCTTTCTCTTTGATCGGCAAGAAGTGTGCGGACTTTGTCAGACGGTCTAATATTACCCAAATAGTATCATGACCCTTGGGCGTCTTTGGCAGTTTCGTTATGAAGTCCATGGAAATCTGTTCCCATTTCCATTTGGGTATTTCAGGTTGCTGCAGAAGACCTGAGGGCTTTTGGTATTCGGCCTTCACTTTGGCGCAAGTTAAACATTTGCTAACATATACCGCAACATCGCCTTTCATCCTAGGCCACCAATAGAAATCCTTGAGGTCTTGGTACATCTTATCCGCACCGGGATGAATTGAGTACCGAGATTTGTGAGCTTCATCAAAAATAACCTTCCTCAAACCACCAAACAGAGGAACCCAAATTCGTTTCATGGAACATAAAGTTCCTTCCTCGTTTGGTACCAACTGCTTCTCCATCCCACGGAGATATTCATCCTCAATATTCCTTTCTTTCATAGCTTCTCTCTGCACGGCACGAATGCGCAAAGAGAGGTCTGTCTGGACAATCATCTCCAAAGCCCTAACCCTTATGGGCTTGATCCTTTCTTTTCGACTCAGGGCATCGGCGACCACATTCGCCTTCCTTGGGTGATACTTGATCTCGCAATCATAATCGTTCAACAGCTCTACCCAGTGTCTTTGCCTCATGTTAAGCTCTTTCTGATTAAATATGTGCTGCAAGCTTTTGTGATCAGTGAAGATTGTGCAGCGCGTGCCATATAAATAATGTCGCCAAATCTTCAATGCAAACACCACCGTGCCCAATTCCAAATCATGGGTGGTGTAATTTTTCTCGTGTACCTTTAATTGGCGCGACGGATATGCTATAACCTTCTAGGGTTGCATCAGCACGCAACCCAAACCTTGACGCGAGGCATCACAGTATACCACAAAATCGTCCGTTCCTTCAGGCAACGATAAGATCGGTGCGTCACAAAGCTTGTTCTTCAACAACTGAAACGCTTCTTTTTGTTTGTCACCTCAATCAAACTTCTTGTCTTTCTGTGTAAGTGCAGTCAGGGGTTGAGCGATTTTGAAGAAATCCTCAATGAATCTTCGATAATAACCAGCCAAACCTAAGAACTGTCGAATCTCGGTTGGCGTCTTTGGAGTCTCCCAATCCTTGATCGCCTCGATCTTTGTTGGATCAACATGAATTCCCTTTCCATTAACCACATGTCCAAGAAACTGGACTTCGCGTAGCCAAAATTCGCACTTTGAGAACTTAGCATACAACTTCTCCTTTTTGAGTAGCTCTAGAATAGCTCTTAAGTGCTGTTCATGCTCGTCCTTCGTCTTCGAGTAGATCAGAATGTCGTCGATAAACACGATCACAAACTTGTCTAAGTACGGCTTGCAGACTCGGTTCATTAGGTCCATGAAAACTACCGGTGCGTTTGTCAACCCAAACGGCATAACCAGGAACTCATAATGTCCATAACGGGTCCTGAAGGCCGTCTTCGGGGTACTTTCCTCTTGAATCCTTAGTTGATGATATCCTGAGCGAAGATCGATCTTTGAATAAAAGCTCGAACCTTGAAGCTGATCAAATAGGTCACCGATTCTCGGCAGGGGATATCTATTCTTGATAGTCAACTTGTTAAGCTCGCGATAGTCTATGCACATACGAAAACTACCGTCCTTCTTCTTAACGAACAGAACTGGAGCTCCCCAAGGTGAGAAGCTTGGCCTGATGAATCCTTTGTCTAACAGCTCCTGGAGTTGTGTCAACAACTCCTGCATCTCTGAAGGTGCAAGTCTATAGGGTGCCTTGGCTACAGGCGCGGCGCCTGGAACCAAGTCAATGTGGAACTCGACTTGCCTTTGAGGCGGTAATCCTGGCAAGTCTTCTGGAAAGACTTCAGGATATTCCTTTACGACCTGAATGTCTTCGGTCTTCGGTTTAGCAGCTTCTTTATCCACGATATGTGCCAAGTAGGCAATACATCACTTCTGTAAACACTTTCTTGCTTTCAGACAGCTAATAATCCTCAGCGGCGTATCACGCTTCTCTCCGTGCACTACGATCGTTTCTTCATCCGTCATTGGGATGCGGGTGATCTTCTCGTGACAAACGATCTCGGCCTTGTTGCTGGACAACCAATCCATTCCCACTACCACGTCGAAGCTTCCCAATTCGATAGGCAGTAGGTCCAACGTAAATTCGTGTCCTCCCAATTCTATCACGTATCCTCTTATAACTTCACCCATTTCAATTAGTTTGCCATTCGCCAATTCAATCGAGTATGGAACGTCTAACTTACTAGCGGCCAGTCCAAGTATATTCTTAAATTCTAACGATACGAAACTATAATCGGCACCAGTATCAAACAAAACAGGTGCAAAATGTTGGTTTATAGGGAACGTACCGGTGACAACGTTTGGATCCTGGCGCGCTTCCCTTGCACCAATGTTAAAGACTCTTCCCCGTGCTTGGTTCAGTTTTGGGCATTCCCTCTTAAAGTGCCCAACTTCTCCACAATTAAAGCAACCTGGCCCTCGGCCATTCCCGTTTCCATTCCCGCCTCGATTTCCGTTCCCAGCTTGATTCGCAACATTCCCACGGTTTCCATTCCCGCCATTATTCCCTTGCGGGCGGTTCCCATTACCACCACGGTTGTTGTTATTGAAACCCCTTTGGCCTCCCTGGCCTAAACCAACCCAACAAGTATCCTTCAAGTGGCCAATTTTTCCACAAGTTTCACATTTTCTCACTCCACACTGGCCAGAATGATGACGCTGGCATGTATTACACTTGGGTAGAGTGCCCATATAACCCTTTCCTTTGTTTTCGACACCGGTTGTAGCTCTTGCCGGTGTGCTCGATTCACCCTTCCTGCTCACATTGCTTGTACCCTGCTTGAAGTTGGAAAACTTTCGTTTGTTTTCACCAGACGGTTCAACATGTGTTTCCTTTTTCTTCTGATCGGAAACTGAGAACTTGTTCAACCTAATGGCCTCCTCAGTAAGCGCCACACTAAGGTCGATGGCTTCCGTGATAGTTGCAGGCTTGGACGTGGTAACCATACTCATGATTTGGGGAGCCAATCCCCAGATGAACCTCTCAACACGTTTAAACTCGGGCGTGACCATATACGGTACTACATGAGATAAATCATGAAATCTTTGAACATATTCTGCAATCTTGGGACCATCCATCCTCAGATGCCAGAACTCAGTCTCTAACTTCTGTATTTCAGCACGCGAGCAGTACTTCTTCCTCATTAGCTCTTTTAACTCAGCCCATGTTAACGCATAAGCAGTAGCTTCTCCTAAAGTTTGCACTTGTAGATTCCACCACGATAGGGCTCCATCCAGAAACAGCCCTGAGATGTAGGTCACTTGTTGCTCGGGAGCGCATTTGCTCATTCTTAGGACAGAGTCTGTCTTCTCAGCCCACCGGAAAAATGCAACAACACCCCCAGTGCCGTTGAAAGTCATGGGCTTACAGTCGAGGAACTGCTTGTAGGTGCACCCTGCACATACGTTAGAATTTACAAATGGTATTAGCGGACGTGCTATAAATATCCAAATGTATGGTAATATGCGTCAAACAACTTGACATTACCATGAGGTGGATTGTTATTGCCGTTATTGTTCGAAATACTCCCACTGGTTCCTCCCTGGGAGGTTGCATACTGCGCTATAGCGGCGGCAATTATCCCTTGGTGTTCTGCCTGGGTAGTAGGCATGCGTACTTCGCGTCTTGGAGGCATCTTCTAAAAGATGATCATGTAGGTCAGGTCATAGTAAGTATGATAAATATACATATACAGTAACATCCAGCAACACATAACATCTCATGTTATAAATTAAAACATATAACTCAACAAAGCACGTAGTGAGAATGTTGCCATTGAGCTTTCCATTAATCACGACCACAACAGTGTTTTACAAGTTTAATAGTACTTCACATGTCAAAGTAAGATCGTGGGGCTACATCACCCCCAAAAATACAAGTCAAACTACAACTATCATATACAAAAAGTGTGATCTCTCAAAAGTCTTCATAAACTGGCTCAATAGCGACCTTCTCACCAAAATATCGACCTGCATAAAACCAAAAATATGCCTATGATGATGGCGGCGGAGGAGGAGGAGGAGGAGGAAAATGAGTGAATAGCAAGCGGCGCATGTGTAACCAGTCCTCCTCTAAAGCACGACAGACGCGCAGCAAATATGCTATCTGCTGCTCAGAAGTCCAAAAACGAGCGTCTGAATCGGGGGAAAGTGGACGTGGAGGGTGCGGTACTGTAAATGGGGTCTGACAATGACAATATGGACGTGGAGCACTCTCCAAATCCTGAATACGACACGTCAATGCATCCTGTTGTATCATCAAAGAAGTGAGGATGGCCTCCGTAGAGTACCCCACATGGTACGGATGGTACGGATCAGACAGTGGCATGATAGGGGGCGTAGTCCATAAAAATGGCTCGCTAGACAGTATGACAGATGGTGCAGTAGGTGGTGCAACAGAAAGAAGCTGAGGTGTGAACGGTAAGGATGATGGCAGCACGGGTGGAACAAAAGTAGGATGAGAAATCTGAGGTATAAACTGGCTGCCTCCTGTCATGAAAGGTAGGTGACCAAAAGGATGTCGTGATGAACCCTCCCCAAGACGTGGTGGAGGGATGTCCTGGAGAAAGGTAATCGGGAGATCGGTACGATGGGCATCGGTCGTATGTGGGTGGAATAGTGGAATATCAGTGGGTGCCGAGACAGGTGTGACGGGTACCACATGTGGTGGATAGTCGTCATCCTCGATCCATCCATTACGGGTGTCGGCGTAACGTGGATCTGTATGAGTAGCAAAAGGTGCTCGGTTAAACTGTACCAGCACGGTATCGGGAAATGGTGCGTCAACAACAGGATCATCTATCAAGGGTGGAGCAACAGCGGGAAGATCAGCAACTGGTATATCCTCAACAAGAGGTGCAACGGCTGGTGCATCCTCATGGACAGGGTCATGCTCTAACGCAGGGTCGGGAGCAACTACAGGCTCTGGGCCACAGCAGGCTCCGGATCAACAAAATCCATATCAAAATGAGTAGGGATGTCAAGCAAAGGATCAATAGGATCTACGGGCGCCTCTAGGGGCTGATCCATGTGAATTGTAACACCCCGTGTTTTCACAAGTCAAAGTCAAAGTCAAGGTCAAAGTCAACGACCGTTTATGCGAATTTGACTATTAGTAAATTCTTTGTCTGAATCGTATTATTTGGAGTAAGTGTTGTTAACTGCAAAATCGATGTGTTAATCGCCATCTAATCGACTTACGACTGTGAATAATAGGAAGTAACAATGCGATAAAGTTAACTAATCAATAATCAAGCTATGCTACTCGACATAGAATCATGATACGAATCGCAACTCGACTTAATCTGGTTAATTATACGTGTGTGTGTGCCTTACGTGTTACATGTCACACCCCCAAAATCCCCCATGCGGAGTACCACCGCTTGGAGGCGTGACATGACCAGGATCGAGCCACCAATCATATTGAACAACACAATCAAGTAAATGAAACCAACTATAATACGATTGGTGACCAAAGCCAGTTAACCATGTTTAGTTTAATTTAGACAGCGGAAGCATTAACGTAAAGTTCAAAACATAAGTTTAAAGTCCAACACATAGGTTAAATAAGTTCATAAAGTTTTAAAAATTAGACACTGGACCTAACCGTCCGTACACCACAACGACTTCTTCCTCGTGCAAGCTCCAAGCATTTAGCGACCTGTAAGGCATGTAACAACTAGTCAACAACAAAGTTGAGTGAGTTCACGTTTGGTTGTTTGGTTTTAAGTTGTTTCTGAAAAACGTGGTTTGACTTTCGTTGGCTTATTTGCCGTGGGGGTTACCCCGAAGTTGAAAGTATGTTTAACCATTTCCTTTTTCTTTACCCAATCCATAACCATGATCAGTGGGGGTTTTCCCCGTTTGAACCACTAGACGGTATGATATCGACTACTACGCAAATAAGTTGTGCCCTATATCAGTGTCTATCATCACTGACAGTCTGCCATAGTCCATTAGTACACGCCCGTCCGAACGGCACGGTGTGAGGTTTGTTAAACCTAATAGCGCTATTAACTAATGACCCGCTCGCCATTGGCCTCGGCGATTAAGTCGATATGAAGAGGGACTTATTGATAGAGTTTTGTCTAGCTAGTTTTAAGGTTGTTGTCCTGCACCAGGAGGACGAACGTACGTATTCTGCACCAGGAGAATTCGTAGGTTTAATAATGGCATCCCCTCTATGGAGGATGGCCGTACATATCCTACCCAAGGAGGATATGTAGATTTAGTTTTAATTTCTTTAACCCATTCCCAAACCACCGGGAATCCCATGCCTTAGAAAGTGTGTGAACTCACCTCGGTTTGCTCGGTTAGATTATCAATATAGCTAACAGTCAAGGTCGGTCAATCACGTCCTAATATAATTTACCAGTTAGTCATTTAGTGGCTTTCAAATAGAACACAAAGTTCCTACACGTATCTATCACACAGCATGCATCGTTTTAACGGTTTATGCCCATCTAAGTTTCCCGTCCATTCCCCACTCAAAATCAAACATACGATAATGCACATAACATATATAACATGTTAGATCATTCACAGAAAGCATACTCGACATTTAGACACGCGAGTCACAACTTATGTCATTTCAGCATTTATATTCAAAACCGGCTGTTTTCGGACATTTTAATAAAATAGTTAAATTATTCCAAAAATTCCCAAATTTTTACAGGATGTCTTAAACGTTCCATATTTTATTGTGTAAAAATATCGGGGTCCGGTTCATTATCAATATTTTATAAAAATTCATATTCGGGACTGAACTCAGATTTATGTATTTCTGACCACAGTCCACGGAACAATTTATTAAAAATTCATCGATTGTCCGATTTACAAAATTCCAGTGGGGTAATTACAAATACATCGGTTTTCATCTACTGTTCAAATTTCATGGTCCGATTCATCACAAAACTCAGGTTATGACTGAAAGTACGACACCCATTTATTGCTGTCAAAATTCAGCTTAAGTTGCTGTTACAAATTAACACTTTAAAAATAGTGAACGGAGTCCAAAAATTACGATTCCGGTGCCATTAGAACCGTATTTCATAATAACATATTTTAGATTCAAAATATCGATTTTTCGTTGAGTTTAAGACCTGTTTACAGCCAATTGAAGTTGGCTGTAAAACTTGGACAGCTTCTGATTTTCAGTGTTTAACCTTCTAAATCGTGTCCGATCGATTCCGCTAACAAGTTTAGTGACCACAACAACATCACATACTAATATTATTCAGCACAACATCAGATAATCAACCAATCATCATAATCACACAAGATCTACATGATTTACACTAATATTTATCCATTAACCACCTTGTACATCACCTTAGTAGACTTTTAGTTGGTGATCTTATATGTTAGTGATTTTCAACTGACGAAACTCTTATTAACCACTTTAGGATAGATCAAGAAGGCGTTTAGAGCAACTTACTACTAGCTCGAGGCTAGGGAAGATTCTAGTCGAAAATCGAGTGGATAAAAGCAATGGGGTGAGGTCCTTCGCGTTCCGAATGCACCAAGCTTCCTTGTAGGTGATCCTTAACACTTGAATGATCTTGGAATGGCTTAAACAAGACTCGAAAAATTGATGGATGTTTAAGGGTGTTTGGCCGTGAGTTATTTAGAGAGAGAGAGGGTGTTTTTGTTGAGTGTTGTGTGATGAATGATATGGAGGTTCTAATCTTATTCTTATAGGCAAATGGTATGAATATTATCCAAAGGTTTCCATGCTTTCTTGATATGGGACAAGTGAAATAAAATAATCTCAAGAAGGACAAAGGGTGTCCCCCTCTTGGGGACGGTTTGGTTAGGGGGGGGGGGTATCCGGTTCCAAATCAACCATCTAGTTAGTTTATAGTTAGGGTAAGTTAAGTTAGTTTAGGGATTAATCCGGTTACTAGTGTGTAGTGCGTTAAAGCGGGTGTTAGGGTATTCGGGGTCCCTAACTGGCTCAGAAAAAGATAAACAATGCTAATGGCAATATTTTTGGGTTCTGGGTGAAGTCCGGTTGTTCGGTTCGATCCTGTTCCGTTAAACCGCTAAATGAATCCGTAAAGTGTCCTACTTATATATTTTTTTGCAGCGTTTTTACTTTCTAACACTTAGGAAAGTATAACGGACTATTTAGTGACCTTTCTGTACATTATTAGCATATTAACAAATACGTGTAAGCATAACACAGATATCAGAAAGCAGTTAAGTAATTCCACGCAGTTGTCAGACACTTTAATTATCATTAATAATTTGTACGGAATACATGGGATTTTGAGGGTTGTCACATTCTCCCCCTGTTAAGAGAATTTCGTCCCGAAATTTAGCGCGTGGTTACTGAGGAGACTAGTTAAGTTGCGTTGTTTTCCAGATTTTCCTGGGGTGTCACATCATCCCCCCGTTGATTTGGAATTTCGTCCCGAAATTCTGTAGTAGCTTCAGCCTCAGTAGTGGTTGCGTTTTTCTTAAACAGCTGGGGATACTTGAGTTTCATTTGGTCTTCGCGTTCCCAGGTATACTCTGGGCCACGATGAGCATTCCAACAAACTCGGACTAGAGGTATCCTGGTATGCTTGAGGATCTTAACATCTTGATCCGTAATCTCTACTGGTTCCTCGACGAATCGCAGTTGGTCGTCGATTGTGAGTTCCTTGAGGGGAACTATGAGGGTCTCATCTGACAGGCACTTTTTCAGATTCGACACATGGAAAACATTGTGAACTCCGCTGAGTTCTTCAGGTAGATTCAACCTGTAGGCGACTTTGCCAATTTTCTCGGTGACTTCGAATGGTCCGACATAACGCGGATTGAGTTTGCCTCGTTTGCCAAAGCGGACTACACCTTTCCAAGGTGAGACTTTGAGTAGCACTCGATCCCCAACCTGGAGCTCGAGTGGTTTTCTTCCCTTATCAGCATAGCTTTTCTGACGGTCACGAGCTGCCACCATTCGCTGTCGTATCTGAGCAATTCTCTCGGTGGTATCTACCACAAGTTCTGGGCCAATGATTTGACTGTCACCAACTTCTGCCCAACAGAGAGGTGATCGGCATTTGCGTCCGTACAATGCCTCGAACGGAGCGGCTTGGATGCTGGTATGGTAGCTGTTGTTATATGAGAACTCCACTAGCGGGAGGTGTTTTTCCCAGCGATTACCAAAATCGATTACACATGCCCTAAGCATGTCTTCAAGGGTTTGGATGGTGCGTTCAGATTGCCCATCCGTCTGTGGGTGATAAGCGGTGCTCATATCTAAACGTGAGCCAAAAGACTTGTGCATTGCTTGCCACAGTTCAGACGTAAAACGCGCATCACGATCAGAAATGATGGAGGTTGGCACTCCGTGCCTTGATACCACTTCCTTTAGATAGATGTTTGCTAAAGTAGAAAACTTATCCGTTTCTTTGATGGCCAAGAAGTGTGCAGACTTAGTCAATCGATCTACGATCACCCAAATGGTATCGTTTCCGCGTTGAGATCTAGGCAGACCAGTAACGAAGTCCATGGAAATCTGCTCCCATTTCCATTTCGGG
Organism: Helianthus tuberosus; assembly: GCA_030545235.1. Lineage (NCBI taxonomy): Eukaryota > Viridiplantae > Streptophyta > Magnoliopsida > Asterales > Asteraceae > Helianthus > Helianthus tuberosus. The sequence continues at coordinate 176,672,378 of CM060413.1, forward strand.
ATCTCCGGTTGTTGAAGTAGGCCTGATGGTTTCTGATATTCAGACTTGACTCTCGCACAAGTCAAGCACTTGCTGACGTAGGTTGCTATGTGGGCTTTCATGCCAGGCCACCAGTATGTTGTCTTTAAGTCGTGGTACATCTTATCCGAACCAGGATGTACTGAATAATGAGACTTATGTGCTTCATCCATCACAAGCTCGCGTAGGTTTCCATACAGTGGAACCCAGATGCGTCCTTTAACATAGTAGGCGCCGTCTTCCTTTTGTTCTAGCCGCTGCCTTGATCCTCGTAAGGATTCAGCCCTAATGTTCTCTGCTTTCAATGCTTTAACTTGAGCATCACGAATCTGAGCGGGAAGGTTAGACTGGATGGTAAGCTGTAAAGCACGTACGCGCCTAGGTAGGGTATCCTTTCGACTGAGGGCGTCGGCCACAACATTGGCCTTGCCCGGATGATACTTGATCGCGCATTCGTAATCGTTCAAGAGCTCAACCCATCGGCGTTGACGCATGTTTAACTCCTTTTGCTTGAAGATATGTTCGAGACTCCTGTGATCAGTGTAAATGGTGCACTTGGTACCGTACAGGTAATGTCTCCATATCTTAAGTGCGAAAACAACTCCTCCCAGCTCCAGATCGTGAGTAGTGTAGTTTCTTTCGTGAACTTTAAGTTGGCGTGATGCGTAGGCAATGACCTTGTCACGTTGCATCAACACGCAACTAAGTCCTTAGATGGAAGCGTCGCAATAAACCACGAAATCATCGGTGCCTTCGGGCAATGAGAGGATAGGCGCACTACAAAGTCTATCCTTTAGATGTTGAAATGCGGACTCTTGTGCATCGCCCCAACGATAGATGACACCCTTCTGGGTCAGTGAAGTGAGAGGTTGCGCAATCTTGGAGAAGTCTTTGATAAACCTTCTGTAATATCCTGCCAAACCCAAGAATTGGCGGATTTCTTTTGGTGTGCGGGGTGCAGGCCAGTTCTTGATTGAGTCAACCTTAGATGGATCCACATGAATTCCATCCTTGTTTACCACATGGCCTAGAAAGTGGACTTCACGAAGCCAGAAGTCACATTTTGAAAACTTGGCATACAACTGTTCTTTTCGAAGAAGTTCCAGCATAAGTCGTAGATGCTGCTCGTGTTCCTCCTGACTCTTGGAATAGATCAGGATATCGTCGATGAACACAATAACGAACTTATCCAGGTAAGGCTTGCACACTCGGTTCATGAGATCCATGAAGACCGTTGGTGCATTCGTCAGCCCGAATGGCATAACCAGAAACTCGTAATGGCCGTAACGAGTTCTGAATGCTGTTTTGGAGACGTCCTCATCTCGGACTCTCAGCTGATGGTATCCCGATCTCAAATCAATCTTGGAGTTATAGCTCGACCCTTGCAACTGGTCGAACAAGTCGTCAATACGTGGAAGAGGATAACGATTCTTCACAGTCACCTTGTTAAGTTCGTGATAGTCAATACACATCCTGAAGGTACCGTCTTTCTTCTTCACGAACAAGACTGGAGCTCCCCAGGGCGAAGAGCTAGGACGTATAAAACCCTTTTTCCAAGAGTTCTTGTAGTTGTGTGGACAGTCCTTCGAGTTCTGATGGAGCTAGACGATATGGTGCTCGAGCTACTGGCGCTGCTCCAGGAGCTAGCTCGATTTGAAACTCAACTTGGCGATGAGGCGGAAGACCAGGTAATTCCTCAGGAAATACCTCGGGAAAATCGCGCACAATAGGGATGTCTTCGATTCTTTTCTCTTCCGTTGATGTGTCAGTAACGAGTGCTAAAATGGCAGTGTGGCCCTTTCGCAAACACTTCTGGGCCTTAAGGAAAGAGATGATGCCTTCGACAGCACCACTCTTGTCGCCACGAATCATGAGAGGTTCTTCACCAGAACGAGGAATGCGGACGATTTTCTCCTTGCAAACAATCTCCGCTTGATGATGAGATAGCCAATCCATCCCAATAACAACGTCGAAACTACCTAGTGTGATAGGAATAAGATCGATAGAGAAAGTCTGACCAGCTAAGACGAGGTTACAACCTTTAACTATGTGTGTGGCTTCAAGACTTTTACCATTAGCTAGTTCTATCGTGTGTTTGGTGTTCAGGAGTGTTGGAGTGCGCTTAAGCATTTGGCTAACTTTTACGGACACATAACTAGTATCGGCACCTGAATCGAATAGAACAGTAACAAAGAAGTCGTCCAGAAGAAACTTACCCATCACAACGTTGGGATCGTTCCTTGCGTCACCCTGACCAATCACGAAAGCACGACCTCTTGCCCCATTTCCATTATTGTTTCCCCCATTGCCGCCTCCATTGTTGCCTCCATTGTTTTTCCCATTGTGGTTCCCATTTCCTTGGTTATTGTTCTGGTTTTGGTTCAGCTGGGGGCAGTTCCTCTTAAAGTGGCCTTCAGCGCCACACTGAAAGCATCCTTTGTTGCCCTGCTGATGCTGCTGCTGGTGATTCTGTGGAGCTTGTTGTTGTTGTTGGCGATTCTGATTTGTAGGACGCGGGCTCCTGCAATCCTTAGCTTCATGACCCAGCTTTTGACATCTCTGACAGCGACCTTTGTTGCACTGCCCGCTGTGATGTTTGTTGCACCGGTTGCACTTGGGGTGGTTCCCTCGGTATCCACCCTGTCCTTGGTTACCAGAGGATTGCTGACCAGGACTCTGGTAATCGTCAGTCTTTCGCTGCTGAGACTGAACTGAAGTAGAACCCTTTCCAGAGTTCCCATCCCATTTTCGCTTGTTATCGGTAGGTGCATCAGAAGTAGCTGTGGCACTGATACGTTTGGGTAGCTTGTTTTGCTCCACCGCCTGGTCGGTGAGACGATGAGCCAACTTGATAACTTGTTGTATGGTACCCAGGTTGGCTGAAGTCACGTGACTTTGAATCTCTGGTACAAGGCCCTTGAGGTACAACTCAATACGTTTGATGGGAGGGTCCACCATAGTTGGACACAGGATGGCCAGCTCGTTTGACCTCTTAGTATACGCCTCAATCTCAGACCCCGTCATCTTCAGATGGTAAAATTCCACTTCTAGCTTGTGGATGTCATCCCGACTACAGTACTCCTCCTTGATCAGCTCTTTGAAACCATTCCAGGGTGTGGCATTAGCAACTGCCAGTCCTAGTAGTTGGACTTGTGCCTTCCACCAGGTTAACGCAGCTCCTTCAAGTGTTCCGGTAGCATACTTCACCCTACGGTCTTTGGGGCATTCGCACATCTCGAAAACCGTCTCAAGCTTTTCAAACCAGTGAAGAAGGCCCACTGCTCCTTCGATGCCACTGAAAGTGGTAGGTCGGCAGTCCATGAACGTCTTGAACGTGCACACCGGAGGGTGAGCATGTTGACCTGTAGTGCGAGAATAATAGGCATGGTTAAGCACGAGGGTTGGTTTGTGAAGGTAGGATCTAAACGTCTTAAGGTGAGTTGGTATGGCAGGTTATACCTCCTGTAGGGTTGGCTGCGAGTGCCTCAGCGACTCGTTCATTGATCAAGGCCGTCAACTGGTCTTGAGTGAGGTTGATACGTCCTCTGCGTCCGCTCATGATCTTCATAATGAAGCAATCGTAAGTGAGAGAAGTGTCGCGAAAGTGCGTAAGCGTGGGACGACGTTAGAGAGTAAGCACACAAGGTTCAAATAGCAATTACCACGTTATCTAATGCACAGTGAAGACTATCTAACCGACAATATAACATAAATCATACCACTTATGGCATCGAGTCTTGCACGTGGAGCGAAGCGTCGTTGTGGATCGTTGAGCACTGTACCGGTTATAGTCTGGTTTTATCAAAAACTTTTCCCTTTTAAAAAACCAAGTTCACTATAACCAATGGCTCTGATATCAATCTGTCACACCCCCAAAATCCCCCATGCGAAGTACCACCGCTTGGAGGCGTGACATGACCAGGATCGAGCAACCAATCATATTGAACAACACAATCAAGTAAATGAAACCAACTATAATACGATTGGTGACCAAAGCCAGTTAACCATGTTTAGTTTAATTTAGACAGCGGAAGCATTAACGTAAAGTTCAAAACATAAGTTTAAAGTCCAACACATAGGTTTAATAAGTTCATAAAGTTTTAAATATTAGACACTGGACCTAACCGTCCGTACACCACAACGACTTCTTCCTCGTGCAAGCTCCAAGCATTTAGCGACCTGTAAGGCATGTAACAACTAGTCAACAACAAAGTTGAGTGAGTTCACGTTTGGTTGTTTGGTTTTAAGTTGTTTCTGAAAAACGTGGTTTGACTTTCGTTGGCTTATTTGCCGTGGGGGTTACCCCGAAGTTGAAAGTATGTTTAACCATTTCCTTTTTCTTTACCCAATCCATAACCATGATCAGTGGGGGTTTTCCCCGTTTGAACCACTAGACGGTATGATATCGACTACTACGCAAATAAGTTGTGCCCTATATCAGTGTCTATCATCACTGACAGTCTGCCAAAGTCCATTGGTACACGCCCGTCCGAACGGCACGGTGTGAGGTTTGTTAAACCTAATAGCGCTATTAACTAATGACCCGCTCGCCATTGGCCTCGGCGATTAAGTCGATATGAAGAGGGACTTATTGATAGAGTTTTGTCTAGCTAGTTTTAAGGTTGTTGTCCTGCACCAGGAGGACGAACGTACGTATTCTGCACCAGGAGAATTCGTAGGTTTAATAATGGCATCCCCTCTATGGAGGATGGCCGTACATATCCTACCCAAGGAGGATATGTAGATTTAGTTTTAATTTCTTTAACCCATTCCCAAACCACCGGGAATCCCATGCCTTAGAAAGTGTGTGAACTCACCTCGGTTTGCTCGGTTAGATTCTCAATATAGCTAACAGTCAAGGTCGGTCAATCACGTCCTAATATAATTTACCAGTTAGTCATTTAGTGGCTTTCAAATAGAACACAAAGTTCCTACACGTATCTATCACACAGCATGCATCGTTTTAACGGTTTATGCCCATCTAAGTTTCCCATCCATTCCCCACTCAAAATCAAACATACGATAATGCACATAACATATATAACATGTTAGATCATTCACAGATAGCATACTCGACATTTAGACACGCGAGTCACAACTTATGTCATTTCAGCATTTATATTCAAAACCGGCTGTTTTCGGACATTTTAATAAAATAGTTAAATTATTCCAAAAATTCCCAAATTTTTACAGGATGTCTTAAACGTTCCATATTTTATTGTGTAAAAATATCGGGGTCCGGTTCATTATCAATATTTTATAAAAATTCATATTCGGGACTGAACTCAGATTTATGTATTTCTGACAACTGTCCACGGAACAATTTATTAAAAATTCATCGAGTGTCCGATTTACAAAATTCCTCTGGGGTAATTACAAATACATCGGTTGTCATCTACTGTTCAAATTTCATGGTCCGATTCATCACAAAACTCAGGTTATGACTGAAAGTACGACACCCATTTATTGCTGTCAAAATTCAGCTTAAGTTGCTGTTACAAATTAACACTTTAAAAATAGTGAACGGAGTCCAAAAATTACGATTCCGGTGCCATTAGAACCGTATTTCATAATAACATATTTTAGATTCAAAATATCGATTTTTCGTTGAGTTTAAGACCTGTTTACGGCCAACTGAAGTTGGCTGTAAAACTTGGACAGCTTCTGATTTTCAGTGTTTAACCTTCTAAATCGTGTCCGATCGATTCCGTTAACAAGTTTAGTGACCACAACAACATCACATACTAATATTATTCAGCACAACATCAGATAATCAACCAATCATCATAATCACACAAGATCTACATGATTTACACTAATATTTATCCATTAACCACCTTGTACATCACTTTAGTAGACTTTTAGTTGGTGATCTTATATGTTACTGATTTTCAACCGACGAAACTCTTATTAACCACTTTAGGATAGATCAAGAAGGCGTTTAGAGAAACTTACTACTAGCTCGAGGCTAGGGAAGATTCTAGTCGAAAATCGAGTGGATAAAAGCAATGGGGTGAGGTCCTTCGCGTTCCGAATGCACCAAGCTTCCTTGTAGGTGATCCTTAACACTTGAATGATCTTGGAATGGCTTGAACAAGACTCGAAAAATTGATGGATGTTTAAGGGTGTTTAGCCGTGAGTTATTTAGAGAGAGAGAGGGTGTTTTTGTTGAGTGTTGTGTGATGAATGATATGGAGGTTCTAATCTTATTCTTATAGGCAAATGGTATGAATATTATCCAAAGGTTTCCATGCTTTCTTGATATGGGACATGTGAAATAAAATAATCTCAAGAAGGACAAAGGGTGTCCCCCTCTTGGGGACGGTTTGGTTAGGGGGGGGGGGTATCCGGTTCCAAATCAACCATCTAGTTAGTTTATAGTTAGGGTAAGTTAAGTTAGTTTAGGGATTAATCCGGTTACTAGTGTGTAGTGCGTTAAAGCGGGTGTTAGGGTATTAGGGGGCCCTTACTGGCTCAGAAAAAGATAAACAATGCTAATGGCAATATTTTTGGGTTCTGGGTGAAGTCCGGTTGTTCGGTTCGATCCTGTTCCGTTAAACCGCTAAATGAATCCGTAAAGCGTCCTACTTATATATTTTTTGCAGCGTTTTTACTTTCTAACACTTAGGAAAGTATAACAGACTATTTAGTGACCTTTCTGTACATTATTAGCATATTAACAAATACGTGTAAGCATAACACAGATATCAGAAAGCAGTTAAGTAATTCCACGCAGTCGTCAGACACTTTAATTATCATTAATAATTTGTACGGAATACATGGGATTTTGAGGGTTGTCACATTACCTATGCATGTTTAGTTATGTTGTGTTGTGTTGTGATACTCAAGCAAACTCAATCGAAACTCGAAATCTAACTCGAAATGCAATCGAACTCGAATCATGAACGAACTATGATAAATGGTGGAAAATAGATTATGCGAGATATGAGTGTTTGGGACTGAAAGTAATTTGACTAGGAAACCCTATCATAACGAACCGCTTGCAATCGAAATCGAAACGCTAAAATCGTCGCGTCAAGCACTCAACCCAGGTGCCATCCGATCGGATAGCCATCCGATCGGATAGCAGCCTCACCGGCCAAACAGATGCCATCCGACCCAGATGTCATCCGATCGGATAATCCATCCGAACGGTATGTCATCCGATCAGATAAGTCTTTCCTCTTTTGGAATCCTATAAATACCCCTGTCATTGTCACACTTTCCATTTCTGGAAACCCTCTGTCCGAACCACTCGTGCTCCTCACCTTTTCTTTGATTTCTCTCAATCCAGGTAAGATCTCGCCCTAAATCTTGTACTTTCTTGATCTACACGCACTCCTACACCTTCCTATCTTTTAAATCTTAATTTTTAACCGTGAAATCACTAGATTTCGGGTGTTCTAGGATGACGTCATCATGTGTTCTTCAAGAACTTCATGTTTTGACTTCAATCCACCAAGAACAACCGAGATCTAACTGATTTCCACGCAAATCTACAAAGATCTTGTAAAGATCTCGACACAAAAACGGTGAACAAGGATTGAAAGATGGTTTTAACCTTCTTTCAACCCTTTTACACTTAAAACACTCAAAACCGGTAGAAGCGGGTTCTGATTTAGTCTTCTACTCGATTGTAGTGTTGTACTAACTCAAGATCCGGCTTCTATTCACGAAACTACCGATTTCGGGTTAGCCGAGACCAACCGTCTCGAGCCGGTAACCGGCCAGACTAGGGTGATTCCTGGTCGGGTTGGTCATCGGAGTCGAACTAAGGGTTCTGATGGCTAACACGTTGTCAAAATGTCTCGACATAACGACAAACCTTCAAAACGACCAAGTGTAGGACGTACAGGACGGATTACTGTCCGAACGGATTGCTGTCCGATCGGATAATTCATCCGAACGGATCACACTTGGGTCCCCCTTTTAAAACAACTTTATCTAAAGTTTGAGTATTGAACGAGATGTAATCCGATCGGACAACCATTTGACTGGATTACTCTTCGGATCATGAGATACTAAGACTTTAAAGACTTAAACAATTTTCAACATGTTCAACGACAAAGTTGCCATCCGATCGAATGACACTCCCGTCATGAACTTGTCTTCCCTAAGTAATCTCACCACCAAGTCGCCGTCCGACTGGACCACCGTCCGACCGGATGACCGTCCGAACGGACTGTCATCCGCACGACCCGCCATCCGATTGAACGACTTGATAAATAGAGAGACTTCAATGTTTTCAAAATGCTACAACGAAAACTTCAAAATTCAAACCATCATACACAAACACATCCTTCTTATAGGAAGGAACAATCCACTCGAATAGTCATCCGACCGGATAACCTATCCAACCGGATGACCATCCGAACGGATTGTTATCCGCACGAATTGCTGTCCGCTCGGATTACTATCCGATCGAACTACCATCCGAATCACTCGTACCATGTATCGTTTTACGCATCGCTTATCGTTATACGATCTAATCTATTCAGGCTAATTTTACTCGCTAAGCGCTCCCTTCAATCCATCAACCGCTGTGAGTATACTCGATCCCTTTTTGCTTTAAGCACTTTTGGGTGTTACATACGTTACAACTATTCAAATCACATCAATCACACTACTCGATACTATTTAAACACTAACCGTTAATGCATGTTATACGTGGCTTATGAATGCTTGTTTGTTATGTTTACACATGGAATGCTGTCTACCTGCCTTAGCAACGATAGTACTATAGTTTGGACTCAGCACCCCTTCACACAGGGGTTGTTAAGGATCTTTTACTTGCATGGATTACGGTGGTAATCATGTATTGCGTACTGCCTCGGGCAGTCAACCCGCAGTCATTGGTATCGATGGATCTATGTCGATAACTAACGTGCTTCATTTCACTATGTGTACGTGCTGGTTATACGTAAACGAATTCGAACTCTATATGCTATTATCAAACTTGTATGCTCACCTTTACATTTTATGTATTGACTTTATTTTAACGTATGTGACAGGTGCTTAGGACACACACTTGGTAGGAATATGAAGCTAGAATAAAGCTTTAGAGCCCAACAAATAGTTGTCTGTAGTGGTTAAACTAAGGGTCTCTAGAAGCAGATAAACAATTGCTCTATTTTGAAATCTGAGTTGTCGGAACAGAATATTTGCCTAGTTTTTGTCTGTAATAATTATTTTGCTGTTTGAGATACGGTATGGGACGTATTATTTAAATTGAATAGTATTGATAATTGTTATGGAAACTTCTGGACAATCTGTTTCGCTCAGTGCCATGCCCCGATGATTCCGCCATCAGTTGGGGTGTGACAGATTGGTATCAGAGCCATAACTATAGGGAATTAGGCAAGACTCAACCTAGTCCGGGTTGACGTCTTAGATACCTAGACTATAGTTAAGAACCAATAGACTGACTTCTCGCTATTCTCGCTTACGCTACACTATCACTACATTCAAATTTTCAACAGGCAATAAGGTCGAGATTAGGTGTGAAAACCACAAACTCCCGACTAAATTGCTTAATCAACGCCATTTTGGCAACTTATCAATGATTTCTTCTTTCATTTCAACGGGGAAATTATACCAAATCAGGGGTGAAACCCATATTTTGATGAATAATCTCCTCTATTTTATCAAGAACAGGGACGAAGTTATTGAGTCAGGGGCAAAACCCTAACTTTGATGACTTGTTCCGCACATTTTACAAAACTCCCACCAAAGTCTCAACGGAGTCCAACGACCCGAAGTCACACTATGACTGACGGGATGTGTGCCAAATGCCCAAGAATCGAGGCAGGGACACAGTCCTGAAAGTCAAACGTAGACGACAAGTCCTTGCGAATAGTTGAACCGCTTTGGTTAGTCGAAGTCTACTAGCCGCAGACGGACTATCTCTCGATTTTTGTGTGTTTTAATTCTGAGCCCGCAACTGCTGACTCTGATAATTCGTCGATTTTATGTGTTTACATGTGTGTTCACCTGTTTACGTGTTTAAATTTTTGGAGAACCACTCGATTTTACTCTCGCTTCGATCAACACATACGACTCACACTGCTATACTATCTCAAAATGTTAACAAATCGTTGAACTATGGACGACTTATACTACGATATACGCTTGTACCACGCTATTCTCGAACGATCGCAGACTTTGGATAATAGGTTTCTGTTTTCTAACTGCCTCTAGTGATTAAATGCGTATGTGTTTCCTTGCTTCTTTGCTCTGCGTGCCTAGGTGTTATGTGATTATGTGCTCTACGTGCTTATGTGAATTTGTGCTCTACGTGTTATGTGTTAACATGAATGTGCGTGTTCCTGACTTTAGTAAGTAGTAGACGTGTGAGGTGAGATTCGAATACAATGTGTGTTGAGTTCTGTGACGATGTCTGCTGCAGACAATGTCATCTGGATCCCGTCATACGCTTTCTCGTCAAGAAAAGAGAGACAAACGTCTTGCTGCCATCATCGCTAAGAGCGTGGCAAAGGCCGTGAGTGATGTTTATGAGAATGCCAGCAAATCTTCCGAGGAATCGAGAACCGAAGCTCCAAAAGCAGCCACAAGGCCCTTCAGTTTCAAGCAATTCAAGTCGTGTGGGCCAAAAGAATTCACTGGAGAGGGAGGTCCTGCTGCACTATTCCAATGGTGTGATTCCATTGAGGTCACTCTGCGACAAAGTGGTTGCCTTGATGACCTTCGAACTCTGAGTGCTACCGGCGTTTTCCAGTCCCGTGCATTAGACTGGTGGACGGCCGAGAGGAACAAGCGAGGGAACGATGCAGCTTACGGTCTGTCGTGGGACAAGCTCAAGGAAGTCATGCTAGAGGAATTCTGCCCTCCTCACGAACGTGAAAAGCTTGAAGATGAATTTTGGCACATACATCAACATGAGGGTGACAACGCTGCTCTAACAGCTCGTTTCAAACAACTCAGCATCATCTGTCCCGATCAAGTCAAGACTCAGGAGATCACAATCAAGAAGTACATCCGAGCTTTGCCCGACTGTGTCGCAAATTTCGTGCAAGCGGCTAAGACTAAGACGATCAAAGAGACTTACCTACTGGCTGCCGAAATCAATGACAAAAGGGTTAAGGCTGGTGTCTGGGATAAGACTTCGAAGCATCTGCATCAAGCTACCGCCACCGCACCAACTGCTGAACCCACCTCATCGAGCAACAAGAAGAAGAACAAGAGAAAGAACAGCTACAACAACAAGAACTGTGCGATCACTGCTGCACCAGTTCAAGCTGTACCAGCTCAACAGCGTCAAGTGGCGGCGCCTGTGGCCAATGCACCTCCTGCTAAGCGTGCATACACTGGGCCACATCCGCTCTGCCCTACTTGTACCTACCATCATCCTACTGCCATTCCTTGCCGTTTTTGTGCTCATTGCAATGTGTACGGGCATTTTACTGCTAACTGCCGTATTCAACAAGCTCCTGCATGTCAAGCTCTACTCGCAGCCCCTCAGGGTCAACAAGCTCCTCCGGCACCCGCAATCAAAGCCAGAGCCTGCTTTGCATGTGGCGACCCGAACCATTTCGCCAACGTGTGCCCAAACAGGGTCGTGAAACAAGAGCCTCAGCAACAGCAACAGCAACAACAGCAACAACAACAACAGGCCGCACGCGCCAGAACTTTCAACCTCAACGTGCGTCAAGCCCAGGCCGACAACAATGTGGTCAATGGTACGTTCCTTGTGAATGGTATTTATGCTTCATGTTTATTTGATACTGGAGCGGATAATTGCTTTGTGTCGTTCGAATTCGAGAAACTCCTTAATCGTAAACGCTCCAATCTCTCTTCGACGTTCGATGTTGAAGTCGCTACCAGAAGAACCGTCGCCGTTAATTCTGTTCTTCGTGATTGTACTCTTGAGCTCAACAATCACCTCTTCCCAATCGACCTCATTCCGATGCAACTCGGAAGCTTTGACGTCATAGTAGGCATGGACTTTCTACGCTAAAACCATGCTGAAGTTGTGTGTTATGATAAGATGATCCGATTTTCGCTCGCGAATGGTGACTTATTATGTGTATACGGTGATACTACTTCGAAGGATCTCAAACTCATGTCATGTATTCAAGCTAGCAAGTATCTCCGCAAGGAATACAGAGCTTTCTTGGCAAACATTGTAGTAGCGGAGAAGGAAAAGAAAGAGAAGAAGGAAGTGAAAGACGTTCCTGTGGTTCGTGAATTTCCTCATGTGTTCCCTGATGATCTTCCAGGTTTACCACCAAGTCGTGATATCGACTTTCGTATCGACCTCATTCCTGGAGCTAACCCCGTTGCCAAAGCTCCTTATCGACCCGCGCCATCCGAAATGCGTGAACTCTCAAACCAACTCCAGGAATTACTTGAGAAAGGCTTCATTCGCCCGAGCACCTCTCCATGGGGCGCTCCAGTCCTTTTCGTCAAAAAGAAGGATGGGTCATTCCGGATGTGCATCGACTATCGGGAATTCAATAAGTTAACCATCAAGAACCGCTATCCCCTACCTCGCATCGACGACTTGTTTGATCAGCTACAAGGTGCTACGTGTTTTTCAAAGATCGATCTACGTTCAGGATATCACCAACTGCGCATACAAGAGGAGGATATACCCAAAACCGCGTTTCGCACCCGATACGGCCACTACGAATTCGTTGTCATGCCTTTTGGTTTAACCAACGCACCAGCAGTTTTCATGGATCTAATGAATCGCGTGTGTAAACTATATCTCGATCGTTTCGTCATCGTGTTTATCGACGATGTCTTGATCTATTCCAAGACGAAGTCCGAGCACGTGCAACATCTACGTTTGGTCCTCGAGTTGCTCCAGGGGAATCAACTCTATGCCAAGTTCTCCAAGTGCGAATTTTGGCTGGAGGAAGTTCAGTTTCTGGGTCACATTGTTAATAGTCAAGGCATTCATGTCGATCTTGCGAAGATTGAAGCTGTCAAGAGTTGGGTTACGCCTAAGAACCCGTCTGAGGTCTGTTCTTTTCACGGACTAGAGGGCTATTATCAACGATTTATCGAAGGATTCTCGAAGATTGCTGTGCCGCTTACCTCTCTTACGCACAAAGACCAGCCTTTTGTCTGGGGAACCAAACAAGAGACTGCCTTTCAAACCCTCAAACATAAGCTTTGCAATGCTCCTGTCCTCACTCTATCCGACGGAAACGACGATTTCATTATCTACTGTGATGCTTCCAACCTTGGTCTCGGTTGTGTCCTCATGCAACGGAACAAGGTTATAGCTTACGCGTCTCGTCAGCTCAAAATCCACGAGAAGAACTATACAACCCATGATCTTGAGCTAGGCGCGGTTGTTTTTGCATTAAAGATTTGGCGACACTACCTGTATGGTACCAAGTGTACGATCTTCACCGATCATAGGAGCCTACAACATATCTTTAATCAGAAGGAACTTAATATGCGTCAACGCCGATGGGTAGAACTTCTCAACGATTACGACTGTGAGATCCGTTATCATCCAGGCAAAGCGAATGTTGTTGCCGACGCACTCTGTAGACGGAGTTATCTGCTTAGCACTCGCAATGTTCAAGCCCAACACGATCTCGAACCCCTCATTCGTGAAGCTCAACATGCGTGTTTTAACGAACGCACTCTGAAGAGGGAACGAATCTACCATGATGGAGCCCAACTTGTGAGCAAATCCAATGAGATATTCCACTTTCTGGACCGAATCTGGATCCCTAAGCAGACCAATTTACGACAGATCTTGATGGATGAAGCCCACAAATCCCGTTACTCTATTCATCCCGGTGCTGACAAGATGTACCAGGATCTTCGCTACAGATATTGGTGGCCCGGCATGAAAAGGGATATTGCGCTCTACGTTGGAAAATGCCTAACTTGTGCTAGAGTCAAGGCTGAACATCAAAGACCCTCTGGCTTACTCGAACAACCACCAATTCCTATGTGGAAGTGGGAAAGCATAGCTATGGATTTCGTAACAAAGCTCCCGCACACGTCATCAGGTCACGACAGCATATGGGTTGTGGTCGACCGTTTGACTAAATCAGCTCACTTTCTGCCGATACGAGAAGACTACAAGGTAGAACGATTAGCCTGAATCTACAACGACGAGATCATTTGTAATCATGGGACGCCTCATGACATCATTTCTGATCGTGATGCTCGGTTTACCTCGCGACTGTGGGAAACATTTCAGGAAGCTTTAGGTACAACGCTCAATCTAAGTACCGCCTTCCACCCACAAACCGACGGTCAGACTGAAAGAACAATTCGTACCCTTGAAGACATGCTCCGTTCGTGTGTTTTAGACTTCGGTGGTAATTGGGATAAATACCTGCCGTTAGTCGAATTCTCGTATAACAACAGCTACCATTCTAGTATCCAAATGGCACCATTCGAGGCATTATACGGAAGAAGATGTCGATCGCCTATTGTGTGGCACGAGATCGCTCATTCACAACTAACCGGTCCTGAGCTACTACAAGAAACGACAGACAAAATTTTCAAATCCGAGACAACCTGGTGAAAGCTCGGGATCGACAGAAAAGTTATGCCGATAAGAAACGCAAGCCCCATGAATTTAACGTTGGTGACCACGTACTCCTTAAGGTATTTCCTTGGAAGGGTGTGGTCCGATTCGGCAAGAAAGGGAAACTCGCGCCTCGATATGTTGGACCTTTTAAGATTCTGGAAAGGATCGGAAAAGTCACCTACAGACTCGAACTACCGGAGGAACTTAGTAACGTCCACCCGACTTTCCATGTGTCAAACCTTCGAAAGTGTCTAGCTGACCATGACTTACATGTCTCTCTTGATGACTTACAAGTAAACGAAACATTACACTTCGTGGAGAAGCCTGTCGAAATCATGGATCGCCAGACCAAACAGCTCAGACGCTCTCGCATTCCTATTGTGAAAGTCCGATGGGAAGGAAAACGGGGCGCAGAGTTCACTTGGGAACTCGAAAGCGACATGAAGGCGAAGTACCCACAGTTGTTTAGATAGAGAAGCTAGAGAGAAAAAGTAGCAATGTGATTCTAGTGCCTTGTACGATTTCATACCAATCAATAGAATCACCGATTTTAGTACGTTCTTGTGTGTTTAATCACGTTCGTGTACGGATTCCGCACGTCACGCGTTCAGTTCACAATCGTTTCGGAGCCAAAACCGGTCTGAACAGAAAGTTTTCAGACGTGATTCACGGTGTGGTACGACTTACAGCTTAATTTCAGGACGAAATTCCCTAAACAAGGGGAGGCTGTAACACCCCGTGTTTTCACAAGTCAAAGTCAAAGTCAAGGTCAAAGTCAACGACCGTTTATGCGAATTTGACTATTAGTAAATTCTTTGTCTGAATCGTATTATTTGGAGTAAGTGTTGTTAACTGCAAAATCGATGTGTTAATCGCCATCTAATCGACTTACGACTGTGAATAATAGGATGTAACAATGCGATAAAGTTAACTAATCAATAATCAAGCTATGCTACTCGACATCGAATCATGATACGAATCGCAACTCGACTTAATCTGGTTAATTATACGTGTGTTTGTGCCTTACGTGTTACCTGTGCATGTTTAGTTATGTTGTGTTGTGATACTCAAGCAAACTCAATCGAAACTCGAAATCTAACTCGAAATGCAATCGAACTCGAATCGTGAACGAACTATGATAAATGGTGGAAAATAGATTATGTGAGATATGAGTGTTTGGGACTGAAAGTAATTTGACTAGGAAACCCTATCATAACGAACCGCTTGCAATCGAAATCGAAACGCTAAAATCGTCGCGTCAAGCACTCAACCCAGGTGCCATCCGATCGGATAGCCATCCGATCGGATAGCAGCCTCACCGGCCAAACAGATGCCATCCGACCCAGATGTCATCCGATCGGATAAGCCATCCGAGCGGTATGTCATCCGATCGGATAAGTCTTTCCTCTTTTGGAATCCTATAAATACCCCTGTCATTGTCACACTTTCCATTTCTGGAAACCCTCTGTCCGAACCACTCGTGCTCCTCACCTTTTCTTCGATTTCTCTGAATCCAGGTAAGATCTCGCCCTAAATCTTATACTTTCTTGATCTACACGCACTCCTACACCTTCCTATCTTTTAAATCTTAATTTTTAACCGTGAAATCACTAGATTTCGGGTGTTCTAGGATGACGTCTTCATGTGTTCTTCAAGAACTTCATGTTTTGACTTCAATCCACCAAGAACAACCGAGATCTAACAGATTTCCACGCAAATCTACAAAGATCTTGTAAAGATCTCGACACAAAAACGGTGAGCAAGGATTGAAAGACGGTTTTAACCTTCTTTCAACCCTTTTACACTTAAAACACTCAAAACCGGTAGAAGCAGGTTCTGATTTAGTCTTCTACTCGATTGTAGTGTTGTACTAACTCAAGATCCGGGTTCTATACACGAAACTACCGATTTCGGGTTAGCCGACACCAACCGGCTCGAGCCGGTAACCGGCCGGACTAGGGTGATTCCTGGTCGGGTTGGTCATCGGAGTCGAACTAAGGGTTCTGATGGCTAACACGTTGTCAAAATGTCTCGACATAACGACAAAGTGTAGGATGTACAGGACGGATTACTGTCCGAACGGATTGTTGTCCGATTGGATAGTTCATCCGAACGGATTGTCATCCGAACGGATCACACTTGGGTCCCACTTTTAAAACAACTTTATCTAAAGTTTGAGTATTGAACGAGATGTAATCCGATCGGACATCCATTTGACTGGATTACTCTTCGGATCATGAGATACTAAGACTTTAAAGACTTAAACAATTTTCAACATGTTCAACGACAAAGTTGCCATCCGATCGGATTGCCATTCGATCGAATGACACTCCCGTCATGAACTTGTCTTCCCTAAGTAATCTCACCACCAAGTCGCCGTCCGACTGGACCACCGTCCGACCGGATGACCGTCCGAATGGACTGTCATCCGCACGACCCGCCATCCGATCGAACGACTTGATAAATAGAGATACTTCAATGTTTTCAAAATGCTACAACGCAAAATTCAAAAGTCAAACCATCATACACAAACACATCCTTCTTATAGGAAGAAATAATCCACTCGAATAGTCATCCAACCGGATAACCTATCTGACCGGATGACCATCCGAACGGATTGTTATCCGCACGGATTGCTGTCCGCTCGGATTACTATCCGATCGAACTACCATCCGACTCACTCGTACCTTGTATCGTTTTACGCATCGCTTATCGTTATGCGATCTAATCTATTCAGGCTAATTTTACTCGCTAAGCGCTCCCTTTTTGCTTTAAGCACTTTTGGGTGTTACATACGTTACAACTATTCAAATCACATCAATCACACTACTCGATACTATTTAAACGCTAACTGTTAATGCATGTTATACGTGGCTTATGAATGCTTGTTTGTTATGTATACACATGGAATGTTGTCTACCTGCCTTAGCAACGATAGTACTATAGTTTGGACTCAGCACCCGTTCACACAGGGGTTGTTAAGGATCTTTTACTTGCATGGATTACGGTGGTAATCATGTATTGCGAACTGCCTCAGGCAGTTAACCCGCAGTCATTGGTATCGATGGATCTATTTCGATAACTAACGTGCTTCATTTCACTATGTGTACGTGCTGGTTATGCGTAAACGAATTCAAACTCTATATGCTATTATCAAACTTGTATGCTGACCTTTACATTTTATGTATTGTCTTTATTTTAACGTATGTGACAGGTGCTTAGGACGCACACTTGGTAGGAATATGAAGCTAGAATAAAGCTTTAGAGCCTAACAAATAGTTGTCTGTAGTGGTTAAACTAAGGGTCTCTAGAAGCAGATAAACAATTGCTCTATTTTGAAATCTGAGTTGTCGGAACAGAATATTTGCCTAGTTTTTGTTTGTAATAATTATTTTGCTATTTGAGATACGGTATGGGACGTATTATTTAAATTGAATAGTATTGATAATTGTTATGGAAACTTCTGGACAATCTGTTTCGCTTAGTGCCATGCCCCGATGATTCCGCCATCGGTTGGGGTGTGACATGAATAAACTCAATCTCCTAGTCAGGGTCGAAATCAGGGGGAAAGACAGGGTCAAAATCACCATCAACCTCGTGATCAAACTCATGTGCGCGATCGGGTGTAGCTGATAACGCCATGTCAGGATCGGCGTCTGAAGAGTGATGCTGCACTCCCTGGTCGTGCAGTGACGCAAATGCCACAGACTCGAATGAATCTGGGATAGGGGAATCAACAGGAGCCTCCTCTGCAGGGGCATCAGCAATGGGAAGAATAACATCAGCATCAATAGGGGCCCCGCCCTCATAGTCAGCCTCAGGCGGATCCTCCTCAAACAGATCGATGTCGTCATCAGAGACGACATCGAGTGGCATATCTACTACTGGATAAACAGCAAGCGGTACAGGAGCAGGGATCACCGCAAGTGGTAAATCCCCGGCAGGAATGCCATCGGCAATAGGAACGTCACCTCCAAACTCCGGAAGAGCAAATGGCTGGAAAGCATCGTCGTCCGTGCTCGTAGTGTCAGATGTGTAGACCTCACTCTCTGACATAATCTCGTCGTCTGACACGATCGCTAAGGGATCCAAAGTGTCTGATACTCCAGTATCTGATGATGAAACCATGACATCTGTAACACAATCACATATATGCACATATATCAATCATAAAGTCAAATTAACATGTTAGTCACAATAAAGCAAGCAGGTAATTCTCCTAGCCTTCCCAGACTACCCTCCCAGCCTCTCAGACTGAACTTCCTAGCCTCTCAGACTAACTCCCTGGTCTCTAAGACCAACCTCCCAGTCTCTAAGACTAAATCCTTGGTCTCTAAGACCAATCCTCCCAGTCTCTAAGACTAATTATCCCCAGCCTCTAAGGCTGATCCTCCCTCAGTCTCTAAGACTGATCCTCCCTCAGTCTCTTAGACTGATCCTCCCTCAGCCTCTAAGACTAATCCTCCATCAGCCTCTAGGACTGATCCTCCCTCAGCCTCTAAGACTGAAATATAAATTTTGAAAAAGTGTATATATGCCCTTTTGTTTGTAAAAATGTTTTGTGCCCTGGATCTGGACGTTTTAGTGTATGCAATGTAAAAATGTTTTCGTGAGAGCCCTAGTGATCATAGTCTAGACTCGAGAAGGAATCCTAGTTCGCTATGATCGATGCTCTGATACCAAGCTGTCACACCCTGGCTTTACGGAAGCGTGGGTTTATTTTGGAATGACTTCTTAATACCATAGCAAATATCATAACCATGCTATATGAAATAAAACACATGATGTTCATCCATTCAACAAGTTTTAAAAGTTAACATGACAACCTTGTTTAAAAGTCGACACTTAAAACAGATTACGATAAGACATAATTTTAAAATATGTTCACAAGACACAACCACAAGACATAAATAGAAACACAGTTTAAGACTTGTAACCCGTCCAGGCAAAGGTCACATTTCCTAAACTCGGATGACATCATTATTCCTACGCAGCTTAATTTCATTGCAAACTTGGCCAGATCCATTAGTTTCCTGAAATACATGTAATTTGAAAAATCAACAAAAAGTTTAGCGAGTTCATGTAAAAGTAAGTATGTATAAACCTTTGTAATATGTTTGTATGAATGAAAATCCCTGGTATGTAGCAAATAAGGTAAAAGAGATCACCATTGGGTTGCAAAGCCAATGATATGTGTGAAGTGATGCAGGAAGACTCAAACCTAGCAGATTTTTGCGTCGGGCTCAAAGTCACTCCATGGTCCATACAGTGGACTCAGGAGCTGGGCTTGCTACACCCAAATAGATCTACCGCTCATGACCCTCGGTCCTACAACGAGGATTAATGGCCTCAAGTTCCACCTACCCACTCACATGATCTAAGTAGTAAACCCTCCTTAAGCTAACCATACCATGTATAGAAAAGTTTGTAATTACTGTAACATGTATTCCACCCCCGAAGTATAAAAACTGAAAACAGTTAAGAGAAAAGGGGGACATCAACTCACAGAAGTGCGTATCCCGAAACGTAAGTGATGTGTGTAAAATGCAACATATAAATTACATCAATTGTGGCATAAAACTAACCCTTTTTTAGTACTAATGTTGGAAAAGTGTGCTTTTGTCTTCCTTTTGTATTTTCAGGATTAAATGAGCTCAAATTAACAAAAGAAGCAAAAAGACAGCAAAATCTAACATAAATACAAGAAAAGGAACAAACGTGACATGCCCGACCCCACGACAGCATCTTCCCAAGCAAAACAAGAAGACAGAAGACTGAACACGCCCCGTGCTCAGCCAGCACGGGGGCGTGCCCAAGTGTTAGCAGAAAAGACAAAGTGGTAGAAGCTTCTATTGCCCACCACAGGGCCGTGGTCAACTATAAGATTCGCACAATCCAGGCAAATCTTCATAGTACAAAGATTCTTCTGCACACGGGGTCGTGCTCAGCGGACATGGGGGCGTGGTCAACTAATAAGACAAGCTGCATTAAATGAAGAAAGAGAAGGATGTGGACACGGGGCCGTGCCCACTGGACACGGGGCCATGTCCGAGCTTCTGTTCAGCCTATAAATAGGAGTGCTTGGCTCAAGCTCAAACCATCCCTTGGCACACCACCTCTCTCACACTTCACCCACCACCCACCACCCACCACCACCATAACACCATCATACACCAATGAGGAGGATGATTATAGGAGTAATTATTGCACTAATTGTCGTAACCCACACTCGGTTCAATATAATCACTCATATCAACCATCCAATTCATACACCTACTATGAGGAGCCCAGGTACGAGCCATCAACTTCATACACATCCTATGAAGACTAAAGGTATGAACCTCCTCCCTCATACTCATATTTTGACGAACCAAGGTATGAGCCTTCATACTCATACTTTGAGGAGCCAAGATATGAGCCACCACCTTCGTATGCTTACTATGAGGAACCATGGCGTGAACAACCCACCTCATATGAGTATTATGAAGAACAAAATTACGACCCTTATCCATCATATGCTTACAATGAAGAACAATGGTGTGAACCATCTACTTCATATGGGTATTATGAGGAACAAAGGATCGAACAACTGGATTCAAGCTTTGAAAATCCCGATTCTTTTTCTATAACCGAAGTGACCGATAGGATATTAGAACACCTTAGAGTTATCGATCGCTATATAAAAGAATCTCGCGCAAGGGAAGAGGAGTCCCGCGCAAGAGAACAATTAAATAAAAAAGAGATAACCGAAAGTGTAAAAATGGAAGAACAAATAAGTGAAAAACCGACACATGAGTTAAACAACGAAAAAGGTGAGTCCGACAACGTAAAAATACAAGAAGAGTCTAATTTTGAAGAAATTAATCTCTTGTCACCTTGTTTTGAAAATCATTGTTTAGTTCCCACTCATACTAAGTTTTTAAAAGAGTTAAACACTAACACTAAAATTGACAAAACGGTAAGTGTTAAGTTAACTACTGATCAAACCTCACTAATAAAAGAAGACCCATTTGAAATTAACATTACACCGGTTCCGTGTTTCTTTCAAAATTTATTTATTAGTAATGTCACAATCGATAAAGATCTTTGTGTTAACATAATGCCTAACTACATTTTTGAAAAATTAAGTATTAGTGATTTTTCTCCACTTCAAATACCCATTTTTCTATCCAATCGAAAGGTAATAAAATCAATCGGTGTAGTTGAGGATTTCTTGGTTCAAACAAATCAAATGGTAGCCCCCACCGACTTTGTTATCCTCGATGACGCTCCTCTAGTGTTGGGACGACCATTTGTAAAAACCCACGAAGCTTTGAAAAACCGGAAGTACAATAATCTATCTATTCAATTAGGGGCATTTAAAAAGGGTGTCGATCTTGAGCGGTCAATGAAATATCCATTCGGCAATAACGACCCCCTAATTGAAGATGAGCCAGAACCACCCGATAAGGTGGGTCTAGCCAAGGACCCTTATAAACGTGGCACACCACGGAGGCATTCCGCGGAACTATCCTTAGTTTGATTTAGATTAACTTTTATATTTTCTAGTTTAGTTTTAATTTTCAGGAATAAAACACACTCGGGATGGTGAAGGATACTAAGGGAAGCTTGAACCAACAACCCATGCACAAAAACAGAGCCTCCCGACAATTTTTCTTCATTACAGCAAGTTCAGCACGGGGCCGTGCTCACCCCAACACGCCCTGTGCCCGAGTTTCTGTAGAAAATGCCCAGTTCAGGTACCTGGACACGGGGCCGTGCTCACTGAACACGTCCCCATGCCCAGCCTTCTGTTTACTTTTGGTACTGGCAGTCTGGACACTGGGCCGTGCTCAGCCAACACCACCCCGTGTTCAGCTACCCAGTACCATAAAATCTTGTTTTTAACCCACTTTTACACATTCAATCAACCTAAAAACTTATTTTTGGGACACATTGAGGACAATGTGTAATTTAAGTGTGGGGGGGATGCTAAAACCTTGAATCTTGCAAGTCCTAATAACAAGCCTTACACAAAACTCTATTGGAACCGCTAATCACCCCAAATTTTTTCAAAATTTTTTCATTTTTTTACTTGTCTAGGTTTAACTTGGGAATTTCAAGTTCTAAAAAGGTTATATTTTTACAAATTTACAACCGATAGCATCATGATAAAAAGAACCAACATAAGAAAATTATGAAACGACATGACAAGCTTAGTTAAAATTTGATTATATATACTTGATCACATAAAAAACCCATTCCCACAAAAAGTGAGTTTTGAGCCTTTATTGAGCATACAAATACATATATTTAAACTAAATGCTCATTTTTCGTTTCTTGTGTGAATAGCCGCTTGGTTCTTACAACTCTAGAACTTGCCACGACGATACATTCCCGGTCCTTACCAACTTAAACCCAAGTAAGTAAATGACGGAGGCATTAGGACTAACCCTTTTTCTTTCAACACCATTATTTTTCTTTTTTTTTTCTTACCACCTACCCAAAATCCCCCTAGTTAACCCCTTTGAGCCTAAACCTTTTCGTTTCTTTCCCCAAAACAAACACCCTTTTACCCACCAAAACCCTTTTTTTATTTTTAACCCTTGGTTTTAGTAACAAGCTCGGTTTTTCTTATGACTTCATCAAAAAAAAAAGACGATGATGAAGCCAAAAGAAATAAACAAACAAGTTTATCAAAAAAGAACTTTGTTTGAAAAAAAAGTGCTTCATCAAAATTAAAAGTTACAAAAAAAAAGTCTTACGAAAACCGACGCTTTTTACGCCTTTCGCCCTTTTACTAACCACTAACCCAACCACCTACCTTTATCCCAAGCCTAACCCTTCACCCAAAAGTCCTCTTGATATTTACAAATGTATATAGTTAAAAAGGAGGAGGATTGATTGCTTGGCAAACTTATGGTAGGAGTAAGTTCCATGCCGCTCTCGAGTGATTCACTAAAATACATCTTCGGTCGAGTGTTGAGTGATCCCCCGTGAGGTATGTGAACTTGTATATAAATAGAATTTTAAAAAGGCATGTTATGCCCAAATAAATAATTTCTCTTATGAAAAGTTCAAAATAAATCATAGCGAATAGGATTGTAAATAACATAAAAATAAAGCCTAATAAAGAATCTTGGATTCCCGTCACGCTAGACAAGCCCAAAACTTCTCTTCTACCCATTCCGTTTGGGCGTGTCAGCCATATTATAAAGAGTTTTGGTTGAGGACAAGCAAAGATTCAAGTGTGGGGGTATTTGATGTGTGTAAAATGCAACATATAAATTACATCAATTGTGGCATAAAACTAACCCTTTTTTAGTACTAATGTTGGAAAAAGTGTGCTTTTGTCTTCGTTTTGTATTTTCAGGATTAAATGAGCTCAAATTAACAAAAGAAGCAAAAAGACAGCAAAATCTAACATAAATACAAGAAAAGGAACAAACGTGACATGCCCGACCCCACGACAGCATCTTCCCAAGCAAAACAAGAAGACAGAAGACTGAACATGCCCCGTGCTCAGCCAGCACGGGGGCGTGCCCAAGTGTCAGCAGAAAAGACAAAGTGGTAGAAGCTTCTATTGCCCACCAAGGGGCCGTGCTCAGCAGACACGGGGTCGTGGTCAACTATAAGATTCGCACAATCCAGGCAAATCTTCGTAGTACAAAGATGCTTCTGCACATGGGGTCGTGCTCAGCGGACACGGGGGCGTGGTCAACTAATAAGACAAGCTGCATTAAATGAAGAAAGATAAGGATGTGGACACGGGGCCGTGCCCGAGCTTCTGTTCAGCCTATAAATAGGAGTGCTTGGCTCAAGCTCAAACCATCCCTTGGCACACCACCTCTCTCACACTTCACCCACCACCCACCACCACCATAACACCATCATCCACCACCATCATCCATTGTCCATCATAGATGTGTGAGTCATCTCGGGATCCAATATTGATCGTAAGAGTTCTTGACAATCAAGGCCATGTTTGCCTAAGTCTCTTACATCACTTGGTGAAGACAAGTGTCTAGTGTAATACTTTTTATTTCTAATCTTTTCGCACTTTTTACTTGGTTTTGTATTAATGACTTTAATAACTAGTTTCTTATGTTGAAGGTGATTCTTCCTTATCGTTTGTCCATGGTGTCTTGACATTATTTTACTGTCTATATAAAATAAAAGATTTTCACCATTCATATCTCCACGGTCTATATGGAGGTATGTTTGCTACCTGGTCGGGGGTTAAGGGAACGGTTTGGTAAGAGTCTTGCCATTGTTCAGCGTTTAGAGGTCCTGCAATGGACCTGGGTCAAATTTAGTAGGACCTCCTTCAATACTTCACGGTATTGGATGGCGGGGGTCCAAACTCTTTGATCCCCTCATAAGTTAACTACTATTAATACTATAACCCGGCTATTTAGGACTGTATCCCTACTGACTCAGACTACTTAGTCGAGGGTAACGTCACCTCCAAAAGAGGGGCCTACCATAATTTGCATTAATAACTTAATTAATTATCTTTCAATAATCCGACCCTTTAGGATTGTATCCTTGCTGACTCAAACTACTGGGTTGAGGGTAACGTCACCTTCAAAAGAGGGGCCTACTACAATAACTAAGATAATCTCTTAAATAAGTGCAAAAGTGCGGAAATAATCAAAGGTTACACTATACACGAGTCGGAACCAAGTGATTCATCTTGTCTATCTGTTTTTTTCTTTTATTTTTATTTTCAGCATTTTAGTTAGTTTTTATTTTTCTTAGTTTAAAACATTTTTCTAAACTTTTGATTTGATTAGACGTTGAGGATAAACCGGTACTAAAAGCTCTTGTGTCCTTCGACGACCTCGGTATCTTGCCAACACTATACTACGCTCACTATGGGTGCACTTGCCCATATGTGTGTTTAGTGTTAGTAAAGTATCGTGTTTTATAAATTTAAAACTTGGCTAAAAAAGTGTTAAAGGGCTTAAAATATACACCTAAATATATATAACACTTCACACGCATCAGTAAGTCTCCAACTCAACCTGCTGCGTGACGAGCTACACGTACTAATTCCTATTAGACGGATGGCTGTGCCTTGGCTTAGGGTTTAACGTTTGATTGGATAAATGGTTAGGTAACTATTCCGTATTCACACTTCTTATTTATTTTGTGTTTCCTTCCCAATGATGGGGGTTTTTAATACATGTATGCTTTATAATTCCGAAAATATATTTTAAGTCTCACTTGAAAAATATATTTTAATCACTTGTCTAACATAATTTAATTCCAAAATATATATATTTTTCCCAAAAATATTATATTTTATCTCATACCATTTCCAAAATAATACTTATCAAAATATACACATGAGAGTATTTCCCGAAATATACATAAGTTACATTTTAAGGTTCGCGTTGTAATAATAATACCGGTGTAACTTAAATATTTATTTGTGAGAGCGTTGGTATTATTTTGGAGTCGTAATTTCATAATATTTTCCAGTTATATTATTTTTACCCTAAAAATAATATATCTAGTTCACAAAATAATCACATAATCACACAAGCGTTTTATTATAAAATATATATTCTAAATATATATTTATCGAGTTTTATTTACGAAAATCAACCTCCGGCACTTGGTATGTTTGTAATAAAAATCATGGCGAAGTTTATTTTGAAAACCAAGTTAAAAATATATGTGTAAACATTTGTTAGAAAAATATTTCTAAGTATTGAAATTCTAGAAAAATTTCGCCAGAGTTTCCTTTGTAAATGGAGGTGTCCACGCTTTCTAGCGTATCATTTTCTTTTCAAAATTTACTCAACAATCGTCAATCAACAATATATAATTCTTTAATCACTAACTTGACCAAAAATAAACCTAAATCATAAACTTCATGAACTTGAAAGTGTGTAAAATATGTAGTAAGTTACCATCATGCTTAGTAGGTCTTGTTATCTTTAAAAATAAGATTAGTTTCTTAAAAACTTTATTTTTAAAGAATATGAAGTTTCACAATTTCTAGTCAAGATTCACAAAAATGTTTCTTTGTTAAACTTTCTTGTTACACAAGTGCTTATACACTTGTTTATCTTCTAAAAATATATTTAGTTCATGTAAGATCCGGTTTTAACAAGACTAGTATCTTTTACTTGGTTCTTCCGAAAAACCACTTGTAGATCTTTAGATCTACAAGTTTATAACCTTACTTTTCAAGAAAAATTATGTTTATTCAAGTTTCAAGTTCATGGTGGATGGTTTCATCATCTTTCATAACTCTATCACTAACATCTTACTAGTTCATATTCTTGAACATGATCTAGCATGTCTAGATGATGATCCATCCAACTTTTACTAACAAACAACATCAAATAATCATAACTACACAAGATTTACAAGATTTACACACATAACTTCTCTTTGTCCATCCTTTAACACTTTATGTTTAAGACTTGTTCATGTTCTTTAGTGTTTCTTCATATTTCATCATTCTACCATCTATTAACCACTAAAATCAAGAACAAGATGGTGATTAGAAGCACTTACTACTAGCACAAGGCTAGGGAAGAAACAAGGCGTAAAAGCGGTGGATAAAAGAAATCTAGAGTGGTCTTTGAACTTCCGAGTGCACCAAGCTTCGTTGTATGATCTCTTGCACCTTTGTATGTCCTTAGAATGGATGATGAAGTTTGAATGATAGTGATGGTGGTGATGGTTGTGTTCAGCCGAGACCAAGCAAGAGGGAAGAGAGAAAGCTTTGTGTTGTTTGAAGTTCGAAGTGAGAGATTGATTACCTTAAGTGTTAATTTATAAACCAACTTCCTTTAACCATCAAGTAATATGTTTTCTAGATATACAACATGTTTGACTAATTTAATCAAAGAAACAAGGGTGTGTCCCACCCTTGGGGACCGTCGAAGTGGGGGGGGGTATGGGGTTGGGTTGTAATGATAAGGTTACAATCTAGTTAAGTTTCAATTGTTAATCTAGTGTGTTAAAGTGTGTGTTATAATATAAAGGGTGTTAGGGTGTTCGGGGACCCTAACTAGCTCAGAAAAGTGAAAACAATGTATTTGGCAATATTTTTATGTTCCGGGTAAAGTCCATTTGTTCGGTTGGATATTGATCCGTTAAAGTGTCAAATAAAGATTTAAAGTGTCTTTAATATTATTTTTAGTGACACATTAATTTACCGACACTTTGGAAAGTGTCTAGGACTATTTTGACAAGTTTTTACCCTTTACTAGCTTTGTTAAAAGCTGAATTTTGGTGTTTAGTGCAGAATTCTGCACTTAAATTATGTTTTAGGCACTTCCGGACACTATAACTATCACCTAGTGATGCTGTTTTATGATCCTCACCTCCCTACACTCCCTACTAGTGTAGTATTCCATTCCTGGCTCATACTGGCCTCAATATAGTGTCTGCCTAGGTGTTGGCAATGTCAGCATGTTTACTGGGTTATCCGTTCACTGTGCTAACTGTGCTTTGTGCATCAAGTTTGTCACTATTGTTTGTGTATAATGAATGGAGTGACAGTAATAAAATGTGATGCATGAGTATGTATGTATCAGAAAGCAGAAAGCAGTTTAATCACAATTGAAATCAAGCACAGTAGTTAAGCACTAATTAAATATTAATTTATTGTACGGATACCTGGATTTGTGAGGGTTGTCACAGTTTACCCATATTATACAAGTCTTCGTACTTGTTGGGTCTAAATTACATTCTATTCCGGTCATCGCTTAATCTAGCGTATCGTACCATTTTAGATACTTTAAGCTAGCCAGTCTAAGTCTACGACTTAAATAAGACCGTTAGCATTCTGAATTTGTTATATATTACCATCACTCCAAACTAGAGCCACCCGGTAAAAGCTACCTGCATTTAGTTAGAATGGATACGGCTGAGTTATTTTGCTGTGAATCAAGTATTAGCTCAGGTAAATACTTTTAACTTATTTTCCCTTATACGGGCTTGGGATACGGTATTATAATAATACCGCATGGTCGGGTATGAAATCATTTAATCGGATTGTGATTAATAAATTTGCATAACCCGTTTTAATCTGTTTTGTTTGATAACATAAACATTGGGGGTTAATACGACCGTGTCCTGGATATCCACGGCTCATTTCATTTGAAAATGGCCACGACCTATGCATGAGGTGTAGGCATACACCTGACAGATGCAAATGCTAAATAACCCACATGTTGGGGATAACTCCTTCGTGGGTTTTATAGCGGTGAGTCGGTTAATCATGACCGGCTTCCAAACCGGCCCCATATGTATGACAAACATGTAAAACTGTATACAAGATTTTATTAAAGATTGTCCCAAGTTATAAATGGTTTTGTGCCTTGTGCGCCTCAATCAATTTTCATAAACCCTTTTCAAAAGAGTCAGTTAATTGTATTTACCAGTGAAAACTGACGTATTTTCAAAAGACTAAGTGACAGGTACTACTCGTAATAGGCTGGGAGTTGCTCGGTGTTGATAAAGGATTTTGCAAATCCTTAGGATGCCCTAAAGTCTGCTAAACTTCATTTTATACATTCTGTAATGATCCGCCTGTGGATTTCATATTACAAGTTCGTCTATAATTAATACTTTAGTATTTTCAGACATTTCGGTTTGTAATAATATTTTATATTCCAAGACTTCCGCTGTGCTATTCTGTGTATATTTGACTATGACAATACCAATCTTACGTCACGATAATCCCCACCGGGCTGAGCTATAAATATCGAGGTGTGACACTAGTGCTCGCTGTTGTTGGAGTTTTTTCATTCTTTTCCTCCTTTCATGAGCTCTACTAAACCAACATCTTTTTTTAGGGGGGAATGGTTCCTCGGATTGGGCTTTAAAAATAAAGATTCATTCCTCAGAATCAGCGGTGTATCCTGAGGGTGGCTAGGATGATGTTCCTTCATTCTTTGGGGAATGAGGTAATTGACGGTAAGCGTCAGAGGTACCTTGCTCACTCACACTGTAAATTAGAAAATTGTCAAATCACAAAAAATAATAATATACATATTTACACATAATCATATAAGTTATTTCCTAACACAATTTGGTTAAAATTTAGGTATTTACAGAACACCTAAATGGCTTAAACCAGAAGCATGGCTCTGATACCACCTTCTGTCGCAGCCCCCGACCCCTACCTCGGGAGCGGGCGCCGCGAGACACTGAGTGGGTGGTATCGGTGTTTATTAATTTGGCAGCGGAAATGAGAAATCAGGACCGTAGTTAGGAAATAGTTTCAGAGTTTCAAAACACCAAATTTTTATAATAAATAAATAGGAATAAAACTCAAGTTCATTGATAATACATTTATAGGGATAAACCCCTAGTTGCTCAAAACATAAACTTTCATTTAGGTAACTTTTATAGCCACTTCTTTAACCCTTCAGTGCTCCATAGCTGGGCTTCTTATAGCTTCACATTAAGTTACCTGAAACGCGTTTTAAAAAGATTTTATCAGCAAGAAATACTGGCGAATGCATCCCAGTTTAATTAAAACAAGCTTTTTTAACTTTATAGTATTGAGAGCGATTACAATGTTTATATCTACCATTATACTCATTCAGTATTTGTCATGTTGGCAGTTCCATGACTGTGGTCATATTACTCATTGGCTTATTCGTTGTCCAATAGTATCGTTTTTACTAGTAGTATATACAAAACCCCACATACCGGCAGCAATTGTAGAATAATGTAACAACTCGCACAAAAACGACCTAAAAACGCTCCGCAAGTGGAAACCCGGACCCTAAAACCCTAATCCTCTTGAAAATCAAGAAATCAAGAAATTTGGAGTCCACGCGGGCCGCGTAAGACTTAAGGTTAGTCTATGCGGGCCGCGACAGCAAGGCAGTTACAGGATAAGCTTAAGGGACGCGTGACATGACACGTGTCACAACCACCGATGACTCAGCCAATGACGACCTGATCCATGCTCTCACGCGGGCCGCGTAAGTATTCCTTTGGTTTTACGCGGGCCATGAGGCACCCCAGTTTCAGCCTATAAATAGAGCTCGATAGTTTCAGTTGAAATTCGTTCAATTCTTTTCTTCTTTTAGCTTCTATTATAGCAAAATTATAGCTCGGGTATCATACTCTAAAAATCCCGAAACTCTGCCCGTTATTAGGATAATAACTCTAATCGTTGCTACTATTCAATGTCCGATCGATTAAAACTATCCGATGGATGTTTAAGTACTGCCCGTAATTGGGCTATGCCTTTGTCATTCGTTGTGAAGGTTTTGATCTCGTGAGTTGTCGTTAAAGTTGAATTGAGTTAATACACTAATACGAGTTCCATTGTGTCTAGAAATTAGAACTCGTAATCAGGGAGCTAGAATATTTAATAGCTAAGTAAATTCGTAGTTAAATAAATTTATTAAATGTACTAAATACACTTAGTTGTTGAGATAACTTAGCAATTAAGAAACCTTAATAAATAAGTTAAACTTAATCAAGTTAAGTAAGATTAATTAATCAGTTAAGCATGATTAATTAAGTTAAGTATGATTAATTAATCAGTTAAGCAAGATTAATTAAGCTAAGCAAAATTAATTAAGCTAAGTAAGATTTATTAAACACCTAAATAGATATACATGAAATATATATATATATATATATATATAAATATAAAATAGATAATATCAAAGCAAGGTGCTAGGAAGGTGTAAGAGGATAGATATATGTGAGTAGGAAGCTTCCTACAAAATGCATAGCTAACTTCCTAGAAAAGCTATAGGAAACTTCCTAGAAATTTCCTACTTCTTACCTATAAATAGAAAGCTTAGGAATTCATTTCCTTTGTTCATTTCTTTTCTTCTTCTCTCTATACGTTGGTGTTCTAACCAATAATCACCGATGCGATGTTCTGTCCGATCGATTCAGGAACCAACTAACGGATGTCAAAGTATTGTACTTTGTGAGTTAATTAAACGGATGCCAAAGTGCTGAACTTTGTGAGTTCGTTAAACGGATGCCAAAGTGCTGTCTAAACAAGACTATACTTTGTGAATTTCGTTAAGGTTCGAATCTCGTGACTACTGATGCGTGTGAAGTGTTATATATATTAGGTGTATATTTTAAGCCTCTTTAACACTTATTTTTAGCCAAGTTTTAAATTTTACTTGGGATGAGCGGATTAGGCAGGATTTGTAAAAATTGCACCTCTCTGAGAACATGGTCCATGATAGGAGCTCGTGGAGACGGAGGATTAAGGTTAAAGATTTCTAGGAGAGGGTTCAATTGTGTTTTTAGGGGTAGTGTATAGTCGTAGATATGTATCTATTTGTATAGGCTGTTTGTGTTGTTATATTTGTCTTGTTTACCATGCACTCTTTTACCACTCATGTTATATTGGTAGCTCCATACACACACACACACATACACCTCATGTTCTATATCTTTTTCTCTTTCTTTCCTGGGTGTTTTGGAGCTGAGCGTCTCACTGGAAGCAGCCTCTCTATCCCTAGGGATAGGGGTAAGGTGTGCCTACATCCCACCCTCCCCAGACCCTACCAATAGCTCTGCTATTTGTGGGATTTTACTGGGTATGATTGATTGATTGATATTTTACTAACACTAAACACACATATGGGCAAGTGCACCCATCGTGAGCGTAGTATAGTGTTGGCAAGATACTGAGGTCGTCCAAGGACACAAGAGCTTTTAGTACCGGTTTATCCTCAACGTCTAATCAAAATAAAAAGTTTAGAAAAAATGGTTTTAAACTAAGAAAAAAAAAACTAACTAAAATGCTGAAAATAAAATAAAAGAAAAACAGATAGACAAGATGAATCACTTGGTTCCGACTCGTATCTAGTGTAACCTTTGATTATTTCCGCACTTTTGCACATAATTAAGAGATTATCTTAGTTATTGTAGTAGGCCCCTCTTTTGAAGGTGACGTTACCCTCACCCCAGTAGTTTGAGTCAGCAAGGATACAATCCTAAAAGGGTGGATTATTGGAAGATAATTAATTAAGTTATTAATGCAAATTATGGTAGGCCCCTCTTTTGGAGGTGACGTTACCCTCGACTAAGTAGTCTGAGTCAGCAGAGATACAGTCCTAAATAGCCAGGTTATAGTATTAATAGTAGTTAACTTATGAGGGGATCAAAGAGTTTGGACCCCCGCCATCCAATACCGTGGAGTATTGAAGGAGGTCCTACTAAATTTGACCCAGGTCCATTGCAGGACCTCTAAACGCTGAACAATGGCAAGACCTTTACCAAACCGTTCCCTTAACCCCCGACCAGGTAGCCAACATACCTCCATATAGACCGTGGAGATATGAATGGTGAAAAACTTTTATTTTATATAGACAGTAAAATAATGCCAAGACACCACGTACAAACGATAAGGAAAGATCACCTTCAACATAAGCAACTAGTTATTAAAGTCATTAATACAAAACCAAGTAAAAAGTGCAAAAGATTAGAAATAAAAAGTATTACACGAGACACTTTGTCTTCACCAAGTGATGTAAGAGACTTAGGAAAACGTGGCCTTGATTGTCAAGAACTCTTACGATCAATCTTGGATCCCGAGACGACTCACACACTCTATGATGGACAATGGATGATGGTGGTGGATGATGGTGTTATGGTGGTGGTGGGTGGTGGGTGAAGTGTGAGAGAGGTGGTGTGCCAAGGGATGGTTTGAGCTTGAGCCAAGCACTTCTATTTATAGACTGAACAGAAGCTCGGGCACGGCCCCGTGTCCAGTGGGCACGACCCCGTGTCCACATCCTCTCTTTCTTCATTAAATGCAGCTTTGTCTTATTAGTTGACCACGCCCCCGTGTCCGCTGAGCACGACCCCGTGTGCAGAAGA
Organism: Helianthus tuberosus; assembly: GCA_030545235.1. NCBI lineage: Eukaryota > Viridiplantae > Streptophyta > Magnoliopsida > Asterales > Asteraceae > Helianthus > Helianthus tuberosus. The sequence goes on from CM060413.1 coordinate 176,705,745, forward strand.
ATCTTTGTACTATGAAGATTTGCTGGATTGTGCGAATCTTATAGTTAACCACGGCCCCCTGTCCGCTGAGCACGGCCCCGTGGTGGGCAATAGAAGCTTCTACCACTTTGTCTTTTCTGCTGACACTTGGGCACGCCCCCATGCTGGCTGAGCACGGGGCGTGTTCAGGCTTCTGATCTCTTGTTTTGCTTGGGAAGATGTTGTTGTGAGGTCGGGCATGCCACGTCTTGTTCCTTTTCTTGTATTTATGTTAGATTTTGATGTGTTTTTGCTTCTTTTGTTAATTTGAGCTCATTTAATCCTGAAAATACAAAAGGAAGACAAAAGCACATTTTTTCCAACATTAGTACTAAAAAAGGGTTAGTTTTATACCTCATTTGATGAAATTTATATGTTAATATTTGAACACATCAAATACCCCAACACTTGAATCTTTGCTTGTCCTCAAGCAAAACTCTTTAATATGTGGCTATTTACACTCCCAAATGGAATGGGTAGAAAAGAAGGTTTTGGGCTTGTCATAGAGTGTCGGGATTTCCAAGATTCTTTATTTAGTTTTATTTTTATTTATTTACAATCCTATTCGTCATGATTTATTTAAAACTTTTCATAAGATAAATTAATTATTAGGGCCTAACATGCCTCTTTAAAATTCTATCTATATACAAGTTCACATACCTCACGGGGATCACTCAACACTCGGCCGAAAATGTATTTTTGTGGATCACTCGAGAGCGGCATGGAACTTACTCCTACCATAGGCTTGCCAAGCAATCAATCCACCTCCTTTTTAACTTATATACCTTTGTAACTATCAAGAGGACTTTGTGGGTTAAGGGTTAGGATTTGGTTAAAGGTAGGTGGTTGGGTTGGTGGTTAGTGGTTAGTAGAAAAATGGCGAAAAACGTAACAAGTATCGGTTTTCGTATGACTTTCTATTTTTGTAACTTTTCTTTTGATGAAGCTATTTATTCAAACAAAGTTATTTTTGATGAACTTGTTTGTTTATTTTCTTTTGCTTCATCATCAACAAAAATATTTTTATTTTTATTTTTTTTATTTTTTTTATTTTTTTTTTAAAAGTCATATGAAGAACCGAACTTGTTACTAAAACAAAGGGTTAAAAATGAAAAGGTTTTTTGGTGGGTGAAGGGTGTTTGGTTTGGGTTATGAAATGAAAAGGTTTAGGCTCAAAGGGGATAACTAGGGGGATTTTGGGTAGGTGGTAAAAAAAAGAAAAATAATGGTGTTGAAAGAAAAAGGGTTAGTCCTAATGCCTCTGTCATTTACTTACTTGTGTTTAAGTTGGTAAGGACCGGGAATGTATCGTCTTGGCAAGTTCTAGAGTCATAAGAACCAAGCGGCTATTCACACAAGAAACGAAAATGAGCATTTAGTAAAATGATATGTAAGTGTTTGCTCAATAAAGGCTCAAAACTCACTTTTGTGGGAATGGGTTTTTATGTGATCAAGTATATATAATCAAATTTTAACTAAGCTTGTCATGCCTTTTCATAATTTTCTTATGTTGGTTCTTTTTATCACGACGCTATCGGTTGTAAATTTGTAAAAATATAACCTTTTTGAGAACTTGAATTTCCCGAGTTAAACCTAGACAAGTAAAAAAAATATGAAAATTTTTGAAAAAATTTGGGGTGATTAGCAATTCCAATAGAGTTTTGTGTAAGGCTTGCATTTAGGACTTGCAAGATTCAAGGTTTTAGCATCCCCCCCACACTTAAATTACACATTGTCCTCAATGTGTCCCAAAAATAAGTTTTTAGGTTGATTGAATGTGTAAAAAGGTGTAAAAAGCAAAAATTTTGTGTTACTAGCTACATGGACACGACCCCGTGTTGAGTGAACACGGCCCCGTGGTCAGGTGCCAGTAACGATAACTTACAGAAGGCGAACACGGGGGCGTGTTGGTTGGACACGACCCCGTGTCTGTCAAGGTCTGCAGAATAAATACAAACAGCAGGTTCAGGAGAGTGGGCATCGGTTCGTGTCGGGTGGACACGGCCCCGTGTGGACAGTCTGCAAAGTTGAAAAAACAGGTTTCTTTCGTCGGTTTTCCTGTCACGGCTTTAGTAGTACTAATGTTTAGCACTCTAAGCCTCGTATGTACCTGCTTATTCAATAGACACCATACCATACCATAGCAAACATCCTACTTTTACCAATATTCAACATCCATGTCAAAGTTAAAAGAAAATAAAAAAAAATGCAGAAAATAAAAGAAGTTAGGGGAAAGTAAATTGTTCAACACTTGGCACGCAGGCCATCAATTGTTCAAGAGTGGAAAAGGGTTAACCTGGGGAACCGTCAAACAACCTCATCTTCCTCCGCTCCTCCCGCTTATTCCATGGCATCATCATCGTCATCATCATCATCATCATCATCCCCTCCATGGTGTGCAATGTGGTCTCGTGTGTATCCAACATCATCTTGGATGTCGGATATGTTTCTTTCGATAGTTCCGACCCGGTGGTACGTGTTGCTCGCCATGTTATAAGTGTTCCTGGTGCACATAAGGTTTTCCTGCAACAAATCATGCAAACTTTGGAAATTAGGAAAACCGCCTCCTAAGGAGGATTGGCCCGGATCACCTTGGGGTTGGTATTGATACTGATGATGTTGCCGAGCTGGGAGGACCAGTGCTTCTTGCGGGTTCCATGCATGACCTTGCATCCTTTGAAAGCTCACCGTCCCGTCCTCCGCCTCATAAATCAGGTTCATTGAGCGGCATATATGGATATCTACCATACCCGACCATGGGCTCCTTTCAAATGACCTAGGTATGTGGGCGAAGTGCCTAAAGAGACGGTACACCCATCCCCCAAAGAAGATAGGAGTCGGTGCACTAGCAAGGCGGTTATGATGCATGTTTCAGAGCATGAGGAACGGAACATCGAGCGGCCTGCGGTTGTGGATGCAGTGGAGGACAACCAAATCTCTTAACCCAACGACGCCACTACTATCGTGCCTTTGGCTAAGAGAGTAGCCGAGGAGCCTATGGATGTATCTGTAGAGCGGATCCCTCAGCTTTGTACTCTTAGTGCTGCTCGGATTGTAGTACCCCTCACCAATCTGAGCCCAAATAGCTTGGCGTTCGTTTTCGTCAATCTCTCTCAATCCCCCAGTATTTTCTTCCTTTCCCGCATCCTCTTCCGCATACAACCCGACAATCGACCCAAATTGTGCCATAGAGATCGAGTACCTCGTTCCGCCACATCGAAATGACACCCCGTCATTGTCGAACGGGTCGCACCTTGAAGTGAATGCAAAGGTGCTATAGAATTCCAAGGTGCATTCATGGACGGAACGGAGTCGAGTTGTTAGGGCGACTCTGAGTGGTCCCGTGACAATGTTGTTGAAGCGGTCGATTTGATTCACCAAGGTTAGCAAGTCCGTGCATGCTTGCCTCGGGTATCCCTCTGGCCTTGTTTGAAGTATCTCGTATCGGGCTCTAGCATCGAGCTCATTGGCGTTAAATCTTGTGAACTTCCTGGCCATCTTGATGTTGTTAGAGCGATAGGAGACGTTGAAAATCTGCGAAAAATCGCCTGGAACCAGAGCTTTTTCGGGGAAACGGGGCGTGTGGAATGAAGTAACTATTTTGAAAAAGGGGATTTATCCCGACTGCAGCGCGGACACGGCCCCGTGTCCAGCGGACACGGCCTCGTGCCGAGCAAAGTTTTGAAAATATATTTTTTTAAGTGCTCGTGTGAGTGCCTTTGTTTCCCATAAGCTTTGGTTAGTTAACTTACCGCTTTATTTGTCGTCTCAATCGTTCGTAACTTACCAGGTATGGTGTTTTACTCTTCCACCGTTTGAAGCGAAATCTCTTCTTCTTCATCCTCAATGAATCCTTGATAGAGTTTCAGCCGTTGGCCATTGACTTTAAATGGAGGCCCATTTCGAGATTTAATTTCTACTGCACCGTGTGGGAAAATATGGGTGATGGAAAAAGGTCCTGACCACCTAGACTTTAATTTACCAGGAAACAATCGAAGTCATGAATTAAACAAAAGAACTAGATCCCCTACCCGAAATTCATTAGGTTTAATATGTTTATCATGCAAATTTTTCATTCTTTCCTTATAAATTTCGGAGTTTGAGTATGCATAATTCCTAAGTTCTTCTAATTCGTTTAATTGACAAAATCGATTTTTACCAGCAAATTCTAAATCTAAGTTTACATTTTTGATTGCCCAGTAGGCTTTGTCTGCAATTTCTACTGGCAAGTGACAACTTTTTCCATAGACTAGCTTATATGGGGTTGTGCCTATTGTTGTTTTATAAGCAGTTCGAAAAGCCCATAAAGCATCATCTAATTTATCCGCCCATTCCTTTTTATTTAACCCTACGGTTTTTTTCGAGTATTCGTTTTAAACCTCTATTAGTCACTTCGGCTTGTCCGTTTGTTTGAGGGTGATATGCTGTTGAGACCCGATGATAGACCCCATATCTTGTTAAAAAAATTTCAAGTTGATGGTTGCAAAAATGGGTACCTCTATCACTTATTAATGCTTTAGGTGTGCCAAAACGAGAGAATAATTTTTTCAGAAATCTTACCACGACTCTTCCATCATTTGTTGGAAGTGCCTCGGCCTCGGCCCATTTAGACAAATAGTCTACTGCCACAAGTATATATTTGTTTCCTTTCGATGGTGGGAAAGGTCCCATGAAGTCGAGTCCCCACACATCAAAAATTTCACAAACAAGAATGCCATTTTGTGGCATTTCATTTTTGGAAGAAATATTACCTGTTCTTTGGCAAGCATCACATGTCTTGACAAGACTTTGGGCGTCTTTGTAAATGGTTGGCCAATAAAATCCTGAATCAAATACCTTTCGTGCGGTACTAGCGGCACCATGATTCCCTCCGTATGGACCTTCATGACAATGGCGGAGAATTCTCCGTGCTTCATTACCATGTACGCATCGTCGGACGAGTTGGTCGGCACACATTTTGAAAAGATATGGATCTTCCCAAAAATAGTGTTTCACATTGGCAAAGAATTTTTTCTTTGATAATGTGACCATCCTCTTGTGACTATACCGCTAGCTAGGTAGTTAGCATAGTCGGCGTACCATGGCTCTTCCTTATATTCCACCATTTCCAGGGACTCTGTTGGAAATTTTTCGTTGATTTGCTCGTCCCTGGTCGCCTCCCAAGCTGGGTCTTCTAAGCGCGAAAGATGATCTGCTGCGGTATTTTCTGCTCCTCTTTTGTCTCTGATTTCAATGTCAAATTCTTGGAGGAGTAGAATCCACCGAATCAAACGTGGTTTTGCGTCCTGCTTTTTGAAGAGATATCGAATGGCTGCATGATCTGTATAGACTATAGTTTTAGAAAGAACAAGATAAGAGCGAAATTTATCAAAAGTAAATACCACAGCTAGTAATTCTTTTTCAGTTGTTGTGTAGTTTTCTTGTGCATCATTAAGTGTTTTACTAGCATAATAAATTGGGTGGAAATGCTTTTCTTTTCTTTGTCCCAAGACAGCTCCAACTGCAAAGTCACTAGCATCACACATGATTTCGAAAGGAAATTTCCAATCAGGCGCTATCATGATAGGTGCATTGACTAACATTTCCTTTAAGGTTAGAAATGCTTGATTGCAATCCTTGTCAAAGATGAAAGGGGCATCTTTTTCAAGTAATTTTGTTAGAGGCCTTGAGATTTTTGAAAAGTCTTTGATAAACCGTCTGTAAAATCCGGCATGCCCTAGGAAACTTCTGATAGCTCTTACGGAGGATGGAGGTGGTAATCTAGAAATGGTATCTATTTTGGCTCGATCCACCTCCATTCCTTCGCTCGAGATCTTGTGACCGAGTACTATTCCCTCCGTTACCATGAAATGGCACTTTTCCCAATTAAGGGCGAGGTTAGTTTCCTCACATCGGGATAGCATTCGTTCAAGGTTATCGAGGCATTGGTCGTATGAATCCCCAAAGATAGAAAAGTCGTCCATGAAGACTTCCATTGTTTTTTCTATCATGTCATGGAAAATGGCTACCATGCAACGTTGGAATGTTGCTGGGGCATTACATAGACCAAACGGCATACGTCGATAAGCAAAAGTTCCATAGGGACATGTGAAAGTTGTCTTTTCTTGGTCTTCGGGCGCTATCGGGATTTGAAAGTAACCTGAAAAACCATCCAAGAAACAGTAAAATTTATGACCGGATAATCTTTCTAACATTTGATCAATGAAGGGCAAAGGAAAGTGGTCTTTTCTTGTTGCTTCATTTAATCGTCTATAATCTATATAAACTCTCCATCCTGTGACGGTTCTCGTTGGTATTAATTCATTCTTTTCGTTAGTTATTACCGTCATACCTCCTTTCTTTGGAACTACTTGGACGGGACTTACCCAAGGACTATCGGAGATAGGATAGATAAGTCCGGCGTCAAGTAATTTGATGACCTCATTTTTAACCACTTCTTGAACATTTGGATTTACTCGACGTTGTGGTTGTATAACCAATTTGTAGTCATCATTCATCAAAATTTTGTGTGTGCACATAGAAGGACTAATTCCTTTTATGTCTACAAGTTTCCAAGCTATTGCATTTTTGCGTTTTTTCAAAAGTCTAATTAATTTTTCTTTTTCTAAGCTATCTAATTTAGATGAAATAATTACAGGTAAATTACCCTCTTTGTCTAGAAAAGCATATTCCAAACCTTTTGGAAGTTCTTTGAGCTCAAGTGGTGGGTCTTTAGGAGACTCCTTATTTGGTTGCTCATCTCGATCAAGAACTTTAAAGGTTTGTTCTATGGCGACCTCTTCTTCAACAAAGTGGTCTATCTCTTCACTTGTATCGGGTGGTTCATCTTCATCTTCAATTAGGGGGTCATTATTGCTGAATGGATATTTCATTGACCGTTCGAGATCGACACTTCTTTTAAATGTCCCTAATTGAAGAGGTAGATTGTTGAACTTCCGGTTTTTCAAAGCTTCATGTGTTTTTACAAATGGTCGTCCCAACATTAGAGGAGCGTCATCGAGGATGACAAAGTCGGTTGGTATTACCATTTGATTTGTTTGAACCAAAACATCCTCAACTATACCGATTGATTTTATTACTTTCCGATTGGATAGAAAAATGGGTATTTGAAGTGGAGAAAAATCACTAATACTTAATTTTTCGAAAATGTAGTTAGGCATTATGTTAACACAAAGATCTTTATCGATTGTGACATTACTAATAAATGAATTTTGAAAGAAACATGGAACCGGTGTAATGTTAATTTCAAATGGGTCTTCTTTTATTAGTGAAGTTTGATCATTAGTTAACTTAACACTTACCGTTTCGTCAATTTTAGTGTTAGTGTTTAACTCTTTTAAAAACTTAGCATGAGTGGGTACTAAACAATGATTTTCAAAAGAAGGTGACAAGAGATTAATTTTTTCAAAATTAGACTCTTCTTGAATTTTAACGTTGTCGGACTCACCTTTTTCATTGTTTAACTCATGTGTCGGTTTTTCACTTATTTGTTCTTCCATTTTAACATTTTCAGTTTTCTCTTCCTTTTTTAATTCTTCTCTTGGTCGGGACTCCTCTTCCCTTGCGCGAGATTCTTTTATACATCGATCGATAACTCTAATGTGTTCTAATATCCTATCGGTTACTTCGGTTATAGAAAAAGAATCATAATTTTCAAAGCTTGAATCCGGTTGTTCGATCCTTTGTTCCTCATAATACCCATATGAAGTCGATGGTTCGCACCATTGTTCTTCATTGTAAGCATATGATGGATAAGGTTCGTAGTTTTTTTCTTCATAATACTCATATGAGGTGGGTTGTTCACGCCATGGTTCCTTATAATAAGCATATGAAGGTGGTGGCTCATATCTTGGTTCCTCAAAGTATGAGTATGAAGGCTCATACCTTGGTTCATCAAAATATGAGTATGAGGGAGGAGGTTCATACCTTTGGTCTTCATAGGATGTGTATGAAGTTGATGGCTCGTACCTGGGCTCCTCATAGTAGGTGTATGAATTGGATGGTTGATATGAGTGATTATTTTGAACCGAGCGTGCGTTACGACAATTAGTGCAATAATTACCCCTATAATCATCCTCCTCATAGGTGTAGTTGTAACCTCCTGAGTATTGATCCATAAGAATCACTCAGCAGACCACAACCAAGTCTCGAGATCAGAAAACAAAAATAAAAACGGAAACAGAGGCTGGACACGGCCCCGTGTTCAGTGGACACGGCCCCGTGTTCAGTGGACACGGCCCCGTGTTCAGAATCTGTATCTGGGCGTTTTAATTAAATTTACTGATTTCGTTGAGCACGGGGGCGTGTTCAGTGAGCACGGCCCGTGTTCAAGCTACTGTTACTGGGTGTTTTTGTGAAAATGTGCAGCACGGCCCCGTGTTCAGCGACCACGGCCCCGTGTACAGGCTACTGTAAATGCAAATCTAAACTAAAATGCAGAAAAATGTGCGCGCTTTTAAAAAGGTTTTGAAAAACTGATTAGGCCGTCGATTTTAAGCTTTCTTAAAATCCTTGTGTCCCCGGCAGCGGCGCCAAAAACTTGATGCGTGTGAAGTGTTATATATATTAGGTGTATATTTTAAGCCCATTTAACACTTATTTTTAACCAAGTTTTAAATTTATAAAACACGATATTTTACTAACACTAAACACACATATGGGCAAGTGCACCCATCGTGAGCGTAGTATAGTGTTGGCAAGATACCGAGGTCGTCCAAGGACACAAGAGCTTTTAGTACCGGTTTATCCTCAACGTCTAATCAAAATAAAAAGTTTAGAAAAAATGGTTTTAAATTAAGAAAAATAAAAACTAACTAAAATGCTGAAAATAAAATAAAAGAAAAACATATAGACAAGATGAATCACTTGGTTCCGACTCGTATCTAGTGTAACCTTTGATTATTTCCGCACTTTTGCACATAATTAAGAGATTATTTAGTTATTGTAGTAGGCCCCTCTTTTGAAGGTGACGTTACCCTCACCCCAGTAGTTTGAGTCAGCAAGGATACAATCCTAAAAGGGTGGATTATTGGAAGATAATTAATTAAGTTATTAATGCAAATTATGGTAGGCCCCTCTTTTGTAGGTGACGTTACCCTCGACTAAGTAGTCTGAGTCAGCAGGGATACAGTCCTAAATAGCCGGGTTATAGTATTAATAGTAGTTAACTTATGAGGGGATCAAAGAGTTTGGACCCCCGCCATCCAATACCGTGAAGTATTGAAGGAGGTCCTACTAAATTTGACCCAGGTCCATTGCAGGACCTCTAAACGCTGAACAATGGCAAGACGTTTACCAAACCGTTCCCTTAACCCCCGACCAGGTAGCCAACATACCTCCATATAGACCGTGGAGATATGAATGGTGAAAATCTTTTATTTTATATAGACAGTAAAATAATGCCAAGACACCACGGATAAACGATAAGGAAAGATCACCTTCAACATAAGCAACAAGTTATTAAAGTCATTAATACAAAACCAAGTAAAAAGTGCAAAAGATTAGAAATAAAAAGTATTACACTAGACACTTTGTCTTCACCAAGTGATGTAAGAGACTTAGGCAAACATGGCCTTGATTGTCAAGAACTCTTACGATTAATCTTGGATCCCGAGACAACTCACACACTCTATGATGGACAATGGATGATGGTGGTGGATGATGGTGTTATGGTGGTGGTGGGTGGTGGGTGAAGTGTGAGAGAGGTGGTGTGCCAAGGGATGGTTTAAGCTTGAGCCAAGCACTTCTATTTATAGGCTGAACAGAAGCTCGGGCACGGCCCCGTGTCCACATCCTCTCTTTCTTCATTAAATGCAGCTTTGTCTTATTAGTTGACCATGCCCCCGTGTCCGCTGAGCACGACCCCGTGTGCAGAAGAATCTTTGTACTATGAAGATTTGCTGGATTGTGCGAATCTTATAGTTGACCACGGCCCCGTGTCCGCTGAGCACGGCCCCGTGGTGGGCAATAGAAGCTTCTACCACTTTGTCTTTTCTGCTGACACTTGGGCACGCCCCCGTGCTGGCTGAGCACGGGGCGTGTTCAGGCTTCTGATCTCTTGTTTTGCTTGGGAAGATGCTGTTGTGAGGTCGGGCATGCCACGTCTTGTTCCTTTTCTTGTATTTATGTTAGATTTTGATGTGTTTTTGCTTCTTTTGTTAATTTGAGCTCATTTAATCCTGAAAATACAAAAGGAAGACAAAAGCACACTTTTTCCAACATTAGTACTAAAAAAGGGTTAGTTTTATACCTCATTTGATGAAATTTATATGTTAATATTTAAACACATCAAATACCCCACACTTGAATCTTTGCTTGTCCTCAAGCAAAACTCTTTAATATGTGGCTATTTACACTCTCAAATGGAATGGGTAGAAAAGAAGGTTTTGGGCTTGTCATAGAGTGTCGGGATTTCCAAGATTCTTTATTTAGTTTTATTTTTATTTATTTACAATCCTATTCGTCATGATTTATTTAAAACTTTTCATAAGATAAATTAATTATTAAGGCATAACGTGCCTCTTTAAAATTCCATTTATATACAAGTTCACATACCTCACGGGGATCACTCAACACTCGACCGAAAATGTATTTTTGTGGATCACTCGCGAGCGGCATGGAACTTACTCCTACCATAGGCTTGCCAAGCAATCAATCCACCTCCTTTTTAACTTATATACCTTTGTAACTATCAAGAGGACTTTGTGGGTTAAGGGTTAGGCTTGGGTTAAAGGTAGGTGGTTGGGTTGGTGGTTAGTGGTTAGTAGAAAAAGGGCGAAAAGCGTAACAAGTATCGGTTTTCGTATGACTTTCTATTTTTGTAACTTTTCTTTTGATGAAGCTATTTATTCAAACAAAGTTATTTTTGATGAACTTGTTTGTTTATTTTCTTTTGCTTCATCATCAACAAAATTTTTTTTTTTTTTTTTTTGAAAAGTCATATGAAGAACCGAACTTGTTACTAAAACAAAGGGTTAAAAATGAAAAGGTTTTTTGGTGGGTGAAGGGTGTTTGGTTTAGGTTATGAAATGAAAAGGTTTAGGCTCAAAGGGGCTAACTAGGAGGATTTTGGGTAGGTGGTAAAAAAAAAGAAAAATAATGGTGTTGAAAGAAAAAGGGTTAGTCCTAATGCCTCTGTCATTTACTTACTTGGGTTTAAGTTGGTAAGGACCGGGAATGTATCGTCATGGCAAGTTCTAGAGTCGTAAGAACCAAGCGGCTATTCACACAAGAAACGAAAATGAGCATTTAGTAAAATGTTATGTAAGTGTTTGCTCAATAAAGGCTCAAAACTCACTTTTGTGGGAATGGGTTTTTATGTGATCAAGTATATATAATCAAATTTTAACTAAGCTTGTCATGCCTTTTCATAATTTTCTTATGTTGGTTCTTTTTATCACGACGCTATCGGTTGTAAATTTGTAAAAATATAACTTTTTTGAGAACTTGAATTTCCCGAGTTAAACCTAGACAAGTAAAAAAAATATGAAAATTTTTGAAAAAATTTGGGGTGATTAGCAATTCCAATAGAGTTTTGTGTAAGGCTTGCATTTAGGACTTGCAAGATTCAAGGTTTTAGCATCCCCCCCCACACTTAAATTACACATTGTCCTCAATGTGTCCCAAAAATAAGTTTTTAGGTTGATTGAATGTGTAAAAAGGTGTAAAAAGCAAAAGTTTTGTGTTACTGGCTACCTGGACACGACCCCGTGTTGAGTGAACACGGCCCCGTGGTCAGGTGCCAGTAACGATAACTTACAGAAGGCGAACACGGGGACGTGTTGGTTGGACACGACCCCGTGTCTGTCAAGGTCTGCAGAATAAAAATACAAACAGCAGGTTCAGGAGAGTGGGCACGGGGGAGTGTCGGGTGGACACGGCCCCGTGTGGACAGTCTGCAAAGTTGAAAAAACAGGTTTCTTTCGTCGGTTTTCCTGTCACGGCTTTAGTAGTACTAATGTTTAGCACTCTAAGCCTCGTATGTACCTGCTTATTCAATAGACACCATACCATACCATAGCAAACATCCTACTTTTACCAATATTCAACATCCATGTCAAAGTTAAAAGAAAATAAAAAAAATGCAGAAAATAAAAGAAGTTAGGGGAAAGTAAATTGTTCAACACTTGGCACGCAGGCCATCAATTGTTCAAGAGTGGAAAAGGGTTAACCTGGGGAACCGTCTAACAACCTCCTCTTCCTCCGCTCCTCCCGCTTATTCCATGGCATCATCATCGTCGTCATCATCATCATCATCATCATCCCCTCCATGGTGTGCAATGTGGTCTCGTATGTATCCAACATCATCTTGGATGTCAGATATGTTTCTTTCGATAGCTCCGACCCGGTGGTACGTGTTGCTCGCCATGTTATAAGTGTTCCTGGTGCACATAAGGTTTTCCTGCAACAAATCATGCAAACCTTGGAAATTAGGAAAACCGCGTCCTGAGGAGGATTGGCCCGGATCACCTTGGGGTTGGTATTGATACTGATGATGTTGCGGAGCTGGGAGGACCAGTGCTTCTTGCGGGTTCCATGCATGACCTTGCATCCTTTGAAAGCTCACCGTCCCGTCCTCCGCCTCATAAAACAGGTTCATTGAGCGGCATATGTGGATATCTACCATACCCGGCCATGGGCTCCTTTCAAATGACCTAGGTATGTGGGCGAAGTGCCTAAAGAGACGTTACACCCATCCCCCAAAGAAGATAGGAGTCGGTGCACTAGCAAGGCGGTTATGATGCATGTTTCGGAGCATGAGGAACGGAACATCGAGCGGCCTGCGGTTGTGGATGCAGTGGAGGACAACCAAATCTCTTAACCCAACGACGCCACTACTATCGTGCCTTTGGCTAAGAGAGTAGCCGAGGAGCCTATGGATGTATCTGTAGAGCGGATCCCTCAGCTTTGTACTCTTAGTGCTGCTCGGATTGTAGTACCCCTCACCAATCTGAGCCCAAATAGCTTGGCGTTCGTTTTCGTCAATCTCTCTCAATCCCCCAGTATTTTCTTCGTCTCCCGCATCCTCTTCCGCATACAACCCGACAATCGACCCAAATTGTGCCATAGAGATCGAGTACCTCGTTCCGCCACATCGAAATGACACCCCGTCATTGTCGAACGGGTCACACCTTGAAGTGAATGCAAAGGTGCTATAGAATTCCAAGGTGCATTCATGGACGGAACGGAGTCGAGTTGTTAGGGCGACTCTGAGTGGTCCCGTGACAATGTTGTTGAAGTAGTCGATTTGATTCACCAAGGTTAGCAAGTCCGTGCATGCTTGCCTCGGGTATCCCTCTGGCCTTGTTTGAAGTATCTCGTATCGGGCTCTAGCATCGAGCTCATTGGCGTTAAATCTTGTGAACTTCCTGGCCATCTTGATGTTGTTAGGGCAATAGGAGACGTTGAAAATCTGCGAAAAATCGCCTGGAACCAGAGCTTTTTCGGGGAAACGGGGCGTGTGGAATGAAGTAACTGTTTTGAAAAAGGGGATTTATCCCGACTGCAGCGCGGACACGGCCCCGTGTCCAGCGGACACGGCCTCGTGCCGAGCAAAGTTTTGAAAATATATTTTTTTTTAAGTGCTCGTGTGAGTGCCCTTGTTTCCCATAAGCTTTGGTTAGTTAACTTACCGCTTTATTTGTCGTCTCAATCGTTCGTAACTTACCAGGTATGGTGTTTTACTCTTCCACCGTTTGAAGCGAAATCTCTTCTTCTTCATCCTCAATGAATCCTTGATAGAGTTTCAGCCGTTGGCCATTGACTTTAAATGGAGGCCCATTTCAAGATTTAATTTCTACTGCACCGTGTGGGAAAATATGGGTGATGGAAAAAGGTCCTGACCACCTAGACTTTAATTTACCAGGAAACAATCGAAGTCGTGAATTAAACAAAAGAACTAGATCCCCTACCCGAAATTCATTAGGTTTAATATGTTTATCATGCAAATTTTTTATTCTTTCCTTATAAATTTCGGAGTTTGAGTATGCATAATTCCTAAGTTCATCTAATTCGTTTAATTGACAAAATCGATTTTTACCAGCAAATTCTAAACCTAAGTTTACATTTTTATTGCCCAGTAGGCTTTGTGTGCAATTTCTACTGGCAAGTGACAACTTTTTCCATAGACTAGCTTATATGGGGTTGTGCCTATTGTTGTTTTATAAGCAGTTCGAAAAGCCCATAAAGCATCATCTAATTTATCCGCCCATTCCTTTTTATTTAACCCTACGGTTTTTTCGAGTATTCGTTTTAAACCTCTATTAGTCACTTCGGCTTGTCCGTTTGTTTGAGGGTGATATGCTGTTGAGACCCGATGATAGACCCCATATCTTGTTAAAAAAAATTCAAGTTGATGGTTGCAAAAATGGGTACCTCTATCACTTATTAATGCTTTAGGTGTGCCAAAACGAGAGAATATTTTTTTCAGAAATCTTACCCCGACTCTTCCATCATTTGTTGGAAGTGCCTCGGCCTCGGCCCATTTAGACAAATAGTCTACTGCCACAAGTATATATTTGTTTCCTTTCGATGGTGGGAAAGGTCCCATGAAGTCGAGTCCCCACACATAAAAAAATTCACAAACAAGAATGCCATTTTGTGGCATTTCGTTTTTGGAAGAAATATTACCTGTTCTTTGGCAAGCATCACATGTCTTGACAAGACTTTGGGCGTCTTTGTAAATGGTTGGCCAATAAAATCCTGAATCAAATACCTTTCGTGCGGTACTAGCGGCACCATGATGCCCTCCGTATGGACCTTCATGACAATGGCGGAGAATTCTTCGTGCTTCATTACCATGTACGCATCGTCAGACGAGTTGGTCGGCACACATTTTGAAAAGATATGGATCTTCCCAAAAATAGTGTTTCACATTGGCAAAGAATTTTTTTCTTTGATAATGTGACCATCCTCTTGTGACTATACCGCTAGCTAGGTAGTTAGCATAGTTGGCGTACCATGGCTCTTCCTTATATTCCACCATTTCCAGGGACTCTGTTGGAAATTTTTCGTTGATTTGCTCGTCCCTGGTCGCCTCCCAAGCTGGGTCTTCTAAGCGCGAAAGATGATCTGCTGCGGTATTTTCTGCTCCTCTTTTGTCTCTGATTTCAATATCAAATTCTTGGAGGAGTAGAATCCACCGAATCAAACGTGGTTTTGCGTCCTGCTTTTTGAAGAGATATCGAATGGCTGCATGATCTGTATAGACTATAGTTTTAGAAAGAACAAGATAAGAGCGAAATTTATCAAAAGCAAATACCACAGCTAGTAATTCTTTTTCAGTTGTTGTGTAGTTTTCTTGTGCATCATTAAGTGTTTTACTAGCATAATAAATTGGGTGGAAATGCTTTTCTTTTCTTTGTCCCAAGACAGCTCCAACTGCAAAGTCACTAGCATCACACATGATTTCGAAAGGAAATTTCCAATCAGGCGCTATCATGATAGGTGCATTGACTAACATTTCCTTTAAGGTTAGAAATGCTTGATTGCAATCCTTGTCAAAGATGAAAGGGGCATCTTTTTCAAGTAATTTTGTTAGAGGCCTTGAGATTTTTGAAAAGTCTTTGATAAACCGTCTATAAAATCTGGCATGCCCTAGGAAACTTCTGATAGCTCTTACGGAGGATGGAGGTGGTAATCTAGAAATGGTATCTATTTTGGCTCGATCCACCTCCATTCCTTCGCTCGAGATCTTGTGACCGAGTACTATTCCCTCCGTTACCATGAAATGGCACTTTTCCCAATTAAGGGCGAGGTTAGTTTCCTCACATCGGGATAGCATTCGTTCAAGGTTATCGAGGCATTGGTCGTATGAATCCCCAAAGATAGAAAAGTCGTCCATGAAGTCTTCCATTGTTTTTTCTATCATGTCATGGAAAATGGCTACCATGCAACGTTGGAATGTTGCTGGGGCATTACATAGACCAAACGGCATGCGTCGATAAGCAAAAGTTCCATAGGGACATGTGAAAGTTGTCTTTTCTTGGTCTTCGGGCGCTATCGGGATTTGAAAGTAACCTGAAAAACCATCCAAGAAACAGTAAAATTTATGACCGGATAATCTTTCTAACATTTGATCAATGAAGGGCAAAGGAAAGTGGTCTTTTCTTGTTGCTTCATTTAATCGTCTATAATCTATACAAACTCTCCATCCTGTGACGGTTCTCGTTGGTATTAATTCATTCTTTTCATTAGTTATTACCGTCATACCTCCTTTCTTTGGAACTACTTGGACGGGACTTACCCAAGGACTATCGGAGATAGGATAGATAAGTCCGGCGTCAAGTAATTTGATGACCTCGTTTTTAACCACTTCTTGAACATTTGGATTTACTCGACGTTGTGGTCGTATAACCGATTTGTAGTCATCATTCATCAAAATTTTGTGTATGCACATAGAAGGACTAATTCCTTTTATGTCTACAAGTTTCCAAGCTATTGCATTTTTGTGTTTTTTCAAAAGTCTAATTAATTTTTCTTTTTCTAAGCTATCTAATTTAGATGAAATAATTACAGGTAAATTACCTTCTTTGTCTAGAAAAACATATTCCAAACCTTTTGGAAGTTCTTTGAGCTTAAGTGGTGGGTCTTTAGGAGACTCCTTATTTGGTTGCTCATCTCGATCAAGAACTTTAAAGGTTTGTTCTATGACGACCTCTTCTTCAATAAAGTGGTCTATCTCTTCACTTGTATCGGGTGGTTCATCTTCATCTTCAATTAGGGGGTCATTATTGCCGAATGGATATTTCATTGACCGTTCGAGATCGACACTTCTTTTAAATGCCCCTAATTGAAGAGGTAGATTGTTGAACTTCCGGTTTTTCAAAGCTTCATGTGTTTTTACAAATGGTCGTCCCAACATTAGAGTAGCGTCATCGAGGATGACAAAGTCGGTTGGTATTACCATTTGATTTGTTTGAACCAAAACATCCTCAACTATACCGATTGATTTTATTACTTTCCGATTGGATAGAAAAATGGGTATTTGAAGTGGAGAAAAATCACTAATACTTAATTTTTCGAAAATGTAGTTAGGCATTATGTTAACACAAAGATCTTTATCGATTGTGACATTACTAATAAATGAATTTTGAAAGAAACATGGAACCGGTGTAATGTTAATTTCAAATGGGTCTTCTTTTATTAGTGAAGTTTGATCATTAGTTAACTTAACACTTACCGTTTCGTCAATTTTAGTGTTAGTGTTTAACTCTTTTAAAAACTTAGCATGAGTGGGTACTAAACAATGATTTTCAAAAGAAGGTGACAAGAGATTAATTTTTTCAAAATTAGACTCTTCTTGAATTTTAACGTTGTCGGACTCACCTTTTTCGTTGTTTAACTCATGTGTCGGTTTTTCACTTATTTGTTCTTCCATTTTAACATTTTCAGTTATCTCTTCCTTTTTTTAATTCTTCTCTTGCGCGGGACTCCTCTTCCCTTGCGCGAGATTCTTTTATACATCGATCGATAACTCTAATGTGTTCTAATATCCTATCGGTTACTTCGGTTATAGAAAAAGAATCGGAATTTTCAAAGCTTGAATCCGGTTGTTCGATCCTTTGTTCCTCATAATACCCATATGAAGTCGGTGGGTTGTTCACGCCATGGTTCCTTATAATAAGCATATGAAGGTGGTGGCTCATATCTTGGTTCCTCAAAGTATGAGTATGAAGGCTCATACCTTGGTTCATCAAAATATGAGTATAAGGGAGGAGGTTCATACCTTTGGTCTTCATAGGATGTGTATGAAGTTGATGGCTCGTACCTGGGCTCCTCATAGTAGGTGTATGAATTGGATGGTTGATATGAGTGATTATTTTGAACCGAGCGCGCGTTACGACAATTAGTGCAATAATAACCCCTATAATCATCCTCCTCATAGGTGTAGTTGTAACCTCCTGAGTATTGATCCATAAGAATCACTCAG
Source organism: Helianthus tuberosus (assembly GCA_030545235.1). Lineage (NCBI taxonomy): Eukaryota > Viridiplantae > Streptophyta > Magnoliopsida > Asterales > Asteraceae > Helianthus > Helianthus tuberosus. The sequence goes on from CM060413.1 coordinate 176,723,692, forward strand.
CAGACCACAACCAAGTCTCGAGATCAGAAAACAAAAATAAAAACGGAAACAGAGGCTGGACACGGCCCCGTGTTCAGAATCTGTATCTGGGCGTTTTAATTAAATTTACTGATTTCGTTGAGCACGGGGGCGTGTTCAATGAGCACGGCCCGTGTTCAAGCTACTATTACTGGGTGTTTTTGTGAAAATGTGCAGCACGGCCCCGTGTTCAGCGAACACGGCCCCGTGTACAGGCTACTGTAAATGCAAATCTAAACTAAAATGCAGAAAAATGTGCGCGCTTTTAAAAAGGTTTTGAAAAACTAATTAGGCCGTCGATTTTAAGCTTTCTTAAAATCCTTGTATCCCCGGCAGCGGCGCCAAAAACTTGATGCGTGTGAAGTGTTATATATATTAGGTGTATATTTTAAGCCCCTTTAACACTTATTTTTAGCCAAGTTTTAAATTTATAAAACATGATATTTTACTAACACTAAACACACATATGGGCAAGTGCACCCATCGTGAGCGTAGTATAGTGTTGGCAAGATACCGAGGTCGTCCAAGGACACAAGAGCTTTTAGTACCGGTTTATCCTCAACGTCTAATCAAAATAAAAAGTTTAGAAAAAATGGTTTTAAACTAAGAAAAATAAAAACTAACTAAAATGCTGAAAATAAAATAAAAGAAAAACAGATAGACAAGATGAATCACTTGGTTCCGACTCGTATCTAGTGTAACCTTTGATTATTTCCGCACTTTTGCACATAATTAAGAGATTATTTAGTTATTGTAGTAGGCCCCTCTTTTGAAGGTGACGTTACCCTCACCCCAGTAGTTTGAGTCAGCAAGGATACAATCCTAAAAGGGTGGATTATTGGAAGATAATTAATTAAGTTATTAATGCAAATTATGGTAGGCCCCTCTTTTGGAGGTGACGTTACCCTCGACTAAGTAGTCTGAGTCAGCAAGGATACAGTCCTAAATAGCCGGGTTATAGTATTAATAGTAGTTAACTTATGAGGGGATCAAAGAGTTTGGACCCCCATCATCCAATACCGTGAAGTATTGAAGGAGGTCCTACTAAATTTGACCCAGGTCCATTGCAGGACCTCTAAACGCTGAACAATGGCAAGACCTTTACCAAACCGTTCCCTTAACCCCCGACCAAGTAGCCAACATACCTCCATATAGACCGTGGAGATATGAATGGTGAAAATCTTTTATTTTATATAGACAGTAAACTAATGCCAAGACACCACGGACAAACGATAAGGAAAGATCACCTTCAACATAAGCAACTAGTTATTAAAGTCATTAATACAAAACCAAGTAAAAAGTTCAAAAGATTAGAAATAAAAAGTATTACACTAGACACTTTGTCTTCACCAAGTGATGTAAGAGACTTAGGCAAACATGGCCTTGATTATCAAGAACTCTTACGATCAATCTTGGATCCCGAGACGACTCACACACTCTATGATGGACAATGGATGATGGTGGTGGATGATGGTGATATGGTGGTGGTGGGTGGTGGGTGAAGTGTGAGAGAGGTGGTGTGCCAAGGGATGGTTTGAGCTTGAGCCAAGCACTTCTATTTATAGGCTGAACAGAAGCTCGGGCACGGCCCCGTGTCCAGTGGGCATCCTCTCTTTCTTCATTAAATGCAGCTTTGTCTTATTAGTTGACCACGCCCCCGTGTCCGCAGAGCACGGCCCCGTGGTGGGCAATAGAAGCTTCTACCACTTTGTCTTTTCTGTTGACACTTGGGCACGCCCCCGTGCTGGCTGAGCACGGGGCGTGTTCAGGCTTCTGATCTCTTGTTTTGCTTGGGAAGATGCTGTTGTGAGGTCGGGCATGCCACGTCTTGTTCCTTTTCTTGTATTTATGTTAGATTTTGATGTGTTTTTTGCTTCTTTTGTTAATTTGAGCTCATTTAATCCTGAAAATACAAAAGGAAGACAAAAGCACACTTTTTCCAACATTAGTACTAAAAAAGGGTTAGTTTTATACCTCATTTGATGAAATTTATATGTTAATATTTGAACACATCAACTACCGTTAGGTTTGATTTGGGTTTTACACTAATACGTATTCCACTCTGTTAAACTAAATGTTTAACTACCCGAAACTTTACACCATACTCTTACAATTAAAATTGATGCTTAATCATCAGAAGATTCAGAACAATAAAGTATACGGTTAATTATTAGAAGGCATAGAATCAAGAAGCTTGCTAAATCATGTTTATACTGTGAGTCATTCTCTTTTTATCAAATCACTTTCAAAATCATGTTTATTTTCAAAGATTATAATTACAGTGATTAAGTTTATGTAATCACCAAGTTACAGCCGGTATGTGGGGTTTTGTATACATTACTTGATAATCTTCACCATTGGGGCAGCCAAGGGGTGATATGACCATAGTCACAGACACCATTGGACAACGGGAGGGCCAATGGGTCGAGTGACAAAATACTGTGGGTAGTTGGTTGATATCAGAAACATTGTAATCTCTCTTAATACTGTAAATTATAACAAACGTGTCATTTTAGTAAATAGAATGAACTCACCAGTATTTCCTGCTGACAAAACTTTTTTAAAACGCGTTTCAGGTAATTACACTAGATTGGAGTAAGAGATGGATACGACACTGAAAGGCTTTAAGAAGTGGCTTATTTTATTAATTAAATCAAATTAAGAAATATTGTTTTATGTAATAAAATTTATTTTTATTAAAGCTACCATTGTAAAACATGGGTTTATCCCATCTATTTAATAAATAAAATCCGGTGTTTTCTAAACTCTGATATTTTTCCTAACTCACGGTCCTGATGAAATTTCCGCTGCAATATTTTTCAAAATAATCACCGGTACCACTTGGCTGTTCGCGGCTCCCGATTCCGTTCAGGGTGGGTCGGGGGTCGTGACAAATACATAGACTCAATCACTGTTAAGTATAATTGAAAATATTTGAGGTTTTACAAAAACAGTTTGGTAGAAAGAGAATGACTCACTTTGTAGACTTAGGTAATTCTACAGCTTCCTTGTGGTGTTCCTGATTATTTTCTATTAAAACAGACAATGGACATGTGTTAGTAAGAACCCAAATCACATTAGCCATACAACACGAGACATAACTCCAACGAACTTAGTCAGGTAGAGCCTCGACATGCGTTACGAAGCCCTAGATCAATCGGGTAGGGTAACGAATTAGTGATCAGAGGTTAAAATACTTACAACGAGGTAGAGCTTCATGTTTTAGGGGTATAATATCGAGCAGCTTTTAGCTAAAACAGGGGCTGAGAGAGAAAAGAAAATGAACGATCTGCAACTGAGGCCGATCGCCTCCTTTTATAGGCTGAAACAGAGGTCTCTCGCGCCTCGCGAGAGCCTCGTTCCTTTCCTTCGCGGCCCGCGAGGGACACCCTAGCTACGGCTAGGGTTGCCTTCTCACAACATAGACCTGCCACACATAAGACACGTGGCGCAAGGGGAAGTCCGGTAACCATAGGGGTCTCGCGCCCCGCGAGCCACCTGGTGGACTCGTTCGCGGCCCATGAGCGACCTAAATTTAATATTTTATTTGATTTTTTGTTAAAATTAAGGTTATACGGGTGTAATTTAGCGTATACGGGGTATATTTAGAGCGTTTTATTAGGGTTGTTATATAGTATTAAAACGGTAAGAAATAGTGTTAAAAAAATTGTAAAAAAGAAAAGGTTAAGAGCATTAAACAGACTTCATGAGTCATCATCACTAGAAGGTTACACTTACCAACTTTGCAAGACTTTGACCATCAATAGCTTTTTTTTTTTGAAGAATGACTTTCATTAAACCAAAGAAGCAAGCTATCTCTAAGATGAAGAAAACAAGCCAAAACCCAAACAAACAAACCGGATTACATCAGATCAAAATTAGTTCATCTATCCCAACCCACCACACCATCTTTGAATCTGTGCTTGTACCAAAGAAAGACCAAAGTCTTGATGTCAGCCACCAGCTTCACCACCTTTGACTCCTTATTGGAAAAGATCTTGCCGTTCCTCGCTTTCCACATAACCCAGCAAGCAATTATAATCACCCCCTGCACCACCGTCTTCTTAACACCAACAATCCCACAAAAGTCGTGCAAATTCACCAAGTCTTTAACATGAAAAACAAAAATATCCGGTATACGACACCATCTGGATACCCCGTTCCATACCCCGGCCGAAACACCACAGCCAGAAAAAATGTGTTATGCCGTTTCTTCCTCTATCTCACACCAACCGCATAACGGGCTATCCACATGAATGTTTCTCCTAATCAGCGCTTTTTTTGTAGGCAACCGATCCAAAAAAAGACGCCACATGAAGATGTTACATTTGAGAGGCACCCACTTACTCCAAGAGAAACCAAACTGAACACCACCATTATTGGTCGAACCCTTCATCCACTTCTTGACCTCGGAGACCGAAAAATCTCTATTTCTACCATTATACCATACCCAAGTATCACTCCTATCGGTCATAGTACACCCCATCAATGCGGCCTCCAAAGCTTGCTTCTCGTCACACTCCTCTGTACTAGCCACGTTTCGCTTCCAATTCCAAATGAACAACCGACTCGTCCCTTGGGTTCTGAACCGATCACAAACCAAAAACTTTTTATCTTTTTCCAACGCAAACTAGTTAGGAAACTTGACTTTAAAAGCTTCGTCGCCTAACCATGTGTCCAACCAAAACCGAATGTGCCTCCCATCCCCAAGTTGACCGCAGACAACACTACCAATCCCACTTCCTTCGACCTTGATGCTATTCCAAAGCGACACAAATTCTTCCAAACACTAGTGTATTCGCAAATCACCGGAGAAATACCCCAACTACGACTCGATCCATGAATCGAAGTAACAACCTTTTTCCACAAGTTATGCTGCTCATTTAAAAACCTCCATAACCATTTAACAATTAATGCTTTATTATTAATCTCAAGTCTAGCAATTCCCAACCCCCCTTCCTCTATAGATTTTGTAACCGTATCCCATGAGACCCAACTAAGTTTCCTCACTTCATCAGATCCACCCCACAAAAACCTTCGCATCATACCTTCCAAGTCATTAATAATTTTCTTTGGAGCTTTAAACAAAGAAAAATAATAAGTAGGAAGACTATTAAGAACGGATTTAATCAAAATCACCCGACCACCAATCGATAAAGACGTCGCCTTCCACTTCGATAGTCTCCTTCTAAACGTGTTAACCACCGGTTCCCAATTAGCTATCCTGTTCATATTAGCACCAACCTTAATTCCCAAATACGTAAATGGAAAATCACCCGCTTTACATCCTTGAAGGTCCGCTCTATCTTTCAACTCATCATTGTCAATACCAACCCCATACAAAACCGACTTATAAAGATTAATCTTCAAGCCCAAACATAAATAAAAAATCCGAAGAATCCGCTTCATATTGTCGAAGTTGAAAGAGGACCAATCGCCCATCAACATAGCATCGTCCGCAAATAACAAATGAGATAAAGTCGGACCGTTGTTCGGGAGGTTTACACCATCAAAAGCTCCTCTTTCCGTAGCTCTATTCATTAAACACGAAAAAGCCTCCATCAAAATTATTAATAAAAAAGGAGATATGGGATCCCCTTGCCGAATTCCTTTTTGGCATCCGAACTCAAAAGTTGGTGAACCATTCACAAGAATCGAGGACCTAGCCGAGACCAAAATCCCCTTTATCCACTCTCGCCACTTCAACGAAAAATCCATTTTCTCTAACACTGATAACAGAAAATCCCAATTGACATTATCGTAAGCTTTATCGAAGTCAATTTTGAATAGAAAAATTTGCTTCCCGTGCTTCTTTGCCCACAATATAACCTCATTTACCATTAATGGCCCATCCAAAATATACCTCCCGTTCAAAAACACCGACTGAGTTTCCGAAACAACTTTACCCAATACCACCTTCAATCTATTCGCCAAGACTTTAGAAACGACTTTACTAATGCTCCCAATCAAATTAATATGCCTAAAGTCGGATAACTCCACCGGATCACCAACCTTGGGAATCATAGTAATAAATGATGAGCTCACACCCGGACTGAATCTACCCACCTCGGGAAAATGAAGCATCACCTCCATAAAATCCTTCTGAAACAGCTCCCAAAACGATCTAATAAAACGAAAGTAAAAACCATCCGGTCCCGGCGCTTTGTCCGCCCCACACTCGAACACCGCATCTTTAATATCCTGTACAGAGAGTTGTTGAACCAACCTATCGGCTTCATTACTGTCAAACTTCTTCACCCCATAGCAAACTAGCTTCGGACGAACAACCAATTTTTCCTTAAACTTCGCTGTATAAAAACGAAGAACCTCTCTCTTGACAATTTCCGGCTTAGTTTCCCACACCCATTAACCATCAAACCTGGAATATAATTCGAAGCTTTCCTTTTGTTGATGCTGTCGTGGAAAAACCGAGTGTTGTCATCTCCGAACGAAGCCCAATTATTCCTAGCTTTCTGCTTGAGATCTCTTTGACGAAACATATCGAGCTCGCTTAACCTTCTCTTAATCTCCTCTAAACTCCACACCTCCTCCTCCGAAAGGGAACGCTCTTCAACTAACACATCCAACTGACCGAGTTCCTCTTCCAAAAGACATCGTTCCCCCCGCTCATTTTCAATAGATTTGGTCGCCTAACCCGATATTAGACTCCTCAATCTTCGAAACTTCAACATGAGCCGAGTATCAGCGGCCCCTTCTACATCAACACTCATCAATGCATCTTTAACAAATAACATAAAATCTTCGCGGCCTAACCAAGAGTTAAAAAATCTGAACGGTTTGGAACCAAAACTTCTAGAATTCGTCTTTAAAATCAACGGGCTATGGTCGGACCACTTCCTATCCAAAGCTAAATATTCAGCCATAGGCCAAGCTGAAAAGAAACTCCAATTCACTAGCACTCTATCAATCCGGCTCAGTTTATCACCCGCTACAAATGTAAAACGATGCCCTTTCAAAGAGTACTCATGCAAGTACGAATCTTCAATAAAATTATTGAAATCTTGAGCATCGGTCATATTGTAAGAAGAGTTCCTTCTTTCCCCTTCGTTTCTAACCGAGTTAAAATCACCCGCAACCATCTAAAAACCGTCCACATCCCCTATAAGACCGCTAATCTCTAACCAAAGAACCCTTTTCGCCGGCACAGCATGCGGAGCATAAACGTTAATCAAATGCTGCGTCACCCCACTACCTTTCATCTTTCCCGATACTAACAAAACATTTGAAAACTTTTGAATATCCTCAGCAACAAAAACTTTGGAATCCCATATCGATAATAAACCCCCAGACCTTCCTGAAGACGAAACCCATTCAAAACTATAATCTCCTCTTCCCCAAAAACTTCCTATGTCCACTGCGTCCAAAGAAATAAATTGTGTTTCTTGTATCAAAATAAAATGTACCTCATGTTGAATACGAATACTCCGAACTCACTCTGCTTTACTTGAACTCCCTAACCCACGAATGTTTAAAGACATAACATTCATTGACCACACGGTTGAAACCCTTCTTCTCTAATAGCCTCTTGAACAATCGGAACAAAATCATTAAGGTTGGTCACTCCTAAAATGGTTCCCAAATCAACCGTCTTCTCGGCTTCCACTTCAATATGATCACACACCACGTTATCTTGCTCCACCTGATTGTGTTGCAAGTCAACATTTACCTCCACATATTGAATGTTGTTAACCACATGATTGTCTTCAGAATTGGGATTTAAATCCGGGGATGAAAAGTCATCGGACTGCTCCCTCCCGACATTATCAAAGTGAACCGAAGGAGAACCCATAATACCAATCAGCTTATCCAATCCAAACAAATCATTATCATCCCTAAGACGCTTCTTAGGTCTTTCTTGAGAGTTACTCGCCTCCCCCTATTCTTAAACAGAGAACGGCGTCTAAATTTCTTACGAACACCCGACGCATCACCTTTAACCTCATTCTCGGAACTGCCGACAACATTAGACTGGACCCCTTAATTGGACATGAAATCATTAACATTCTCTTCACCACCCCTAATCTCGCCTAACTCGACATCATATCCATTTGCATTCTCATTAGTAAAGTGACCATTCCAATCCGGCTCTAAATCCTGTTCCATCTCCTCGACCGACCCATCAATCTCTTCCACACACTCCGGAGCCCATTCTCCAATATCTTCATCTATCCAAACCTTGTATAGTTAACACCTCTCCACGAAATATCCACCCGATCAACTATCCTTCCACGAGTTTTACATAAAAATCCAATACACACATACGAAAAGTTGCAATCATCTGTGGACATCCTGGCAGGCTTTACCACCTCTCCATATCGACTACACACCGTATCAAACACCTGATCTAACGCCAACTGTACCGGTACACCATGAACCTGCATCCATGCAATTCGTTCGTCCACCACCATCTGCTTACCATCCCAACGATCAATTTTTGCAAAGACATTCGCCCACTCCTCTTTTTCCAGCCAAAACTTGTCACAATCCTCCACGTTATTGAACAATAACAACACCGTGAACCCAGAAATATACTTGATCCCAACATTCTTCCATCCTTTGGCCCTAAGACACGTCTTTAACTCAGTTAAAGTTCTGAAATCCACAACTTTACCCATGACCGAACGATTATACCATTGAGAGAAAGCTTCGACATTGTCATCGACCCTTATCACATCAGTTTTATTCCTGTTCAACAGACTATCCACGAACGTCCGTCCACCTCCCCCATTAATATTCATATTCAGTATCCCCTCACCATTAGATTCCTTCTCTTGATGTGCTCCCCCATGTTTAGGGTTTGCACCAATACCGTTCACGTTCTCCTTACCTTTCCCATTATTGTCTTCTTTCAACCTGTCCACCTTTTCGGCATCCACAAACCGTGCCACAGACACAAACAACTTGTAAGACCCCATCCACAGATCATTCATCTCACCCACCATTCGTCTCGCATCATTAACATCACTGAAAGACACAAACCCAAACCGCTTCCCCATCCTATCGAGTTTTCTAGCAATATAAGAACCCTCATATGTGCCAAAAACTCAAAAAACATCCTTAAGATCTGAAGATGAACACTTCGGGTGCAGATTCGATACAAAAAACTTTGTAATTACCTTCGCATTAGCCGTATCCTTCTGAGATCCTCGTCTACCTTTACGTACTGGAGCCTCCTGCCATTCTTCAGAGTTTTGCCGCCGATGAACCTCCGTCATATTCGGAGCATTAGGGATCGTTAGATGACACAAAAGTAATAGAAAAAACAACTAACTTTCTGGCAGTTCTTCTCCACCTCAAATATCTCCTTTTCAACCTAGAATGCAGAGCTTGAAATCGAGCAAACAGGTCATCTACATCTACATGTTCATGAGCAGCAGCGATATCAGGTTTGGGTTTGGATCTGAGAGCTTGAAATCGACGATCGAGATCTGGATCTGTTGCATTGGAGGATTAAGAGACGAAATCGAATTCAGGGACGGTTATCTTGAGAAGAAGGTCGGTGGTTGTTCCTGTTCTTTCTCGTCTGTAGCTCGTGTTGGTGTGGCGGTGTTGATTGAGGTGGTAGTGTGGTGGTGATGGTGGAGGTGGTGGTGGGCTTGGATCTGAGAGCTTGAAATCGACGATCGAGATCTGGATCGTTTAAGATCAGCAACAGGTGAGCGGAGTGGATGAATGGATTTAGATCTGAGATGACTCACCTATATTTGATATATTTAAGATCTGCAACAGGTGATTGGAGTGGATGAATAGATGCTCATTACCTAAATCCAAAACTCGTTTAGCCGTTTATCGCTTTCCTCTAGAATCCTTTATCAGCTTTGACCATCAATAGCTGAAGTCGTTGTTTAATGTTTACGGTGGGACCTATAAGTAAAAACAAATTACTTAACTAGTCCCTGTACTATTTAAGTTTCTCACTTTTTCTGTCCAGAATTAAAAATACTATATATTCGACTATAATTTTCTTTTTCATTTTCATTAAAAATGCTTTTCTTATATTGGTATATTATATATCAGTTCAACCATGTCTTCTAAAACATCTGATTTGTATATAACTAGTATTAGGGACTTCGCATTGCGGCGGAGGCGTAAAACAATGCAAAGTAACACCAATGCCACAACACTACCAGCGACCAACGTCGAAAAACTCATAAAAACAAAATAAATAGAAAAGGATAAAAATAAAACCGAATGAAAAGCATATGTAAAATCGTTGAACCACACACACCCATTGCGGCGTGTTAATGTGAAAAATTTAGGCTGAAACGTAAAACATAGAAAAAATACCTAAGTCGATTTAAGACCCGTGCGTTGCGACGAACTTCTCAAATGGGATAAATAGATGAAAAAACTTTGAACCCCACACGCACGTTGCGGCGTGTTAACTCGCAAAATTTTGAACGAAACGTAAAACAAAAACAACTTGCGAAAGATGAAAACTATGGGGGCCAAAGTTGAAAGCAAAAAAGTGTTGGGGTTAAATTTCAAAAAGTTAAAAGCTTTGTGTTAAAAGTAAAAAAAAAAAAAACTAAAGGGGTTAAATTGCAAAGATAAGATATTTTAGGTTAAAAGTGCCAAATATTAAACACTTTTTTGAAATACTCCCTAAACATAAGTTACAACAACACGAATCATGTTATTAATTTATAGTATGGAAATTTAAAATATTGTTAGCATTATCAACTACTACAAAAAGAAGTGTGGCCACCGACAGGGCAATAGGTATGGCCCTTCATTGGGCAAAATGGGCGGCAGACTAATAGTGCCAGGCAGCTGCCTGGCACTCCCCTATTGGCCCAACAAATTTACGATTTTATCCCACTTTAAAATTACGATTTTGCCATTACTTCAAAATTATGGTTTTGTCCCCCCTTAAAAATAAATTTACGTTTTACTCCCAGCTAAATATTTCAATTTTTCCCCACGGTTCAAAATAACGATTTTGCCCCGTTTCAATTTACAGTTTTGCCATTAGTTTTTTCCCCTTAAAATTACGATTTCCCCATCAGGTCAAAGTTATGTTTTTACCCCCACTTAAAAATAAATTTACGCTTTTGCTCCCAACTAAAAATTCCACTTTTGCCCTCGGTTCAAAATTACGATTTTGGCCCGTATAAATTTATAATTTTGCCATTAGTTTTTTTTCTCACACCCAAGTTACGATTTTATCCTCAACTTAAATTTACATTTTGCCCGTCGTTTTTTTTTCATGGTGAAATTACAATTTTGCCCCCAGCGTAAAATTACAGTCGTGCCGGCAGCTTTCTAGCACTCCCCCGTTGGTCCATTTAATTTACGGTTTATCCCTGAATTAAAATTATGATTTCGTCCTCAGTTAAAAATTACGTTTTTCCAATCATTTTAGTTTTTTTTAGCAAAACTATAAAGTTTTTTTTTAATTGGTTTACTAGATTTAATTTTTTTTCGTGTCAAGGAGCTGACTAACACTCGCTCATTAGTACTGAAAAATTACAGTTTTCCCCTGAGCCAAAAATTACGGTCTTATCATCGTTTTTGTTTTTTTTTTTCCTAGCAAAATTATAGTAGTCTTTTTTTAATTGATTGAGAATTATTCGACCATCGCCCCGCAACGCGGGCGGGGCATCTAACTAGTTCAATCCACATTATGAATATAAATCAAACATATGATTTCTTAAAGTTTCAGTATATGTTATACTACTTTCATTCATATAATTTCAAATAGTAGATTTTTTTTTACTTTAAACCAAAATGATTTTTTAATCATGTGTAAGAGTTTATAAACCGTCCATTTTACCTTAATAGACATTAATTAGTAGTGTCAACGAGTAAATTCTAAAAGTGTTTGTCATATTGGATCATGTTATATACAAGCCGATTTATATTGAATCATGTGTAATGGTTTATAAACTGTCCATTTTACCTTCCATTTGTCATGTTATGTGCAACTCGATCAAATCGTGGAAGGGACTTATCAAGTATCACACCAAAAGTCTTTTCTCATATAGTAAGGTTGTTGTCAATGTGGTCAAGTGTTTGTGATAAAGTGATTCTAAACACCCTTTTTACTTGTCATACCCCCTTGTGCTCGGTTATATATCTTCTTCAGATTGTTCAAAGTCCCACGTTCATACACAATACCTACCATGCGTTAAATACATTATAAAGATATATATATATATAGTACTTGGATGATACAAAAACTTATCCGGTTAATTGTTCAGTTCAAGATTAATGGAATATCCCTTATGTAAATATAGATATGATTTTGTGATTATCTTTGTATTTGCTTGTTCCCTAAGCTAAGGGATTTACTTGTTCCCTAAGGGATTGTATTGTATTTATATTGAGGTATCAATGAAAGAGAATTCCAATTGAGCCATAATATTCTTCATGGTATCAAGAGCCTAACCCTAGTCCTTATTTTTTTTTCGCCCCCCTCTCTCTCTAATTGTTCTCTTTCTTCGTCCGGCTTCTCTCTCATCGGCCGGCCATGTCTCACACACCCATTCACCCGGCGGTCACCGTCAACAACATCAAGAATTTTATTCCGTTAATTCTTGATAGCCAAACCGAACACTACAACACATGGGCTGAGCTATTCGTTCTCCATTGCAAAGCCTATGATGTGTTCGACCACTTGAAACCCCATGTCACTAACACATCTTCTTCAACCGAAACCGCAAAGGATAAAGACAAGGAACAAGCTCCCAAGCATGCCTATCTTGAGTCATGGGAGCGCATCGACTCCATTGTTCTACAATGGATCTATGCTACCATATCTCAGGACCTCATGCACACGATTATGATAACTAATACCACTGCATACGACGCTTGGTGTCGACTCAAGAATCTTTTTCTCGACAATCAAGCGGCCCGTACCATCACCATACAAAACAAATTTTTCAACACCCGTCTTGAGCAATTCTCTACCATGACCGATTATTGTCAACATATGAAACTGCTTCATGACCAACTTACCAGTCTCGGGTCGACTGTATCCGAAAACCAACTTGTTCTTCAAATACTCACTGGATTGACGGACCAATACGAGAACATCTCACTCATCTTACAGCAGACACAACCGCTCCCGGATTTTTACAACACAAGATCTCGTCTTTGCCAAGTTGAGGAACGGGAAAACGCTCAAGCCAAGTTGTCGGCTCAGTCAGCCGAAACCGCTCTTCATGCCTCCACGGACCAACCCGCTCGTGCTCAAACAGAAACTCGCACCTATAACCGGTTTGATAACTCCTCCGAACGTGGTCGCGGCCGAGGCCGTGGCCGCGGCCGGTCATCCTACGGCCGTGGACGTAACCAACAGCCTAACTATTACTCGCCATTCTTCTGGCCACCCCCTTCACCACAGATGTGGACCGGGTATCCCCCTCAACAGCCGGCGCAAAGTTGGGCCCAATGGGCTCCCCCTCCTTGCCCATATCCTTCTACCCCTAGCCCATCCTATGATCCTTCTTCATCACAGCCGAACTCGGCCCAAGGTATTTTAGGCCCAAAGCCAGCTGATCAACCTGCAGCCCAGACCTACATGACTGGTTATTCCCCGACCGACATTGCTCAAGCACTATACAACTTGGCACTGCACAACAATGATTCATCATGGACTATGGATACCGGTGCGTCAGGTACGATGTCTCCTCAATTTGATAAGTTCCAATCTATTTTTAATTCTGGCATTATTCGAAACATTATTGTTGGCAATGGCACGACCATTCCGGTACACGGACAAGGCAACATCACCCTTCCCCCACCTTTCCCACCTTTTAAACTCAATAATGTCTTATACGCACCTAACCTAGTAAAAAATCTAATATTTGTTCGCCGTTTTACAACTGATAATCAATTATCTGTCGAATTTGATCCATTTGGTTTTACTGTGAAGGACCTCCGGACCAGGAAACCCATCCTAAGGTGCAATAGCTTGGGGGATCTCTACACTCTCAACCCGTCCAACATCACCAATCTCACTAATGCTTCTACTTTTGCTGCTATATCCCAAGACATTTGGCATCAAAGACTTGGTCACCCAGGCCCAGGAATTTTACAAACTTTAAAAACTTCTCATTCTTTTTCTTGTGGATCTTTAAATAATAATGTTTGCCCTTCATGTATTTTTGGAAAACACACTCGACTTCCATTTGTTGCATCTAATACCAGTACATTTAAACCTTTTGATATTATTCATAGTGATGTTTGGACATCCCCCATCCTTTCTAACGGGGGTCATCGTTATTATGTATTATTCTTGGACGATTACACTAATTTTTTATGGACATACCCCATTGCTCACAAATCCGATGTTTTTACAATGTTCACAACCTTTAATACTTTTATTCAAACCCAATTTGACACAAAAATCAAACAATTCCAATGCGATAACGGACGGGAGTATGCAAACCACCAATTTCAAACTTTTTTCAAAAACCAAGGCATGCACTTCCGTTTTTCGTGCCCACATACGTCCTCACAAAACGGTAAAGCCGAACGAAAAATACGAACAATCAATAACCTTATACGTACACTATTAGCTCACTCGTCCACACTAACCAATTTTTGGCATCATGCCCTCGAAACCGCTACCTACCTTTTAAATATTATACCCACCAAAATTCATAATTTTCAAACCCCCACTCAACGTCTATATCACTGTCTTCCCACCTACGAACACCTTCGTGTGTTCGGGTGCATTTGTTATCCCCTTATTCCTCACACAACTATTCACAAACTAGCCTACCGTTCCTACCCTTGTGTGTTTCTTGGTTACCCCTCAAATCACCGTGGATACAAATGCCTTCATCTAACAACCCGAAAAATTACCATTAATCGACACGTTCTTTTTGATGAAACCATTTTCCCTTTCCACAAATCTCACAAACCTACACCTACAACCTATCAATTTCTTGATGACCATATAAATCCATATTTTCAGCTCCCCCATGCGAGCCTCTCACATGACCCACCTGACCCTCCCAATCCATCTCATAATACCACCCCACCTTCTTCTCCTCAGCCAACTACCCATACCCTTCACTCCCCTACGGCCCAAATGTCTTCGGCCCACTCTCACCCAAACACCAATACTTCACCAACAACCTACTTACCCATACCTACCTCCTCTACGGCCCAATCCCCATCCCATATACACTCATTAGCCCAAGCTGATTCATTTACTACCACCACTCAAGACTTGGCCCCACTCCACCCAACTCACTGCCTAACCCGTCACCCGACCACCCCTCACCACCTCTGAACCCCGGCCTAATTCCGAACCCTCCACCTATACCCCCCACTCGTACCATACATACTCGTGCTATGTCAGGTATATCTAAACCGAAAAAGATTTTTAACCTTTCCACCACTACCATCGTACCAATACCAAAAAGTCCCAAAGATGCTTTGTCTAAACCGGAATGATTTAATGCCATGCATACCGAATTTAATGCCTTAATTAAAAACAAGACTTGGGATCTTGTCCCGAGACATCCTGACATGCATATCATTCGTTGTATGTGGCTCTTTCGTCATAAATACAGGTCCGATGGTACACTCGAGAGGTACAAGGCACGCCTTGTCTGTGATGGTAGAAATCAGGAGGTGGGTGTTGATTGTGGGGAAACTTTTAGCCCGGTTGTTAAACCGGGTACGATTCGGACAGTTTTAACGTTGGCTCTAACACAGTCATGGTCTATTCACAAGTTGGATGTCACTAACGCGTTTTTACATGGAAATCTAACCGAGACTGTGTACATGTATCAACCGATGGGATTTCGAGATCGTGACAATCCTGATCACGTGCGTCTTCTTAAAAAGTCACTTTATGGGCTTAAACAAGCACCAAGGGCGTGGTACCAACGGTTTACAGATTTCGTTACATCCATGGGCTTCACACAAAGCCGATGTGACAACTCTCTTTTCACTTATCATCATGGCGGTGACATTGCATATTTATTGATATATGTAGATGATATTATCCTCACTACTTCATCCGATTCACTACGTGTTAGACTACTGGGCAGCCTCGCGGCTGAATTTGCCATGAAAGATCTTGGACCACTTAGCTACTTCTTGGGTATTACAGTTTCTCGTACCGGTAATAAGATGTTTCTCTCACAACAGTCGTACGCTTTGGACATGGTCAACTGTGCGGGTATGTCTACTTGTAACCCGGTCGCCACCCCTGTCGATACCAAACCTAAGCCTGGTGCTCAATCTAGCATTCCGTTTGATGACCCCACATTATATCGCAGCCTTGCGGGTGCACTTCAGTATCTCACATTCACTAGGCCCGATATCAGTTATGACATTCAACAAATATGTATTCATATGCATAATCCTAGCATTGAACACTGGCAGGCATTGAAACGTAATATACGATACATACGCGGCACAGCGACATATGGTCTTTCCCTGACTCCGTGTACGGCTATCTCTCTCCGGGCTTATACCGATGCTGATTGGGCAGGCTGTCCGGATACACGTCGCTCTACCTTAGGATATTGTGTCAACATGGGACAAAATCTACTGTCCTGGTCATCGAAGCGACAGTCTACCATTTCTCGCTCCAGTGCTGAAGCAGAATACCGAGCAGTCCCCAATGTCGTTGCTGAAATTTGCTGGCTTCGTAACCTTCTTCTAGAGTTACGTCGACCCCTCTCCACTGCCACTTTAGTCTATTGCGACAATATAAGTGCTATCTACTTATCCAGTAATCCGGTTCAGCATCAACGAACCAAGCACATCGAACTTGATATTCATTTTGTGCGTGAACATGTTCAACGTGGTACCATACGGATACTTCATATGCCTACTCGTTTACAGATTGCTGACATCTTCACGAAAGGCTTACCTCGAGTATTATTTGATGATTTCCGCTCCAGTCTCAACATTCGCCCACCTCTTGCTTCGACTGCGGGGGTGTAATGGAATATCCCTTATGTAAATATAGATATGATTTTTTGATTATCTTTGTATTTGCTTGTTCCCTAAGCTAAGGGATTTACTTGTTCCCTAAGGGATTGTATTGTATTTATATTGAGGTATCAATGAAAGAGAATTCCAATTGAGCCATAATATTCTTCAAAGATATTCATTAAATCTGGTTGAACCTGACTGTGAATAGTATCCTTAATTATTCTAATTCAACAGAAAAGGTTTGGGAAATTCAAGTTTTAGTTTTATTAAACTTGTGTACTTTGTTAGTCCTAACATAGAACTCGTTGAAACAAGTCTTTCAAATCCATGTGCTGTTCTTGGAGAAATATATGAACTAAACTTATTATACAACAGTAACAAATTTATCGTACATTTAATGATAGTCATGAACTTCCATTATAAATTGTAAACTAAGTAGTTAATGTGGTAAAATATCGGATATCGGTCAAGAACCGATATTTGAGATATCGGTTATCGCGGTGGGATATCGGCAATTTTAATATCATGCTAAATTTATATATATAGCATTTTAACACTAACAATTGTAACAAGTAAGAACTGACTAAGACTTAAAGCACTAACATTTAACAGTAACAAATAACAATTAAGACTTAAAACACTAATAGCAACAATAAGAAGAAAAATGAACGGTAAAAATAAGAAGAATGGTACTGATATCGGGAAAATCGGTGATTTATTGATCAAATATCGGTCCTCTATCGGTCAAATAGCGGACAATATCGTTGATATTATCGGTACCGATATTCTGACCAATATTTTTAGTTAAATATGGTCATGTGCAAGGCACATGAGGGTATTCTTGTCATTTTATATGTCGCAACCCCCGTCCCCTATCTGTCTCGGGAACGGGCGGCCGCGAGACCAATTTTGGTGGTATCGGTGTTTATCATTTTGGCAGCGGAAATTTCATCAGGACCGTAGTTAGGAAATATTTTATCAGAGTAAATACCACACTTTTATATAAATATATTGGGATAAAACCCAAGTTTCGTTACAAACTGTTTTATAGGAATAAATCCTATTTTATTTAAATAAAACATCTTTCTTTTATTTAGGTAACTTTTATAGCCACTTTTTTCAAGCCTTCAGTGCTGTCCAGCTGGCTTCTAGTTGGCTTTCACATTTTGTTACCTGAAACGCGTTTAAAAACATTTTGTCAGTGGGAAATACTGGTGAGTGAATCCCAGTTTAATCAAAAAGAGTTTTATCCTTTAACAGTATTGAGAGCTATTACAATGTTTATTTCTACACAATTACTCATTCAGTATTGTCAATCCTGACTAGTGGGTCATATTACACATTGGCTAACTCTTTGTCCAATGGTAACGTGTTTCACATTTTGTATACAAAACCCCAACATACCGGCAGTAATTGAAGAACTACAAAGACTCAATCACTGCTTAATCGCATTATAAAATATTTAAGGTTTTGTAAAAACAGTTTACAAAAAGGAGATTACTCACATTGCTGTCTTAGATTTCCTTTAAGGGTTTCCTGGTAGTTATCTATTAATTACACAAATATACATGTGTTAGTATAATAACCCAATATTTACATACCCTCCCCGAGACGGCATTCCAATGACTACGTCGGGCAGAACCACGACAGCCATTACGGAACCCTGGATCAATCGGGCGGCGTATCTAATACGTAACCGAGGTTATAATACTTACAGCGGGGCAGAACTTCGTTAATTAGGGGGTATTATACCCGGAAATTACTTCAACACTTAATAAATTCGAGAGAGAAAGAAAGGAATGAGCATCGGAAACTGAAGACTGATGCCCCTAATTTATAGGTGACCCTTCGCCTCCCCTCGCGGACCGTGTAAGACGTAGCCAAGGGCTACGCGGCCCGCGTAACAGACTGGGTAGGCCCTAGCCTGGCCCAGTCATCGGACTAGCTTCGCCACGAGCCCGACACGTGGCGGAACCGGGTTAAACCTGGTGGCCTATCTGTCGCGGCCCGCGTAAGAGGTAGCCAAAGGCTACGCGCCCCGCAACAGCTCTTTGAAATTTGTTTTTATTTTTATTTTATTAAATTAAAGGTATTTTAGGCTCGGTTTTCATATACGGGGTACATATTGAGACATATAAGGGCATTTTAATTATATTAGGGGTGTCGGAAATATTTAGGAGGGTTGTTATATCCTCCCGACCTTGTTTTAGAGCTCGTCCTCGAGATCTACTGGAACAAGTGTGGATATTTCCTTTGCATTTCTGATTCAAGCTCCCATGTGTACTCCAGTCCTCTTTTGGAGTCCCATTTCACTTTGACCAGAACTAATCTCTTGCGCTTGAGGTTCTTAACTTTCCTGTCTTCAATTTGTAGAGGTCTTTCTACAAATTTTAACTGTTCATTTACCTCTATATCCTTAAGAGGTACCATCAGTGATTCATCAGCTAAACATGTCTTGAGATTAGATACATGAAATACATCATGTATTCCTGCCATTTCCTCTGGCAGTTATAGCTGATAGGATACAGGTCATATTCTTCTAATAATCTCAAAAGGTCCAACATACCTGGGGCTTAGCTTTCCCCTTTTTATGAATCTTACCACACCTTTCCAAGGAGAGACTTTCAATAACACTTTATCTCCTACCTGAAATTCCAATGGCTTTCGTCCGTTATCAGCATAACTCTTTTGTCGATCACGTGCTGCCTTCAGTCGTTCCTTGACTTGAATGATCTTGTCTGTTGTTTCTTGTACTATCTCAGGTCCAGATAGTTACTTTTCTCCAATTTCTGCCCAATAGACGGGCGTTCGGCACTTTCGTCCATAAAGTGCTTCGAATGGTGCAGCATTGATACTTGTGTGATAACTGTTATTATTGGAAAATTCTTTCAATGGTAAGTGATCGTCCCAATTACCTCCAAAATAAATTACACAAGCTCTAATCATGTCTTCCAGTGTCTGAATTGTCCTTTCGCTGTGTCCGTCCGTTTAAGGATGATAAGCGGTGCTTAGATTCAACTTGGTTCCCATTGCTTTTGGAAACTTTTCCAAAAATGAGAGGTAAAACGACTATCTCTGTCAGAAACAATTGATAGATGAATTCCATGTAATGAAACTATTTCATTTACATATAATTTAGCTAATTGTTCCATACTGAAAGTTTCCTTCATTGATAGGAAATGAGCTGACTTAGTTAGCCTATCTACAATCACCCAGATCGTATCATTACCTTTTCTTATTTTGGGTAATTTGGTAACAAAATCCATTGTTATCAATTCTCATTTCCACACTAGCATTTCTAACTGTTGCAGCAAACCTGAGGGTTTCTGATGTTCAGCTTTGACTTGTGAACAGGTTAAACACTTTGCAACATGGCTTACACATTCGGTTCATCATGTCCATAAATGCAGCTGGGGCATTGGTTAAACCAAATGGCATGACAGGAAATTCATAATGGCCATACCTGGTTCTGAAAGCGGTTTTAGGAATGTCCTCTTCCTGTACCTTTAATTGATGATATCCTGACCTTAAATCGATTTTAGAGAAAAATCGAGCTCCTTGCAACTGGTCAAACAAATCATCGATTCTTGGTAATGGATACCGATTCTTAATTGTGACCTTGTTCAATTCACGGTAGTCAATGCACATACGCATTGATCTGTCCTTTTTTTAACGAATAAAATCGGTGCTCCCCATGGTGATGAGCTTGGCTGTATGAATCCTTTTTCCAACAATTCATCTAATTGTTTCTTCAGTTCCTGCATTTCTGCGGGTGCCAAACGGTAGGGTGCTTTGGCAATTGGTGTTGTCCCTGGTATCAAATGGATTCTGAATTCAACTTCTCTGTCTAGAGGTTGCCCTGGTAGCTTTTCTGGAAATACATCTGAAAACTGGGATACTACTGGAATATCCTTTAATTCTTCTCCTTTAGTGTTAGTGATTATGGAAATCAAATACACTAATGATCTTTTTCTTATATAACTTGTTGTTTTCATCACAGAGATGAACTTTGTGGATCTAGAGGGTTTATTTCCTTTAATTGTGATCTTTTCACCCCTTGGTGAATTTACTTGGATTGACTTTTGATCACATAAAATACTGGCTTTATTGGCTATTAACCAATCCATTCCTAACACAACATCAAATCCTGCCAGATTCATTGGGTAAAGGTTTGCAATAAATTTCTGATTTAGAATTTCTATTCTTGATCCCTGCAAGATTTCAGAAATCTTAATGGTTTCCCCATTTGCTGTCTCTACTAGACATTCTTGTGGAATTTTAGTTAATGGTTGATTGAGAAGTTTTCAAAATGAAGTATTAATAAAACTTTGGTTCGCACCAGAGTCAAATAATACTTTAGCAAAAACATCATTAACTAAAAACGTACCGATGATCACATCCGGGGTCATCTTTGCTTCATCTGCAGTCAGAACAAATGCTCTAGCATTTTTAGTATTCTTGGTGTTCGTGGCTGGAGCTAGTTTTGGATAGTTAGGCTTGATATGACCTTGTTCTCCACAGTTGTAGCATATCCTGTTGTTAGGCTTTTTCCTGCAATCTTCCTCCTTGTGTCCAGATATTTTGCAAAAGTTACAGTATATGGGGCACCTTCCAGAATGCTTCCTTTTGCAATACTTGCAATAGGGTGCGGAGGTAGAACCTACATTTTTCCCACGGTTGGAATTTCCAGAACGGAATTCCTGGGTAAGCTTCTGGGTTAGGTTCCTCCTTTGATCCTCTTCTTGTGTACGGACTAATCCATCTGTCAAGGTATTTGCTAGTTCTACTGCTTCTTCTATGGTTTGAGGTCTAGCTGCCTTGACTACATGCCTAATCTCCCCAATTAATCCCTAGATGTAATGGGAGATTAATACTGGTTTGGGCGATGCAAGGGTTGGTACTATTCGAGCATATTCAAAGAATAATTTAGTATAACCCTTACTATCTACTCCAGTCATCCTAAGGTTTAGGAATTTATTTGCTATTTGTTCCTTTTCATTTACAAGACCAGAATTCTTTATAAGAACAACCATAAGACATGGTTCTTCTTCTTTTGGGAATGGGCACTTGAAGCATGGGTCCATTGTTTACGCTATGTTCAGGTTCAGAGGGTCGTTTACAATCATGTTTACTTTTATTTTCTGCTTCCTTAACCGTTTTGATAATATATGGCATCGCATCTATTATCCCTTGTGCCAGTATATGTTGCATGGCATTGTTATCCACTTGATTTCCATTATTTTTGTTGTTCGGGTTTTCATTATCCTGGTTATTGTTACTCTTGTTATCATTATTCTGGTTTTCCTAGTTCACTTCGTTGTGCATCTGAATTTTAAACATTTGCCAACTATTAATATCACAAAATAATATTTTAAGGCACACAACACACATATTGGTCAAAAGCGTCGAGCATTGCGACTTACTATTTCTTATAGTATGCATATATAATTATTACAATACAACGGAAATAAAATACAATGCTATTATGCATCACTATCCACAAAGTGGTCTATACTACGATAGAGTTATTATTATTATTATTATTATAAAAATATTTTTTTTTCATACACGCATATTATATATTATTATATTATTATTACTATCTCCACCATCACCTTCACTGATATGGGTTCATCCAGAACTCGATATTACGCTCGTCGTACTTCCAGACGAGTCGTTCTCCAACCTGTCTCATTCTCTCGTTACTTTCTAAAATCCCCTCTCCGGAAGTTCGGAGCTCTTACACATTTTCTGCACTCATTGGGGGTGCAGGTGCTGGTACTGGGTTTGGGTACTGGGGCATGGGTTCTTCCTGGGGGTACGGATTCTCTAAGATCTCCCTAATGTATTCATCGTTATCGTAGTAGGGATCTAGAGGGTCCAGACCTGGATAGGCTGCTAGGTTCGGCATGGGTTCGTCGGTTAGGTGGTAGCGTTGCACATAATCCCTATGATCATCAAACCACGGGTCGTAGTCTGGGTCTAAGGGAATGGGGGCTGGTATCCTAGGTATCTCCTCTGGTTTGAAATCATGCATTTGAACTTGGTTTTCTGTGTTGTTTTCTACCTCCATCGGCTGCGTGGGAAACAAAGATAATGGTTGTGGGGCTATGTGTTGCTCCAGGTTTGGGTCGGCAGCTGTGGTTGCTAGGATATGAAAATTGGCTAAGCTCCTATTAAGCATATCCTGTGTATGGGCATCTGTCTCTCGCTTAGCGGCTGCTAGGACTCGCTGCTGTTGCAACTTTCTCATTCTCTCCCTACGCTCGTGTGCTCCCCTACTGAACCATCCTCTCTTTTTATGAGGGAATGGCTCTTCAGACTAAGCCTTAAACACAAACATCCCTTCTTCATTGTCAGCTGAATACCCAGAGAGGGCAGGTTGTGAAGAGGTGCCTTCACTCCTAGGTGAGCCGGATAACTGACAATAAGTGTCGGAGGGTCCTTGATCACTCATACTATAAAGTAACAAATAGTCAAATAACACACAATTTGAATAATATCGTGGTGTCAGCAGAACACTTCTGTGGCTGAATCAGTGGCTTAGCTCTGATACCACCTTCTGTCGCAACCCCCGTCCCCTATCTGTCTCGGGAACGGGCGGCCGCGAGACCAGTTTTGGTGGTATCGGTGTTTATCATTTTGGCAGCGGAAATTTCATCAGGACCGTAGTTAGGAAATATTTTATCAGAGTAAATACCACACTTTTATATAAATATATTGGGATAAAACCCAAGTTTCGTTACAAACTGTTTTATAGGAATAAATCCTATTTTATTTAAATAAAACATCTTCTTTTATTTAGGTAACTTTTATAGCCACTTTTTTCAAGCCTTCAGTGCTGTCCAGCTGGCTTCTAGTTGGCTTTCACATTTTGTTACCTGAAACGCGTTTAAAAACATTTTGTCAGTGGGAAATACTGGTGAGTGAATCCCAGTTTAATCAAGAAGAGTTTTATCCTTTAATAGTATTGAGAGCTATTACAATGTTTATTTCTACACAATTACTCATTCAGTATTGTCAATCATGACTGGTGGGTCATATTACACATTGGCTAACTCTTTGTCCAATGGTAACGTGTTCCACATTTGTGTACAAAACCCCAACATACCGGCAGTAATTGAAGAACTACAAAGACTCAATCACTGCTTAATCGCATTGTAAAATATTTAAGGTTTTGGAAAAACAGTTTACAAAAAGGAGATTACCCACATTGATGTCTTAGATTTCCTTTAAGGGTTTCTAGGTAGTTATCTATTAATTACACAAATGTACATGTGTTAGTATAATAACCTAATATTTACATAAGCAATACCCTCCCCGAGACGACATTCCAATGACTACGTCGGGCAGAACCACGACAGTTATTACGGAACCCTGTATCAATAGGGCAGCGTATCTAATACGTAACCGGGGTTATAATACTTACAGCGGGGCAGAACTTCATTAATTAGGGGGGTATTATACCCGGAAATTACTTCAACACTTAAGAAATTCGAGAGAGAAAGAAAGGAATGAGCGACGGAAACTGAAGACTGATGCCCCTTATTTATATGTGACCCTTCGCCTCCCCTCGCGGCCCGCGTAAGACGTAGCCAAGGGCTACGCGGCCTACGTAATAGACTGGGTAGGCCCTAGCCTGGCCCAGTCATCGGACTAGCTTCGCCACGAGCCCGACACGTGGCGGCACCAGGTTAAACCTGGTGGCGTATCTGTCGCGGCCCGCGTAAGAGGTAGCCAAAGGCTACGCGCCCGCGACAGCTCTTTGAATTTTTTTTATTTTTATTTTATTAAATTAAAGGTATTTTAGGCTCGGTTTTCATATACAGGGTACATATTGAGACATATAAGGGCATTTTAATTATATTAGGGGTGTCGGAAATATTTAGGAGGGTTGTTATATTATATTCCCAGGGACTATTTAGTAAACAAATTATAATAAGGGACTTTTGTGTAAAATATAAAAAATAAATACTTTTAATCTCTCTAAACTCATCTATCACTATGTTCTCTCTCTCTCCTCTCTCAAGAACTATCCTCCTCAAGAACTGCATAAACAAATACAAATCAGATTAAAATCAATATCATGACAGTAATCTGGAATCGATTTAAAGATATCGCTCCTTTTATCGTAAACCGGTTTCCTAACCTTGTTATACTTCTGGTCCACTTCTAACACCTAATCACTTGCCTTCTCATTGATCTGGTGCCACATAAGCAATTAAAGAACAGAAATTGCATACCAATTTACCCATCAAACAACAAATAATAACTTCAGTTGAACCCAATTCACAAAACTAAAAATTAGTCACCAAATTTGAGTACAAATGTATCAAACTTCTGCCAAAAGTAACAAACGTAACAAATTTCTGTCAAAAAGTGAGAAATTGTATACACAAATAATCTAACCTCTGGCTCAGCTCACTCATCTGATCCTTAAGAACAGAGTTATGTTCTTCCATTAGTGGTTTCTTTCCTTAAAGCCAAAGCAATCAATCAATCGGAGCAAATCGGCGGCAAAGCACTCAGACCATGTCCGGCGTTGATTTACTGACAAAATTTATGGGTAGAATGGATGAGTTTGAAGCAACGTGTATGGAAGACTCCGACGCTGAAACAGAGGATGAGTCCAAAAAGAAGAACAATTTCTATGCAGAAGTAGAAAACAAAGAAGATTCCCACAACATTCAAATTGTATATTCTTCGATTTTGTTTTTAAACAAATAATTGGTATTTTATATTTTAATAATAATCATGAGCTAGGGTTTTGAAATTATACGTTTGTTTTTATGGATTTGAAGGTTTCAATCTCTCTCCTGAGTTAATGAAGGCATTGTACGAGGATATGAAGTTTGAGAGGCCCAGTAAGATCCAATCAATGAGTTTGCCGAAGATACTAACTCCACCTTACAAGAATTTGATCGCTCAGGTACCTACTTGCTCCGGGAAGACAACTTGTTTTGTGCTCGGTATATTGAGTCACGTTGATCCTACATTACCTGCTCCTTTGGCTAGCCATTATCAACCGCCGCTCACCACCTCTTTTACCATTGTCGGCAAGCCTTGGGATGAAACCCTAGGGCCGCCGTAGCTTATTGTCGCAACCCCCGACCCCTACCCCGGGAGCAGAAGCCGCGAACAACAGCTGGTGGTATCGGTGTTTATTTATTAGGCAACGGAAATGAGACATCGGGATCGTAGTTAGGAAATAATTTCAGAGTTTCAAAACACCAAAATTTTATAATAAACAAATGGGATAAAACCCATGTTTCATTCAAAATACATTTATAGGGATAAACCCTAGTTGCTAAAAACATAAATTTTTATTTAGGTAACTTTTATAGCCACTTTCTTTAAGCCTTCAGTGCTCCATAGCTGGCTTCTTATAGCTTCACATTAAGTTACCTGAAACGCGTTTTAAAAAGATTTTATCAGCAAGAAATCCTTGCGAGTGCATCCTAGTTTAATCAAAATAAGCTTTTATAATTTTACAGTATTGAGAGCGATTACAATGTTTATATCTACCCAATTACTCATTCAGTATTTGTTATGTCGGCAGTTCCATGATTGTGGTCATATTACTATTGGCTAACTCTTTGTCCAATAGTAACGCTTGACTAGTAGTGTATACAAAACCCCCACATACCGGCGGTAATTGTAGAATACAAAGACTCAATCACTGTAAATATAAATGAAAATATTTGAGATTTTGTAACACAGTTTGGTAGAAAAAGAGAATGACTCACAAACGGTGAGAAAAAGAGAATGAACTCACATTGGAGACTTAGGTATTTCTACAGCTTCCTGTTGATTTTCCTGATTATTTTCTATTAAAAACAAACAATGCACATGTGTTACTAAGATAACCCAAGTCACTTTAGCCAGACAACACGAGACAGAACCCCAACGAACTTAGTTAGGCAGAGCCTCGACATGCGGCGGTGGGTACTAAATCAATCGGGTAGGGTAACGAATTAGTGATCGGGGGTTAAAATACTTACAACGAAGCATAGCTTCGTGTTTTAAGGGGTATTATAACTAAAATTCTCGAGCTATATGTGTTGAGAGAGAAAGGCAGCTAAACTGCTCTATTTATAGCTGTCTTCGAGGTCCCTCGCGCCCCGCGACGCCCACAGGCAAAGCCTGTCGCGGGCCGCCACACCCTGGTACCTAGGGTTAAGGTTGCTGGTTCACGAGTTATAGACTTGACACGTTGTGACACGTGTCACAATGCAGTATCCGGCAAGTAAAGGTCGTCGCGCCCCACGACACACCTAAGTCTCCTCTGTCGTGGGCCGCTATAGGCTTTAGAAACTCATTTTATTTGATTTTTAATAAAAGTAACGATACACGGGTCCGGTTTTGCGATTACGGAGTGGTTTAGGGTGATTTTGAAGCGTTGTTATATCCTCCCCACCTTGTTTTAACTCTCGTCCTCGAGATTTATTGGAATAGGTGTAGATATTTCCATTGCATTTCTGACTCGAGTTCCCATGTGTACTCTGGTCCTCTCTTCGAATCCCATTTTACTTTGACCAGAACTAATCTCTTGTATTTGAGATTTTTGATTTTTCTATCTTCAATATGAATGGGTTTTTCTACGAATTTAAGTTTTTTATTTACCTCTATGTCATGAAGAGGTATTACCAGTGATTCGTCTGCTAAGCACTTTTTGAGGTTACGTACATGAAATACATCATGTATCCCTGCCATTTCCTCTGCAATTGTAGCTGATAAGCTACTGGTTCTATTCTTTTAATAATCTCAAAAGGTCCAACATACCTTGGGCTTAGCTTTCCTCTTTTACCGAATCTGACAATGCCTTTCCATGGAGAAACTTTTAACAATACCTTATCTCCAACTTGAAATTCCAATGGTTTTCGCCTGTTATCTGCATAGCTCTTTTGACGATCTCGTGCTGCTTTTAGTCTTTCCTTGACTTGAATGATTCTGTCAGTTGTCTCTTGCACAATCTCTGGTCTTGATAGTTGTTTTTCTCCAATCTTTGCCCAATAGACCGGAGTTCGGAATTTTCGTCCATAAAGGGCTTCAAATGGTGCAGCGTTGATGCTGGTATGGTAGCTGTTGTTGTAAGAAAATTCTATTAATGGTAAATGATCGTCCCAATTCCCTCCGAAGTCAATTACACAGGCTCTAAGCATATCTTCCATTGTCTGAATTGTCCTTTCGCTTTGTCCGTCCGGTTGAGGATGATAAACTGTGCTTAGATTTAATCCTGTTCCTATTGCTTTTTGGAAACTTGTCCAAAAATGAGAAGTAAGACGGCTGTCTCTATCAGATACAATAGATAAAGGAATTCCATGTAATGAAACTATTTCATTTATATATAACTTGGTAAACTGCTCCATACTGAAAGTTTCCTTCATTGGTAAGAAATGAACAGATTTGGTTAATCTGTCTACAATCACCCAGATTGCATCATTACCTTTTCGAGTCTTGGGTAATTTGGTAACAAAGTCCATTGTTATCAATTCCCATTTCCATATTGGCATCTCTAATTGCTGCAATAATCCTGAAGGTTTCTGATGTTCAGCTTTAACCTGTGAACATGTTAGACAATTAGCAACATAGTTTGCTATATTCTTTTTCATTCCTATCCACCATAAATTCTTTGTTAAGTCTTGATACATCTTATCACTACCGGGATGTATTGTATACTTAGACTTATGGGCTTCTTTTAAAATTCGGATTCGTAGGTTCCCTTGAATAGGTATCCAGATCCTTTCCTTATGGAATCTCCAAATTCCATCTGCTCCTTGTTCTAATTCCTTAATCATTCATTTTAAACCTTCAACATCGTCCTTGATTTTTGTTTCCTGTATCTTTCTAATTTGTTCATTTAAATCTAGCTGCAGATTTAGTCTGAGAGAGCGTACACGTTTTGGCTTTTCATGATACTTTCTACTTAAAGCATCAGCTACTACATTAGCCTTTCCTGCATGATACTGGATATCACATTCATAATCACTAAGAATTTTCATCCAACGTCTCTGTCTCATGTTTAATTCCTTTTGCCCAAAAACATATCTTAAGCTCTTATGATCCGTAAATATAACAAACTTACTACCATAAAGAATTCGCATATGTGTTGAGAGAGAAGTGGAGGGGTTTGGTTTAGGTTGATTTTGAAGGGTTTTTATACTTATGAGCACCAACTAAGGAATGGAGGGGTTGGGTTTCTAAGGTGGTGGTGGAAGGTAGCAGGTGTTGGCAGTGGAGGCTGATGGTGGCGGTGGCAAAGATGGAGAGAGGGGTGGGTCGCCGGAGGTGGTGGTGGTGGATGGCTGAGAGAGAGATAGAGAGAGAAAGAAGAGAGAGGTAGAGAGATACTGAAGAGAGAGATAGGGGTTTGAGTTTATATATTTTTATTTTTTTTTGTTTTTTTCATTAGCATGTATTTTAATTAAACGGATAAAATTACAAAAGTTCCCTCATGTACTTACTAAAATTATAAAAATACCCTGATTTAACAAAAAAAAATTAACTATGTCAGGCTCAAAGAACATACCGTGCAAGATTTTGAAAAATTAAGTACATAACTTTTCAACTTTTGCGCTAAAGGACAACGTCTGCAATTTGATGTAAACATAAAGGACAAAACTTGTAATTTACTCTATACTTTTTTTGTGTAGTATATATAGGAATAAAATAGCTTAACATTTCTCAAATTTGGATGAAATTATATTTAATTAATTCTAAAAAACAGCTTAGTAATAGGTGTTAAATATAACTATACGTACCTAGCAGTACCTCGATGGTTTGGATAAGATTTTGCCTTTCCGAATGATGGGGTGCAATTAATCCTCGTGTTGGACAAATAAGTGTGTTTAGTAGTAGAGTTAGAAGTGTGTGAGTTGTAGTCTAAACAAAAATAAGATTTGAAAAGATTAAACACTCAAATAGTTAGTTAATTAACAACAGTCTTACAAATACTAGTTCATTGTATTCAAAAGTCAACACAAGATTTGCGGTGACTTTTAAAACAAATTATTCATGAAAAAGAAAAACACAATATATATCCTTAACAAATGAGTCTTGAAATAAACACGACTTTAACGAAGTGGACACAACAATAATTGATTAAAGACCATGATAGAGGAATCTGAAAAACAATACAGTCATTTGTTGTTAATATGAGTAACATCTTGAAACGAGGCTGTGTTAGCAGGGGTGGTTTCGGATCCTTTAACGGGCTGGGTGTTTGAATCTTTGAAACGATTATCGACTTGTCCCTCCGATGGAGGTTTTTGATTAATGGGGTGTTGGAACGATTGGGGTAAATAATGAGGATATCTTGAAGTGGAACAGGAAGGATTCTCGGCGAAGTCCGTCAAATTGGCTCTCATTGAGGATAGAGGAGTTAGTCACCCCCTAACTTTGAATGGTGTAAATGGGTCCCACTCAAATGCAATATTATGGCGTGAAGAGGTAATTTGGATAGATTAGCTACAAGAGTTAACTTAAGAAGAAGGAATCTGAATATTACTTCGGTTATGTGCCCTTATTGTGAAGAATTCGAGGAAACGGTGGAGCACTTATTTACTGCATGTCCAGTGGTGGGGAGGGTTTGGTCGGCTTTCAGTGCTTGGTGTAAATTGCCTCGATATATGCTTTCGACTTCAAAGTCATTATGGAGATACACAATTTCACGCAACTAGGTAAGAAAGCTAAGAGTCTTATTCAAGGTCTGGTGATTATTTCGTGTTGATGTATCTGGAAAGGGAGAAATGAATTGGTTTTCAAGCATATTAGACGAGGCCCGCAAGATATTTTAGGGAAGGTAAAATTGAGGGGTTATGGGTGGATTAGAATTAGATCTTCTTGTAAAGATATTAGTTGGATGGATTGGTGTAAATACCCGATGTATATGCTATAATTGTCTACCCTTTGCCCGTTTAGGTCGGAGGTTTGTCTTGTTGTTTGGCCTTTTTCCCGCTTGAGTCGAAGGTGTGTTTTAATGAAGTTTACTTAAAAAAAAAGTTAGAGAGATCGATTTTGGATGTTGTGATTCCAAATGGGTTTATTTATTTACTGGAGGAATAAATACATACACATCTACCTAACAATAACCTGCATGATGATTGATGACCCACACGTCTCCTTCTTACATTGTAAAATGGAAACTTTATTTTATTTTAGTTAACGTCGTATAGCGGTCAAAGTGGAACTTGCACGTAGGTGAATACAACTGGAAGATCGGTTATGCTCACGGTGTAAAAATGAATAGGAGTCGGACGACCATTTACTAATAAATTGTTTGAAGTCCCGGGCAGTTTGGTGGAGTATTATGGTTTGGCTAAAATTACCGATACAAGAAAACATTACATCATGCGAAG
The DNA here is from genome assembly GCA_030545235.1 of Helianthus tuberosus. NCBI lineage: Eukaryota > Viridiplantae > Streptophyta > Magnoliopsida > Asterales > Asteraceae > Helianthus > Helianthus tuberosus. Next base: position 176,754,996 of record CM060413.1, read on the forward strand.
AAATATTTGATCGAATAGAAGCATACAATGGATCGAAGGAATGGAAGAAATAATAAAAGCTATAGTCATGACAACTTTGTGGCAAATTTGGAAGTCTAGAAATGACGTGGAATTCAATAGAAAGGAAGGATTGGTAACAAACTTGGTAGATGGAATAAAAGAATTGTCGTTCCTATGGATCAAAGAAAGAGCTAAATTGAAGACCTTAGTATGGGAGAAGTGGAAGGATTTTAATATTAGAGATGTCATAAAGTAAGTGTGTATTTCATGTTTAGCTTAGTTTCTTTTTGTTTGTCTGTATCTTGTACTTTTGGGTTTTACAGCTTGCTGGCCCTTGTTCTATAATTATAGAATTTTCGCCGTTAAAAAAAAAACTTAAAGTCTTTACGCGTATACCATTTTTTTCTAAATGTGAGGCACAAACTCCATAATTGAAATAAATGTTTTATTCTCTTTTATAAGACCATGGGGTATGGTGAGGATAGTCCCCAAATGGACTATCCACCACATAGGCACCACATAAGTATAGGTGGAGGACCATTCCCTTGGGGACTATCCAAGGGTGTGGTGGATGGTCCTTCCCTATTCTTTTATTATTATTTTTTTGCCATATTAATTAAAACAAAGTAAATAAAAATAAAAAAGCTACATTTAAATAAAACATAAAGTTACATTTAAAAAAACCTAAAGCTATATTAAAAAAAAACCTAAAGTTACATTAAAAAAAACTAAAGTTACATTAAAAAAAGCCTAAAGTTACAAATAAATAAAAAACTACGCGTTGTTTTCTCCGAGACTCCAAATGTGATCGATCAAGTCCGATTGAAGATTGGCATGTGTGAAATCGTTATGTAACGAGAACCTGTTTAAATCTTGTTGTTCTCCGCTAACCGGAACATTATTCTGCTCCACCGCATTCTCGTCATACTCACAAATTGCATGTCCTTCGTCTTCGAGGATCATGTTATGCAGCAGAATACAAGCATACATACAGTATCGCAACATTTTAGGTGTAAAAGCGCGTGTTGGGTTTTCAATTATATGCCATCTTTGTTGGAGAACCCCAAAATACCGTTCAATATCTTTTCTAGCCACTTCTTGAAACTTGGAAAATTTCTTTCTTTTTTCATCTGGAGGATGCCTAACCGTTTTAACAATTGTAGAGTATTGTGGGTATATTCCATTGGCAAGATAATACCCACGTCTGTACTCCACTCCCGAAACCGTAAACCTCGTATCAGGACCGATCCCTTGTGAAAACTGTCACTTTTCCGTACATTCCGTACACTAAATGAACAGTAATCTGTTCTTTAATAACTGTGCATGATCTAGTTTACAAGACAAATGAATTTCTGATTACTGTTATATACATACAATGGCATTTCATGTTGCAAGACTTTTATCGTTGCTACATGCAACATGATATAGTTCTAATAATGAGCATAACAGAATTGGCACCATTACCAGACAAACTAAAAATGCTGACGAAGTTCAGTACATAGACAGACAGTATTTTGAGGCCCAGTATGAGCCAAAGACCAAGTGATACACTAGTATAGTGTGTAGGGAAGTAAGGACCCCAAAACTGCATGCCTAAGTGACAGATAAAGTGCTGGAAAGTGCCTAAAACTCACATAAAGTGCAGAATTCTGCATAATTCAGCAAAATTCAGCTTTTTAACAAGCTAGTAATGTGCAAAAATATGGCGAAATGGTCCTGTATGCTTTCCTAAGTGTCGGGAATTAAAAGTGTCACAAAAGGGTACTTAATTAACACTAAACGGAACAACTTGACACTTTAACGAACCGGTATCTAATCGAACAACCGGACATTACCCGGAACACCAAAATATTGCTAGAAGCATTGTTTTATTTTTTTTCTGAGCTAGTTATGGCTCCCGAACACTTTAACACCCTAACATACTATATAATGCATGTAACACATAAATACTAGACTTTTACACATAACTTCCATTAATTACCTACATTTGCCATCAAAATTACAATTAACACCCCCCCCCCCCCCTCATCTTATGGATGGTTGAAAGGGGTGGCCCCCACCTCCAAATCTTCCAAGATATCTCTAAATCCCCTAATGATCTCTTCTTGGATTAAGCAAGATTGTGTAGTGTACTTCTTGGACACATAACCCTTTGGTTAATAGCATCTAATGGGTTATAAGAACAAGCATCAACTTCACACATTACACCACACCATCATACCTCTCCCTCTCCTTCAAGTCTTGGCCGTGAACCCCCCTCCCCACCATCATCATTTTCATTTCAAATCCATGCAATCCAAGGTTATCCCAAGGTGTTAGAAGGTGGTTAACGAAGCTTGGAACTCTCGGATCTTGAAGGACCTCCTTTGTTAGCTTTTATCCACTCGATCTTCATCATTGTTTCTTCCCTAGCTTGAAGAGTAGTAAGACTCTTTTGATCCTTGATACTTCATATTTTTTGTGGGTAAAAGTTGTAGTATGATGATTAACACAAGAACACTAAAAGACTTAAACTTGAATCTTGAACATAAAGCTTGAAATATGATGGAATCTTGTTGAAATAAGGTTGTTTAGTGTATGTATAATGCTTGCTTGTTGATGTCTTGAGATGATGATGTTGATCATCACATGAAGCTTGCTAGATGGTGATTTAACACATAATCTAGCAAGTAGGAAGATGATTATGTAACAACATAAGATAATCATCTTCACATATGGACATGAACTTGATAAACAAAATGATTTCTTGAAAAGTAATAAACAAAGTGAACTAGTAAACTTGCAGATCCAAGATTTATGAATGATTTTCCAAGAAAACCAAGTTCAAAATATGATTTCTATTAGATCATGGTTTTTACTAAACCTACACTATTTTTGGTGATAAAATAAGTGTAGAAATACTTTTGAAACAAGAAGATCTAATAAACAAACGTTTTTGTAAAACATGTTTACAAGTTGTAAACATCCAAAACTTCCAAGAATGAGGTTTAACAAGAAGTAAATATATTTTGGAGGGCAACTAAGGCTATTAAACACTTTACCAAGTTACTACGCGTTTTTATGAAAGATCAAGTTCATGTTACTATGTAAAGTGTATTGCTTTTACACTTGGTAAGTAAAAAATGTTTAGGGTTTGATTGATGATCATTGTGTGATGAATTTTGAAAAGAAAATGATATGCTTAAAAGCATGGACACCTCCATTTTCAAAGGAAACTATGGCGAAATTTCCTAAAAATGCAAACACTTAGAAAATATTTCCTAGACAAGTATTTACAAGTATGATTTTAACTTTGGTTTTCCCATATAAACCTTGCCATAGATTTCGTTACAAAATACGAACATTGGAGGTTGGTTTTTGTAAATAAAAATGGGTAAATATATATTTAGAGTATATATTTTACATTAAAGACACTTGTGTGAATATGTGTATACCTTGTGTAGTTATATTATTTTTGGATTTAAAATAATATGGCTTAACAAAAATACCAAGAAGTTACAATCCAAAACAATACCAAAAATTACAAGGAATAAAGTATTTAAGTTACACACTTAATATTGTGAAGCCGAACGATAAAACGTAACTTACGAATATTCCGGGAAATATCGTTACAATATATTTTTGGTAAATATTATTTTGGATACAAGAAGTAAAAATATGATCTTTTGTACATGTTACCAAGTTATGTCATATTTTCAACAAGAAGAAAATATATTATTTTCGGGAGATAAAAATATATATTTTCTTGGAATACATTGTTTTTGACAAAACAAGTCTATATATATTTTCTAAGTGAAATTTGAAAATATATTATTTCGGGAACTACAAATACAAGAATACGAATATACATGTATGAAATACTCCCATCCTTGGGAAGGAAATACGGAAATAAATACTTGAGAAGTATTATAACTTTGGATAATGTTAAAGACATAAAGGAAACTTAACTCAAAACATGAATACTAAGGCAAGGCACGGCCCGCTCGTCTAATAGACTCTAGCACATTGTAGGTAGTCGTGTTTGCTGACGAGATTTGAGTTACGAGTATTGAAGACGCAAAACAGTGAGTTCATGCTCCCCCTTTTCTCATAACTATTTTTGGTTTTATAACTCTCGGGGGTGGAATACATGTACGAATGCTTAAACGGTATGAAATGCCTATGAAATACTAGATCATGTGAGCATAGACTAAATACAGAAATGCCATTAAAACATTCATTAGGGACAAGGGTTAGATCTAATGGGTACGGCCGAACCCCACTCATGGTCACAACTAGTACCAAGCAGTGCTTCGGAGTCCCAGTCGAGGTTAATCGACACAGTCGAGGGTAATCGACACAGTCAAGGGTAATCGACACAGTCAAGGGAAATTGGCACAGTCAAGTTAAATTGACACAGTCGAGGTTAATCGACACAGTCGAGGAAAATCGACAAGGGTATATGCTTACTCATTACGAGTGCTCCCTATGTCCTCACATGCCTTAAAGTCCTTGTAAAACATTCATGTTCATACACGCTTTTCATACCTGTTTACAACGGAGTCTCTCAAAGATTTACAAGATTACAGTACTCACACAAAACGCATGAACTCGCTCAACTTTTGTTGATGTTTTCCAAAATTACATGTATTTCAGGTGACAGGATGGATCTTGGGCGCGGGTGTCATAACTAGAAGTAGACTTCAAGTTTAGATGTCATCCACTTTTGTTGGTTTTTAACCTAGTCGAAGGTTGTGTTTTAAAACTTGAATACCCATTGTATGTAATACTCAAATTTTATGAATGGATGAACATCGTTTTGGATCATGTAGTTGTTTATTACGATTGAATGCAATGATATTAAACCAGTCACACATCATACGCTTCAGCAAAAGTCAGGGTGTGACAGTTTGGTATCAGAGCTTCGATTGTAGTGAACTAGGATTCCTTCTCAAGTCTAGACTACAATCACTAGAGTTCTCTCACAAAAACATTTTACAAAAAGGTTTTTCATTGCATTCACGTAAGCGCCAAGATCCATGAGTCAAACATTCTTCAAAGAAGAGACAAGGCAAGGACATTAGTAGGGAATATCCTCAAGATAAGGTGCCAACTAAGGCATAGTCTACATGAGTTAGACTTGCCAAAGACAAAATGACCCCCAAAAAAAAAAAACGAGAGTTATATGTGATATGATGCATCGAAATGCCTGTTTATGCTAAGTAACATATTTGTTTATCGATATATACATACAAATAAGTGTACGGAATGATTATTGACGTGAATAAGATACCTTCGACTCCGAACTCTATTACTGTACTTAACTCGCACGATGAAGTTATCAGCCTCGCGTTCATTGCAAAGCTCATGCCTGAAGTGATTACCAAACAAAATTCTAAGCCTGCTTCCGTAGGAGATGGCTGCTCTTCCCTCTCGATCGTGAAGGTGCCTGACTACGATAGTGATGGCAAGGCAGAGGCGGCAACCTAGAACGACTACTTAATCAGCGGGACGAGATCCCTGTGGCTTTTTGTGAAAGCAAGATTGACGACATACTTGACCAGAAAAGGAAGATGAAGTATTCATCTTGAAGGTGCCCCTCCAACTACCAGGAATTCTCCTTATTCCTATTTCATTTAATCATCGTGCCTATTCGCGCATAACGATAACGAGTGTTAGCGCGTGGAACACCGCAATGGTCCTTTCCATGACAGAGGTATAAGGATAGTAGTGTCCCCTCCTTGATTGATCATCTGCTTGGACGAGAGAAAATCGGGGTAACTGTGCAAGACAATTTATTATTACGGGGGCCCACGTAATAACAACTTGTAGTGCATCGAAATCCTGGTGGACTCTGCGGGTCAGGTTAAGGATCACCATCCCTTAAAAAAAAATCCATAGGTGTTCACACCTTCATCTGGTAGAACAATACATAGACCATTGTTTTATCACTATATAATGTAGGAAACCTGTCTTTGCCAACTTCGTGTCTGACCCTTCTACCCGTGTACGAGACATTTGAGAACCGATATTTAAACAAGTGAAGATGGATAACATTCGAAAAGATTGAGTGATGTTACACTCTCTATCACCCCTACATGAACAACCCCATCTCTGGGAAAATATACACATCACTAAAGCTAAAGACCTAAGAAAACCAATGTAGCAGGAAATAACTAAAACTTGAATGACCAAGGCGATGTAGCCTCGAGTTCATTTTTCCCATTACAAACAATAAGCCAAGTAGCCAAGCCTATGAAGGCTCAGTAATTGTTTCCGCGCTCATACATTGTTGATTATATATATATATATGTGAAATTGGGTGATTACATGATGGCTTATGGTGCTATGTACCTCATAGACAATTATGGAATGTTATCTAACCTACTTCATACCATTTTGACAGAAGAGAATGCCGCCCAAACGAGACACAGACACCAGTATGTTACCAAGGACAGAAGCCGAGCTTCAAGAACGAATCTCACAGGCAATTGCACGACATGAAGCCCTCCGCTCCGAGCACAGCGGTGGCACTTCCAGAAATAACCCTCCAACCGGCTGCACCTATAAACAATTCCTGGACTGCAAGTGTCACACCCCCAAAATCCACACGCGGAGTATCACCGCTTGGAGGCGTGACTGACCAGGATCAAGCCACCAATCATATTGAAGATATCATAATAGTAATTGTAACACCCAACCTCAATATGACTGGTGTTCAAATCAAAACATAGTTTAAGTAGTAAGCGGAAGCATAATGTTTAAAACCCAAGTATAAGTTCAAAAGTATGATAAATGTTTAACATGGCATACACGATCCATGTCCACAACGACCGCGCCTCCCAGTGCAAGCTCCATGTGTACCTATTGACCTGCAAGGCATGTAATAACGAGTCAACAACAAAGTTGAGCGAGTTCACAGTTGGTTGTTTAGTTATAGTATTCGTTTCGTAAACCGTATGTTTGTTTAGTAAACTATGCATCGTAATTATTTGTATCGCGGCCTTCCATGCATGTTTGCGAAGATTTGTAGGGGTTTCCCATGTATTCTAGACTAGTTGTATTTGTATCGCGGCCCTCCAGGCATGTTTGCGAAGTTTAGTATTCGTATCGTGACCATTCCAGGCATGTGTGCGAAGATTAGTATTCGTATCGCGGCCATTCCAGACATGTTTGCGAAGATTAGTATTCGTATCGCGGCCATTCCAGGCATGTTTGCGAAGATTAGTATTCGTATCGCGGCCATTCCAGGCATGTTTGCGAAGATTAGTATTCGTATCACGGCCATTCCAGGCATGTTTGCGAAGATTAGTGGGGGCTTCCCATGTGTTACTAGTCTAGCTGTATCTATAAGTGACCTTCCCCTAACGAGGTCAGTGGTACGTATTCCAGTAACGATGAAAGTACAAGTAATCATTTAACCCCATTCCCAACCCCGGGAATCCCATGCCTTGGTAAGAGTGTGAACTCACCTTGGTTTGCTCGGTATGCTAGACTATGTGCTCGCAAGTAATCAATCACGTCCTATAGTATGCACGTATATTCAATCAGTTCATGTTCGTAATGATTCGCATGCAACTAACATCACAGTATAACACAGAGTGTGCTTAGCAGTTAGCATCTTGTATCATGTAAACAGTAAATCAAACTCATGCAACTTCATGTTTCACATAACAGTTTTCTCAGTTAATTCCAACATAGTTATCCATTGACATACCCAACCGAGTTAACATGTTTAATAGAGTTGCATAACTTAACAGAATTAATACAATTAACAGAGTTAACAAAGGTTACCCTCTTAACAGAGTGTCGTACATGAGTCTAACAGAGTTAATAAAGTTAACTGAATTAATAAACTTAACTCAGTTAGTTGGTTAAACATAGTTACATACCTAACAGTGTTATGTACGTAACTTAACAAAGTTAACAACTTAACAGGTTTAACCACTTAACAGACATAACAGTCAGGCCGAAATCAACTTGGGCCGAAATCAACTGGGGCTTTTGTTGAACATAAGGTGTGACGAAAACACAAAGGGTTTTCGTCTGACCCTTGTGTTTTCGTGGATCTCAATCTTCATCAACAGCAGTTACAAAACACAACAACCCTAATGGTTGTCTAATTATTATATTGGCTGCAACAACATGTATTCAATCAAATCCTCGATTCATAAGCTTATTAATAGTATTTAGACAATTACCAGTAGTTAAGCACCATTGACTAGCATCCACACCTCTAGATTAAATTAAATAATTTCCTACTATATTTAACCTAAATGCACAAATAATGGTCACATGTTCACTGACAATCGCATGCAAATCACAAATACAATGGCTGACAATAATTAAGTGATCCTTATCCAATTGTCTTCACTTTCAAACATCTCACATGCCAGAATGATTTTACTAGTAATGATTTCACTTTCAATATGAGCCTATTAATCATGCATCAGGCTTTAATAACTATGCAACAACATAACAATCATACCCTCGTTAATGTGTCAACCATCACTCCAATAACATCATGGTGTTTAACAGTTATCCGGTGTTCTAGTTTATGCATAACTCAACAGACTATATACGATCACTATTTCTCAAAGATTAACGAGCACCAATTAAAATCACAAAGATCTAAACATTTGTTTATCAATCACCATCAAATCATATGATCATAACATCTCGTAATAGTAGTTAATATATGATACCAACAACCAATTCATGATGATTTCAAACAACTATTAATCAATAGTGGATTACTAACCCAAGTAGAGAAGACAGTAAATCGATCGACGTATGGAACTCGAGTGCTCAAAACTGCCGTCGGGTTTCAAAGGTGAACGAGAGAGTGTGTGTGTGAGGTGATTAGGGTTTGCTAATTAGTTATCGATCTCAAGCACTGGATAAAACAAAACCTATATTAAATCGTTATTGGGCCAAAGCCCATTCCATGTTTTCGACAGTTAAGAGTGGACGAAAACACTAAAGTGTTTTCGGACATGGGCTGTTTTCGTGGGTGGGGTTTTCGGCTAGAGCTCCACCATTTGTTTTCAATTATACAATCTTATAATCCAAGAAATATATATATGTGTAACGTTCATACACATATCACGTATACTACCATCTACAACCAACACATGTATTGCACATCAAGTAATTATAAAAACACGCTTGCAAATAAGTAATAAGTTAAGTCGAATAGAGACCTTGAAAACTCGGGTTGTGTCACACCCCCAAAATCCACCTGCGGAGTACTACCGCTTGGAGGCGTGACTGACCAGGATCCAGCCACCAATCATATTGAACAAGCATATATGTAGTTATAAAAATCCAACCAATACAATTGGTGTTTCAACAAAACATAGTTAAGTTGCAAGCGGAAGCATAAGTCTTAAAAACAAAGCATAAGTTTAATTGTTTCAAGGTTTATCATGGCACACAGCCGTCCATGTCCCACAACGATCCTCCTCCATGCAAGCTCCAGCTAAGAACCTAAGGACCTGCAAAGCATGTAGTAACGAGTCAACAACAAGTTGAGTGAGTTCACGGTTGGGTGTTCGTTTTAAGTTGTTTCGAAAACAGTTTCCTTTAGCTGGCATCCTGCCGTGGGGGTTACCCCATAGTTAAAAACGTGACTTGTTTATTCCCGGTTACTCTGGCAATCCAGCCGTGGGGGCTACCCCGTGTTAGTTATCTGGCATTTCGGCCGTGAGGGCTACCCCATGTATACACTAGACTCGTTACCATATCGACTGCTGACTGTAGTCATGTTTAAGTGCCCTGAAACTATCAATGTCTATCATCATTGACGTGCCCCAGATCCATTAGTTCACGCCCGTCCTCTGCGGCACGATGTGAGGTTTGTCAGACCTAAATAGCGCTATCTAACTAATGACCCGCTCGCCATTGGCCCGGCGATTAAGTCGATACAAAAATGAGGGACTTCATGATAGAGTTTTGGTCTAGTACGAGTTATCTGTCCGTGAGGACGAGGAATTACATTCCTGAACCATTGCTGTCCTACCCAAGGAGGACGAGGAACCCATGTTCCTTAACCCCAATTCCCGACCCCTGGGAATCCCATGCTTTGTAAAGGGTGTGAACTCACCTTGGTTTGCTCGGTAGATACACAGAAAAGTCAAACAAGCAATATTGTGGTCACTCGCGTCCTATCATAGTTGTATCATACAAGTCAGGTTCAAACCACGTGTTGCACGTATGTTCTACACGTATGCTAGCACATTGCATCCAAGAATTATTCATGGCAGTCTATTAACATTCACGTTCAATCAGGAACGTACAAGATCTATGCATCAGGCCCAAGAGTCCGGCCCAATTACTTAAGCCCATAATCATGCAAGTCCAATTCAGCGTGCAAAAGTGTGTGGTCTCGAGTCGAGACTGTACGGTCTCTACTCGAGACTGTGCGGTCTCGAGTTGTGCTCATGTGTTCTCGAGTCGCAAACGTGAAGGTCTCGGTTCATGCATGCGGTGGTCTCGAGTCGTAACTGGACTCGCAATCATAGTCTCTAGTCATGATGTGTGTGTGTTGATGAAGCATGGTCTCGAATCGAGACTATAGGTTCTCGACTCGCAACTTGTGTCGAGACCGGGGATCTCGAGTTGACATATGGTGGTCTCGAGTCGAGACTGAAGTTCTCGGCTGGGGACATGTGCTGAATTCCACATTGTACTAGACCAATGGGATTTCACTGTTGTGATTTTTGTGTACTATCCAATAACAATGCACTAACATGTCTAATTGTCTAACACTTAACCAAAATAGATCAAACATGGCAATTTTCAAATATCATAACACATTCATATCACATTCATCATGTTCTTCAAATATTCATGTAGTTCATCATATCATCATTCATATGGGCCTTAATCAAATGAAATCATGAACAACAACTTATCAACATCTATGATATCAACACAATAATTCACCCTAATAGTAAGCTTTCGGTTCTTAACACAAGAGTATAAAATCCGATTTATATGAACATTATCTAACATACATGTGCAAGCCGATTTCATGAACATTAACAACCATGGTTTAAATCACATTTAGCCACAAGACATCATAAGTTCATTAGGTAACATTTCCGAAAACAAAACATGTTAGCCGATTATCAACATCGCACACATCCGATTCACAACAACATCATCAAGCATACAACTAGTTAAACCATACCATTCATACTATCATTTAACAACAATAAACATCATAAAGGCACTAACCGATTGATGGGTTTCAAGGGTGAGTATGAAGCTTCCCAATGGGCGTGTGTGTGTGTGCCGATCCGAGAGTTCCTAGTGTCACCGGTTTGATCCGAGAATAAAGGAGAAGAAGTGTGATGTTTGGTGTCTAGGGTTTTAGTGAGGGGGAGTAGGAGAGTGTGTGTGTTAACCAAAGAAAATGGCAACATGGATAATCACCAAGGTTATATACTTGTTTCACCTTGTGCACCCTAATGGGCTTTTCGGGTAGACTAAGGGGTGTGTGGCCCGATCCGGCCCACTGTTTCGCTAGTTCACTCGAGACCACATGGTCTCGAGTCGGGTTCATGGTTTTCGGCTCATTTATGCATATATACACACTATACATACAAGCACAACACATACTAACCACATAGTCACATAAAGGTTCGCTTATCATTAATCACACAAGATAACTAGTCACGCGTTCATGTTACATCGGGATACAAGAAAGGTTCTAAATTTCGAGTTGTCACATCATCCCCAAGTTGAAAGAAATTTCGTCCCGAAATTTGGTAGGCACTCACTGAGGAAGCTAGTTAAGTTGTATGGTTTTCCTGGTTTTCCTGGGGTGTCACATCCACCCCCCGTTGATCTGGAATTTCGTCCCGAAATTCCGTAGCTTCGGCCTCAGTAGTGGGTGTACTGTTTGCGAACAGTTGGGGATACTTTTGTTTCATCTGATCTTCGCGCTCCCAGGTGAACTCTGGGCCGCGACGTGAGTTCCAACGAACTCGAACGAGAGGTATTCTGGTGCTCTTGAGGACCTTAACATCCCGGTCCGTGATTTCGACTGGTTCCTCGACGAATCGTAACTGTTCGTCGATAGTGAGTTCCTTCAGAGGAACTACGTGGGTCTCATCTGACGGACACTTCTTCAGATTCGACACGTGAAAAACGTTGTGAACTGCACCGAGTTCCGCTGGTAAGTTGAGTCTGTAGGCCACCCTGCCTATTTTCTCAATGACTTCGAAGGGTCCAACGTATCGTGGGTTAAGTTTGCCGCGTTTACCAAAACGAACCACACCCTTCCAGGGTGAAACTTTGAGTAGTACCCGCTCCCCAACCTGGAGCTCAAGCGGTTTCCTGCCCATGTCGGCGTAAACTTTCTGACGGTCGCGAGCTGCCGCCATGCGTTTTCGTATTTGAGCAATCTGTTCGGTTGTGTCTACCACATGTTCTGGACCAGTGATCTGACTATCTCCCACCTCTGCCCAGCAAAGAGGTGACCGGCATTTACGTCCGTACAATGCCTCAAATGGAGCAGCTTTAATGCTGGTGTGGTAGCTGTTATTGTACGAGAATTCCACAAGTGGCAGATGCTTTTCCCAGCGGTTGCCAAAGTCGATTACACATGCACGAAGCATGTCTTCTATGGTTTGAATAGTGCGCTCGGACTGCCCGTCCGTCTGAGGGTGGTACGCTGTGCTCATGTCTAATCGTGAGCCAAAGGATTTGTGCATTGCTTGCCACAGTTCTGAAGTAAAACGCGCATCTCGATCCGAGATAATAGAGGTGGGCACCCCGTGCCTCGAGACAACTTCCTTGAGGTATATTTCTGCAAGAGTGGAGAATTTATCCGTTTCCTTGATAGCCAGGAAGTGTGCAGACTTTGTGAGTCGATCCACGATTACCCAAATAGTATCATTCCCGCGCTGGGATCTAGGTAGGCCAGTAACAAAATCCATGGAAATCTGCTCCCATTTCCATTGTGGTATCTCTGGTTGTTGGAGTAGGCCTGAGGGTTTCTGGTATTCAGACTTGACTCTTGCACAAGTCAAACACTTGCTGACGTAAGTTGTTATGTGGGCCTTCATGCTAGGCCACCAGTACGTAGCTTTGATATCGTGGTACATTTTATCCGAACCAGGATGCACCGAGTAGCGAGACTTGTGTGCTTCATCCATCACAAGCTCTCGTAGGTTGCCATAGAGTGGGACCCAAATGCGTCCCGTTACGTAGTAAGCACCATCTTCCTTTTGTTCTAATCGTTGCCTTGATCCGCGTAGGGCTTCAGCCCTGACGTTTTCTGGTTTCAGTGCCTCTACCTGAGCAGCTCGTATTTGGGAAGGGAGACTAGAGTGGATCGTGAGTTGTAAAGCTCGCACGCGCTTAGGCGCGGTGTCCTTTCGACTGAGGGCGTCAGCCACCACATTGGCTTTGCCCGGGTGATATCTGATCGAGCACTCGTAGTCATTCAGTAGCTCGACCCATCGTCGTTGCCGCATATTCAGTTCCTTTTGCTTGAAGATATGCTCGAGGCTCCTGTGGTCGGTGTAGATTGCGCACTTGGTACCGTACAGGTAATGCCGCCATAACTTAAGTGCAAAAACAACGGCTCCCAGTTCCAAGTCGTGCGTAGTGTAGTTCTTTTCATGAACCTTGAGTTGGCGTGAGGCGTAGGCTATAACTTTGTCTCGTTGCATCAACACGCAACCAAGACCTTGAATTGATGCGTCGCAGTAAACCACAAAGTCGTCTGTGCCCTCCGGCAAGGAAAGGATAGGTGCGCTACAAAGTCTATCCTTTAGGTGCTGAAATGCCAACTCCTGTGCATTTCCCCAGCGATAAACAACGCCCTTCTACGTTAGTGAGGTGAGAGGCTGTGCAATCTTAGAAAAATCCTTTATGAATCTCCGGTAGTATCCCGCCAAACCCAAGAATTGGCGAATTTCCTTTGGTGTACGAGGTGCAGGCCAGTTCTTAATCGAGTTTATCTTGGATGGATCAACGTGAATCCCATCCTTGTTTACCACGTGGCCTAGGAAATGGACTTCTCGAAGCCAGAAGTCGCATTTCGAGAACTTTGCATAAAGCTGTTCTGTTCGAAGAAGTTCCAGAATAAGTCGTAGATGCTGCTCGTGTTCCTCCCGACTCTTGGAATAGATCAGGATGTCGTCGATGAAGACTATAACGAACTTGTCCAGGTAAGGCTTGCACACTCGGTTCATCAAGTCCATGAAAACCGCAGGTGCGTTTGTCATCCCAAAAGGCATGACCAAAAACTCATAGTGCCCGTATCGAGTTCTGAAAGCTGTTTTGGAGACGTCCTCTCCCCGGACTCTCAGCTGGTGATAACCCGATCTCAAATCGATCTTCGAATAGTAGCTCGACCCTTGCAGCTGGTCGAACAAGTCGTCGATCTGCGGTAGAGGATAGCGATTCTTCACCGTCACCTTGTTGAGTTCCCGGTAGTCGATGCACATTCTGAAGGTACCGTCTTTCTTCTTTACAAATAATACTGGAGCCCCCCAGGGCGATGAGCTTGGACGAATAAAACCCTTATCCAGGAGCTCTTGTAGTTGCGTAGAGAGTTCCTTCAACTCTGATGGGGCTAAACGATAAGGTGCACGAGCTATAGGCGCAGCTCCAGGAGCTAGTTCGATCTGAAACTCGACTTGGCGATGAGGCGGAAGACCAGGTAATTCCTCAGGAAATACCTCTGGATAATCGCTTACAATTGGAAAATCTTCTATCTTCTTCTCTTTTGCTGAGGTGTCAGTAACGAGAGCCAAAATGGCAGTGTGGCCCTTTCGCAAGCACTTTTGGGCCTTAAGGAGAGAAATGACGTTCTCAACAGCACTCCTCTTGTCGCCATGAATCATGAGAGGTTCACCACCGGGACCTGGAATACGGACAACCTTCTCGTTGCAAAGAATCTCTGCTCGGTGTTGGGATAACCAATCCATCCCAATGAAAACATCGAAACTACCCAAGACAATAGGAATGAGGTCGATAGAGAAGGCCTGGTCAGCGAGAATAAGTTTACAACCCTTGACTACGTGTGTGGCTTCTAAACTCTTACCATTTGCTAGCTCTACGGTGTGCTTGTTGTTCAAAGGTGTTGGAATACGCTTAAGCATTCGACTAACTTCTATTGACATGTAGCTAGTATCGGCACCCGAATCAAATAAAACTGAAACATAAAAGTCGTCGAGAAGGAACTTACCCGCCACAACATTGGGGTCATTCCTTGCTTCACCTTGGCCAATCACAAACACCCGCCCCCTGGCGCCATTGTTGTTGTTGTTGTTCCCATTGTTACCATTCCCCTGATTGTTGTTATTGTTGTTGTTGTTGTTCTGGTTCCTGTTCAGTTGGGGATAGTCTCTCTTGAAGTGGCCCTTAGCTCCACACTGAAAGCACCCTTTGTTGTCACCTTGCTGCTGCTGCTGGCGCTGGTTCTGTTGAGCTTGATGACGATTCTGATTGGCGGGGTATAAGCTCCTGCAATCCTTTGCAGCGTGACCAGGCTTGTTGCACCGATGACAGTTGCCCCTGGTGCATGGCCCGCTGTGGTGCAGGCTGCAGCGATTACATTTGGGGTGATTTCCTTTGTACCCACCATGGCCTTGACCACCAGACTATTGCTGATTAGGGCTCTTGTAGTCATCAGTCTTTCTCTGCTGAGACTGGGACTGAACAGAAGTCGAACCCTTACTTGAAGTTCCATCCCATTTCCGTTTGTTGTCACTAGAGGTACCAGAAGTAGTTGCAGCACCTATGCGTTTTGGTAACTTGTTCTGCTCCACCGCCTGATCCGTGAGACGGTGAGCCAACTGAACAGTTTGCTGGTAGGTGGCGAGGTTCGCTGAAGTCACATGACTTTGGATTTCTGGCACTAAGCCCTGAAGAAATAGTTCGATGCGTTTGATGGGAGGATCCACCATAGTAGGACACAGGATTGCCAGTTCGTTTGACCTTTTCACATAAGCTTCAATTTCGGACCCCGTCATCTTGAGGTTGAAGAACTCCACTTCCAGTTTGTTAATCTCATCACGACTGCAGTATTCCTCCTTGATCATCTCTTTAAAATTTTCCCATGGGGTGGCGTTGGCAGCAACCAACCCCAGCATCTGAACCTGAGCGTTCCACCATGTGAGGGCTAAACCCTCGAGAGTACCAGTAGCATACTTCACCCTGCGCGCCTCAGGGCATTCGCACATTTCGAAGACAGATTCTAGTTTCTCAAACCAGTGTAGGAGACCTACTGCTCCTTCAGTGCCGCTAAAAGTAGTTGGTCGGCAGTCCATGAAAGTCTTAAAAGTGCACACGGGTGGTTGAGCATGCTGACCTATCGTGGGTGAAAGAAAAGACAGAGTTTAACACAAAGGTTGGTTCACGAGAGTAGGATTCTAAAGATCCTAGAATGAGTTCGGACTGCAGGATATACCTCCTGCGTGTGCAGCTGCAAGTACTGCGGCAACTCGTTCGTTGATCAGAGCCGTCAACTGGGCTTGTGTCAGGTTAACGCGTCCAGACATGATCTTCATATCAAGAAGAACGTGAGTGAGAGGGGTTCGCGAAAGTACGACGATAAAATAGAGTAAGCACGCACGTGTTCAAGCAACTGTAGTTATACTAACCAAGCATACGATAAGCAATGTACTATGTAACTAACAAGTAGGCAATATACACAGACCATATCACCTAGAATGTCGAGCCTTGCATGTGGAGTGAAGCGTCGTTGTGGACCGTTGAGCACTATACAGGTTATAGTCTGGTTTTAACAAAAAGTTTTTCCCCTTTATTAAAACCAAGTTCTCTATAACCAATGGCTCTGATACCAATCTGTCACACCCCCAAAATCCACCTGCGGAGTACTACCGCTTGGAGGCGTGACTGACCAGGATCCAGCCACCAATCATATTGAACAAGCATATATGTAGTTATAAAAATCCAACCAATACAATTGGTGTTTCAACAAAACATAGTTAAGTTGCAAGCGGAAGCATAAGTCTTAAAAACAAAGCATAAGTTTAATTGTTTCAAGGTTTATCATGGCACACCGCCGTCCATGTCCCACAACGATCCTCCTCCATGCAAGCTCCAGCTAAGAACCTAAGGACCTGCAAAGCATGTAGTAACGAGTCAACAACAAGTTGAGTGAGTTCACGGTTGGGTGTTCGTTTTAAGTTGTTTCGAAAACAGTTTCCTTTAGCTAGCATCCTGCCGTGGGGGTTACCCCATAGTTAAAAACGTGACTTGTTTATTCCCGATTACTCTGGCAATCCAGCCGTAGGGGCTACCCCGTGTTAGTTATCTGGCATTTCGGCCGTGGGGGCTACCCCATGTATACACTAGACTCGTTACCATATCGACTGCTGACTGTAGTCATGTTTAAGTGCCCTGAAACTGTCAATGTCTATCATCATTGACGTGCCCCAGATCCATTAGTTCACGCCCGTCCTCTGCGGCACGGTGTGAGGTTTGTCAGACCTAAATAGCGCTATCTAACTAATGACCCGCTCGCCATTGGCCCGGCGATTAAGTCGATACAAAAATGAGGGACTTCATGATAGAGTTTTGGTCTAGTACGAGTTATCTGTCTGTGAGGACGAGGAATTACATTCCTGAACCATTGCTGTCCTACACAAGGAGGACGAGGAACCCATGTTCCTTAACCCCAATTCCTGACCCCTGGGAATCCCATGCTTTGTAAAGGGTGTGAACTCACCTTGGTTTGCTCGGTAGATACACAGAAAAGTCAAACAAGCAATATTGTGGTCACTCGCGTCCTATCATAGTTGTATCATACAAGTCAGGTTCAAACCACGTGTTGCACGTATGTTCTACACGTATGCTAGCACATTGCATCCAAGAATTATTCATGGCAGTCTATTAACATTCACGTTCAATCAGGAACGTACAAGATCTATGCATCAGGCCCAAGAGTCCGGCCCAATTACTTAAGCCCATAATCATGCAAGTCCAATTCAGCGTGCAAAAGTGTGTGGTCTCGAGTCGAGACTGTACGGTCTCTACTCGAGACTGTGCGGTCTCGAGTTGTGCTCATGTGTTCTCGAGTCGCAAACGTGAAGGTCTCGGTTCATGCATGCGGTGGTCTCGAGTCGTAACTGGACTCGCAATCATAGTCTCTAGTCATGATGTGTGTGTGTTGATGAAGCATGGTCTTGAATCGAGACTATAGGTTCTCGACTCGCAACTTGTGTCGAGACCGGGGATCTCGAGTTGACATATGGTGGTCTCGAGTCAAGACTGAAGTTCTCGGCTGGGGACATGTGCTGAATTCCACATTGTACTAGACCAATGGGATTTCACTGTTGTGATTTTTGTGTACTATCCAATAACAATGCACTAACATGTCTAATTGTCTAACACTTAACCAAAATAGATCAAACATGGCAATTTTCAAATATCATAACACATTCATATCACATTCATCATGTTCTTCAAATATTCATGTAGTTCATCATATCATCATTCATATGGACCTTAATCAAATGAAATCATGAACAACAACTTATCAACATCTATGATATCAACACAATAATTCATCCTAATAGTAAGCTTTCGGTTCTTAACACAAGAGTATAAAATCCGATTTATATGAACATTATCTAACATACATGTGCAAGCCGATTTCATGAACATTAACAACCATGGTTTAAATCACATTTAGCCACAAGACATCATAAGTTCATTAGGTAACATTTCCGAAAACAAAACATGTTAGCCGATTATCAACATCGCACACATCCGATTCACAACAACATCATCAAGCATACAACTAGTTAAACCATACCATTCATACTATCATTTAACAACAATAAACATCATAAAGGCACTAACCGATTGATGGGTTTCAAGGGTGAGTATGAAGCTTCCCAATGGGCGTGTGTGTGTGTGCCGATCCGAGAGTTCCTAGTGTCACCGGTTTGATCCGAGAATAAAGGAGAAGAAGTGTGATGTTTGGTGTCTAGGGTTTTAGTGAGGGGGAGTAGGAGAGTGTGTGTGTTAACCAAAGAAAATGGCAACATGGATAATCACCAAGGTTATATACTTGTTTCACCTTGTGCACCCTAATGGGCTTTTCGGGTAGACTAAGGGGTGTGTGGCCCGATCCGGCCCACTGTTTCGCTAGTTCACTCGAGACCACATGGTCTCGAGTCGGGTTCATGGTTTTCGGCTCATTTATGCATATATACACACTATACATACAAGCACAACACATACTAACCACATAGTCACATAAAGGTTCGCTTATCATTAATCACACAAGATAACTAGTCACACATTCATGTTACATCGGGATACAAGAAAGGTTCTAAATTTCGAGTTGTCACAGGTTGTCACATTATCCCCAACTTGAAAGAAATTTCGTCCCGAAATTTAGCACGTGGTTACTGAGGAAGCTAGTTATGTTGTGTAGTTTACTGGTTTTCCTGGGTGTCACATCATCCCCCCGTTGATTTGGAATTTCGTCCCAAAATTCTGTAGTAGCTTCAGCCTCAGTAGTGGTTGTACTGTTTCCGAATAATTGGGGATACTTGAGTTTCATTTGATCTTCTCGTTCCCAGGTAAACTCTGGGCCACGACGGGAGTTCCAACGAAATCGAACAAGAGGTATTCTAGTGTGCTTGAGGACCTTATCATCCTGGTCCGTGATTTCAACAGGTTCCTCGACAAATCGCAACTGATCGTCGATAGTGAGCTCCTTCAGAGGAACTATGAGGGTCTCATCTGACAGACACTTCTTCAGATTCGACACGTGGAAAACGTTGTGAACTGCACTGAGTTCTGCTGGTAAGTTCCGTCTGTAGGCCACCTTGCCTATTTTATCAATGATTTCGAATGGTCCAACGTATCGTGGATTGAGTTTGCCCCTTTTGCCAAAACAAACAACACCCTTCCAGGGTGAGACTTTAAGTAGTACTCGATCCCCAACTTGGAATTCGAGTGGTTTCCTGCCCTTATCGGCGTATGCTTTCTGACGGTCACGAGCTGCCGCCATGCGTTGTCGTATCTGAGCGATCTTTTCAGTAGTATCAACTACGAGTTCTGGGCCCGTAATCTGACTATCACCCACCTCTGCCCAACAAAGAGGTGATCGGCATTTACGCCCGTACAATGCCTCGAATGGAGCGGCTTGAATGCTGGTGTGGTAACTGTTGTTATACGAGAACTCCACTAACGGGAGGTGTTTTTCCCAGCCGTTGCCGGAATCGATTACACATGCACGAAGCATGTCTTCTAGAGTTTGAATAGTGCGCTCAGACTGCCCATCCATCTGAGGGTGATAAGTTGTGCTCATGTCTAAACGAGAACCAAAAGATTTGTGCATTGCTTGCCATAGTTCTGAAGTAAAACGTGCATCACGATCAGAGATAATGGAGGTTGGCACCCCGTGCCTTGAAACCACTTCTTTTAGGTAAATGTCTGCTAAGGTAGAGAACTTGTCTGTTTCCTTAATAGCCAGGAAGTGTGCAGACTTTGTGAGTCGATCCACGATCACCCAAATAGTATCATTTCCACGTTGGGATCTAGGCAGGCCAGTAACAAAATCCATGGAAATTTGCTCCCATTTCCATTGTGGTATCTCTGGTTGTTGGAGTAGGCCCGATGGTTTCTGATATTCTGTTTTGACTCTTGCATAAGTCAAACACTTGCTAACGTAAGTTGCTATATGAGCTTTCATGCTAGGCCACCAATATGTGGTTTTCAAGTCGTGGTACATCTTATCCGAACCAGGATGTATTGAGTAGCGAGACTTATGAGCTTCATCCATTACAAGCTCGCGTAAGTTTCCATAGAGTGGGACCCAAATGCGTCCTGTTACATAGTAGGCGCCGTCTGCCTTTTGTTCTAATCGTTGCCTTGAGTCGCGTAGAGCTTCAGCCCTGACGTTTTCGGGTTTCAAAGCTTCTATCTGAGCATCACATATCTGAGAAGGAAGACTAGACTGAATAGTGAGCTGCAACACTCGTACACGCCTAGGTGTAGTATCTTTTCTACTGAGAGCGTCGGCCACCACATTGGCTTTACTCGGATGGTACTTTATAGCACATTCGTAATCGTTCAGTAACTCGACCCATCGACGTTGTCGCATGTTCAACTCTTTCTACTTGAAGATATGCTCGAGACTCCTGTGATCGGTGTAGATGGTGCACTTGGTACCGTACAGGTAATGTCGCCATATCTTAAGCGCAAAAACAACAGCTCCCAGCTCTAAATCGTGTGTAGTGTAATTCCGTTCGTGAATCTTAAGTTTGCGCGAAGCATAAGCAATGACTTTATCCCGTTGCATCAACACACATCCAAGACCCTGAATAGATGCGTCGTAGTAGACTACAAAATCGTCCGTGCCTTCAGGCAATGAGAGGATAGGTGCGCTACAGAGTCTATCCTTTAAGTGCTGAAACGCTGTTTCCTGTATATTACCCCAACGATAAGCAACACCTTTCTGTGTCAGTAATGTAAGCGGCTGTGCAATCTTTGAGAAGTCTTTGATGAACCTTCTGTAGTAGCCTGCGAAACCCAAGAATTGGCGAATTTCTGTTGGTGTGCGAGGTGCAGGCCAGTTCTTGATCGAATCTACCTTGGATGGATCGACATGAATCCCATCCTTGTTTACCACGTGGCCTAGAAAGTGGACTTCACGAAGCCAGAAGTCGCATTTTGAAAACTTGGCGTACAGCTGTTCTGCTCGAAGGAGTTCTAAAATAAGTCGTAAATGCTGCTCGTGTTCCTCCTGACTCTTCGAATAGATCAGGATGTCGTCGATGAAAACAATGACGAACTTGTCAAGATAAGGTTTGCACACCCTGTTCATAAGATCCATGAAAAACCGCAGGCGCGTTTGTTAGCCCGAATGGCATGACCAGAAACTCGTAGTGGCTGTAGCGTGTTTTGAATGTTGTTTTGGAGACGTCCTCGTCCCGGACTCTCAGTTGATGGTAGCCTGACCTCAAATCTATATTTGAATAGTAGCTCGACCCTTGAAGTTGGTCGAATAAGTCATCAATGCGTGGAAGAGGATAGCGATTCTTCACGCTCACCTTGTTCAGTTCACGGTAATCTATGCACATGCGGAAGGTACCGTCTTTCTTCTTCACAAACAATACTGGAGCTCCCCAGGGCGAAGAGCTAGGACGAATGAACCCTTATTCAAGATTTCTAGCAATTGTTTGGACAGTTCTTCCAGTTCGGTTGGAGCTAAGCGATAAGGTGCTCGAGCTATGGGTGCTGCTCCAGGAGCTAGCTCGCTCTGGAATTCGACCTGGCGATGAGGCGGTAGCCCAGGTAAATCTTCAGGGAACACTTGAGGAAAATCACGTACTACTGGGATATCCTCTATCTTCTTCTCTTCCGATGATGCGTCAGTAACGAGTGCTAAGATAGCAGTGTGGCCCTTTCGCAAGCACTTCTGGGCCTTAAGAAAGGAGATGGTGCTCACAACCGCACCACCCTTGTCACCGTGAATTACCAAAGGTTCTTCACCAGCACGAGGAATGCGGACGATCTTTTCTTTGCAAAGAATCTCTGCTCGATGTTGAGGTAGCTAATCCATAAAAATAACGATGTCGAAACTATCACAACGTTGGGGTCATCCCTAGCATCACCTCTGGCAATGACCACTGTTGCACTGACCACTGTGGTGCCTGTTGCATCTATTGCACTTTGGGTGATTTCCTCGATATCCACCTTGCCCTTGACTACCAGACGACTGCTGACTGGGGCTCTAGTAGTTATCTGTCTTTCGCTGTTGTGCCTGGGACTGTGTTGGTGCATTAAATGTCTGTTGATTACATCTTAATCAAGTCTTGTGTCTAGATAGGTTGAATGAACACACATTAGGGTTTAAATTAGGGTTTTTACTTGTTTATCTTGTAGATTTCGCTTGAAAGTGTTCTTGTGTGATTCAAGCTAAATCAAGATTTAGCTTGAACTGGTTCAAGCGAAATCAACAACAGAGATTTAGCTTGAACATGTTCAAGCGAAATCATGATTTGGCTTGAACTGACTCAAGCGAAATCAACAGGTTATATATAGGGTTGTGTGGTTCATTTGTTAAGTGATAAGGTCATTGTGTGTGAAACGAAGTGCTGCTGGATTTGTATCAGAAAACATTGTACAAGCACGTAAATCAATCAGAAAAGAAAGATTAAAAGGAAACTAGCTGTTATGACTTTGTTTATGTTGATTCCGCCTTCATATTCAAAGATGAACTGCCTTAACTGACGTTTCAAGGTCGTAGAACGGTCCAACAAGTGGTATCAGAGCTCAGGACGAGGAGTTCATACCATAGCAGCTTGATATTACCGGATTTTCTTATCTCTACTCACTTCTTTTCTTACTTTTCTGATTTGAACATATTTCAGCGGTGAAAATGACCTGAATTTGACATATAACAAGCGAATTAGTGTGATAACTAATCCTTGAAAGATTTGGACTTAAAATCGATCGAATTCATATAAAAAATTAAGATTTCGCTTGAAAAATTTTCGTAAAAGATGACATCAGCAGATTTAGCTTGAAATATATTGATGATTTCGCTTGAAATATGCTTATTTGTATGATTTCGCTTGAGTTTATCTGTTGATTTCGCTTGTAACAGAACTGTTCTTAGGATTTCGCTTGAACAGTTCAAGCGAAATTGATTGGCTGGATTTCGCTTGGATAATTGAACTTGTATTTGTGGATTTCGCTTGAACAGTTGAAGCGAAATTGATCTGATTGGATTTCGCTTGAATATCTTGGACATTACAACGTGAACATAACAGTTGTTGTATCATTACTTTGATTGTGTCAGTACATTGCATGTGTTTCTCGATTAAACAAGTATTTTAAGTTTGATTACATAGCAGTTCACGTGATAATTCTGACCTCATAAGTGTCTCGGTTCAATCAATATTAAAATCAAAATTAAATAGTTGCCGACCCATGTGCTGATTGTGTTGTTCAACATTTGAGGTCAAATAAGATCATTTGAAAGTTAATGTTTACGTGTGTTGTTGTCGGCTTTATTGGGTTTGTAGGATTATTAAAAGCAATTAAAAATTGCATGTGAGGTTGTCAGGTGTGCATATAAGTCAATTTACTTGAATCAAGAAGTGATTAATTACTTGTGTTTGTCGTGATATAAGTTTGCCGGTCACTAAAGTCATTGATTAGTTATCCAATCAAACAACAGTTTTGTCTTTTTGTGTCACGTCATATACTTTCACATATTCACTTTGTTTTTAAACAGTTTGTTTGTTTTGTTTGCAGGTGATTTCGAGGTAATTCAAGGACATAAAAAGATGGCAAATTCTGATCCTATTCCGTGGAAAGACGATCGAACTGAAGAGCAGAAATATCGATACAGAAAAATGATTGCTGAAAACAAAATAATTAGAATATCTCGTATCTTTCTAGAAGCAAGGAGAGCAAATAGATGGGATCCAAACAGAGAGTGTTATCTTGATGAATATGGAAATATTGCGATCGATGATAGTACGCTTGATATCGAAGCCATAATCCAGCAGTACAAAGAAGAAGATGATTATTGGCAAAAGAAATGGTGGGGAGATGAAGAAGAGAAAAAGAAAAAGAAAGAGTTAATAGATGAAATAGAAAGAAACTCAGAAAATATGAGTTTGGTTGAATTTCTTGAATTAATCAAAAAGATTAAAGAAGGAATGACAAAGAATGAAGAATCAAAGATGGATGAAACTTCGAAAAGTGAAGTTGTGTGCTCAAAATGCGAAAAATCCGAAGCAGAAAATTTCAATCTTTTGAAAGATGTGGAGAATTTGACAGTGAAAATCAAAAGCTTGAAGGATGAGAAGGAATCTGATAATAAACAGATTCTTGAAATGAGAGAAAATTGTGAGAAATTGACGTCTGAAAATGACAAACTGTTGAGTAGTTTGGACAGTTTGACATTGGAAATTAACAATTTGAAAGAAAAAGAAAAAGATTTTGGAAAAATCAAAATTGAAAATGAAGACATTTTTTGGATAAAATTGGAAAATGAAACGTTAAAAGAAAAAGAAAAAGATTTTCAAAATCAAATCAAGATTTTAGAAGATGAGAGAGATATTTTTGGTAAAGATAATCTTGAAAAACAAATTGAAATCAATTCTCATCTTGCTAAAATCATTCAGCTTGAAAAAGAAGCTGAAAAAGCTCGGATTAAAATCAAAGAGCTTGAAGTGAAATTGAAAGGTTTTGTGACTTCGGCACCATTTGTGTGTCTAAAACCGATCAATTCTATTCCAATAAGTGACAATGTCACAAATTTTGACAAAGTCAAAATTGAAGATTGTGATGAAATATCTGATGATGAAAAAGAAAAGAAAAGAAAAATATTTTTAGATTTACAAGAAAAATTTAAAAATACTATTTTGCAATCCACTGAAACAGGTGAATGTTCTAAACAAAAACCTGTTAAGAAGAGTGTAGAACAGAAACAAAAAGATAAAAATTTGAAAAATCCTAAAAATGAAAATAAAAGCTCATCAGATAAGTCATCCAATCATTATCAAAAATCACAAAAATCTAAAAATGAAAACTCACAAAATGTTGGTAATAAGTGGTGCAGGTTTGACCACAGTGCTTCAAAGCCAAAATCAGTTTTCAAGAAGAGTGATGATTACCACAAAGCCAGACAATGTTATGATCTAAGCATATGGTGTGAAAGTGGTGAATGGTACGATAACAGAGTCTGCTACACCTGTGGTGTGAGAGGACACATTGCTGTTAACTGCCAGAATTGGAGTTATGAGACAAGAAGATACTATAATTGCCAAATCAGAGGACATATTGCTAGAGATTGCTCGAGGAGATCGATGGGAAGATCGAGGGTTGAATCTCAAAGAATGGCAAAGAAGCCAGTCAACGTCAAGCTCCATGAACAGAAGGTTCTAAAACCTAAAGTTCAGGATCAGACAATTCAAGAAAAGAAAGTTAAACTTTCACAGGGGCAGAAAGACAAACTGCGAAAGAAAAGGAAGAAGGCGAGAGAGTATCTGGAGAAAATTTTGTCTTCGGGTTCACTAAACAGATTGAATAAGAGTTCTTATGAATCAACTAACTTGATTGCAAAGTTAAGCAAGACGAATTCATCAGATAAAAATATGAGGACGAAAGAAGAAAAGAAGAAGAAGAAAATGGTTGGCGATGAATCTGACGTCTTAAAGTCAGACAAGCCACCATCAGGCAATGAATCTGACAGGTCAAAGTCAGACAAGCCATGTACAGGCAATGATTCTGGTTCATCAAAGCCAGAGGAGCCTAGTTTTGAGGTAAAATCTGAGAATTCAGGTTTAACAATGGATGGTGCAAATTTTCCATCATTGTTGAACAAGAATTCAAAATCATCCAAGGCTGGTCAGGCTTGGGTGAATCTTTTCAAATAGAAAAACCTGACTTGCCGGAGTTCCCAGGTTGGTAAGTGTGGAACAGGAATCGGCATATTTCTTGAGAAATTCACAGGATGGTAACTGTGATATTTTGACTTACAAGTGGTAAATCAGGGACATTAAGTTGTACTTGATTTTCTACTAGTGTTTGTTGTTGACAAGGGTCTTAAATGTTAAATCTTTCAAAATGGTTGAAAAAGAACAAGGTGATGAAACCCCGATTTTGTGAAATGACATATAAAACTAATTTTCCGAAAAAACCATTTGATTAAAACAAACTTAAGTGTTTTGAAATCTAAATGGGAAAATAGTTTGTTGTCAGGGGGAGTTCTGATTGTTTATACCAAGTGGATGGCGAATTGAAGCGATTTGATATCAGTTTGTCATGTTTCTTGTACAGTTTATTTTCAAATTTTCCTTTGAAAATCAAAATTGAAACATATTTTGATTTTAGGGGGAGAAAAATTAAAAAAAAAATTAATTAGAAAATTTCAAAATTTCAAAAACATTAAAAAAGAAAAAATGAGTTTTGTTGTGAAAAAGAGGAAATGATAGTAAATCAGTGAACTATCACAGCATGCTAAGGATATGAAATGTCAAATGTGATAAACGGCTTCACTGATGTTGTGTCAGTAGGTTTTTGCACATTTAGTAGATTGTGACGAGATATAAACCTAAATTTCAAACTTGCTTATATCGTGGGTAACATCTCTCGGATATATGGGTAACCCCCGAAATCTTGTTTGAAAGGTCTCGTATTCTGATATACTAGGTTTTTATATTCAATGATGTCTGGGGTATTATTCTGGGACTTCTGCTGAACGGTAGTTCTGACCTAGTCCCCGAATAATACTTTCTCAAAATGCTTGAAACATAGCATCACCCTCAGCATAAATGATAAGACAATAAAATTGCTTAGCAATGCTGTTGTAAAAAAGATCCTCTAAAGGGGACACACCGAAAGTTGAGTCATGATCTCTCTGCTGAACGGTAGTTCTGACCTGGCTCTCATGATTCTTCATAAATTATTAACCCCTTACAGATATCATTTGTGTTATAATTGCCTGTAAGACTGAATATTGGGATCTGGATACGGGAGTATATTCTGAGGTGGGACACGTGATTAAGTTTAAGTATCTAAGACATTAAACTCGTATCTCGAAACAGTTGAACTTTGTGTGAAAATTTAAGTGGACCAGTATACTGACAATCTAAGTGAATCGTTTAGAACTTAAAATGATTAAAGCTTAACGGTGCTTGTGATTTGTCTCATAAACTGATATGATCCTCTTACACAAACTCACAAAAATATTGTTTGTATATATTTCTTTACTACATTTCTTTAAAATCAAAAATCCAAAAAGATTTTCGGAGTGTTTTAGCATAAATTTTTGAAAATTCAAAAAGATTTTTGACAACTGATGTTGAAGAGCAGATATTCAAAATTCCAAGTGCTAAACATGATGAATTGGTTTGGGAGATTATGTTGAAAACTTTGAATGTCATATACAAATGTTTTGAAAGATTGTGTGCTTAGTTAATCAAGGTCATTTATTTGAACTTGATGTAACTAGTATGTTTGTTGTTTAAATGATGTCTACCAGTAAGTTTGTTAAATTCAAATGTTATAAATTTGTGAAACTTATGTTGTGGTAGAGGATATGCAGGTTTCAGGAATTCCCACGGAAGCTAAATGTCAAAGCTTGAACCAGATATCTCAGAGTCTAGCATATTGAGAGGGGGAGTCAGTGAAAGGAGGAGTCTGGATCAACGGTCAAAGGGGAGATTGAAGTTTAAAGTTTAAAGTTTGAAGATAAAGATTGAAGAGAGTTTTTACAATGTTTGAAGAATGATAAAGACAAAGACTTGAAGCCAAAGACTTCATCAACATCCAAGGGGGAGTCTGTTGGTGCATTAAATGTCTGTTGATTACATCTTAATCAAGTCTTGTGTCTAGATAGGTTGAATGAACACACATTAGGGTTTAAATTAGGGTTTTTACTTGT
The DNA here is from genome assembly GCA_030545235.1 of Helianthus tuberosus. Taxonomy (NCBI): domain Eukaryota; kingdom Viridiplantae; phylum Streptophyta; class Magnoliopsida; order Asterales; family Asteraceae; genus Helianthus; species Helianthus tuberosus. Next base: position 176,783,386 of record CM060413.1, read on the forward strand.
TTATCTTGTAGATTTCGCTTGAAAGTGTTCTTGTGTGATTCAAGCTAAATCAAGATTTAGCTTGAACTGGTTCAAGCGAAATCAACAACAGAGATTTAGCTTGAACAGGTTCAAGCGAAATCATGATTTGGCTTGAACTGACTCAAGCGAAATCAACAGGTTATATATAGGGTTGTGTGGTTCATTTGTTAAGTGATAAGGTCATTGTGTGTGAAACAAAGTGCTGCTGGATTTGTATCAGAAAACATTGTACAAGCACGTAAATCAATCAGAAAAGAAAGATTAAAAGGAAACTAGCTGTTATGACTTTGTTTATGTTGATTCTGCCTTCATATTCAAAGATGAACTGCCTTAACTGACGTTTCAAGGTCGTAGAACGGTCCAACAGACTGAACTGAAGTCGAACCCTTGCTGGAGGTTCCATCCCACTTTCGTTTGTTGTCACTGGGAGTAGCAGAAGTAGTAGTAGTAGTAGTAGTAGTAGCACCTATACGCTTAGGCAGTTTGTTCTGTTCCACTGCCTGGTCCGTGAGACGATGAGCAAGACGAGTAACATCCTGGATAGTAGCAAGGTTAGCAGCAGTCACATGGCTTTGAATCTATGGTACTAAGCCTTTGAGGTACAGCTCAATGCGCTTGATGGGAGGATCCACCATAGTTGGACATAACACTGCCAGTTCGTTGGATCGTTTCGTGTACGCTTCTATCTCTGACCCCGTCATCTTCAGGTTAAAGAACTCCACTTCCAGCTTGTGGATGTCATCACGACTACAGTATTCACGTTTGATCAGTTCCTTAAAATCATTCCATGGGGTGGCATTAGTAGCCGCCAGACCCAGCATCTGAACTTGCGCATTCCACCAAGTTAGCGCAGTGCCTTCGAGAGTACCAGTGGCGTACTTCACCCTACGAGCCTCAAGGCATTCACACATTTGAAGACCGATTCGAGCTTCTTGAACCAGTGGAGGAGTCCAACAGCTCCTTTAGTGCCACTAAAAGTACTAGGACGACAGTCCATGAAAGTTTTGAACGTGCACAAAGGTGGCTGAGCGTGTTGACCTGTCGTGTGCGTAAAAGTAAACATACTTAAGCAGGTTTACGAGAGTAGGATCTAAAGATCCTAGAGTAAGTGGTGATGGCAGGTTATACCTCCTGCCTGGGCAGCTGCGAGTGCTGTAGTAACTTGTTCAGTGATCAAAGCCGCCAACTGGGCTTGAGTTAGGTTAACGTGTCCACTCATGATCTTGATATCAAAGAGAACATGAGTGAGAGAGGTTCGTGAAAGTGCGATGACAGAAGAGAGTAAGCACATAAGTGTTTCAATCAACAGTTGTTACGTTTATCTAAGCATACCATGAGCAAAGTTCTATGTAATCTAGCATGTAGGCAATGTAAACATAAATCGTATCACCTAGAATCTTGAGTCTTGCACGTGGAGCGAAGCGTCGTTGTGGATCGTTGAGCACTGTACAGGTTATAGTCTGGTTTTAACAAAAACTTTATCCCTTATTAAAACCAAGTTCACTATAACCAATGGCTCTGATACCAATCTGTCACACCCCCAAAATCCACACGCGGAGTATCACCGCTTGGAGGCGTGACTGACCAGGATCAAGCCACCAATCATATTGAACATATCATAATAGTAATCGTAACACCCAACCTCAATATGACTGGTGTTCAAATCAAAACATAGTTTAAGTAGTAAGCAGAAGCATAATGTTTAAAACCCAAGTATAAGTTCAAAAGTATGATAAATGTTTAACATGGCATCCACGATCCATGTCCACAATGACCGCGCCTCCCAGTGCAAGCTCCATGTGTACCTATTGACCTGCAAGGCATGTAATAACGAGTCAACAACAAAGTTGAGCGAGTTCACAGTTGGTTGTTTAGTTATAGTATTCGTTTCGTAAACCGTATGTTTGTTTAGTAAACTATGCATCGTATTTATTTGTATCGCGGCCTTCCAGGCATGTTTGCGAAGATTTGTGGGGGTTTCCCATGTATTACTAGTCTAGCTGTATCTATAAGTGACCTTCCCCTAACGAGGTCAGTGGTACGTATTCCAGTAACGATGAAAGTACAAGTAATCATTTAACCCCATTCCCAACCCCGGGAATCCCATGCCTTGGTAAGAGTGTGAACTCACCTTGGTTTGCTCGGTATGCTAGACTATGTGCTCGCAAGTAATCAATCACGTCCTATAGTATGCACGTATATTCAATCAGTTCATGTTCGTAATGATTCGCATGCAACTAACATCACAGTATAACACAGAGTGTGCTTAGCAGTTAGCATCTTGTATCATGTAAACAGTAAATCAAACTCATGCAACTTCATGTTTCACATAATAGTTTTCTCAGTTAATTCCAACATAGTTATCCATTGACATACCCAACCGAGTTAACAGGTTTAATAGAGTTGCATAACTTAACAGACTTAATACAATTAACAGAGTTAACAAAGGTTACCCTCTTAACAGAGTGTCGTACATGAGTCTAACAGAGTTAATAAGGTTAACTGAGTTAATAAACTTAACTCAGTTAGTTGGTTAAACATAGTTACATACCTAACAGTGTTATGTACGTAACTTAACAAAGTTAACAACTTAACAGGTTTAACCACTTAACAGACATAACAGTCGGGCCGAAATCAACTTGGGCCGAAATCAACTTGGGCTTTTGTTGAACATAAGGTGTGACGAAAACACAAAGGGTTTTCGTCTGACCCTTGTGTTTTCGTGGATCTCAATCTTCATCAACAGCAGTTACAAAACACAACAACCCTAATGGTTGTCTAATTATTATATTGGCTGCAACAACATGTATTCAATCAAATCATCGATTCATAAGCTTATTAATAGTATTTAGACAATTACCAGTAGGCCACCACCATTGACTAGCATCCACACCTCTAGATTAAATTAAATAATTGCCTACTATATTTAACCTAAATGCACAAATAATGGTCACATGTTCACTGACAATCGCATGCAAATCACAAATACACTGGCTGACAATAATTAAGTGATCCTTATCCAATTGTCTTCACTTTCAAACATCTCACATGCCAGAATGATTTTACTAGTAATGATTTCACTTTCAATATGAGCCTATTAATCATGCATCAGGCTTTAATAACTATGCAACAACATAACAATCATACCCTCGTTAATGTGTCAACCATCACTCCAATAACATCATGGTGTTTAACATTTATCCGGTGTTCTAGTTTATGCATAACTCAACAGACTATATACGATCACTATTTCTCAAAGATTAACGAGCACCAATTAAAATCACAAAGATCTAAACATTTGTTTATCAATCACCATCAGATCATATGATCATAACATCTCGTAATAGTAGTTAATATATGATACCAACAACCAATTCATGATGATTTCAAACAACTATTAATCGAGAAGTGGATTACTAACCCAAGTAGAGAAGACAGTAAATCTATCGACGTATGGAACTCGAGTGCTCAAAACTGCCGTCGGGTTCAAAGGTGAACGAGAGAGTGTGTGTGAGGTGATTAGGGTTTGCTAATTAGTTATCGATCTCAAGCACTGGATAAAACAAAACCTATATTAAATCGTTATTGGGCCAAAGCCCATTCCATGTTTTCGGCAGTTAAGAGTGGACGAAAACACTAAAGTGTTTTCGGACATGGGCTTTTTCGTGGGTGGGGTTTTCGGCTAGAGCTCCACCATTTGTTTTCAATTATACAATCCAATAATCCAAGAAATATATATATATATATATATATATATATATATATATAACGTTCATACACATATCACGTATACTACCATCTACAACCAACACATGTATTGCACATCAAGTAATTATAAAAACACGCTTGCAAATAAGTAATAAGTTAAGTCGAATAGAGACCTTGAAAACTCGGGTTGTCATAGCAAGCCATTGAATTTTGATGGCACAGGAGGTGCCGTTGCATTTGTTCGTTGGGCAGAGAAGACTGACTCCGTTCTAAGAATGAGTAATTGTTCGCCCCAGCAGAGTGTTAACTTTATCTCAGGGTTGTTTTTGGATGGCACACTCTCCTAGTGGAACCTTTAGGTTCAGACCCTTGGGGCAGATGTTGCTTATGCACTGAGCTGGAACGAGCTCAAGGAAATGATAGAGAAGATATACTGTTCTAGGGCTGAAATCCAGAAGCTTGAGGTGGAGTTCTGGAATTTGAAAATGGACTGGCCGAAGATTCCTGAATATGTTCAGCGATTTCATGAGTTGTCTAGGGTCGTCCCCTACTTAGTTAAGCCGGAATTCAAGAGGGTTGAGCGATTCATTTGGGGACTTGCACCTCAGATTAGGAGCATGGTTACTACCTCAAAGCCCTCAACCATTGCAGAGGCTATCGATTTAAGTATCACTCTTACTGAAGAAGCTCTACGCATGGGAAAATTTTCAGAATCTGAGGATAACAATAAGGAGACTCATGTGGAGTCATCAGGCAACAAGAAGAGGAAGACTTCGAACCTAAAGTCAAGCACCCAAGTCACCTATAGAAGCTCTAAGGCAAACAAAAGAAAGGAAGTGAACCCGCCGCGTGGCAGGAAAGCTGATGGAGCCACTAATAAGGCTGGTGGTAAAGTTTACTCGGGGACTAAGCCGAGGTGCGGGAAATGTAATTTTCACCATGAAGGTCGATGTCTGAGGCCTAAGTGCGGAAAGTGTGGGAAAGAAGGACACAGCAAGGATGCCTGTTGGGCGAAGGATCCAGACAAAAGAAATAAAGGTAGAGTACCAGGTTGCTACAAATGTGGTGAAGCAGGACACTTTAGGAAAGATTGCCCTAGGAAGAAACAAGCAAGGAGGAGTTTTCACGATCGAAACTCGTGAAACACGCCAGGATCCAGAGGCGGTTACAGGTACGTTCCCTATTAACCAACCTTATGCATCTATTTTTTATTAATACTGGCATCAACTTTAACCTTGCATACTTAGAACTTAAGAAACTGTTTGGCCTAGTTTCGAGTAAAATAGATGTCCCGTATTCTTTAGAAATGGGCATATAGCAGACTAGTTTAAGAGGACGAAGCAATTAAGGATTATATTTTAGGGATTCAGAAGGCCGGAACCTTCTGTTACCATTGACTTGGGAAGTCATGATATGATAGTCAACATGGATTGGAAATCCAAGTATAGAGCTGAAGTCGTTCGATATAAGGAAAATCAGTCACATGCCTCTTGCGAATGATGAAACATTTATAGTATACAACCTCCCTGCAATAGGTGAAAGGGTGCTAGACCCCACAAGACAGCGGATCTGCGACATCTCTCATTGGTCGAAGAGACACAGAAACGCCTCCAAGTAGACTGCAGAGCCTGAGAACATCCCCGTGATGGAAAAAGTTTCAGTAGCCCTTTCTAAAGACTTGCCAGGAATACCTCCACAGCGCCAAGAGGAGCTTAGGATAAATCTCGTGCCAGGAGCGGCACCAGTGCCGAATGACGCCTTACCGACTAGCTTCGTCCGCGAAGCATGAGCCTCCGATATAACTGCAAGAGCTGCTAGACAGAGGGAATTAAGGACATGACACCCTTAGTTAAGGACACAAAGAGAAAGTTGACAGTTTCCATTTTGCATAAATTCCAGAGATATCAAGGATTGGTATCCTTTGCCAAGTATTGATGACATGAACAGACCAATCGTAAAGTTACCACTCGAAGATCGACTTGAGGACAGGATGTCCTCAACTGTGAATACAAGAAGGAAATATCCCTAAAACGACCTTTAGGACTCGCTTCGAGCATTACGAGTTCCTTGTCGTACCATTTCGCTTAACACGTGCATCGACGATATTCATGGACCTCATGAATCAAACGTGTAAGCCATACCTGGCTAGATCATGAGTATATCTATTGACTACATTCTTATATGGCCAACGACCAAGTAAGGTCATGAGCAACCTCTGCAACTTATCTTGCGACTCTTAGAGAAAGAACAGTTATGTGCTAAAACGTCGAAAAGCGGATTTTAAATTCGCAAGGAAAGAACTTTAGGTTACATGGTGGATAAAAACGAGATTCATGCCAATCCTGCAATCAAGAGCTAAGGAGTTAGAGTTGCAATTATGTACGCTCCTCGACAAAGTCTCGATTGCATGTTAATGCAACGAGACCATGACATTGCATTCGCGTCACGTTGATTAAAAGATCACGTGAAGAAACCTAGATCTAGATACAGTGATTGCGCACCGCAAAATTTGACATCATTACCTGTAAGAAAACGCTGCACGACCTTTACTGAACACAAGGGTTGCGGCACAACGCTGATCGTAAGAACTTAAATATTATCGAAGATACGTGCGTGTGTGATAAACTTTGATGAAAAATTGGAACACTCACTTGCCCTTAGTGGAGTTTTCCTACAACAGTATCTATCACCTCGCCGTTTAAACCGCTTCGTGTGAAGCCTTAGATGGAACATAATAAGTCGATCCCCGTCGTGTTGAACGGAGACCGGAGATAAACAATCTGCTGGCCCGAGTTGGTTCAGGAAAAACTAGAGGCAAGATCGTCCAGATATGTGATCATATCAAGACAGCCCGTGGAATACAGAAAGATTGCGCTGATGAGCGGCGGAAATCACAGGAATTTGAAATAAGAAGTATGGCCTTAATGGGAGCCTCGCCTAGAGAAGGCGTGGTGTGATTTGAAAAACGTAAAGATTGGACCCTCGATGTAGGGATCGGAACCATTGCTCACAAGATGAAACTTCCAGAAAAAGATCAGTAGTGATCGCGACACATTCCATGTGTCCAGTCTTTAGAGGAGTCTGACTCAAGGAACAGTCATTGTTCCCACAAATAAGATTCACGTCAATGACAAACAACAAAATTACTATAGAACCTGTTAAGGTTACAGACCAAGAGTCCACGAGATACAGAGAAGACGTAATTGAATTACTGGAGTATGATAGAATCCATATCATGACCCAGAGTACATGGGACCATAAAGACAAATCATGAATCTAAGTGACCACATTTGATTCACAACTCCCCTGCGACCGATGGCATCGCTTGAATTTCGGGACGAAATTCTTTTAACGGGGGGAGACTATGACAACTGTCCCTTTTCCGTACATTCCGTACACTAAATGAATAGTAATCTGTGCTTTAATAACTGTGCATGATCTAGTTTATAAGACAAATGAATTTCTGATTACTGTTATATACATACAATGGCATTTCATGTTGCAAGACTTTTATCGTTGCTACATGCAACACGATATAGTTCTAATAATGACCAGAACAGAATTGGCACCATTACCAGACAAACTAAAAATGCTGACGAAGTTCAGTACATAGACAGACAGTATTTTGAGGCCCAGTATGAGTCAGAGACCAAGTGATACACTAGTATAGTGTGTAGGGAAGTAAGGACCCCAAAACTCCATGCCTAAGTGACAGATAAAGTGCCGGAAAGTGCCTAAAACTCACATAAAGTGCAGAATTCTGCATAATTCAGCAAAATTCAGCTTTTTAACAAGCTAGTAATGTGCAAAAATATGGCAAAATGGTCCTGTATGCTTTCCTAAGTGTCGGAAATTAAAAGTGTCACAAAAGGGTACTTAATGAACACTAAACGGAACAACTTGACACTTTAACGAACCGGTATCTAACCGAACAACTGGACATTACCCGGAACACCAAAATATTGCTAGAAGCATTGTTTTATTTTTTTTCTGAGCTAGTTATGGCTCCCGAACACTTTAACACCCTAACATACTATATAATGCATGTAACACATAAATACTAGACTTTTACACATAACTTCCACTAATTACCTACATTTGCCATCAAATTTACAATTAACCCCCCCCCCTCATCTTATGGACGGTTCAAAGTGGTGGCCCCCACCTCTAAATCTTGCAAGATATCTCTAAATTCCCTAATGATCTCTTCTTGGATTCAGCAAGATTGTGTAGTGTACTTCTTGGACACATAACCCTTTGGTTAATAGCATCTAATGGGTTATAAGAACAAGCATCAACTTCACACATTACACCACACCATCATACCTCTCCCTCTCCTTCAAGTCTCGGCCGTGAACCCCCCCTCCCCACCACCATCATTTTCATTTCAAATCCATGCAATCCAAGGTTATCCCAAGGTGTTAGAAGGTGGTTAACGAAGCTTGGAACTCTCGGATCTTGAAGGACCTCCTTTGTTAGCTTTTATCCACTCGATCTTCATCATTGTTTCTTCCCTAGCTTGAAGCTAGTAGTAAGACTCTTTTAATCCTTGATACTTCATATTTTTAGTGGGTAAAAGTTGTAGTATGATGATTAACACAAGAACACTAAAAGACTTAAACTTGAATCTTGAACATAAAGCTTGAAATATGATGGAATCTTGTTGAAATAAGGTTGTTTAGTGTATGTATAATGCTTGCTTGTTGATGTCTTGAGATGATGATGTTGATCATCACATGAAGCTTGCTAGATGGTGATTTAACACATAATCTAGCAAGTAGGAAGATGATTATGTAAGAACATAAGATAATCATCTTCACATACGGACATGAACTTGATAAACAAAATGATTTCTTGAAAAGTAATAAACAAAGTGAACTAGTAAACTTGTAGATCCAAGATTTATGAATGATTTTCCAAGAAAACCAAGTTCAAAATATGATTTCTATTAGATCATGGTTTTTACTAAACCTACACTATTTTTTGTGATAAAATAAGTGTAGAAATACTTTTGAAACAAGAAGATCTAATAAAGAAACGTTTTTGTAAAACATGTTTACAAGTTGTAAACATCCAAAACTTCCAAGAATGAGGTTTAACAAGAAGTAAATATATTTTGGAGGGTAACTAAGGCTATTAAACACTTTACCAAGTTACTACGCGTTTTTATGAAAGATCAAGTTCATGTTACTATGTAAAGTTACTACGCGTTTTTAAAATAATATGACTTAACAAAAATACCAAGAACTTACAATCCAAAACAATACCAAAAATTACAAGGAATAAAGTATTTAAGTTACACACTTAATATTGTGAAGCCGAACGATAAAACGTAACTTACGAATATTCCGGGAAATATCGTTACAATATATTTTTGGTAAATATTATTTTGGATACAAGAAGTAAAAATATGATCTTTTGTACATATTACCAAGTTATGTCATATTTTCAACAAGAAGAAAATATATTATTTTTGGGAGATAAAAATATATATTTTCTTGGAATACATTGTTTTTGACAAAACAAGTCTATATATATTTTCGAAGTGAAATTTGAAAATATATTATATATGGAACTACAAATACAAGAATACGAAAATACATGTATGAAATACTCCCATCCTTGGGAAGGAAATACGGAAATAAATACTTGAGAAGTATTATAACTTTGGATAATGTTAAAGACATAAAGGAAACGTAACTCAAAATATGAATACTAAGGCAAGGCACGGCCCGCTCGTCTAATAGACCCTAGAACATTGTAGGTAGCCGTGTTTGCTTACGAGATTTGAGTTACGAGTATTGAAGACGCAAAACAGTGAGTTCATGCTCCCTCTTTTCTCATAACTGTTTTTGGTTTTATAACTCTCGGGGGTGGAATACATGTACGAATGCTTAAACGGTATGAAATGCCTTGAAATACTAGATCATGTGAGCATAGACTAAATACATAAATGCCATTAAAACATTCATTAGGGACGAGGGTTAGATCTAACGGGTACGGCCGAACCCCACTCATGGTCACAACTAGTACCAAGCAGTGCTTCGGAGTCCCAGTCGAGGTTAATCGACACAGTCGAGGGTAATCGACACAGTCGAGGTAAATCGACACAGTCGAGGTTAATCGACACAGTCGAGGTTAATCGACACAGTCGAGGAAAATCGACAAGGGTATATGCTTACTCATTACGAGTGCTCCCTATGTCCTCACATGCCTTAAAGTCCTTGTAAAACATTCATGTTCATACACGCTTTTCATACATGTTTACAACGGAGTCTCTCAAAGATTTACAAGATTACAGTACTCACACAAAACGCATGAACTCGCTCAACTTTTGTTGATGTTTTCCAAAATTACATGTATTTCAGGTGACAGGATGGATCTTGGGCGCGGGTGTCATAACTAGAAGTAGACTTCAAGTTTAGATGTCATCCACTTTTGTTGGTTTGTAACCTAGTCGAAGGTTGTGTTTTAAAACTTGAATAACCAGTGTATGTAATACTCAAATTTTATGAATGGATGAACATCGTTTTGGATCATGTAGTTGTTTATTACGATTGAATGCGATGATATTAAACCAGTCACACATCATACGCTTCCGCAAAAGTCAGGGAGTGACATCCCTTTTATAACATCATCAAAAACCTCAGAATTTTGTAGAACGTTGATGTCGTTATTCGAACCAGGAATCCCAAAGAAAGCATGCCAAATCCATAGGTCTTGAGACGCAACAGCTTCTAGAATTATTGTTGGATGTCCCTGATCGCCTCTCGTATACATTCCTCGCCAAGCGGTAGGACAATTCCGCCATGGCCAATGCATGCAATCAATGCTCCCGAGCATGCCTGAAAAACCGTGCCTTGCTTGGCGGTGTTGATACAAATTTTGGACGTCATTGTAATTCGGTTTTCGCAAATATTTTTTGCTGTAGAGCCTCACCACAAATTTGCAAAACTTGTATAAACATTCTATAGTAGTTCTTTCGGACATCTTTAAGTATTCGTCCCAAGGATCGGCTGTCGTCCCATAAACTAGTTGACGAATCGCCGCAGTGCATTTCTGTAAGGTGGTGAAGCCCATTTTGCCTCTAGCATCGGGTAGCAAGGTAAAAAACGGGTGATAAGCGGCTAAATCGTCGGCAATACGTAAGAAAAGTCGACGACTCATTCTGAAACGGCGTCTAAAAATAGCCTCCGAGTACAACGGCTCGTCGACAAAGTAATCGGCGAATAATCTTTGGTTAGCACCTACAAGATAAAAAAACATATATACAACTTATAATAAAAAATAAGACTAAAAACATAAAAATAAAAATATAAGACTAAAAACCTAAAAATAAAAATATAAGACTAAAAACATAAAAATAAAAATATAAGAATAAAAATATAACTAACTTTCTCGGTCTCGCTCGATGTGTGGGTTCCTGTTTCGTGGTTGTGACGAAACCTCCTCCTCCCCTTCCTCTTCCAAAATTAGTTGTGTCGCCTCTACCACCTTGTTTATAAAATATTTTACGGCTTCCATGGTGTCCGTCGAACCCGGTGAAGAGGAAGATGACATGGTGTATTTTTTAGAGAAGATTATGTGAGAATATGGGTGAATTTTTGTATAAAAATGGTGTGTAAAGAGAGTTGTTTGGAGAAAGTGGGTGAATTTTTGTATAAAAATGGTTAAATGGTGTGGGTATTTATATAGGTTTTAAATTAAATGAATTTGTTTTTTTTTTTAAGTAGTCGTTGTAATGGCATGTTGAAGGGGCCCACTATCATTTGGCTCGTCTCCATCATCGGGGAGAGGCCGTTGAAGCCGCGACGGGCCACAAGGGGCCGGTGTGGGACGACCCACTTTGAGGGCACCGGACCGGGGACGAGCACCATACCCCTCGGTCTAAAACACTTGTTTAGTAAATTATTTTGAAAATTACTATATATTAATAAACGAATTGAAAGTAATAGTGATTTTAATATTATAATAATATAAAGTTTTTTTAATACTTTTATTATTTTTATATTATAATAATAGTTATTTTCTTTACTTTTTAAATTTAATCTTTTTTTTTAATATCAGGGGTTGGGATAAGCTTGGTGTCAACCGGTATCGAACCAGTACTGGTATCGAAAATACCGGTACGGTCTTGTTCGGTATCATACATGGAGGTAAAAAACGACACTAATACAGAAAACACCAAAAGTTGGTGTCGAATTGATATTGGAAATCTTTTGGTTTGGGAGATTCAGTGCAGCTACCCGGTACCATTTGCTTATCCCTGATCACGGTTACCGTACGAACAACGGTATAATACAACTTTTTTTTGATGATTTTCTTCAACTTTTAATTTTTTTTTGTTTCAGGGGTAGGGATGAGCTCGGTGCCAATCGATACAGAATTGGTACTGATACCGAAAATATCGGTTACGGTACCGGTATATGAAGGTAAAAAACGGTAGTGAACCGGTACCAGGAAAGCCAAAAGTCGGTACCGAATTGGTACTTAAGATCTTTCAGTTCGGTAAATTTGGTACCGGTACCCAGAACAATTTGCTCATCTTTGACCACGGGTTTCATACGAACAACATCGTTACCATACAACTTTTTTGGTTAATTTTCTTTCAGTTATCTTTTAGTGTTTTTTTTTTCTACATTTTCTTTTTATTCTTGTCAGCGGTTTCGTTCGCAACACGCTCGTAGTGATTTCAAAATATATGTAAACACAGACTAAATAACAAAAAAAGTTTGCCGCAAAGCGGCGAACTTCTTTAAACCTAGTTGTATATGAAAAGTGGAGTTTTTTTTCAAAACTAGTGTTGGTGAAAAAAATATTTACCATTTTGATGTTTCTAGAAAACTATTTACTAAAATGGTGTTTTTCCTTGTATTTTGTATTTACTTTTTTATTTTCTAACCAAGATATTATACTTTTTTATTATTTTTTTCTTGTTCAAACAATCCGTTATTGTTTTTTTATTTTTTAAAATTTTTATAATACTCTTTTTTCCGGTCAAAACAACTCATCGGAAAGTTTTCCGAGTACGATTTTGCCAAAAATTTTAAGAAAAACCAAATCTCTCCATGAGTTTTAATAAGGTTTTTATGAAAATTTTTAACAAACAAACAAGTTTTTCAGAGATTTAACCCATTTTACATTTAAAACAAACAAACTTTCTGAAAAACCTTCAAGAAAAATGTTCGAAAACTCGACACACGGCTCGGTTTTAACAAGGATGAGAGCCCTTGGCTCTGATACCAGTTGTAGGTCCCTAGAGAAGGATCTAGAAAACCTTATCCTTGTTATTTGACACACCCGCAAGTGTGAATCCGAACGGGTATGCAACCGAGACAAGAACACACAAAACAAGAAGAAGATTCAAACTTAAAGTACACTTGTATTACTTCCAGAAGAGTTACAAATACAAAGCTTACAAGAATAACTCACTAACTCTCTGAAGTTCTCTCATTGTGTTCTATGTGTTCTTATATTTTTGTTCTGCTACAAGACGGTTTTATACCAAACCTTATCCACAGACATTACGAAAGAAAGAGCTGGGCCTGAACATGAGCCCACGAAGAACCAGAAACCACGAAAGACTTAAGTCTTTCGTGAACAAGATTCCCAGCCAAACAATTCAAGGGGTTCTTCACCTAGGTAGGTTCTTCGCCATGCACATTCTTCGGCTATGATTCTTCGTGAAAGGCACAATGATTCTTCGGCCAAAGATTCTTCTGTAAACATGCATCACTTCTACAGAACATGCAGAACAAAATCGAGATCGCACCGAGACACGATGGAGGATATCGCTTCGGTCTTCACTTCGTAACGTACTCGAACCGATACGAGTCGCATCCACAAGGTGCATCAACAAAGTTCAACTTCAAGTCCATCTTGTTGTTTCTTCTTCACGTTCAAACTCCTAACCAAGCACCCTTGCAACTGCTAGAAAATAGAGTCCGGTGATGTTATATTCACTCCATTCTCTTCATACGTCCTCCCCTGTAGGGTTTGATAAGTTTAAGGGGTACGATTACAAAATATCAAGGGTGCGCTCGGGATTTTGACGCATTTATAACACTAAATCTTTCTTTTTCCAAGGAGGGTGGCCGCCCACCCTCCAATACAGGTAGGTATGCCCCTGAAATTATTTGTAACTAGACAATTTGTTGATGATCAATATCCCGTCGCAACGCGCGAGTTAACGCCAAAATACAACCTTCAACATACTTGGTTGTCAATTGTTAGATTTCTTTATCTCTGATCCAAATAGTTGAACTCATCAAAGTTCTATATTGTTTGAGATTTCATTTACGGAGCTCATATTTTTAATTAGGTTTTTTATTAATGAGTTAATTTTGCTTGTATTTATATGTGTTACGGATATTAAAATCAAACTTTTAATGATAATATATCAAACATAACATCTTAAGAACTTTTGTTTTTCTAAAAAGTTATAAAATTTGTTAATGGGTTAATTTAGCAGGGTAAGCATTAAATAGAAAGTTTATTTTCGCTAGAAAGATATGAAGCAATAGGAATAGGACATGTGGCAAAATTTAAAATAAAGAGAAAGAGTATTTTAGTCAATGTTATCCTTTCTTCTTCCTTCTTCTCCCTAGTAACTTCAAAACCCACCATTTTCAAAACCCACCATCTTCAACCACTTCTTCGCTTTCTATCTCAATAATCACTACATTATAGTGCGATTTTCGTCACCAATCAATGATTCAAACACCCGATTAACGTGTTCTTCAGCTTTTTTTTTTTTTTTTTTTTGAAGAAAACGCAGTTTAATTTCATACAAAATCTCGTTTTTTCTTGTGATTTTGAAGATAATCACTCGATCCGTTCGATTCGATCGCTGATAAGTATTTCAATCATTCAAAATTCGTCAATCATTGAAGAAATCGGCTTCAATCCATGTAAGAAATTCTTTAATTTCATTTTTACGATCTGGGTTTTTGATTTATTTATTGCGTTTTACGATCTTGGCGGGGGTCTGGGGGCAGCGCCTCTGGTAGCAGGGTCCAAGGGGAAGAGCCCCTGGCTGGGGTCGAGCTGACCTGGAAAACTGCATCAGAAAATTAAATTTTATGTAAATTGCCTCTGGAAAACTGCATTCGTAGACAACCTTTTGATCTCCTACTTCCGGGTTCAATGCGTTTTAGAGAGAGAACACTTTCTTGGTGTTTTTAGGCCATTGCGTTTTAGAACTAACACATTTTTATGTGTTTTCTAGCCATTGCGTTTTAGAAAAAACACATTTTTGAAGTGTTTTTAGTCATTGCGTTTTAGGTAAAACACATTTTTAGGTGTTTTCAGTCCATTGCGTTTTAGAGAGAACACTTTCTTTTGTTTTTTAGGCCATTGCGTTTTAGAAATGAGACATTTTTAAGTGTTTTCTGGCCATTGCGTTTTATAAATAAGACATTTCTTTTGTGTTTTTAGGCTATTGCGTTTTAGAAATAAGACATTTTTTGTGTTTTCTGGCCATTGCATTTTACAAATAAGACATTTCTTTGTGTTTTTTGTGCATTACGTTTTAGAAAAAAATGTCAATTTTAGGTTTTTTTTTTCCATTGCGTTTTACGCAACTGGGTTTTCGAATTTTTTTTCGAAAATATAGCAATAGCATACTCGTTTTAAAGATAAAAAAAACGCTCGTTTTTTTGTGCAATTTTTATAAAAAAATAATGTCGTATGAAAGAGTTATTAATGTTTAAAAAATGGGAGGAATTAGAGGAGAGAAACTATTGACTTGGATTGACTAGAATGCCCTAGACAAACCCACGCGCCTCCTTTTTTTTCCTTCAATTTCACTTATTTAATCTTAGTCCTTGATTGAATAATTGGATGATCAAGATTACTTCCTAGGCTTTCTAGCTAAATAAACTTTCTATTATATCTTAACCCCAGATAACTAATTATCTTTTTTAATACATTAAATGATTAAAATATATATTAAAAAATTATTAAAATAGTTACCATGGTTAGAAAATATGGCTGATTCTAAACACACTCCCCTCCCTCCTGATTATACCCCCTCTTGTGAGAGGAAAACTGCCGGTCCCACGCAGGCCCCACCTATAAGTATATGAGAGGAGGGGGGTAAAAAGTAATTAGGGAGTATAGAAACTAGCATCCGAAAATAACTCGAAAAAAGAAGAGAGAGGGAAGTTGCCTAAAGAAGAGAGAGGGAAGTTGCCTAAGCCATACACGCAACACTCAATAGTATTAGTAACCACTCATAAGTGTACTGGTTGTCTCCTTCATCAAATCCCCTTCTTTTCTTCCTTCACTCTCATTCTTTCTTGCCCTAAGGCTCTTCTCTCGTTGACTTGATTATCACAAATCGATCATCATCATGTCTTCTTTTGACAGTAAGTTTGATTACCTCAAACTTCCCCTCATTGACATTCAGACCGCTACCAACCATTTTGCTGATGAAAATATAGTCAGACTGGATGAATTTGGAAACGAGTACAAGGGGCAACTACTCTTAAGCTCCGGCCAATTGATTGATATTCTTGCACGAAGGTTGGATGATAAGTATGGGCAAAGAACCAAAGAGTTTCAGACGGAGATTATAATGCTCGCTAGTCTGAAGCATCCAAATCTGGTCTCTATTGTTGGGTTTTGTGATGAGAATGATGAGAAGATCATCATAAACAAGTATGAGGCCAAGGGAAGTCTTGACGAATGTCTAAGTGACTCTGTTACACTCACTTGGACTCAAAGATTGCAGATCTGTCTTGGTATTGCACGTGCCCTCAGTTACATTCACTATGACCAGGGACGCACTTTTAGCGTGATACATCGTGATATCAAAAGTTCTAAGATCGTATTAGATGACAAGTGGGAAACAAAACTATCTGGTTTTGAGCTATCCACGATGCAACCAGCAGCCAGGAGGCTGGGTCTTGTCCTTGACCTAGCATGTGGCACGCTTGGGTATGTAGACCCAGCATATGAAGCGTCTGCAACTGTGAACCACAAGTCGGATGTGTACTCCTTGGGTGTGGTTTTATTTGAAGTCCTCACTGGGAGGAAAGCATTTATTCAAGACAACCGAAAAAGGATGTCATTCGCTGAATTAGCCAAATCCCATTACGAAAATGGAAATCTCAATGATGTTATCCATCCAGATCTACATAAGCAAATGGACCAGGGATCGTTAAAAAAGTTCTCAGAAGCAGCATATTGCTGCTTGAAGGATCAACGGTCACAACGCCCAAATATAGATCAACTTGTCTTTGCCCTTGATCAAGCATTGGAACTTCAAATGGCACATGAAGCCTCTGTAAGGCCATTTTTATCCCATTTCTCTCTTTCTGTTATAATCACATATATATATATGTATTTGTAATCTTTCATTGTCATAATAATAACCTATGTTATTTCATTTCCTATTGTTGCAGTTGGCACTAAAGGAACATTCAACACTAAGTACATCATCATCCGACTACTGGAAGGTAATTCAATTCTTTTTCTTTAGGTAGTTATGATGAATAAAAGCTCACGTACAACAACTTTTAAAATATGATAGGATACTGAAATAGACATTGATGTGCCTATAATTATTTACACTTTGCCCTGTTTCTTCAAGAGGATTGAAATGGTCAACAAATACTTGGTTAAAGTGTTTAATTTGTTATTAATTTGCATATCTTGTTTAGATTTACTAATACATTTACAACTTGAATCAATCCAGTAGAGCCAAACCTATAATACAAGCAACATTACAGATCTGGAAGAACAGACTTAGAAATCAAGATTAAAAAAAGGGAAAAGTGAATATGGTGTTGTTAGGCATCAAACTTATATGCAAAACAAATCAAAACTATGTTGTTTTGACTAAATCTAAATAAAATGATTTTAAATCTCTATATATCTTATAATTGTTTCCCTTTGTCCCGATTGTTGAGTGTTATGTGCCTTGTGTCCAAGGCTTGATGCAAAACTACTATCGAGCCGGGGGTCTCACTGGAAGCAGCCTCTCTATTCAAGCTGGGTAGAGGTAAGGCTGTCTACATCTTACCCTCCTCAAACCCTACCTTAGCTTTGCTATTGATGGGATTTACTAAGTATGATGATGATGATGATTACTTAGATTACAATGAACCTTGAATTTGGGGGTTTCTTCAAGATATGACAACCAAGGCAACATGAATCAACATTTAGAAACCCAAATAATGAAACAATACTCATCTCCAATACATTCTTTTTCTTTAAATCTTTTTTGTTCATCCTGTATAACACAATAAAAATTTCTTTTTGGCATTATAAGTTCAGAAACATAACTCCTTACTAAAGGAATCCGTTTTAGGGAGTACTAGCAGAAAGTATATTAAATATGTACACTATTTATGAACTTGAAAAATCAGCCAAAACGAGCATGAAAGCGTCATCTACTTCGGCAACATTGGGAGTTGCATTGAATGTCTATTAGAAAGTATGCCAATTACAGGGATTACTAAAAGAAGATGCTCAGAAATGGATGGTACTTGAATAGGTTGTTACCATAGTATAAAAAAATAAGATAATTGGTGGGTTCTGAGTAAAAGAATAATATGAACCTGGTGTAGGTTTGGATAGCAACAAGATGGGTGCGTGGGAAATTATAAAGAGATTAAAAGTGATTTTTAATTGCATTTAATCAAAAGGATGTAGTTTTGATGGGTTTTGCTTCTAAGTTGGATGCCTAACAACATCATATTCACTTTCCTATATTTTTATTATTACCATTTACACTTCATATTTTATCTTGTATAGGATATAAACTCTACTTTTCATTTGACACTTGAAGATTTTGGACATAATATTGCAGGGAAAGCATTTAGAACACTTGAGAATTGGATTTGAGGTTATAAAGTCCGCGACTGAGAACTTCGCTGAAAAATATATCATTGGGAAAGGCGGGTATGGTTGGGTGTACAAAGCAGAACTTGAACATTTTGATTCCTCCGTAATGGAAGGCGACAAGGAATCAAAACTACCTAGGAGGCGAAGCACTGTAGCTTTTAAATACATCTTAAATAGAGAAGACAAACACGGAGAACAAGGGTTCTTTAAAGAAATTGATACCCTTAGTAGTTGTAAGCATCCCAACATAGTATGTCTTCTTGGTTTCTGTTATGAACCCCCTCATATGATTCTTGTCTATGAACATGTTTCTAAGGGAAGCCTTGATAATTATTTGAGTAGCGAAGGATTGATGACTAATCTCAGTTGGGAGCAACGAATAAAAATATGCATTGATATTGCCCATGGCTTGGATTACATTCATACCACCATGGAAAACAAACAAAAAATAATCCACCGGGACATAAAGAGCGACAATATTCTATTGGGCGAGAACTGGGAGGCGAAGATTGCTGACTTTGGACTCTCCATATTCCACCCAGTTGATCATAAGGCGAGCACTATCAACGCAACAAAAGTTGCAGGCACACAAGTGTACTTGGATCCAGAATATGAGAGGACAGGAAAGCTAAAAAAAGAATCTGATGTTTACTCCTTTGGGGTAGTATTATTTGAACTCCTTTCGGGGAGATTGGCTTATGATTCGATTTACACCAACGAAAATGAAAAGGGTCTTGCACCCATTGTGAGACAACACTTCGAGAAGGGAACAATAAAGGAAATAGTTGACCCTAGTTTAAAGGAAGAAAATGCTTTTACACTAGGTAAAGGTCCCAATCAAGATTCATTGAATACATATATTATCATCGGGCATAGATGTTTGGCAGAAAAGCAAGTCGAGCGTCCAACAATGAAAGCCGTCTTTGAGGAACTTGTGAAAGCATTGAACTTTCAGGTAAGTCGAAGTGGCTGTTAACAAGCCGGGTCGAGGCCGAGCCCTAGCCCGACCAGGCTCGAGCTCGGCTCGTCATGTGTTTCTGAAACTCGAGCTCGAGCTCGGCTCGGTTCGAGCCTACTTATCTGAGCTCGAGCTAGCTCGGCTCATGAATAAAACCCAAAGCTCGAGCCCGGCCCGGCCCGGCTCGGCTCGGCTCAAGCTATTTTGAGAACCTCAAACGAGCTAAAAGCTTGGCTCAAGCTCGCTTAAATGAGCCAAAGCTCGACTCGAGCTCGGCTTGCCAATGTTATCATCATTATTATTATATTATATAAAAAACAAAAAAAAATCTTTTGGGCTCGTTTAGGCTCGCGGGTCTAAACGGGCCGGGCTTCGTATTTCAGGCTCGAGCTTGGGCTCGATAAAAAAACGTGCTCAATTTCAGGCTCGAGCTCGGGCTCGTTAAGGCTCCGCTCATTCGAGCTTTTAACCGAGCTGATCACGAGTAGTTCTCGAGCCTCTGGGCTTATTTACACCCCTAGTCCTAAGAATGTAAAGTGTTTCTCCTTTTCGTATACATGTTCTCTTGTAATACTTGGTGTGCTTATTCATTATTATTTTAAAAAGATATGTGGGATTCTTACGGCAATGTCATCTAAAAAAATATATTAACGTATCTAACAATTACTAAGTGTGTGAATATTAAAATTCACAATGGCTAGTTTTCAAGTGTCAAACTGGAAGTACTAACTTATCGTAAATTTAGATTATATGTAGTTACATTGAACTTTAATAAACCTCAAATTGGGTGTATCATGATGTAACAGGAAATTCACAAGGACAGCCTTCATATATCATTTGAAGACATAAGACTGGCCACTCAAAACTTCAACAATAAAATTGCAGAGGGAGGATTTGGGAACATTTACAAAGGAGAAATTTTGAGTGTTAATGGACTTACCCCCATTGCCATAAAGCGGCATGACGAGACTCGCCGTCAAGGAGAAAAAGAATTTTTGTCAGAACTTGAAATTCTCTTTGAGTATAAGCATCAAAACATCATTGGTCTTATAGGCTACTGTAATGAAATTAACGAGAAAATCTTAGTCTATGAGTATGCCTCTAACCTAAGTCTGGATAGGCATTTGAATGATGCCACTCTTACATGGACGCAGCGACTTAAGATCAGCATTGATGCTGCAATTGCGTTGGATTTTCTTCATGGAGGTGTTTCGCCTGTGATACATAGGGATATAAAATCCTCCAACATTCTACTAAATGGTGATTGGAAAACAAAAATAACAGATTTTGGGTTTTCCGTGATAGCTCCGTTAAATAACGAGATTGACTTTGTGGTCGATAATGCTTGCGGCACATATGGCTACATTGACCCTGTGTACTATAAACAGGGTTTCTTAACTAGAGAATCCGATATATTTTCATTTGGTGTGGTTTTATTTGAGATGATGTGCGGAAGACGTGCTTTTATGCCTGGGTATAATGATGATCGTAGGCTTCTTACCAGTTTGGTTAAATGCCACTATGAGGAAGGAACAGTTGATCAGTTGGTGTTTGAGGGTATAAAGAATAAAATTGTCCCAAGATCATTGACTACTTTCCAGAGGATTGCATATCAATGCTTAAGTGATGAGAGAAAGGAGCGGCCAACGGCAAGTGAGATAATATTACAGCTAAAGACTGCATTGGAATTCCAAGTAAGTACTTTTCATTATGACTATTTTTCCTCATAAAAGAACTATAACATTTATTAAAGAAATAATGAATCAACAAATTAATTAAGAAAGAAAATTATTAATCTATGTATTGCCTTTTATAACAGTTTTTTTCCCAAGCTAGTCTAGTTACAAAACTTATTTACCATTTTGGGTACTTTGAAAAATATTTACCAAAATAGGTACTTTTCTTTATCTCTTTTATTTTTTCTTAAAAAAATGTTTATCTCTCCTAATATAATTGGACAAAGCCTAAACTAATGATAACATAGTATTATTATTTAATAAACTTACTATGTTTTTATAAATTATTATTTTTATGTTACGTTTTTTTAATTTATATATCTGTTTTTAATTTGTAATAAAAATACCACAAGTTTAAAAGTAAAAATTCATGTATTTAGTTTGGCTTTTATTTTAAGAATAATATATCTCTGTATAATCATTTAATCTAAAATATTCCAAATGTAATTGCTCAACGTAAATTGTTATATTGTTTTTATTTCACGTTTTTGCAAAAATATGTATATGCTTTTACGTTTTTGTAATTGTGCTTTTTAACTTAGTGTATAGTTGTTCATCGGAATTGTTGTTCAATTCACTTATGAACAAATTATTTGTTTTTAGTTTAGTGTATAATTATTTAAGGAAAAATTACAAGTTTTGTCCTTTATCTTTATTCCACTTTTCAGGCGGTGTCCTTTTTAACGAATGTTGACAGGCGGTGTCCTTTAGTAGGTATTTTGTTGCAAGTTTAGTCCTTTACACCCAACCCAGTTAAAAAACCCTGTTAATTGTTGGGTGTAAAGGACTAAACTTGCAACAAAATACCTAGGTAAAGGACTAAACTTGCAACAAAATACCTAGTAAAGGACACCGCCTGTCAACAATTAACAGGGTTTTTTAACTGGGTTGGGTGTAAAGGACTAAACTTGCAACAAAATACCTAGTAAGGGACACCGCCTGTCAACATTTCGTTAAAAAGGACACCGCCTGAAAAGTGGTATAAAGATAAAGGACAAAACTTGTAATTTTTCCATTATTTAATCTATAGCATATATAAAAGAATAAATAGAACTTGAGTAAATGATTATATTAGTTTTTTAGTCTTAAAATAAAAGCCAAACTAAATACATTAATTTTTTACTTTTAAAGTTGAGGTTTTTTTTATTACAAATTAAAAAATAACGTAAGATATTTTTTTTTTTACAAAAATATAAGTCTATTAAATAGCAATAGTATGTTATCATTAATTTAGCAAATGATTCTAGCCCAGCTGGTTGATGCATTGGAAATGATGAGGAAGGACTCAGGTTCAACTCTTGATCCCACCCGAGTTTTCTACTACAGTGCATTGACTCCAGAGGGTCGGCTCTTGTGGAGGGTGCAACTCCTGTCATGTGGCAGGAGGCTGGAAATTTTCTCGGGGGCAGCGTAACACCCCTCTCGACCAGGTGTGGGCCCGGTTAAGACAACATAGTCCTGGTAGCGAGTGGTGGCGGGCCTGCGTCTTGCGGGTGTGAAGTTCACCTGTCAAAAAAAATGTTATCATTAATTTAGGTTTTGTCCAATTAGATTAGGAGAGAGAGACAAATAAGTTTTCAAGATAATTAAAAAAAATAAAGGAAATTGCCCATTTTGGTAAATATTTTTCAAAGTACCCAAAAGGGTAAATATTTTTGGTAACTACACTAGTTTGGTTAAAAAAAACTCCCTTTTATAAAGCCAATAATCGTTTAGATATTTTTATTTATTTTTCATAATGTAAAATTCTCGATGACATAACTTTTAATTGTATAGGAGGATATTGAAATATGGGAGGCCAAACTGCCTAAAGACTACAAAGAAATAATCCACATGTCAAAAACCCCTGAGATCTACTCTAACCTAAGCAACAAAGATCTATGCGAAATGTTCTCCAAAGGAATCCTCCTTCAACAGGGCAAAGTGGTCATTAACTCCATAATTTTCATGTCTCACTTCTATGTCAGTTTTTTTTTTTTTTTTTTCTAATTCTATTAAACGGAATGAATCTTTTGTCTGTCAGTTCTTCTCATTAAGCAGCAATGGAGAAAGAAATGAGATGGTGTCAGCGACGATGTTTTCTTATGAAAATAACATATCACATAAGCGAAAAACTATTCAAAATTCAAGGTACGCATAATATTTCTCACTCTATTGTATTACACATGCGTTTTGGCAAGGAGAAACTGATTAATCACTTTATTAATAACTAAACACATATATATGTGCATGTTCACCAGCGTGTGCGCACATGAGCCGCTGTTCATGTGTTAGTGGTGTACAAACGAAACAAGAAATTTGCAGATATCATTTTTTAGTTTTGGATCACTCATGAACGAGCTAAATGGATTAGTGAATCGTTTCTGATTGCATATTCACTGGTTGAACCCTTATAATTAAAAATTAAATATTTTATCTGAACTTAACTTGTTTGTTACTTTATGTCAAATTGAAATGTTGAAAGTTAAAAGAAACATAAGTATGGGTTATGTAGTCTACATATATTTCGAAAGGCATTTGAGTTATTCGAGATGTAAAATGTAATTTTTGAGTATTAATATGAAAAGGAAAGGATTACAACTTAACCAATGAAGATGCAAGTTGGGTTTGGATTCGTGTGATTGACACGGTTTTCAAGTTCATGCCATTTAAGGGTTCGTATAAAAATATCCTGGTTCAAAACGCAAATTCATGAACACGATTCATCTTTTTTTTTTTTTTTTTTTTTTGAATGGCTAAACTTGCACACCATGGGGATTGAACCCATGACCTCCTACTACCCCAAACCTTATCTAATTCACCAACACCACTAAGCTATTCCTAAGTGGATGAACACGATTCATCTAACAGCCAAAATACACTTACGTGATAGTTATGAATCTACTTAATACACTACGGGGAAAAATAGGAGATTAAAAGTCTTAAGAAGGCATACAACACAATATTATTTAATTTTTCATATGGTTCAGTGAACGTATTTAACACTTCCAATATATAAATATCTTAACAATAACAAGTAGAAGAGTTTATAAACATATATAAGAATGTTTAGTTATTATTTATCAGCCAAAAGATGCATAGTTTTATTTGTATCTTAACTTGAGTTTATAAACAAATCTAAGAATGTTTAGTTATTATTATCAGCCAAAAGATGCATAGTTTTATTTGAATCTTAACTTCTATGCAAACAAATAAAATTATTTCTATTACCTTTGGGATTAGATGAATAATTTAAAAAAAAAGGAAGTGTTTATGTGACACTGGAATGGTTGGTGTAAATAATTTCCACTAAATCTTACATGTGCAGATTTCAAAGAGTGGTGAAGATGATGGATACTTCAAATTTAAAGATCCATATCAAGATTAAAACTCAATTTTTAACTCCAAATGTGAATTATGGGGCTCACCTTGTCTTCAAATTTTGTGAGCCAAGAAAGTTGTCAAGTAAACTAATGTATGTCAACCTCAAGTACCAAATGGGGAGTGAAACCCTGCATGCATATTTCGCAACATGCAGAGACGACGAATGGATGATGATAGAACTGTGTCGATTCATACCTCACAAGAAAAATATTGGTTTCGAGGTGCTACTCGAGAGCATGTCAAGATACTATTGTGGAGGTGGTGGAATCTATGTTGAAGGCATTCATTTTCGAGCCATCAATGATGAAACTTTGAAAGTACTATTTCTTTTCTCTTCTTTTATTTCTTCACTTTACACTAAACAAAATAAATACAAAAGGAATAGCATTTGTTTCACATTTTTCAAGTTATCTATGTTCAAAAAGGTTAATTTTTTTTTTTTATCAATATCATTCACACACATACAAACACGTTTCATTATACTCAACTGTGTATAGGATACTAGGAATATACTCGTATATATGGTGAAATCTTAGTCTAAAGAGGAGCGAACTAAACGTAAGCTTAACGGGTCTAGCTCATCTCTACTATTGAGTTAATTTAGCACATATTATGATACAACCTGACAAAGAGTAGTGAACAATGTTAAGCTTGGCTTAAATAAAGACAAACTGAAGAGTGGGCAATGGTTTTGTTGAAGATATCAATGAATTGATTGTGGAGACGAAATCAGCGAACTATGTACGTTTTATGAAGACAACTTATTAGCGGAAATAATTCTTGACATAATTTGTGAATATTTGTAATTATTGTGCATTAACCGTTTCCTTGTATATCGTTGACTCTCCATAATTATAGGAGAAGTTTTGTATCTTTTTGATTATAAATAAATCATCATCAATCTCTCCAAAATCATGGGAGGTTGATTTCTCACATGGTATCAGCCTTTTTCCTCCTCTCATTCCTTCTCTAATCTCTTTCCCAAATCCTCGGACCTCCCATGGCTTCCCAAATCTCCGATACCACCTCAAGCCCTCACTTCTCCCCTGTCAAACTTTCATCCTCCACTTTTCTAATCTGGCGAAGTCATATGACTCTCTTAATGGCCCTTCACAAACTATCTGCCCATATTGATGGCTCTTCCCCACCTTCCGAAACCGTCACTACCAATAACAAAACTGAGCCCAATCCCGAGTATGCTCCCTGGCTTGCTGCAGATCAAAAAGTTGCCCTTCTTCTTCTTTCTTCCTTAACCGAGGAGGCAGCCACAGAAGTACTAGGCATCACCGGTGCCCGCCAAATCTGGATCACTCTTGAGAACACGTATAGCAACGCGTCTATTGAACGTGTTCAGTCTTTACGGGACTCTCTTCAACAGCTTACCAAAGGCTCGTCTTCTGTTACGGATTTTTCCCGAAAATTCAAACTTATATGTGAACAACTTGCTGCAATCGGTCATCCGGTTGCCGAAACCGACAAGACACATTGGTTTCTTCGAGGACTTGGCCCTTCTTATGAAAGTTTCTCCATCGTCATTCGAAACATCAAACCGACACCTTTGTTTCGGGATCTCGTTATCCAAGCAGAAAGTCACGACCTGTTTACTCAAAACCTTCATGGCACCTCAACACCCCCTGCTGCGTTTCATGTTCAAACCAAACGTGATTCTTCATCACAAAACCGCGGTCATGGTTCGTATCGTGGTTCTTCTTCTCGGGGCAGGGGTAGTTCGTCTTCTTCTCGCGGTAATAATAATCGTCAGCCCCGCTGTCAATTATGTCGGACATACGGCCACTACGCTTCGGCGTGTCCGGATCTTCGCTCGTATGCCACTCAGTCTCCAACCTTGGATGACTCTTTAGCCAAGGCATTTCATGCTAAGTGTCATGTTACAGAAGACACTCCCGATTGGACCGGTGATACGGGAGCCACGGATCATATGGCTCCAACTCCAGATTGTCTTCACCATTCCACTTCCTACAAAGGTAAGCAAGAGGTTATTTTCGGAAATGGTAAGCGTCTTCCAATAACGCACGTTGGATCCTCGAAACTGTGATAAGATTAATATTCGTAATGTGCTTGTTGTTCCAAATCTTACCAGAAAGTTATTATCAATAAGCAAGCTAACTGCCGAACACCAGGTTGACGTATTATTTTCTCAACATTATTTTCATATCCAGGATCGGAAAACAAAACAGGTGCTTGCTCGAGGGAAATGCGTTGATGGACTCTATGTGCTTCAAAATGAACCACAAGCCCTTGTTGCGGGCGTCTCCAATAAAGCTTCTTACGAATTGTGGCATGCTCGTTTAGGCCACGCATCGTTTGATGTTATTTCTATTTTGAATAAATGTGGTTTTTTGTCGGTTACTTCCTTATTACCGAAACCGGATATTTGTACTTCATGTCAACTTGCAAAAGGACAACGATTATCTTTTATTTCAAATGAAAAACGAGCATCTTTTCCACTTGATTTAGTTCATTGTGATCTATGGGGTCCCGCACCTATTCCCTCTACAGAGGGTTATCGTTACTATGTTGCTTTTATTGACGATCACTCAAGGTTTACGTGGCTATATCCTCTTAAAACAAAAACGGGGTTTTACGCGGTTCTACCGACATTTATTAACCTTGTGCAAACTCAATGTTCGCGCAAAATTAAAATCTTTCAAAGTGATGGTGGAACTGAGTTCGTGAATCACACCGTTCGCAAGATTTTTGAGGAAAATGGAACATTTCATAGGTACTCGTGCCCGTACACGCCTCAACAAAACGGACGTGCCGAAAGAAAACATCGCCATATTGTGGAAACCGGTCTCGCGATGTTGTTCAATGCTCATGTGCCCGCTTCTTTTTGGGCCGACGCCTTTGCTTCGGCAACTCATATTATTAATCGTGTGCCGACTCCACTTCTTGAGAACAAGTCACCTTTTCAAGTTCTGTTCAATCAAGAGCCAAATTTTTCAAATTTTCGGGTTTACGGGTGCCGTGTCTTTCCGTACTTACGTGACTATGCAAAGCATAAACTCGAGCCACGAAGTCTTCCATGCATTTTTATTGGTTATTGCTCCTCCCATAAAGGTTTTCGATGCTTGGATCCTATCACCAATCGGGTATTTATCTCCCGACATGCTCGTTTCAATGAGTCGTTATTTCCATTTAAAGATTCTCATACAACCACAAACCTCAATCACCTTCTGCTCACATCCTTTTGTGAGGACATACCAACCGGCCAAACAAAATCTCAACAATCAATTCAGCCCACCACCCAACCACCAACCAGCCCACTACACACCAACTCCCACGGCCCACCTACATCACCCTCTTGTCCTATCTGTACTTCAGCCCCTCAACCTACTGAAACCCATCAACAAACTCACGGCCCTTTTCAAAACCAACAAAATACCCATTCTTTTCCTACACAACAACCTCAAGACCCCACCGGCTCCTCAACCCAACCCGACTCCTCCACCTCCACTGTACCCGAACCACCCTCCCTCGCTACACCTGAATCGCCCTCTCCTGCCATACCCGAACCAGTCTCCTCTGCCATACCCGAACCACAAATGGTTGCCCCACCCGTATCCAATTCCCATCCTATGACGACTCGAGCAAAAGCGGGAATTTTCAAACCAAAGCATCAAGCAGACCTCGCTACTCTAAATTCTTATGCATTACATGTGGCTTTGACAGCCGCTACGGAACCGCGTGGTTTCAAATCCGCTGCCAAAGATCCAAAGTGGATGGCGGCAATGGTGGAAGAAATTTCGGCTCTTCATAAAAATAACACGTGGACACTTGTTCCGCGACCAACATCTGTGAATGTTGTGGGTTCCAAATGGGTGTTTCGTACGAAATATCACTCCGATGGCACAATTGATCGGTACAAAGCGCGCTTGGTAGCGCAAGGTTTTACTCAAATTCCGGGATTGGATTATTCTCACACATTTAGTCCGGTGGTCAAGGCATCCACCATTCGCATTGTTTTATCTCTTGCGGTCCTCAACAAATGGAAATTGCATCAACTAGATGTCAAAAACGCATTCCTAAACGGCGACTTAAATGAAACAGTTTTCATGGAACAACCACCCGGATTTGTGGACTCTAGTCATCCAAGTTACGTTTGTAAATTATCTAAGGCTCTTTACGGCCTTAAACAAGCTCCTCGCGCTTGGTTTCAGCGTTTGAGCAAATTTCTTCTATCATACGGGTTTACATGCAGTCGAGCGGATACATCGCTTTTTATTCTTCGAAGGGATGCTCATATCATATATCTCCTTGTCTACGTGGATGATCTTATCCTCACCGGAAATGATGAAGCCGTTCTACAATCTTTTATATCTCGTCTTAATCGGGAATTTGCGATAAAGGATCTTGGAAATCTCAACTATTTCCTTGGTTTAGAAGTTGTCCACACAGAGAATGGTTTGTTTCTTACACAAGCCAAATATGCCCAAGACATTCTTCAAAGGGCAAATCTGTATGATGTCAAACCCGTACATACTCCACTTCCTCCGCATGAATCCTTCTCCGCCAAAGGTGTGCCGTATTCCGATCCCACATTGTATCGTTCGTTGGTTGGAGCCTTGCAATACTTAACCATAACCAGACCGGACCTCTCATATGCCGTTAATCAGCTTTCACAGTTTCTTCATAGTCCAACCGTTGATCACTTTCAAGCGGTTAAACGTCTCTTAAGGTATGTCAAAGGTACTCTTTCCTTTGGCCTTACCTATAGTCGTTTTCATCCTCCCGATATCATTGGTTACTCGGATGCCGATTGGGCTCGCTGCCTCGATACGCGACGCTCCACGTATGGATATTCGATTTTTCTTGGTGGTAACCTTGTCTCTTGGAGTGCCAAGAAACAACCTACTGTTTCAAGATCAAGCTGCGAATCAGAATACCGAGCCATGGCTAATACGGCTGCCGAACTGGTTTGGATTACCCATCTTCTCCAAGAGTTACATGCTCTACCGCCTGACCGTCCAACGTTACTCTGTGATAATAAAAGCGCATTGTTTATGACCCAGAATCCTGTCTCTGATAAACGTGCTAAACACATTGACTTGGACTACCACTTTGTTCGTGAGCTCGTTAACTCGGGGAAACTTTACACCAAGTTTGTCCCAACCAATCTCCAGGTGGCAGACATCTTTACCAAAAGTCTCCCGCGCGCTCAATTTGATGCTTTACGTGCGAAGCTCCGTCTTGGTCCGCCACCATTCCGATTGACGGGGGGTATTAGCGGAAATAATTCTTGACATGATTTGTGAATATTTGTAATTATTGTGCATTAACCGTTTCCTTGTATATCGTTGACTCTCCATAATTATAGGAGAAGTTTTGTATCTTTTTGATTATAAATAAATCATCATCAATCTCTCCAAAATCATGGGAGGTTGATTTCTCACACAACTAGTTTAACACGTTTTCAACTTTTTTGTTTACACAGGGGGGACAAAGAGTCTTGAAATCTAACTCAGATTCAGAGCAACAAGCGTCAGTTGATTATGATGAAATAACCCAACTAGAAGATGGCGGAAAGGTTTTTTTATTTGAAAAGCAATTGTATTATGTATAGAAAAAGTGGAATATGTCTTGTTATTTGGTAATGATGCACTTATTAACTTTTTTGTTGGACAGTTATTCTCATTAAGCAAAGCGAGCGGTAAGAAATGCCACATGCTTCCAGCAAAGAACGTTTTATACGACACTTCTGATGTTAGTTGTTTCAACTGGAAATCATCTGCTGAGCCTGAATCCAGGTTTGAGTTTTAAACTAACTAATGTACTTTCTTATTCTCGAACGGTTGTTTCAAATAGTATAAATAGATAACTTAGGCTATGTGATGAGGGCCCAAGTGTGGAAGAGCGGGCTATCTCGTATTTGGAGGTCCAAGACCGCGTAACAAAAGGGGCTTCACTAAAATGGCTCTAACTTGGGCTACGGGGGTCCGTTTTGGGCATGCGACCAGGCGAAACGAACGTGGGAACGAGCTCCATCTTGCTGCAAAGCCTACGGCAGTTTGGGTCATTGTACGGGCCAAAAAACGCTTATTTCTATTACTTATTTACGATTTTATGTTTTTTGAAGTGTTTTGGGCATTTTGTTTTTGGGCTTGTGTTTGGCCCGTTGTCTTTTTTAGGCCCATTTCGAATTTCTGTCCCTATGTATGTGTTTCTCTAGTAGTTTGAACAATCAGACTTGAATTTTGAAACTACTCAATTTTTCACTTCAAATTCCGTGCCCTTTGGGTTGATTTTGGGGTTGGGAAAAGACCTACACTGGTATTCGCAGAATCAACGTGTTTGTTCTTCGTTATCGTATCACGCGCTACATCGCTATGTAATTATTTGGATGTTTTGCTTTGTTCTTTATTAATATATAAGAGTCGTGTGCAGTTCTCACAAAATCATTGTGTTGCTGTGTTTTTGATCCCATTGATTCCAACATGGTGGAAAGAAAAACCTTTTCCACGATACTTAACATGTTCACTTGGTTTTGGGTTCGTACCAACTCACATACAATTTATCATGAATGCAGATTTCTTGAAGTGGCTGAGCTCTTAGCAGTACAAGTATTTCGAATAAAACACAAGATTGAAACCCAAAAGTTGTCTGTAGACACAAAATATGCATGTTATCTCATATTCAAGCTATCACAAGAATGTCATGGGCTGCAGTGTCCGGTGAAGGTGCAAGATGTACACCTTAGGAAAAACAGAGAGCTTAAGTTTCTTTATTTTAGAGCTCCAAGATCAGTAAATTTACATGCTAGTGGAAGGGTTCCCAAACAAAGAGAAGACGGATTGATGGAAGTTATTGTGTGGGAATTCAACTCAGGTAACAAGGATCATGTTCCTATGAGTTTGAAATTGAGATGTTACGAAGAAAACATGTCCGGTCTTATTGTATATGGCATCGAATTTCGACCCGAATAATAACTTTCTCTAGATATAACTGAGCACAAATCATTTAGGCTGAAGTGTAATTTATGGGTTAACCATGTTTAATTTCTGATGAATAATGTCTAGTTGCTACTTTTGTTGGGTTGTACTATACAGTGTGAGGAAGCAGGATGTTGAACATGAACCAAACCCAGCCACCAAACAACAAAATAATGCTATGGAAACTTGTACCTATGCCAAGTACTACGAAATAGATGTTTTGAAACCCTGTAGTGGTGTTTCAATGCTCTCAATCCAGATTTGACATGAATCGCTTACTACTATCAATACAAGAGCAACATCTTATAATTAAACTGAACTTTTCAAACACACTCCTCGTTTTGGCTCCGCTAACCCCTCATTTTGGCTAGGTTGATTTCTCAAATTTTATTTTATTTTCCACATTTCTTTTTAATTTTATTTAATTTTGATATCTTATTATTTTGTTGAGTCTATAAATAGCAACCTTTTTGTTTGGTTCTTAAAAAAAACGGTTTTCCAATGGTGGCTTAAGATGCATCGGCTTATTTTTATTAATTTTTTTAAAGCTAATCGCAAAATAAAAAGTTAATGTCAAAAGTAGTCGTTTTCTTCAAACATGAACGGAAAAATAGACGTTTTGTTTTTCAACGTAAATGAAAAATCACTTACACTTCTTAACACAAAACATCTATTTTTTCGTTCGTGTTTGAAGAAAACGACTACTTTTGATATAAACTTTTTAATTTTGTGATTAGCTTTAAAAAAATTAATAAAAATAAGCTGATGCATCTCAAGCCACAATTGGAAAACTGTTTTTTTAAGGGGTATTGGATTTTAATAATCCCAACTTTCAGCAATTGGCCGATAATAATCCCAACTTCAAAAATAGCCTACAACACTCCCAACTTGTAACATTTTGGCCACCAATGATCATTTGCTAACTGGGTTATAACCCAGTTAGTTTTTTGCTGACTAGGCTGCTGACGTGGCACCATCACCACCTCCGGTGACCTGCAACTTATTCCGACGACCCGTTTTACCCCTGAAACCACCAAACGAGACCACCACCAATCATCTCCGACCTCCTGTAATCTTCTCCGCTGCTCAGAAGTTCAAAAAACCCAACTCTGGTGACCTGCAACTTATTCCGGCGACCCGTTTTACCCCTGAAACCACCAAACGAGACCACCACCAATCATCTCCGACCTCCTGTAATCTTCTCCGCTTCTCAAAACTAACTGGGTTATAACCCAGTTAGACAAGGATCATTGCTGGCCAAAATGTTACAAGTTGGGAGTGTTGTAGGCTATTTTTGAAGTTGGGATTATTATCGGCCAATTGCTGAAAGTTGGGATTATTAAAATCCAATACCCCTTTTTTTAATAACCAAACAACAAGGTTGCGTATTTATAGACTTGACAAAGTAATAAAATATATAAATTAAATAAAATTAATAAGAAATGTGGAAAAGAAAATAAAATTTGAGGAGTCAGCCTAGCCAAAACGAGGGGTCAGCGGAGCAAAAACGAGGAGTCAGCCAAGCCAAAACGAGGAGTCAGCCAAGCCACTAGGAGGAGTCAGCCATGTCACTAGGAGGAGTCAGCTAAGCCACTAGGAGTCAGCCAAGCCACTAGGAGGAGTCGGCCCGACACATCAGCCACCCTTTTGTCTTTGAGGAGTTAGCCGTCGAGTCAATTCATGATTCTTGACACGTGTCAACACCCCATTGATGGATGCTTGGTGACACACGGACGCCTCCCATGATTCAGGCGCCACTTCACGCTTGAAGGTGACATTTTGGTAATGTTACTTGACATTTTTGTAATTTCCCCATTTTCCACTGAATTTAACACTACGGCCACGTCGCTTTGAAAATTGCGAAAATCGCATATGTTACATCCTCTCTCTCTCTACTAGAGAAATTAGAACTCCGGAATCAACTATCCAAATTGTCGGATATTCAAATTTTGGATATCAGTATAAACCAAACAAGATGGCAATATAACTCTTTTGCGGTAATTAATATTTGAATAGATTAAACACTCACATAGTTACTTAATAACGCTTTTACAAATACTACTTCATTGTATTCAAAAGTCAACACAAGAATTCGGTGACTTTGAAAACAAATTATTTACGTAAAATAATAACACAATGAGAGTACTAGAAATCAAACACGACGATAAAGAAGCAGACACAACGACAACTGATTACAGACCATGAAAACGGCCGGAATCAATTGTTGTCACCACGAGTAAGACCTTGAAAGGAGGTTGGATTAGCAGCAGGGGTGGTTCCAACGGTCTGGGTGTTTGACGTTCGTGCACGCGGATCCACGGTTGAAACCGATGGAGCCTTTTGTTGTTGGTCTATGGAGCGTTGGAACGATACCGGTCTAGTAGTACCGGAGGACGTCGAAGAAGAGCGAGCCCTCGCCGCGGCTGCTGAGATGTTTGGAGCTTCACCACTAGACATTGTAAAACAAAGTGATAGATGTTGAATGTGTTTCCAAACATGATGGTGTATTTATTTATAGGAGGTATTAATACATACACATCTACCTAACGTGACGGATGACCCACACGTTATGCTTACGTTATGAGATAGAAATGTTAATATTAATTTTTTGATAAAAGAAAATTAATAAAAATATGTTTAAGTCTTTATGCTTGTAAAACTCCATAACTGAAATCGTGCATCAAATTTAATAAAAAAAAAATTCAAAAAGAATAAGAAACAATTTTGTTTAGAAAATCACGGTCACGTTTAAAAAGTAAAAACAGTGTTTGATTAATGTTTTATATTGTTCAGCAAATTATTTGAACACAATGGGAATAAAAGTGTAAAAACACATATTTCATACTTTTTTAAAGTACCAATACATCAAATGTGTGTAACATTTAAATACGTTTATCTTCATCAGTTTAAGTTCATTATTTATATATTCTTTTAGGTTTTTTAGTTTTTTTTACTGTGAAAGATTTCATTAAAGTCGGGTCAACAGTGAGTTGTAAAACCCAAACAACAACTTTAGAAAATTATATCTCTTACATTGACATCACAACATCTTTCTCATTCTAGGCTATTAAATTTTGACCAACTTTTAACGTACCAAATCAAAAACAATTTAATTTCCTCCACCGTTTTGACTGTCGGTATCAAGTTGGAGCTAAATTCCTTTTCGTTCCTCGCCTTTCATATGTCAATATTTAGAAAGAACGACTGCACTTACGGTCTTTTTCCATAACTCGGATCCAGTTAGGGAGTTTACCCAAAAAGAAGTTGTTTGCACGACATATTTGCCTCCCGGATAGGTAGTTTCAGTCAAATGAAGATGTGCCACCATAT
Organism: Helianthus tuberosus; assembly: GCA_030545235.1. NCBI lineage: Eukaryota > Viridiplantae > Streptophyta > Magnoliopsida > Asterales > Asteraceae > Helianthus > Helianthus tuberosus. The sequence continues at coordinate 176,818,302 of CM060413.1, forward strand.
TGAGCGAGCCCATAAGCAACCTAGTAACAAATGCTCCGTCATCTCCTACTCAATGCCACATCTAGAAGTCTGGAACATGTCATCTCAACGCCTTATACTCCTCGTCTACTTAAAGCCGGTTGAGAAGCAATCTTACCCGAGCAGGCTTTTTTTTTTTTTTTTTTTTTTTTTTGACTTATATTGAAATCAGTTGTGAATTATGACCCCTCCCATTGTTTGATTGTGGGGATGAGTGTGTCCTTGCCTTTGATATGTTAGATAGGATTCTTGATTTAAAAAAAAAATATAGAAGACTCAAATCTTCAAACCAATTTTACAGTGGGTTGATTTTCAATTGTTGAGGGATCATTTTATTCATACACCTCAAATCTTATCCATACTTTTGTTCTCACTCTATTCCTCTATATCTACGTATATATAAAGAGAGATAGAGTGAAATGGTGTATCAATATCAACATTCTTGTCGAGTGGTTTCTGGATTTTTTTTTTATTTCCATAGGACTTTTTTCTATAAATTTGATAAAAAAGTGTTACTACTCATCGATTGTATATAACTTAAAAAATAGTAGTAGAATATTGTAACACCCGAATTTTATATGCTCAATAATCTCATTCAAAACATTATGGACACAAAATAGTGTTACTACTCATCGATATTCAGTAGCAACTTGCTACTAGCGAATGATCAGTTACTATTGATATAATTTGCAAGTTATGAGTCAAGTTGTTTCCGACTATAATTATCACTAACTGTTAGTAATAACTTACTACTGATAATCAGTTTTTACTCAGGGTCGTTTCCATTCTACTTTTCTTATATGCATCATATAGGTAGACCCTAACCAGACGCAAAATATACTTTACAACACAATACACAAAACAATTTAGTTTAGTTTGTGATAAGATTTTTATAATGATATCTACATAGATGTTAATACGTGATGACAAAAATATTAAAATTGTAAAAATAGAAAAGGTTTAAGAGCATTTAGTAGGACTCAGACTCATTATGTCATCATCTCTAGAAGGTTACTTCCCAACTTGCAAGACTTTGACTATCAATAGCTCAAGTCGTTGTTTAGTGTTTATGGTGGGACCTATAACTAAGAGCAAATCACCTAACTAGTCCTTGTACTATTTAAGTTTCTCACTCTATTTGTCTACAACTAGTGTTTGCCCCGCCCGCATTGCGGGGCACTAAGCCGATTTTTTCTCTCTCATAACATGTATGTCTGTGTTTTTGTTACTTGCACATACTACTTATAACACGGTCTCAAAAAAATTACATCGAGTCAAAACCATTGTCATACTTTTGCTAAAAAAAAGATGGAAAAACTAAAATTTTAAACTGGGGGAAAAATTATAATTTTTCAGGAGGCAGCCGCCTAACACGAATAAAAATTACACCGATTCAACAAATTAAAACAAAACATTACCACAGATTAAAAAAAAACTAAAACAATGACATGACTATAATTTTATACTGGGGACAAAATTGTAATTTAACCAGGAAAACAAAAAAACGATAGAGAAAATGTAAATTTAAGTTGAGGGCAAAATCGTAACTTGGCTGGGAGAAAAAAAACTAATGGCAAAACTGTAAATTTAAACGGGGCCAAATCGTAATTTTCAACCGATGGCGAAATTGAAATTTTTAGCTTAGAGCAAAAGCGTAAATTTATTTTTAAGTGGGGGTAAAAACATAATTTTGAACTGATGGCAAAATCGTAATTTTAAAACGGGATAAAATCGTGAATTTGTTGGACCAATAGGGAAGTGTCAGGCAGCCTGACACAATTCCCTTTGCCGCCCATCTAAGCCAATAATTTAAAAAGACAAAAAGAAAAAAAAAAAGGAGGAAAAGGCCAACCGCCTTTTTCCACCTGTGTCATCGTACAACTATTGCCCTCATTGTTTTGTTTTTGTAGATTTAGGTAATATAAAAATGTTTTCACTATTCTCACCTTCCCTACATATTATTTTTCACATCTTTTTTTTACTCTATCTCTCTTTCTATATATGTATATCTACTAGTTTAAGTACCTATGTGTTACACGGGTGGTCACACAATAATTTTTATTAATTAACAATATTAACATAAACTTTTAAATGAAAAAGTAAACGTTTTATTACTAAGGTAAATATTAAATTACAATTAATCCTAAGAAAATAAATGCGAAAAAGAATTAATGTTGTTCAAGGGTCTCACATACTAAATACATATAGATGTTTTATATTTATATTTCTGTATTAAAATATGTATCAACTTCTAAAATTACATGTATAAAGTACCGTTAAAAGAGACCAAATAAATGAAACATACATATCCATCTACTTGATCGATTTTACTTATCGACCCATCTACACTCGCAAAAAAAAAGAAAATTGTGGAGTTGGAGTTCCCACTAATCTACAAGGTCTTCTAGTAACTCCCTATACTCCATAGAAGCACAAAGACTACATAAGAAAAGTCAAATAAATATTGAACCCATTAAAATAACGAGAAAGATATAGCTGTACCAATAATCTTGCATCATCATCAATGTTCCATCTAATTATTTTTTATTTGAGTATAATCAAACTCATTAGGCTACTGTGAAAACGTCTTAATTCTTTTATTGGAGCTTTTATAAGGGAGCTGTCCAAACCGGTCATCGGTTTGGTTTCGTAGTCGGTTTTTTCCTTTAACGTTCGGTCGGTCGGTTTCATAATTTTCAAACCGTAACGAACGGTTTGGTTTACGGTTTATACCAAAAACTGGTCGAGTAAAACCGGACCGTAAGATTAATTATATATTATAATTTTTTAGATATTACCTATACACACACATGCATATATATATATATGGAGGGGCTCATGCTAGAACTCCATTTATTGCGAGAACCGCGAGAACCAATGTGAACACAACCTAAAATAGCTAAGAAAACCTAACCCCCCCCCCCCCCCCCCAAAAAAAAAAAAAACCTAAACCCCCCTCCCCCACCCCCCAAAAACCTAAACCCCCTCCCCCCCCCCCCCCCCAAGCTAAAATGCTAAAAACTAAACCCCCAAAAAACCTAAAAAAATCTAAAAAAAAAATTTTTAATATTTTTTATGCTCAAATCGCTACTTTTAGTGGCAAAAAAAAATTTGTTTAAAAAAAATTTGTTTAAAAAAATTTTTTTTTTTTGTTTAAAAAAAAAATTTAATTTTTTTTTTGCTTCGAAAAGTAGCGATTTTTATATAAAAAATATTAAAAAAAAAATTTGTGTGATTTTTAGCTATTTTTAGGCATTTTTTTGTTGTGTTCACATTGGTTCTCGCGGTTCTCGCAATAAGAGGTGGTTCTCGCATGATCTTCTCCCTATATATATAGGGTGGGGTTCGGCTATAAAGTCCATTTTTCCTACAAAGTGTACAAAGTAATAAAACACCACAATTTTAGCTATAAAACACACTCAAAACCCACAATAACAAAGTAAAGATCACTAAAACATAATATACAAACCCTAACACTCTACAAAAACTTCAAACACACCATCGTAGAACTATGAATATAAAACACAACATGATAATCAACATAAAACACACTAATGTTAGTCATTCGATAATCAAACCCTCATCATCCAAAACACAACACAAAACTGTAACATCCCAAAAACGGGTTTGGTAATCAAACCACGTTAATAGTAAAGATGGGTAAAATACCGTTAGTGGTAAAAATTAACCCGGTAAATATTAGGACTCAAATAAATAAACCTAATATTAATTAAAAAGGGGAATAAATACTTTGAGAAAACGAAATATATAAAAAGGCCAAATTAACGGGAATTAAAACATAACGGGTTATAACTTTCCGAACCCGTTAAAGTAACTAGGAGTAATTAACCTAGTTAGTAGCAAGTGATTAAGTAACTAATGGTGAGATATAGCTTCATTTGATCAAAATAAAACATGAGGGACTAATATGGACAAGTGGGAAACTTGTTTTATTAAAACAAAAAAAAAACAAAATAATACACTCACACATTGTGTGCGTGTTCTTCTGATCGACCAGGAGGGTGCTCCAAGGAGCCAAACCCTAGTTCACACTAAATGACTAAATCGAAGCTCGAATCAAGACTCAAATCACTGCATGAATACATAAAAAACGATCACCTAGTCATGTGGATCACAAGGTATGTTAAATTTTGCTATTTGGTGATACTTTGAGATTATGATGAACAATCATAATCGAAATTCTGGAATGAATGTTGAATCTATGAGTGTTATTGTGATTATATCTTGGTTTAGAAACAAACCCTAGTAGAAAATTTGATGAATTATTGTCAAAACTAGGGATTTGGTAATTACCCTATTATGTGCTAAATGGGTTTTGTAGAAACATGATGAACCCTAGAATCATAATGGTTAAATTGTGTTAATAGAACTCCCTGAAGTTAGATTTGAAGTTTGATGTTAGTACTTGTTAATTATGCTAGAATTTAAGGGTTTAGAACACTTAAATAGGCTGGAGAAATTTGATGTTTCGTGTTGCACACAAGGCGCTTGATGAAATGATTGAACAAGAAAATATAACAAAAACTGATTGGGATTAAAAAATTATTGGGCTGCAGTTTTTAAAAAATCATATAAAATCACTGTAACAACCTGTGAGGTTGAGCTTTATATGCTCAGAAAGCTATTGAAACATACTACGTTTTATGTTTGAACATGTTTGTTAAATTCTGATGTTAAACGGGTCAAAACAGTGTGCGAAGTCGGCTGAACTGTTTTGACAGCAAGCTGATTGGAAGCATTTTTTACTTCGGAGCTGATTTTGTAAAAATCATATAAAATCATAGGAACATCGTTAGAAGACGTACCATATATGCCTAGAAAGCTATTTGAGAGTTCTACGATCCATCTTTGAACATGTTGATCTAATTCAGCTTTTAAATGGGTCAAAATGGTCAATTACAGCAGCTGAATACAAAATCGCTGCACTTTAGTAATGTTCTTATTAACCAAGAAAAAGGCATAGGATTTTACATACTTGCTTTAGGCATGAAGTATTGATTGTTGGGAGCAAATAACACTTTATGTGACGTGCTTAAAGTGTTTAAAATCACTTACTAACTAGTTTGTATAAGTAACTTCACTAACGGGTCAAACGGTTAGTGAATGAAAAGAATTATGGTATAAAACTAGTTGTTGAATATATGACATGTTTTGATTGATAAGTGTGTAAAAAAAAGACCATAGGGTGATGGCCATTGTATAGAATGACCAATCTAACCATCTTATGGATGTTATGATATAGTTTGACTCTAAACAAGCTAGGTGGGAGCTTGGAAATGAACGGGTCAAACGAATGATGGATGCGAAGGATGTTTGTGCGGACGCGAGGTAAGTAAAGCTTACACCTTTATCGTAAGATACGTATTTAATTATAGATTACAAATACGACAAGGTTATATTCAAAATATGATTTTGACACGAAAAGATACGGGTCGGAACGTATCAAAAGACGAAAAACCATGGTTAATGGTAAAATGGGTGAAATGGTAATTTGGTCATGGGATGACATAAATAAAAATGAGTTGTTGAATGACTACTTTCTAAGTAAGCCTAAACGAATAAAAAAAAGGGTAAAATGGTGATCTAGTCAAATATAAGCGCAAAATGTTTGGTCGTTTAGACCAAACGGGTCAAATGGTAATGTTGATACCATTTGACAATTAACGACTGATAAGTGTTTGTGGAGTTTTACGCTCACAGGATAAATCGGCTTATGAATTCAAGATGCTATGAATTAGCAACTATTGAGACAAGGTATTAAAACGGGTCAATATGTTGATCCGAGCCAGGTACGCATAAATAAGTTCATAGTTAAAAAAAATGGGCCATTAGCGTAAAATGACTAACCGAATGGTAAAACTTAGGATAATGGGTTCAATATGTTAAATCCACCACAAAAATAGTGGTGGCGAAATATAAGTAGATATTAAAATATGGGAATATGAAGTTAGAAATGAATGAGTAGATAGGTAAAACGGGTTAAGAATTCATAAGAAACCCGTAATTTGAACCTTGCATATTAGTAAATTGATATAACGTGATATGGATGATATTTTGAAAAGGTAATAAACAAGTTTGTTTGATAAATCACGAACGAGTAAAAAAAAGTGTCATAATTGAATTTCAAGCCGAGAGCTTGAAAGTTAAAATTTTGTGAATTTAGATGTCGGGTTTTCACTTCGTAAGATGGAGAATTTAATTACGAAGGCGTAGAAAAAAAAAAGAATCGCTAAAGACGGACTTGTAGAATGAAAGTTATGCCAATTTAAAGTTTGAAATTTGTTAAAATTGGAGCTGGGCAGAAAATGCAGGTTCAGATATAAACCTGCTGGAAACTGATCTCCCCCGCGACACGCGAAGGGGAAATAAGGTCCGGGCGCGACACGCGACAGGCGTCGCGGCACGCGACACATCTAGTTGAGTCTCCCGCTACACGCGAGAGACATAAAGGCTGAAAAAAATTATTTTGGTTTATAGTTTGATGCGTAGAACTTGTTTAAACTTATATTTAAGTTGTCAAAACTAACTTTTAGGTTGGTTTTGATCACAGGTGAATATCGAAAGTACCCGGACGAAGATCAAGCGACGAGAAAGAACCGAACACATGAAGAAGAAGCTTCCGCACGTTGTTTCGTCGAAATTTTTAAACGACAAACTAAACTACATTATGCTGTTCTAAACTTTAAATTGTAAAAGTTTTAGTAAACCCGTACTTTGTAATGTATATGTGTTCTTAATCACATGTTTACTATCGTAAATTATACGAAAATCGTTAAATAATATTAAGGGTGTTACAAAAACCCACAAATGTGGCGTTTTAGTAATCTCCACTTTGTTATATGTGGGTTATGAATGTGTTTTATGGTTGATATTGTGGTGTTTTATGACTTTTTACACTTTGTAGGAAAAATGAACTTTATAGCCAACTCCCACCCTCTATATATATATGGTAGGGTTCATGCGAAAACCACATTTATTGCGAGAACCGCAAGAACCAATATGAACACAACAAAATAAACCCACTACACCACCAAAAACCTAATCCCCCACCCAAAAAAAACCTAAACACCCCACCCCCATCCCCACCCAAAAAAAACCTAAACACCCCACCCCCATCCCCACCCAAAAAACCTAACCCCCACCCCCCCCCCCCCCCCAAAAAAAAAAAAAAAAACTAAATCATGGTCTATTTATTTATAGGATGGATTAATACAAACACGTCTACCTAACATGACGGATGACTCACACGCTCATGCTTACTGAATAGTATAATTTGCAACATTTTAGGCGTAGACGTACCACCTTATGCTTTGGAAGTTGTTTTAAATATTTTTTTACTTTTAACCAAAAACTCTTTGATTCTATACCTTCAGCGTAAACTGTCAATTTGGTCTTTGAGTTTTTGTCACTTTTGCTACTTTAGTCCAAAACTTAAACATTTTGAATCTAGGTCCCTGTGGTTTCAGTTTTATTGTCATTTTTATCCAAAAGTAAAATCTGCTCAGATTTCTCAAATAAAATCCTGGTTTTTTTCTCCTTTTCCTAGGGGCAAAATGGTCATTATAAGTTTTATTATAACAAATTATTAATTAAAATAATAAAATGAGTAAATTTCCAAAATCGTCCCTGAGGTTTGGGCATGTTTGCTATTTTCATCCAAAACAATTTTTTTACCATATTGTCCTTCACTTTTGAGATTTTTTGCCATTTTCATCCAAACATCTAATTTGCTTTATTTTTTCTATCAAACATTTAGATGAAAATGAAAAAAAAATCTCAAATCTTATGGATGATTTTGGCAAAAAAAAAAAAAAAGTCCCAAAAGTGAAGAACTATATGGTACAAAAAAGTTGTTTTAGATGAAAATGACAAACATAGCCAAACCTCAGAGATGATTTTGGCAATTTACTCTAATACAATTAAATATTGTTGTTTGACCTTATAAAAGCAGACACTTCAGGGTGAATCTGAGCTGCAAATTCAACCGAGGCCTGCCTCCACCACCACCACCGCTTGATTCCTCCCTCTTTTTCCCCAATGTATCGGAATCTGACGAATCATTCCCAACTCGCCTTTCTCTCAAACTATCAAATGCGCTCCCGCTCCCGAATCATCTGCCCGCGAATGCGAACCCTCACCCAAACCCCCTCCATCCCTATCTCTCTCCTATCACCGAACCCTCACCGAAACCTCCTCAACCCCTCTCTCTCCTATCAATCTCATCCGCACGTGAGGGCCCTAACGGCTCCCTACTAGATCTCCTACCAGATCCCCAACGTGAGTTCGAAGATTCGTTGTTCCGATCACCGTACGATCTGAAACCGCCGCATAACCTAGTGCCGAAGATTCGAAGATTCGTTGTTCCTCTGTGGTTAAGGCTTTGGGTAACTCTCATTTGAAGAGCTTGAAACGAATTGACCGAAAGAAAGTGTCTGGGCTTTCTTTTTCTTTGTTTTAATTAATAATTGTTTATAATAAACTTACAATGACCATTCTGCACATGAGGAACAGGACAAAAAACCATGATTTTATTTGAGAAATCTGAGCTGATTTTACTTTTGAATGAAAATGACAATAAAACTGAAACCACAGGGATCCAGATTCAAAAGGTTTGAGTTTTGCATTAAAATGGCAAAAGTGACCAAACTTCAGGGACCAAAATGGCAGTTTACTCTTACTTTTAACTTAAAACTATTTGATTTTTTTACCTTTAACCCCAAAACTTTTCATCTTTTGCAATTTAAACTCACAACTTTTTTGCTTTCAACTTTGGTACTCTATGCTTTTCATTTTTTACAAAATTTTTGTTTTACGTTCCGTTCTAAATTTTGCGAGTTAACACGGCACAACGTGAGTGTGGGTTAAATGTTTTTATGTCGTCTATTTTTTCCCGTTTGACAGGTTCATTGTAACGCGCGAGTCCTAAATCGACTTAGGTATTCTTTTATATGTTTTACGTTTCGGTTTAATTTATCCGCAGTAACACGCCGCAACTTTAGTGTTGATGGTCGCGGACAGTAATGTGGCATTAATGTCCACCCTAGTCGCAACGCGGGGTGCCTAAGAGCATTCTCATCCAATCCATCAAATTATACATACATTCTATTAAAAAACAACTTCTATATCAATATATTTTCACTAAAAACAAATACTTTTTCTCTCTCATTTTCAATTAAATAATATTATCATTACATTTTTCTCTCTCCTTCACTCACAACCACTTTCAATATATATTAAAAAAATTATACTGGGTGAACAGTGTCCCTCAAATATACAGATGAACAGTAACATTTTCTCTCTCCTCCACTCACAACCATTTTTTATACCCTTTATAATATAAAAACTACCCCTCACATATTTTGATGGTTTGGATGAGAATGCTCTAATACTAGTGTTTGAAAACAACAATTTCGAACACAATGGGAATAAAAGTGAAAAGACACATATCTTAAACTTTTTAAAGGACTAATGCATCAAATGTGTGTATCATTTAAATTCATTTATCTTCTTCGTTTATATTCATCTAAACTTTTTAGTCACATGACAAAAATTGAAACTCAAAATGTGAATTATGGCCCCTCCCCATGTGTTTGATTGTGAGGATGACTTTGTGTCCTTACCTTTGATATGCTGGATATGTTATTAAAAAAAAATATAAAGGACAATATACTTTTAAAAACTAGTACTTCGAAACAGTTTTACGGTGGATTGAATTTTCAATTATTGAGTAGTTTCCGGAATTTTTATTTGCGTAGGAATTTTTTCTATAAATTTTGGTAAAAATGTGTTTTCAAAAGTTTTTTTTTTTCTCACTTAAATTCTAGGGTAAATTACACTTTTCGTCCTTTAAGTTTGTATCAGATTGCAATGGATTGCCTTTATCTTCAATAATTACAGTCTTAGTCCTTTATTCGGAAAACCCATTACACCGTACGTCCTTTAACACTAACCTAGTTAAAATTTCAGTTAAGTCTAAATATATGCCTTGCACACAAGGGTAAATTGGTAGTTTCACTCATTTGTTTATTTGTCTATGTAAAAAACGCCATATCCTTTCAGTCTTCTCTAACCTAATCTGTATCTCTCTCCAACCGCAACCTCCATCATCACCACCATATCCTAGCCACCAACATCGTATCCCGCAACCACCACCACCATCGAATCCAGCCACCATAGTCGGAAATTGATATCGGAAGAAAGTTGCAGCTTAGCCGCGGGAAGAATGACGATTTCATTCTAGTTCTCCGGTTGAAACGATCCATTGACGGCGACATTTTCTCTGGTTTTCATTAAACTGAATGGCGACGGTTTCTCGAATTGTTTAGTTTGAACGGTGATTGTTGATTTGGGGAAATTACTTGGCTGTTGATTGTGGAACTAAAGCCTGCAGATCTGTCAAATTAGTCTTGTAGTGGTGTGTAGGTTTTGGCAACGGTGGTGTGTTGGATGATTCGAAATTCATCACCAGGGCAAAATGGCATTTTTGTTGGGTTTATCAATTAAGAAATTAGAGTTTGACTTGAGTTCGGATTTTGGTCGTACGTATCAGGTATGGAAGTTTCAATTTGGGTTAGATAAATATGAAGGTTTTTATTTAGTATTTGAATTCTACTATAAATATGGGTTAAATTTATGTATTGGTTAAGCAATTAATAGAGTGCAGTAAACAAATTTCTTTTCTTCCTTTATTCCTTTTCAACGCAAAATTGCTGTTGAGTTTTGTGATCTTTGATTCAAGGCTCTTCACTCTTGATATCCATTATGGTGGTTCAATGAGGCGTAATGGAGGTGGTGGCTCATGGTGGTGGTTAGGTCATTTTTTTTTTTGGTGGTGGTGGTTGTGGGTTGGGGGGGGGGGGGGGGGGGTTAGGTCAGATGGGTGGTAGCGGAGATGGCACTGGTGGTTGATGGTGGTGGTGGGTGGTTAGATGTTGGATGAGAGGATAGAATATATATATATATTAGGTTTTAAATATTGTTTTTTTATATTTATTAAACTATTTTATAATTATAATAGAATAGTAAAAAGACTAAATTACCCTTATGTGATCTGACTTAACTGAAAATTTTAACTAGGTTAGTGTTAAAGGACATAGGTGTAATGAGTTTTAAAAGAAATGACTGTGACTGTAATTATTGAAGTTAAAGGCTATCCATTGCAATTTGATATAAACATAAAGGACGAAAAGTGTAATTTACCCTAAATTCTAAGCAAGTGTCCTATCCAGGGCCGGCTCCATAGGCTTGGCAATCTAGGCACGGGCCTAGGGCCACAAAAAAATAAGGGTCTCCAAGTTTTTAGAAAGTTTTTATATATATTATATGTATTAGGCCCAAATAAATACGTTTATTTCAAAACTAAACTGGTTTTTCATTGAAGTAACCCAAAATAAATATTGTTTAGCAAACAAAATGCCAAGTTTCAAAACCCATTTCGCATTGATTTCCAACTATTACAACACAACAACCATCGACCTAATCATCAATATTTAGCGGCCTAAAGCCCCTAAATATAGACGCAATCATCGCTCCGACTTCCTATCGCAACCTGCTTTCAATATCTAGGCTATCGGCTATCACTAGACAAAAAAAGTAAGAGTAATCACCCATTGCGTCGGGTTTGGAGGATAGTTTATTGGCGAAATTAGGGCCCCCACTTCATAGTTCGCGTAGGGTTTTCAAAAACGTAGGAACGGCCCTGGTCCTATCTAATCTTTCAAAATGAAATTACATAGTTTACATGTAAACCAAAAGTAAAATATTGTTAGACACAAATTTCATATGCTCAATAATCTCATTTAAAGCATTATGGACGTAAAACAGATCCAAATTACTACGTACTCATCGGTATTCAGTAGCAAAGTTAGTATTGATATAATGGCCACATACTTATGAGTCAAGTGTTGATGGCCACAGATGATTAATAACTTGGTATTAAGAATGTAGCGAGACCCCAACCGGAGCAAAATATAACTTTACAACACAAACAATTTATCTCCGTTTGTGATAACATTTATACTTATACGTAGATAGAATAGAAGTTAGCACATGATAACAAAAAGTATTAAAGAAATAGTGTTAAAAATTGTAGAAAATAAAAGGTTAAGAGCATTAAGAACGTGAGGTATGGTGGGGCGAGGGTTTGGGGTATGAGTTGACACGTGGAGTTCGAGCCCTCGTTGCCGAGTGACGTGTCCGTGGGGTATGGCGGGGCGTGGCTAGCCCGGTGTGGCATGGCCATGTGTATAAAAATAAATAAAAAATCTAAAATTAAAAAATACACACAACATTTAAAAAAAAAGCCTACAATTTTATTTAAATTTCCTAAACATTATTACAAAATTCTACAAAAAAAAAAAATTACAAAATAAAAAAAGCCTAAAAAGGATTAAAAAAAAAAAAAAAAAAAAAAACCTAGATCATTAGGTAGATTTCGAAAAGGGCAAACTTGTAGAACGGCTTCCGCTCCTTGCCCCGGAACTCGATGTTCGCCACCGCCACCCGGTCTTCGTGGCTTATCTCACCGCCCGGGATGCTGTCGTAGTAGGCTTTGAAACGATCGAGCTTCGGTCGTAGCTCGCGCCATTTGTGTTGGCATGCGTTTAAATTGTGCCGGTCGTTTCCCACGTTATGCCGGTAGCTAGCAAAAGCTTCCGGCCAGTAACCGGTCTCCCCGGGTTGGCGGCCCTTCATTGCGTCAACGACGCTCGTGACAAGAGCTAGTTCTTCCTCGTGTATCCAAGAGGCCATCGATCAAGTGTGTATGGGTAGCGGGTTCGATCAAGTGTGTTTGGGTTGGGGTAGCGGTGGACAGCCGGTGGGGTTGGGGGTTATATATAGCGATGTTGGGTGGGTGAACCGCTTGGCTTGGCCAAACGGTTATAATTTGAATTTTAAATGTGCCCCGCTACGACCTAGCCAACAAGCGAATAGGAGCCGGCCACATAGGATCGCTAGCATGCCCCACGCCCGACTTTAAATTCCCGCCCCTTAGGACACGACCAAACCCAAGCCCAACCGGGATGATTGCTTGGGTGTTTTCAGCCAACCCACGCCCCAACCCTACCCCATGCCCCATAGTCTAGACTTCATGAGTTACTTACCTACTTTGCAGGACTTTGACCATCAATAGACTTGTCGTTGTTTAATGTTTATGGTGGGACCTCTAAATTACTTAAATAGTCCCTGTCTTATTTAAGCTTCTCACTTTTTCTCTCTAGAATTAAAAATACTTTATATTCGTCTATAATTTTCTTTTTCATTTAACTAGTTTTTTTTCGTCGTCGCGCGTTGCGCGACTGCAACGATGGGTTTCTAAGTTGGTTCCATTCAGTATCAAAATGTGGTGTACGGTGCCTATAGAGTGGCTGCATCACAATCGAGAAGTCTAGTTAAACATTGAGATTGAAGACAGCATGTATCTTTTTAGATGTGGTAGAATCAAGCAAGGCTTTATTTATATAAACTTGCAAAAAGAGACGCGTGCAATAAGAAGAAAATTGTGAAATAGGCGATGTGCAAAACCTACAGAATTCTTCTAATGAAATTGTGATTAATCATATATTCAATTTTTTTCATCTTTAAAATAGCTTAAGTGAATCAGAAAGCAAAAGGACTATAAAAAAAATTCAAAACACATAGCCAAGAAGAACAATAATGTCATACCTGAAAATTTGGACTGATCTAGTCGTGCTCTGTATTTTGCCATTCTGCTCTGTTGTATGATGTTCCCCAAATCAATTCGATTAAAAGCATGAAGTTCAACCAAAAGTTAATCAAAAGCTTATAAATTATCATCTTAAAATATTTAAATATAAAGAACTCATTGCCTTGTTGTTGAAATTCCAACGACCTCTACGAGGAACCAAGTCTCCTTCACTTCCAAACTTTAACTGAAATGAACACAATGAGTACTATGAGAAATTATTTATGCCAAAAATGAGAAATTTGTGAATTAATATTACACCTTTGGTGGATCCAAAACCCGGCCCTCAACTTGGGTGAATGTAGTGTTGATTGTAATGCCAGTTGAGTTAATAACAGGATCTGCACCGTAGTTACTTTGCTTTAACGCCTGCATAGTTAAATGAAAAGGCGTTAATTACCGTTTAATGTTCTTGATTTGCAGTATCATTTCGTTATGTTATAAAAGAAGTTAAAAAGCTTACACCGGTCAAAGCATTCATCTGCTCTCGTGGCTTTTGTCGGGATTTCTCAACAAGTGATGCTCTTTGTAAGTTCGATAAACGCCTTGGTATAACGTTGTAAGGGTAACAACTAACACAACTGTAAACAAAATAAAAAGTAAAATAGAATTAGAATTTATTTGTAAGATCGGTTTTAACATCTGAATGAATTACCTCGAGTGGAATGTAAATGGGTCACCGCGGCATGTCTAGTACTTTTCGACCAACACCTTTGGCCTCAACAGGATTCCCATTTTCATAGAAAAAAGCCACCTGAAAACCACACAACAATAGTCAATGGCACATTTGACTTTAGAGATTCAAACCCGGTTTTCTTTAGCCTACAAATTCGATATCGTAAATGTAAATGTTCCAACCACAATAACATTTTGAATGTTTACATAGATGATACACCTACAAACTATATGTATAATGGCATACGCGTAACCAAATTCGACAATCGATTGTAATAAGTTTGACTCTCAAAAGTTTACAACTTGGAAACTTAACTGGAGTAACTAAAAAAGGAAAAAGTAAAAAAAATACCAAAGCAAAAGATTAAAAGATGTTAGGAGTTGGTAAGGGTGTTTGGTTAAGAAAGTCTTGATGGCAGAATTGAAATTAACATGTACTTATTGTCTAATTCATATACTGTAGATAAAAACATTCACTAAATGTTATATATACCTGGTAAAGCAATGAAAGCATCAGAATGCTTACCCATTTCTGCTTTCCTCCGATGCATATCAGCCACTGCTTTCACTTCTCCTCCTGTTTCACGGGTTAACTGCATAAAACAAAAAAAAAATTCTTTAGAAACTTGTGTTGCCTGTGTCCCACAATTGTTGCATACCAGAACGGATGGCTTCTTTCATGACTACATTTTCGATCCATAAGTTGTCGTTTCTTGCTTCGAAATCGCATTTTCATGCCGCTCCATTTGAGTCTGGACCAATCATTGTCTCAGGATCCCTAGACTCTACTTTACATGTAAGGTATTGTGTATGTTAGAAGAAAAACAATTGCGTAATTAAGTCATCCCTTTAGTCAAGAATCTTGCTGGTATTACAATTTCCATCACAAATCACAACCTATACACAAAATTTCATATCAACATCACCAAATTACCTAAAAATTGGAGCAATAATGAGTAAACTTGCAACGTATTTTGCGTGAAAACTTAACAGAACAAACAGAAATCATAATTAGGGCTGGAAGAACTTACTTATGGATGAAAAGGCTGAGGTCAAATGATTTGCTCGTCAGACACAATCAAATACTCAATGAAACAGGTAGGCGAAATAAGGTCAAAACCGTTACCTGCAACAACCGCTTCTACCGTGTGTTCGGTTGTTCACCACCACCGCCATCGTATTGAACCACCGTCAGGACCATCCACATCCGCCGGTTTGTAGAGCTCGACACCACCATCGAGAACAGAAGCCGCCGGTGCAGCGGTGGTACCAACACCTACAGAGCCACCGTCAACGTGGATTTATCCGATGTCTCCCCCTGACTCTCTAGCAGACCCCCTCTCTCTGTCTCTCTTTCTCTTCCGGTTCCCTCTTGAATCTCTGGGTTTTGGCGAAATTGTTGTGGAGGAAAGGGATAAAGGAGTGTGGGGACGTCTCCGGTGGCCGGATCTGGTGGTGACGGAGATGGATGGTGGAACGGTGCTGGTGACTTGCTGTGAGGGTTAGAGTGGACAGGATGAGGTGACGATGGGTGTTTTAGGGTTATGATGCAACTATATAACAAAACCAAAAAATGATAAAAAGAACTTAAAGCAGATTCGAACCTGGGCATTCAAGACAATCAAGTGACGCGTGAACCATCAGACCAACACAATTTACTCTAAACATGTACATATTAAATAACTTATAAACACAAACAAAAAAGAGGTATTAGGAAAAAAAGTCAACAAAATACTATTCCTAAGGTTTGTTTTATAATATATATATATAATATATAATTTACCCTTCACTTATATTGGTATGTTATATATCAGTTCAATCATGTCTTCTAAAGATGGTTGATTTCATCATAAAACATCTGATTTGTATATAATTGAAAATATTGTTAACATTCAATCCACATTATGAATATAAATCAAACATATGATTTCTTAAAGTTTCAGTATATGTTATATTACTTTCATTCATATTATTTCAAATAATAGATTCCTTTTTTACCTCAAACCAAAATGATTTTTTAATCATGTGTAATGGTTTTATAAACCGTCCACTTTACCTTAGTAGACATTAATTAGTAGTGTCGACGGGTAACATCTAAAAGTGTTTGTCATATTGAATCATGTTATATACGAGCCGATTTATATTGAATTATGTGTAATGGTTTATAAACCGCCCATTTTACCTTCCATTTGTCATGTTATGTGCAATTCGATCAAATCGTGGAAGGGACTTATCAAGTATCACACCAAAAGTCTTTTCTCATATTGTAAGGATGTTGTCAATGTGGTCATGTGTTCGTGATAAAGTGATTCTAACACACCCTTTTTACTAGTCATACCCCCTTGTGCAAGAGTCTTACAAATACTAGTTCATTGTATTCAAAAGTCAACACAAGATTTGCGTTTTAAAACAAATTATTCAAATGAAAAAGAAAATGGCAATATCCTCAACACATGAGACTTGAAATAAACACGACTTTAACAAAGTGGACACAACGATAATTGATTAAAGACCATGATAGTGGAATCTGAAAAACAATACAATCATTTGTTGTCAACATGAGTAACAGCTTGAAACGAGGCTGCCTTAGCAGTGGTAGTTTCGGATCCTTTAACAGGCTCAGTGTTTGAATCTTTGAAACGATTATCGACTTGTCCCTCTGATGGAGGTTTTTGATTAATGGGGCGTTGGAACGATTGCGGTTTGTTACCAGTAGTAGAGGTATTAGAGCCAGGCCTCAGCAGGCCTTCGCGGGATGGAGGTCCAGACATTGTTAAAAAAGATGGTTAGTTGAGAGATCGATTTTGGATGTTGTGATTCCTTCCAAAGGGGTTTATTTATTTATAGTAGGAATAAATACATACACATCTACCTAATATGCATGATGATTGATGACCCACACGTCTCCTTCTTACATTGTAAAATGGAAATTTAATTTTATTTTTAGTGAAATAGAAAAAAGTTAACATGAAGTCTTTCTTTACGCGTATACCCTGTTTCCTAAATGTGAGGCACAAGCTCAATAATTGAAATAAATATTTCATTTCTTTTTTAAAACACTTGTTCAGTAAATTATTTGCAAAATAATGGAAAATAAAATATGAAAAAAACACGTATTTACAAATCACGGTGTTACATAATAACTAAAAATGGGCATTAGCCAAACACTATACACCTTTTTTTTTATTTTTATTAAGGATGTAAAGCCTTTTTACTCATCAATTAATTATATACATGGGGTTAACTTATGATAATATATAGGAGTCCGATAATGTAAAAGAATCGTGTGAATCATTGGGAGGATTCAAGTGTTCATCGGTTTGATTAACAGTTAATTCGGCTTTTTTTTTTTTGGTTGTAACAAAAAACCAAACCGAACTATAAATTACTGTTACTAATATGAGTAACCGAACCTAATAACCAAATATGAATTCAGTCGCGGCTTTGACTAAAAGCGGGTTATCCGAATAACCGATTTCAAAGAAAAATGATTTCTCTTTTTTGTATTTAGAACAGTAGAAATCATAAAACATAATGGTCTTAAGGAATCATAAACCGAATGGTTTGAATTTTCAAGAAATAATAAAACTTTTTTTAAGGAGATTTATTTTTAAGGATTTAAAACATACTTTCCACAAAACAATGCTATATTACTATGTACCTTCAACCTTTGTGGAGGGGTTAACTATTGTCTGTTGTGTACCTTCAACCTTTGTGGAAGTGTTCTCCATACCTTCAAGCTGAGCTCGAGGTTTGGAAATATAGTTCGAATTGAGTCAAGCTCGAGCTTTCATATGTTAAACGAGTTCGAGCTTTTATATGTTAAACGAGCTCGAGCTCGATCCTAGTCGAGTTCGGGCTCGGCTCGTTTGCACCCCTAGTCTATTTATTTATAGTAGGAACTAGGTTAGAACCTCGTGTATTACACGGGTTGAATAAAGCTAATTTTATATACTAAACAATAAAATAATATATCTTTAAAAACCTTATTTATTATACGGATCAAATAAATATAATTTTATATACCAAATAATAAAAAAAAATATATCTTTAAAAAGCTTGTGTATTACATGGGTGAAATAAATGTAATTTTGTATAGAAAATAATAAAAAAAAAAAGATAAAACAATATTTATAGGAGTAATAATACTACCAAACATGCATGATAATTGATGACCCACACGTTCCTTTTTACGTTGTAAAGTAGAGATTTTATTTTTTTAATGAAAAAAGTAAACATGTGCTTAAAGTCTTTACGCGTAAACAATATGAAAAGTGAGAAAAATTAAGGGGCTGTTTGGTAGCCTCTGAATGGTCATTAAAAGGCTACCTTTTAATGGAACAATTAAGAATTTTACCAATGAGAAGGTAGAAGAATGTGACATGTGATGATTTACCATTCAGAAGTTACCTCTTAACCATTCAGACTTAAGGTTACCTCTTATTCATTCAGAGGTTTTAAACCTTTAAGAGGTAGCATCTGAATGGTCATTAAGAGGCTACCAAATAGCCCCTAAGATTGTAAGAAAAGGTTAAGAACTTATTCATTGGGAATAGCCCAATGATGTTGGTGAGTTAGATAAGGTGTAGAATAGGTGGAGGTCATGGGTTCAGTACCCATGGCATGCAAGTTTAGCCATTGAAAAAAAAAAAAAAGGTTAAGAACATTACCGGTCTTTGGTTCCAGAAATGTTTTGGAATTGGAATTGTAATTTGAATAGGAATTAATATTTAAGGAATTAGATTTGAAATTTAAACATTCCAGTTAGAATTAGAATCTCAATTCCATTTTTATTGTGTTTGGTTCTCAAATGAATCGGATGCATCACTTCGGCACCCACAACCCCCGGTTCGGGTCGAAACGGTACTGGTGGAAACAGTACGGGTCGAAACGGTTCGGGTCGAAACAATACTGGTCAAAACGGTTCGCGTCGAAACGGTTCGTGTCGAAACGGTTCGCGTCGAAACGGCACGGGTCAGAACGGCTCCGGTCGAAACGGTTTGCGTCGAAACGGTTCGCGTCGAAAAGGTTCGGATTGAAACCGGTACCGGTCGAAACGGTACGAGTTGAAACGACGCGGGTCGAAATGATCGAAGATTCCAATGAATTTACTTTGATTCCTTCACATATACGAAGGATTTTGAATTCTTTTAGTTAAAAGAATTTGAAGGAATTAATGTCCAATTTCAATTCTATTATCAACCAAATATCTTAAGATATGAGATTCAGATTTCAATTCCGTTAAATTCCATTAAATTCCTGCGAAACAAACGAGAGTTGGTTATACGCCCTCGCTGGTTTTGAAAATTTCATAAGGTGGCTTTAAGTAGAGTCATGAGTCATGATCAGTATCAATAGCTTAAGTCATTGTTTAATGTTTTTGGCGAAGACTATAATAAAAACAAATTACGTAACTAGTCCCTTTACTATTAAAGTTCCACACTTTTTCCATCAACAATATTTAAACATGTCTTTTGATTATATAATTTCCCCTTTTTCATTTAGTAGACCTTTTTCCTAAGTTGGTAATTTAGGGGTAAAATCAAATAAAAAGTTTATTTTGCCTAAGTAAAATGAGAATGAATCTTAACTATTCATTTTTCAAATCAATGGTTAAGATGAAAATGTAAGAGAAACGAGGAGTGTAAAGGTATCTTGGGAAAATCCTATTTATGGATTTTCTCTCTCCACATGCAAGGCACACGCATATTTCACCCTCATTTTTTAAACGTTCATAACTTTTTATACGACATTATTTTTTCATAAAAATTTCACCGTAAAATCGAGCGTCTTTTTATCTTTAATTTGAGTACCATATTGCTATATAAAATATGAATACTAAAAAAAACCCACTAAAATGTGTTGTGTTTCTGTGTTGTATAACATTTTTTGTGCTGGATTTTTGTACTTTATTTTTGTGCTGAATTTTTTGTGCTGAATTTTTTTGTCTTAATTTTTTTTTTTCTCAATTTTTTGTGCTGGATTTTTTTGTACTACATTTTTTGCTGATTTTTTTTGTGCTATATCTTTTTGTACTAGATTTTTTTGTACTATATTTTTTTGGACTAGATTTTTGTGCTATATTTTTTTGTACTACATTTTTGTGTTATATTTTTTTGTACTAGATTTTTTGTGCTAAATTTTTTTGTACTAGATTTTTTTGTTGTATTTTTAAAAAACAAAAGGGGTGTCACATGTCATTTTTACTCCTATTTATAAGGACCAAAATGCCCTTCATTCCTACTTATTAGGAGTGCCACATGTCATCATCACAATCCTTCTTAGGCTACTTAGGCAAAATCTACTTTTTAGTGGATCCTTCTATGTCAATTTAATCATATTTTCCTAAAGCTGTGTAATTCCATTATAAAATATTTGATCAAATGATATAAAATGCTGTTAGCATTCATTCTACATTTTGAATGTAAATCAACCATATGCCTTCTTATATATTTTTAAGTATTAGTTATTACTTGCATTCATAGTTATTAATTTCATTCATATAATTTCGAATAACACCAAAATGGTTTTTTAATCATGTGTAATAGTTTATAAACCCTTCATCTTCCTTAAAAGACATGAGTAGTGTCTATCAATGAAGTCTATAGTTATGTTAAACGTAAACAACTAACCGGATTGAAACAAACTTACTTTAGTATAACCCAAACAATCAATTTTTATAGATCAAAATATAACAAAATAGATCAATTTTTAGTATAACCCAAACAAACTTACTTTAGTAGATTTTGATGAATGTCAATCATAACTCCTTGCCTGGATAGCTTGCTCTTCAAGAAGTAGAAACCATATAGAAGACATCGATGAATTGAGGAAGAGAGCTACAAAAAGGCTCCCCCAAGCAGTTAGCAACTTGGAGATGGGCTAGGATATAGCCCACTTGAGAAAGCCTACAAAGCTCCAAATAGCCCAACACATTTTATTTCAAAATAATACATAAAAAACGAACCATAAGAAAGGGAGAATAAAAGGTTTGATATTAAATTGAAATAGAAAGTAGTGTTAACAGTCTTGTGAAAGTTTGTTATCCCGTGGTGCCGTATTCCCAATATTTTTGTCGTTTGATATTAAATTGAAATGAAATAGTAAGTAGGGTTAAACAGGCTTGTGAAAGTTTGTTATCTTGTGGTGCCGTATTCCCAATATTTTTGCCTTTTCATTTAGAGATCTTATGGAGATTTACAAGGTGCTTCCGCCTAGTAGGATGGAGAAAGAAGTTATTCATGGGATTATCATTGTGGCTTGCTATCGTTCAAGGAGAGTAAAATTCAGGGTTATTGGGTGTAAAATAGAGTTGTGGTAACATTTGTCTTTAAAAAAAGGTTCGAACCAAATCGATTAACAAGAAAGTATCATTTTTCAGGAGCGTCTTCGAGAATGCAACAATAATTGTTATAAACTCAAAGACAAAACAAATATTATATATACATATGAAAATGTCTCTTATAAAATGCCAATAACTCATATATACAAAGTCTAAAATGCGACAATAATTGTTCAAAACTCAAAGCAAAACAAATATTATATCTTGATATGAAAATGTCTCTTATATAAGTTTAACCAGCTCTTTCACAAAATATCTATTAAGAAGTAACATTTTTAAAAAACAAATTATAATTTGAATCATATTAAGTTAAGAAGAAAAATTGTAATTTATGATAGATTTAATGCAGATGGTAGAATTACTTTTTGTCATAGATCAAATGATATTATAGTTAATGTGGTTGGGGCCCACAACATGTTATGTTGAATTTGAGCTGGAGTCATACAAGAAGGCTTGTTTTATTTATATCACGACACTCATTGAAAAAATACTGAGACAAAAAGAAACGATCGGGAATCGAACGTCCGGCTTAAGATTTGAAACGTAAGGAATCTACCGGCTAGGTTGTAATAGTTTATGGTATTCTTATTAGTTTATTCAATACACATATAATATATTTTATTTAAAAAATGTGTATCCAAGCCCTCGGGGAGACTAAGTCGTGGGCCGTCTCCCACCCCGCCCTCCCTCAAAGACGGCCCTATGTTTGATTTATTTTTTTCAATGATAATGTTTGATCACATTTGTTTACGCAAATTGCTTTGAGGAAATCAGTTTCAATTCACCGACTGTTAACAACGTTTTCACATTCGTCGCCTTTTGATGGGGGGTCTACTAATCGAAACGGGACCATTGTAAAGTAAAATTGGCCTTATTTAAGAAACAACGTATTCAGGATACAAAATCAACCAAAAGTATTTTTTCCTACGATAGGCCCATAAGTATGTAGATAGCAAGTTAGCAACATGCAATGTTTTGCAAAACCTAAATTTAACTTTAATTATGTTTTTACATTGAGTAACCTCATTGTAATACTTTTTCTTCAGTGTAGGAATTTCAGTTTGTGATTGATTATGCGGTGATGATTTCAAGAGTTATCTTCCTAGTAATGTACTCTCAAACTACTCATTGTTGTAACCGATCAACCTATAGACAAGTTTTTTTCCAAAATACTAATGTGTCAAGCGTCTGCGTTGACTTGTCTTAATATGTCAAAGCTAGTTACTAAGTTTTAAGACCATAACCATTTGAACAGAATAGTTATGACCTGGACTCGATCTATGTACCCACTAAATATTAGCCAGCCGACAAATCTGGGTTCAACCCACCCAAAAGTTCTATTACGCCTATGTGGCAAAAAGAACATGATAAAAAGAATGATTACCTCTCCACCAATAGGGGTAAAGACGTCACAGGCCTCGCACCATACAATAGTGACATCAATCACAATTCTCTCTGAATAAACACACCAAAATGAGTTAATATGATTTATTCACTCTTTCATGCTATCACTCATACTTAATACTTAAAATTCTTTTTATTCTCTCGTCGTAGGGTAGTCACAAGGAGATCTCTCTTCGGTCATGAGTCTAACGGTGTCTGTTTTGTAGCATTCTGGTAGCACTGATCATGAATTATAGACCAAAATTTAACAAGAAGGCAGTTTGTTGAAGTTCATACTGACATTCGGATACCCATATGGTATTTCATTCTTCAACACGTATTTTGTCACTAGTTGATGAGACTCGATAGGAATACTTGTGCAATCTTGTACGTGTCCAAATAACTTCATGTTTGTTCTAGTACATGATTTTTGTGTCCCATATGTCTTTGTGACTAACATCTATAATAACTCTATTTTCTGTATAGATGATTTGTGAAAGACCTAAACATCTTCAATTTAGTTACACAATTTGCATGTAGGTTTTTTTCATGTTGTTAATTTTCAATATATTCTTAGTATTGTGTTGGCGAGATACTAGAAAAGATCATCATTAATGCATAAGAAAATACTTTTCTTAGATAATATGAGATTTCTGATATTATATGTTTTATAAATTACATGGATTTGTTCAAATCAATATTTCAAATTTGTTTTACAAGATATATAATAGAAGTACAGACCTCAATGCTTTTTACTATTTTACCAATGTTATCCATATCAAACCTGAAATGTTGAAGTCTGGCTTTTTTAATTTTACCAACGCAAACCCTTATGACGATTGTTGAAATATCTCTCTCTAACAATTTAATGTCAAACATATAATTCATATAAAATGTTTTTGTTATAAACCAGACATTTTAGGCCCAACCCATTACTTATGGGCTTTAGGGTTTATGGTTGTATTTATCTCTATATATTGTAATGTTGAAGATGATGAAGTAGAGAATTCAGTTTATCTATATTTCTCTTTGGTTTTTATCACGTTGCTGTAACTTGCAACGGGTAGCAGTGCCACAATCCGCAGACCACAATCCCTCATAATCCTTGTACACATCATCACAATCTCTCATATATGTTGATTATATGTTATCATCCTTGATATAAGTACCACGTATACATCTGCATCTCAAATAGTAGATACACCAACTTCAAGTTTTTGGATACGTTGCCTAATTTTTCCACACAGTAAAGATGCCAACTCATAATCCTTGTATCTGTTTTAGAATGACTAAATTAGGAGGATTTTTCTCTGCGAATTTTAGAAATCAACATAGGGTTATTCATTCTCCTCAACAATCATACAGCCGCCAAAGCACAACAAACTGAAAAAAAAAATCACATTTAAACGAGCGATAAGACACTTAATACTGACCCGAAATTGTTTTCCTCTACTTTCACCACCACCACCGCCTCCCAAAACGTCAACGTATCACCGTAATTAGGCTGCAACCTCGCTCTAGTCAACGGACCGTTGTGGATCGGAGAAAACAACACCGGTAACGGTGGTGGTTGTTCACCGGCGAAACTATAAAAGAGTGTTTGAACAGTTTGGAGATCTGCAACTACACACTACTATTTCCAGATCTACACTTGTTATCTCCACAAACTGCCCACGTTTCATATCTTTTGGTCCAAATCAGTGGGTAGCTCAACCCTCCTTCTGTCTCCTTTCTTTCTTTGTTTATAAATACTTGAAAGATGTTTTTTTTGTTATGTATATGGTTTTGCTGTCGAACCATGGTTTTTCTTTTGGAACATGGTTTTCTAGAGGTATCTGTGGTGATACATATATTATTTAATTATAATATTTAATAAAGATGTTTGTTGTACCGGTGTACCCCATTACTATATTAATATCACTATATTAATATCATTTAATATTTAATTGGTGGGTGGGTTTTTTGGATAAAATCAAAATCCCAGTTGATGAAATCGAGAGGAGGAAGGATGAATCTGAATTTTGAGGCCCATGCGCACGACAAAATTTTATTTATACCAAAAACAATAACATATACTCTAAAAATCTGAATTTAATAATAATTAGAATTGTCATATCTTTGGTGACTTAATGCGTGCGGAGCCTGATACCAAGCAATATGCTTAAAAGGACTCGCTTATTTGAACCCTTCAACACACTTTTTGAGGACCTTATTTGACCCCTCTCTATTTTATAAACATACTTAAATTTTAGAACCTGCAGTTCTAGTAAAAGAGAACCCGAAGTCATCATACAATATACATTTCATTTGAAGGCTTGTTTTTAAAATGCCTTATTCTTATCAAAGAACGTTTTGACCACCAGAAGTTGGTCTTACTCCCAAAAACCCGCTATGAATGGCTTCATTTATGACTACAGGATTTTAAGACTGTCAGTGAGTATAATTCTGCCTTGTTCCGCATTACCTCTGAGTTAAAATTATGTGGTGAGAAATTTACCGACAAAGACATGCTTAAAAAAATTTTCTCAATGTTCCATGCCTCAAATATGCTCCTGTCGCAGCAATACCGGGAACTTAAATTTACTAAATATTCTGAATTGATATTATGTCTTCTGGTCGCGGAGCAAAACAACAAGCTCATACTACAAAACCATCAATCGCGACCCGCCTGTGCAAGCCCATTCCCAGAAGCGAATGTGGCCAATTCTCAAAGCGGACGAGACAGAGGTAGATGCCGTGGCCCCAGCAGAGGTCATGGTCGAGAACGGGGATATACATGGCATCGAGAGTCCCAGAACACTAAAAATAGCGGTAATGAATCGAGTCGACATAATACGGGGCGACCTTCAAAAGAGAAAAGTAGCAGGAACCAAAGAAAAATTTGTTATAGATGTGGGATGTCAAATCATTGGTCTCGCACATGTCGCACCCCTAAACACCTTGTTACCTTTTATGCTTTATTTTTCACACTGTGACCTTTGTATTTAGTTTGGTTTGAAACTCTTGCAATGTTTCATTTTACTTCTTTGCATTAACTTTTTTTTATTTTTTTTATTTCCTGAAGAAATATGTATACTAGCTCCAGTAGAGCCATTATTGGTGATGAATGTCTGGTAGATAGTGGTAGTACTAACACTATTCTCAAAGATATGAAATTTTTCTCTGGGTTGTCTCCGGCAGAGGCACCGATTAGTACTATATATGGTGTCAGTAACCTTATCGAAGGCTCTGGCAGAGCACACCTAACATTATCTTCGGGTACCAAATTAACTATTGATAATGCATTATATTCTAGTAAATCCAGAAGAAATTTACTTAGCTTTAAAGATATTCGAAAAAACGGTTACCACCTGAAAACAATATCTGAAAATAATATTGAATATCTTCAAATTACTTCAAACAATAATGGCAAAGTAACAATTGTTGAACAATTAGAAGCCTTATCCTCTGGATTATATTGTACTAATATCAATCCTATCGAATCATATATGGTGAGTAACCAAAAGCTATTAGATAAAGACACATTTAATATATGGCATGACCGTTTAGGTCACCCTGGTATCATAATGATGAGACGAATAATCAAAAGTGCAGCCGGGCACCCTCTTAAAAACTTAAAAGTTTTGCTACCACAAGACTTATCATGTGCAGCATGCTCTCTGGGCAAACTTATAACTCGGCCCTTACAAACTAAATTGACACATGAAACCCCATCGTTTTTAGAAAGAATCCAAGGGGATATTTGTGGGCCTATTCATCCCCCGTGTGGACCATTCCGCTATTTCTTGGTCTTAATTGACGCATCCTCAAGGTGGTCACGTGTGAGCCTTTTAGCTACTCGAAATGTAGCATTTGCCCGACCTTTTAGCTCAAATCATACAATTGAGAGCCAATTTTCCGGATAATCAAATTAAAAACATCCGGATGGATATTGCGGGAGAGTCCACATCTCAAGCTTTTAATGACTTTTGTATGTCAATTGGGATCAATGTTGAACATTCAGTACCTCATGTTCACACACAAAACGGTTTAGCTAAATCTCTGATTAAACGATTACAAATAATCGCTAGACCACTCTTAATGAGATGTAAATTACCATCTTCTGCATGGAGTCATGCTATTTTGCATGCCGCTGCACTGATTAGATTGAGACCAACTGCTGATCACGAATACTCCCCATTGCAACTGGTCTCCGGATGAGAACCAAGTTTGTCCTACCTTAGAATCTTTGGTTGTGCGGTATATGTACCAATACCGCCACCACAACGTACTACAATGGGACCCCAAAGAAGACTGGGTATCTATATTAGTTTTAACTCCCCGTCCATAATTAAATATTTAGAACCAATGACGGGAGATATGTTTACAGCACGGTATGTTGACTGTCATTTTGATGAAACAATGTTCCCAGTCTTAGGGGGAGATAAGGACAAAGAAAGACTGGTAAGACAAGAAATAACATGGAATGCATCATCGATATCAAATCTCGACCCCCGAAGTGGTCAATGTGAATATGAAGTCCAAAAGATTATACATTTGCAAAGAATAGCAAATGAATTACCAGATGCATTCACGGACACGAATAGAGTGACAAAGTCACATGTACCAGCATCAAATGCACCTGCTCGAATTGAAGTAATCCCAGAAGCGAGTACTATACAACGAAAGCGTGGGAGGCCAATCGGTTCCAAAGACAAAAACCCACGGAAACGAAAAGAGCAAAGTAACGCAGTTGGTGAAAACTCACAAAAGGTTATAAATGAAACCCCGGTAGAGGTAAATGTCCCAGAAGAGACAACTATGAATCCAGAGGAAAATGAAGTTTCAGAAGAAACACCGGTACCGAACGAAAATGAGATCTCTATTAATTATGTACAAGATAGTACAATGTGGAACCGGAATAAAACACGTGTTGATGATATATTTGCATATGCTATAGCAACGGATGTAATCAGTGAAAATGATTACGTACCTAAAACTTTAGAAGAGTGCATGCACAGAAATGATTGGCCAAGATGGCAAGATGCCATAAACGCCGAATTGAATTCGCTCGAAAAGCGACATGTTTTCGGACCTGTAGTTCGAACGCCCATAGACGTCAAACCAGTAGGTTATAAATGGGTGTTTGCAATAAAGAGAAATGAAAATAATGAGATTGTACTATATAAGGCTCGACTTGTAGCACAAGGGTTTTCCTAAATCCCAGGAGTTGATTATGAGGAAACGTATTCCCCTGTAGTGGATGCGATAACCCTTAGGTTTCTAATCGGCCACACAGTCTCTGAAGGACTTCATATGAGACTAATGGATGTCGTCACCGCAAACTTATACGGGACACTTGAAAATGACATCTACATGAAAATCCCTAAAGGATTAATTGCCTGAAGCATTAAAATCAACACCTCGAGATATGTGTTCTATAAAGCTCCAGAGATCTTTATATGGACTCAAACAATCTGGTCGTATGTGGTACAATCGACTTAGTGAATATCTCGAAAAAGAAGGATACAAGTCTGATGTAATCAGTCCATGTGTTTTTATAAAAAGAACACTCTTAAATTTCACTATAATAGCAGTCTATGTTGATGATATCAACATCATCGGATCTCCTGAAGAGATAGAGAAAGCTGCTCAGCTTTAAAGAAGGAATTTGAAATGAAAGATCTTGGTATGACGAAATTATGCATCGGACTACAATTTGAGTATCTGTGCAGTGGCACATTTTTTCATCAATCAAACTACATCCAGAAGATGTTAATACGTTTCAATATGGATAAAGCACATCCGTTTAGCGTATCTATGGTTGTCCGAGTGCTAGATCCACACAAGGATCCTTATCGCCCTCAAGAAGAAGGCGAATAAGTACTTGGTACATAAGTACCGTACTTAAGTGCGATCGGTGCCCTTATGTATCTCGCAAATAACACAAGACCTGACATTGCATTTGCAGTACATGTACTAGCGAGATACAATTCGAATCCAACACGTAGACACTGGAATGGTGTAAAACATATATTCCGGTATATTTGCGGGACACAAGACTTAGGTCTTTTATATCAGAAAGATCAAAAGTCCCAGCTTGTTGGGTATGCTGATGCCGGATATCTATCAGATCCTCACAAAGCAAAATCTCAGACAGGTTATGTATTCACATACGGTGGCACAACAATTTCTTGGAAGTCAACTAAGCAAACACTTACAGTAACGTCATTAAATCATGCTGAATTGATAGCACTATATGATGCTAGTCGAGAATGTATGTGGTTGAGATCAATGATTAATCACATACAAGAAGCATGTGGATTAGAACAGATCAAGAAGGAGCCGACAATTATTTATGAAGACAATGTTGCTTGCATAGCTCAGATCAGAGAAGGTTACATCAAGGGTGATCGAACAAAGAACATCTCACCAAAGTTCTTCTCAACTTATGACTTGCAGAAAGAAGGGGAAATTGATGTTCGCCAGATCAAGTCAAGTGAAAATTTAGCTGACCTGTTCAAAAAATCTTTACCTAGAAGCAGTTTCGAGCAACTATCACACAAGATCGGTCTTCGTAGATTGAAAGATGTTTGTTGAATTCAGTGGGAGAATTATACACGTTGTACTCTTTTTCCCTTGACTAAGTTTTGTCCCACTGGGTTTTCTTAGTAAGGTTTTTAATGAGGCAGCATAGCTGATCCAGTAGTATCAGTTTATTTATTTAGGTCCTGAAGTACCTATTTAACATCATCCTGAAGTATGTTGTTAAACTTTGTATAATTCTAAATGTCTGAGGGGGAGTGTTATAAACCAGACATTTTAGTCCCAACCCATTACTTATGGGCTTTAGGGTTTATGGTTATATTTATCTCTATATATTGTAATGTTGAAGATAATGAAGTAGAGAATTCAGTTTATCTATATTTCTCTTTGGTTTTTATCAGTTTTCTTATTGTTTGTGTTTATTTTTCATGACTGGGCTGTTTATTTTTTATATGGGCTGTTGGAGTGTTGTTGGGCTTGTAGCAGCTGGAATAAAGGCTTAGTGGGCTTGGATTGGATCAACATTTGTTCGAGTGTCTTCACTTATAAAGAAAAGAGAAAGAGGAGTGTATGTGAAGATAGAGTTCTTAGCAATGGATAATATATCGAGTTCTCGTCTGATCGATAAACGTCAACATCTGATCTTCTATCAAAGAAAAGGCCCACAGTTCTAGTATACGATGCGTATCAAGCTCGTCGGCAGACATAATCCGCACCTGTCATTCTGCCATATCTTTTACTTAATTTCAATACGCATCGTATAGGCCTATACGATGCGTATTGAATTGAATAAGTGTGCAGATAGACAGGGGGTGTGCCATTAGAAAACCCCTTTGTCAAAATATGTATTTAGTACACGGGGTGTGCCATTAGAAAACCCCTTTGTCAAAATATGTATTTAGTACACGCAAACAAATTTTTTTTTATATTTATTAATAACTTATTTATAAAGTATTATTAAAAAGCAAAAGGGGAAATTTTGCAGACAGTCTATCCATTAGGCCGTGGAGTATGGGGCGGGGGTTTGGGCGTGGGTTGGGGTAAAACGCCCAAGTGACCACCCCGGGTGGGCTTGGGTTTGGGCGTGACCCCTTGGGGCTTGGGTTTCAAGCCGGGCGTGGGGCGGAATGGCGAAGCGAGCTGACATGTTCTCATTGGGTCACCCGCCACGTGGGCAGGCGGGTGTTTAAAATTTTGAAATTCAAATGGTCCCCCCATCCCCCCATCTTCTATAACCGCCACCCGGGTCCCCAAAGTCCTATATATTGGAACCCCAACCCACCGGTCCCCCATCCCACGAACCAAAACCCCACCCAATACACCCACTGTCTTGAACCCGCTACCCCGCTGGTCCCCCCCATCCCACGAACCGAACACCACTATGGCATCCTGGACCCGTCAAGAAGAAATGGCACTCGTAACTAGCGTCGTCGACGCTATGAAGGGGCGGCCACCTGGCCAAACAAAATATTGGGCGGAAGCATTCGCGGCCTACCGACAAAACGTCGGTAACGACCGCCACAACCTCAACGCGTGCCAACATAAATGGCGCGACCTACGGCCAAGCTCCAGCGTTTCTAGGCTTACTACGAAGCGGTTCCCGGTGGCGAGTTAAGCCACGAGGACCGGGTGGCGGTGGCAAACATAGAGTTTCGAAGCGTGGAAAAGAAGGCGTTCGACAAGATCAAACTTTTTGAAATTTTTTTAACGCTTTAGGTTTTTTTATTTTGTAATTTTTAGAAGTTATGTAATTTTTAGGATTATGTAATTTTTAAAATTTTAATGAAGTTGTAGTTTTTTTTATAAATTTTTTGTATTTTTTTTTTAAACATTTATGCCACGCGGTGCACCCAACCCAAGCCCAACCCACGCCCCGCCATACCCCGCGGACACGTACCTGGCAGTGGGGTTGGCTCCCTTTACACGTGTCACCAAGCCCCAACCCAAGCCCCACCATACCCCACGGTCTTACTCCACTGGTCTTGATTAAATATTACATCTCATGACCCGACCCAGTCCACTAATCCATTTTACCCACTAGTTTTGATTCACACTAATCCTTTACTCACTTTATCTCATTACTCTACCCACTCCACTAATACGAGGACCCACACGTTCCTAAATAGATTCTATTTACACTAATAATCTAATATGGTGATTATGAGTCTATGACCTACCCACGCGTTCAAATTTTTAATCTTTTAAACATATTTATATTTTATACTTTATTATTTTTAATGTATAAATTGTGAAAAAGTATTTCTTGAATCATGACTGTAACAACTCTTTTTTTTTTTTTTTCAGTTTTCCTTTTTCCGTTAAACAATTTCAGTTTTCCTTTTTCCGTTAAACAATTTTTATTAATAAAGGATTTGAATCTATTTGCATTCCATTTTTTTCATTTCCTATAAATTTAGTATTAAATAAAAATAAAAAATTCTATAAACCAAAACAAAATTTGTCATTTATAATTTTAAAATTCTCTAAAAATTCAAGTTTATAGAATAATATAGTTTACTAGGTTATAACCCCGTGTATTACACGGGTTGAATAAATAAATTTTATATACTAAATAATAAAACAATATATCTTTGAAAACCTTCTTTATTGCACAAGTTGAATATATATAATTTTATATATTAAATAATAAAAAGTTATATCTATAAGAACAATATTGTACAGGTTGAATAAATGTAATTTTATATACAAAATAAAAAAGTTATATCTTTAAAACCACGTGTATTACACGAGTTGAATAAATGTAATATTGTTTACCAAATAATAAAATAATATATCTTTAAAAAACCCCATTTATTACACGGGTTGAATAAATGTAATTTTATATACCAAATAATAAAAAAATTACATCTCTAAAAATATGCGTATTAAACGGTTTGAATAAATGTAATTTTCTGTACTAAATAATAAAAAATATATATCCTTAAAAATCCTCGTGTACTGTACGATTTTTTTTCTAACCTTTTTGGCACCTAACGTCTTTTTTTAACCCTTTTAGCCCCTAACATTTAATGGATGAGGTTAGTGTTAGGGGCGGAATTCCTTCTAGGGCCTGTTGAATAATTTTTATGGATTCTGTCATTTCGCTGATTCGTACTAAATAACGAGCTAACGAATCCCCCTCTTTTTGCCATTGGACTTCCCAATCAAATTCATCGTAACACTCATAATGATCAACTTTACGAAGATCCCATTCTATTCCGGAAGCTCGTAGCATTGGTCCCGACAAACCCCAATTTATTGCTTCCTCTCCACCAATAATGCCTACTCCTTCAACTCGTTCTAAAAAAATGGGATTCCGTGTAATAAGCTTTTGATATTCAGCAATTCCTGTTAAAAAATAATCGCAAAAATCCAAACATTTATCTATCCACTACTTTTATAAAACTTTCATTAATTTTAAAAGCTTAAAATGATTTTTTTACTAGAAAACTAACTTTGAAAAGATCCACGTTTTCTTTGTTATTTTCTTTAGAAGTTTTTTAATTACTTCTTAAATTCATGACAATACAAGATTTATAAAATGATTAATGATCTAAGAACGTGAAACCTAACTAGAAAGGTTCTTAAATTCATACCTTTTGTCTGCATTTAAAGATCTCTCCAAGAGATGGAAAGAATTGCTCTTTTTGGCTTCAATCATTTGGTCGTTTAAACTTATATATAACATGTTAAGTCTTGGGAGCCTTTCATTTTTAAGTTAACGTTGTCGTTTAAACTTCTATATAGCATGTTAAGTCTTGGGAGCCTTTCATTTTTAAGTTTTTTTTATTTGAACAGCATCGCACTTTATATATATATATAGGGCGGGGGCCGCTAGAATGAGAACCACCACGAGTTATGAGAACCACGAGAACCGCGCCCCGCGGGTGGCCGTCGGCGACGAAATTTTTTTTACACCTAGATCCGTATATTTTAGGACCGGGTGTAAATTTTCGGTTCAAACGGCGCGCCCGAGGGGGTAGTTTTTTACGCCCAAAGTTTGGTAAAAAAAAAAGAAAAATTAAAAAAACCCAAACTTTGGGCGTAAAAAACTACCCCCTCGGGCGCGCCGTTTGAACCGAAAATTTACACCCGGTCCTAAAATATACGGATCTAGGTGTAAAAAAAATTTCGTCGCCGACGGCCACCCGCGGGGCGCGGTTCTCGTGGTTCTCATAACTCGTGGTGGTTCTCATTCTAGCGATCCCCTATATAGGGCTAGGTTCATTTGTGAACACTTCCCTATTTGTGAACAAAACGAACAAATCCTGGCCATAGATCTTCTTCACTAAATATAAGGGTAGGATTGTCATTTAACTTAATTTTTTTAATTGTAAACAAGTTTTAAAATTCATTAATTAAAAGTAGTTACCATGTTAGATAACCGTTTCCTATTTTCATTTTAATTTTTTTAATTGTAAACAAATTTTAAAATTCATTAATTAAAAGTAGTTACCATGTTAGATAACCGTTTCCTATTTTCATTTAAATAAATTAATTTTTCTAATTGTAAACAAATTTTAATATTGATTAATCAATATCGGTTACCATGTTGGTAACCGTTTCCTATTTTCATATGCTTTTTTTATGTTTTTAATTGTAAACAAATTTTAATTCTTTATGTATACATTTAATAGTTGTTTGGTGAGTATTTGTTTTTATACACATATGTATAGTTGTTAAGTGACTGTTTGTTTTTTTATACACATGTGTATAATTGTTGTTCGGTAAGCAATTAGTTTTTATACACATGTGTATATACTTGTAGTTGATGTTCAGTGACTGTTTGTTCTTTATAAAAATTTGTATGGTTGTTGTTTAAATGAATGTTTGTTTTTTTATACACATATGTACATATTTGTTTACTTATCAACATTAATATATTATAACCATTATACATACATGTATAATAGTATTTCACGTATGTGAGCAAAAGAATATTAAATGGTATTATAATTAACTCCAGCATTTGCATATAAGGTCATATTTTTAATATTAAAAGAGATGATGTATTTGCCAAATTAAAAAAATCTATAATATGCGATTTAGTTGGGATCACGATAAAAAAACAGAAATCATTGTTAGTGGCTTCCAAAAATAAATAACAATGTGATTTGAGAGAATAAAAATTACAACAATGCCCTTATTCGGTTATTATATATCAATTTATTGTTTTAATTAATTTAAAAACCCATTAAATCCTATAATCAAGATCTCATCATCTAACGGCCAGGATCTGTTCGTTTTTGTTCACAATATAAAAATGGTTCACTCTTGATCCCTACCCTATATGGGCCCAGCAAGGGTTGGAAAACAAACACTTTCACTTTTAAGTTAACATTGAAAAAAAACTGAATAAAAGAATTTAATAAAATAAAGTTCTAGAACTGAAATACGAACAATAAAAGCGTATGGACCAAAACTTACAAAGAGTAAATTACAAAAATAGTCCTTTATATTGATACCAGATTGCAAATTATGTCATTTGTCTTTAAAAAGTACAAAAAAAAACGTGCTTAATGTTTACGAACCTTTACATTATGTCCTTTAGCTCTAACTCGGTCAGTTTTTAACATTAAATCTGACAAAGTGGACCCCAATTAATTTTTTTACCATTTATTTCTATAAAACAATATTATAAAAAATAAAAATAAAAACATATAAAAGTTTATCTTTTCTTTCAAATATACAGATAACTCTCTCTCCCCTCCCCTCTCTCACTCACCCACCCACTTCTGTCACCACCAGTTCACCACCATCTTCACACCACCACCACCATAACACTCCCTCCCCTACTATTCCGATTAATCATTTTTGCTCAAATATGATTATTCAATCAAAGTTCAATTATCTTCAAGTTAGAATTGAGATCTGCAACCATTAATTTTTTTGCAATTTACCACAATATCATGCTCATAAACCCAAATTTTGACCTGTATTCTCCCCAAAATCAAAATAAAAAATCAAATCTATAAAAACCTAACACCACCATTATTTTCTCCCCCCAAATCTGGAATAACCTAACCCCACCGTCATTTTCTGTTGATGACTGGCCGGAGACGTCGGATGCCGACGATGGTGCGATGACTGCCCGGAGATTTGGGGTTAGAATGGTGATCAGTTGGAATACTGTCCATTAGGGTGAAGAAAAGATGGTACACGTAAGTCACATTCATCCTTATTTTTCTCAAAAAGTCCATACACAAAACATCAAATCCATCCAAAACCGTAGAATCAGAAGCACCATATGAGCCACTAAACAACCAAACAAATCCATGGTTAACAACCATACGAACCAATCACCAATGTATCGATTGGGAGAATACACCGTGAAATTGAAAAAATCACCACTAAAAATCAATCACCGTCAAATTGAGAGGCTGAGAAAGAAATCTGGAGAAATGACGAAAAATCACCATGAGATGGAAAAAAATCGATCAGAAAAATCATTTTGATCGGAGATTTAACACATAGCATGATTCTGATCGGAATATTGATTCGGAGAAGATGAAGAACATATCTGAAACTGGAAAAACTGGAATAGCTCGTCGGAGAAGATAAGTATCTCACCGGAGAAGGAAGGATTTCGCCGGAAATTAATCTTTGAAGATTGTGTGCTCTGATACACGAAGGACATAGTTTGCAATCTAGTGTAAACATAAAGGACGATTTTTGTAATTTACTCATTTACAAAAAAACCCAAACTTTTAAAGCAAAACTCAACACCCGCTTTCACAGTTTCATGTCTCACTCTTCTCCGGCGAAATCGTCGAAGCCCGGTGAACCCGGAACTCGTTATCCATCGTTTTTATTTTGATTCAGTTTTTTTTTTCCATGATAACGTTATCTTCATATCGAACTAAACTATATCTTTAACTGGTTACCTATGGCATTATAGCCTAGTGGTATCTTGGTGGTGGGATAAGGCTTATGACCATTAGGTCATGAGTTCGATTCTCATAAGGGGGGTTTTTCCCAGATTTATTGGGTTTCCTCCTGAATTGGTGTAGGGCATTTATTGCCTAGTGGAGATGGATATGATCGGGTGGGTCCGCTGGTGGCACGACGATACTCCAGTGGTCCGTCAGTGATCCAAATTTGCCGTTCAAAAAAAAATATCTTTAACTGGTCGTGTATATTCTTATCCGATAACCCATAAAACTCTCAATCCTGTTACAACTATAACTCTTTCGCCGACCTCTAACTAGAGTATCTGTAGTGGGGCGTGATGGTCGGGTTTTTTTCTCCCATAGCACCCCATAACACCCCGAATACCACGATGGGCGGCGTTATGGGGCAAAAAAAAGGGTGCAGCGCCAGAGGCGGACTTAGAAGCTTACCAGGGGTAGCACGGGCTACCCCTCAACCCCGTCTCCGTAGTGTAAAAATACCCCTTAACTCCATTTCCGTAGTGTAAAAATACCCCTCAATCCCGTTTCCGTTATATAAAGGATACTCCTAATCCTAAAAAAAATTAAGATACCCCTAACTTTTTGGGCTAGTTCCGCCACTGTGCAGCGCTATGGATATTGCGCCGGTATGAATGTTTCTTTTCAAAAATGGACCAATCAAAATTAGTTAAGGTTTTTATAATTAATTAATAAAATTGAAAATTAATAAATAGGTAATGATGGGTAGGGGTTTTATGACTACGGACACGTGTCGCATAACGCCCACAAAGGGGCTTTATGACTACGGATGATCTTAGTATAAGTAGAGGCCCCTGAACGTATTCCCAACTCGCCACTAGTGACGGATCTAGGAATAATTTCTAATGGGTTCACTCTTTTTACATTCTCCACTAGCTTGTAACCCCAGAGGCGCAGCTTTCAAGGGCCCGAGTGGCATCCGACCCCCGGAACTTTTCACTCATTAGTGTTATGTATGTACGTTTCGTATAGAATTTTTTAGGTATATACGTTTTCGACCCCCGATTTTATAAAAAAAAAATACTTATATAGAATTTTAAGGTCCGATGACTTCCGACACCCCGGTGAAAATTTTCAGGCTTCGCCACTGTATAATCCTGTGTTTTACACGGGTTAAATATTAAAAAAATAGTTTGACTATTATTTTAATTTATAGATGTTATAAACCCGTGTGTTACATAGATTGACTATTGAAAAAAAATGTTAATCATAGACTTCTATATGATGCTCACCACACGATTAAAGAATCTTATAATATTATAATCTTATACATTCATAATTCTTGAATTTTATCACACGGGCCGATGAAATATAAACTATAATCTTATATAAATGTGTAATATCATTAATATATGTTATAATATTATAATCTTATCATAAGGTTGAATATGTGTAAATAATATTTAAAAGAGTTAAATGTCATTTTAGTCCCTGTGGTTTGGACTATTTTGCCAGTTTAGTTCAAAGGTTTCAAACGTTGCCATTATAGTCCAAATAGTTTGAAACGTTGCCATTTTAGTCCACTGGGTTACTCATCACATTTTTCTGTTAACGAGAAGGGCAATTCGGTCATTTTATATGGCCGAATTGCCCTTCTATTTAGTCGAATTACATAAAAAATGATTGAATTGCCCTTCTAGTTAACAGAAAAAATGGATGAAGTTAACCTAGTGGACTAAAATGGCAACGTTTGAAACTATTTGTACTAAAATGTCAACGTTTCAAACCTTTGAAACAAACTGACAAAATAGCTCAAACCACATGGACTAAAATGACATTTTACTCTATTTAAAATTTCAGTGTGATAAACTAAAAAACCAATAAGTTAAAATAAATTGTTTGAATCAATAAAAGTGTTTTTTGTTTTGGCTTTTCTAAAAGCAGTAATAAGTTGTTTTTCAAAAGCCACCAAAACTTGTCTTTTTAAATATCTTTTGATCTTTTTAATATAAAATTATCAAACTACCTTCACCCTTTAAAACAACAACAAGAGTTAATTGCTAGGATGGTCCCTGTGGTTTCAAGTTTTTTCACGTTTAGTCCCCGCCTTTTGAAAATAGCAGGTATGCTCCCTATGGTTTTTCATTTTGTTACTCGGATAGTCCCTGAGTAGATGTCAGTTCGAAAACAGAAGGTATGCTCCCTATGGTTTGTCATTTTGTTACTCGGATAGTCCCCAGAGTAAATGTTGGGGGACTATCCGAGTAACAAAATGACAAACCATAGGGAGCATACATGCTATTTTCAAAAGGTGGGGACTAAACGTGAAAAAACGTGAAACTACAGGGACCATCCGAGCAATTAACTCTAACAACAAAATATGTAAATTTACCCATCCTTTTTATTCATTTACTTTTTCCATTATCATAGACAATATAAATACTTTTTTTTAAGTTCCTTTTAAAAAAGTTATAATTTAATAAACACTTTTAAGAAAAAAGCACTCTCAGAGTTAAATAAACTTTACGAAAAAAATAAACACTTCTTATTATTGTTTCAAAAAAGATATATGAGCAATTAAGTTTTCATCTCTTTTGCTAAGTCAAATACCAGCAAAAAAATAACTTATACATTTTATTTTTTTATTAAAATTTTCGTTGGAAACAAACAATTTTAACCGTCTTATGGGTGGATAGATAAATTTGTAAGATATTTTTTCATCGGAAGCACAATAATAAAGAAGCAATTTAATAATAATAATAATAATAACAACAACAACAACAACAAGAAGAATAAGAACAAAAACTATTTTTAAATGGAATATTAGTAAAATTGTTAGGTTGAAAGAGAAAATGACATGTGACATTAATTGGAGTCTTTTATTATAAGTTAGATTTTCATAGAACTGGACATAAAAACTTCCGAGTCGGTTTGACGGTTCGGGTTGGGTAATAATAAAAACTAGGGTTAAGACTCGCCCGCGTTGCCGCGCGGGTACATCGTAAACATTGAATGGATTAGTCCAAACGTTATATGATGCATTAACCATATGAAAACACACATTTCGACGTATCCAGTTGAACTCAATGTAACCTGTATAAACATTGTGATTGGATCAAACGTAAAGTAAATCAAATTCATATCGAACAATCATAACGTATTATATGTGACCCAACTCATACATAGAAAACGTAACGGGTATGGAGGAAAATATGCACATGTAATCAAAAGGGATTAATTAGAGCTTTCGAAAAAAAGGGAGAAAAAGAAACCATAATTTGACTCCACTCGGTTCAAAACAAACTTTACGAAACATACATAAAATAAACACGAAAACATATTATATTTGACCTGAATCATTTCACAAAATAGTTTACGTCGAAACGTAGAACAACTTGAATTTATACCAAAACGTACATAAAAATATGCACGTAAAAATGGTTTCTTTAAACGAAAATGTATTATATTTGACCTGACTCGTCTATAAAAAAAGTTTAAGTCGGAATGTAGAACAAATCATATTTATACATACCCGTACATAAAATATGCATGTAAAAAATAGTTTTTAAGTAAAGGAAGTATAGGGGTAAACCGAAACAAAATATTAGTAAAAAAATTAAAAGGTTAAAAACGTTCGTAAAACCGTGCCAAGTGGCACCAATGCCACAACGACTCTCAACATCGTAAAAATAAAATAGATAAAATGGTAAAAATTACACTGAACGAAAAGCAGACCAAAATCGTTGAATCATGCACACCCGTTACAGTGTGTTAATGCGAAGAAATTAACCAGAAACGTAAAACGTAGAAAATAATAACTTAGTCGATCTAGGACCCGCCCGTTGCGACGAACTTTTCAAAAGGGAAAAAATGGACGCGTTGCGAAGGGTTTGTCGAATATGGAAATATAGAGCAAAAAACATTGAACCTCACATGCACGCTACGACATGTTAACTCGCAAAATTTAGAACGAAACATAAAACGAAAAACTTGCGAAAGACAAAAAGTATGGGGGACCAAAGTTGTAAATAATAAAGTGGTGTGTTAAATTACAAAAGATGAAAAAGTTTGAGTTAAAAGTAAAAATTTGTAATGGGTTAAAATGTAAAAGAAAAAACTTTAAGGTTTAAAGTGGAAAATGAAGTTTTTATTGTTTGAAAAAGTTCCAAAGCATGATGTACAAGTCATGATGCACAAGAAAGTTGCTAATTTATATATGGAATAATACGATGCATAAGTTTTTCTTTTTCATTATGTAAACAAGTCAGTGAAATGCCTTAATGAATATAAAAAATCTTCATTCAAAATCACTTAATTTTGGCCGCAATTGTATACTCTGAGCATGATTTCTAACTTCTCTTATGTCTATTTTTTTTGTCTTTTTAATCTTCTGAAGTTGCTATATATTTGTTTAAAAAATCAGAAAAAAAAGTGAATTTGTTGTGTTTGAATAGAAGTTAATGTAGATGAATAGTTGTATATCCTTAACACTTCATAGCATTATATCCGATAATCATATCATTCCTACCCTTGCATTCATCTACTGAGTCGTTCGTTCACTCTCATACTATTCTTTTGACATTTTATACAAACATTATTTACAATAAATCAGTCTAAACGTTCAATCCCTAAAATATCTTTTTACTTTTAAGACAATCTTCCATGCTTTATTACGCACAAACTTTACTTAGTCGACCCATTACCATCAAAACCTTTGATATCATAAATACCTATCATTCCCAGTTTTTTTTCACCAATAAGCA
Organism: Helianthus tuberosus; assembly: GCA_030545235.1. Lineage (NCBI taxonomy): Eukaryota > Viridiplantae > Streptophyta > Magnoliopsida > Asterales > Asteraceae > Helianthus > Helianthus tuberosus. Next base: position 176,859,603 of record CM060413.1, read on the forward strand.
ATTTCTACAAACACATGATTTTACTAATACGCCTTGAAACCGGTAAAACTTTTCTTACAACCTACGGTGCGGGCTACACTTTTCATCAAAATACACTCTATTCTATTCAAAAAAAATTTATTTTTAGGTAACATTCTTTTAAAATACTTCCCCATTGAGTTATTCAAACTTGGTTAAACTCACCTTGCCTATACACACACATGCACGATTTACTCATAATTAATGCATCAATTCACCTTAGTCAATCGAACTATCTTTTACAAACCTACCCTTTTCGTTCCTCAAAAGTTCCATACTTTTTCAACACACTTCAAACTTCAAAATCTCGATTTTAGTCAACCATTTAGCCAAAATGCTTTTTCTAAAGTCTTCCTCTTGAAAAAATTTCGGGACGAAATTTCCTAAAGGAGGGGAGACTGTAAGCCTAACTTTTGAAAACCTTGCTTATTTAGAAAGATTATTTAAATCCCTATTTTTGGAAACTTATATCCGTATCGTATTCGTATTTCACTTCCTTCTTCGTAATTCGAAACGATGATCGTAATAAAACTTGAGCATTTTATACGGACTATACCTTGATTATTCGTACTTGTATTACATTCGACTTATTCACATACTTGATACTTGCTCATCATTCTCGTAAACACATACTTATTTCACAAACAAATACGCGTTTTAGGACTCTTTATGCATTCAAATACTTATTTATACATTCACTTTACTTGAGTTACACTTATATACATGATTTATACTTAATTTTATGTAAATAATACAAGTTATAGCATAAAATAACCAACAATACAAGTGCACGGACTAAAGATGAAAATTTTCATCTCCCGAACCACTTTTTTAATGTCCTAACCTCCAACCAACTCATTTAATACCTCAGACTCACATTCTAACCACCAACCAACTCATTTAATATCTCTCCTAACTCCCAACCACCTTTATTTAACCCCAACCACCTATCCCTCTTATAAATAACAACTCTAACACCTTCCAAACACTTGCACCAACCCCAATTTACTTCCAAACTCTCTCAAATCTCCAAGATTTTCAACTTTGGGCAAAAAGTTCAAGAACCAAAATTGGTAACTTCGGTGTTCCAACAACTCAAGACTCGTCAAACTCCCTAAGTGGAAATTTCTTCGCAAACCGTGAGTATACTCGACGCCCTTTTTATCGTTTTTACACTTTTTAAGTGCAACATGTTTACATATACAAAAACACACTCAACATACATACTTTTATGCAATCATACATACAAACAATTCAATACATGCTTACTAATATGTTATGCTTGATTCGTATTTTCTGGGTTTGTTCGTTTTATGATAAACTTGTCATTAACTTCGTACGAGCCTACCCTTAACATGTATAGCTCTATAGGAGTAACGCACCGCCTGTGAACGTTGGGTGATGTTAAGGCATTCATTCATACTTGCGTTAAAGTTTGGTTTGACTTGTTTGTTTACATGCCGGTTTATATGTTAAGCTTAATAACTAGGTTTGCCATGTGGATTGTTCATCTTATACTTATATGCTAGTACACCAAACTTGTATACTCGCCAATACTTTTGTATTAAACTATACTTTAAAACATGTTGCAGGTTTATGATGATGTTGATGATGCACGGAACTTAGTAGGATGCCTAGAAACACATTTTTAACTTTAAATACTTGTTGTATTTTGTAATTTATTTGTTTCAACTTATTGTATTGTCACACCCCGATATTTCCACGTATTAACGGTGGGCCCGGTGGGGAGTATCGTGACGTAGTTGATATCATCATAGTCAAACAACACAATATATAAATGCACAGCGGAAGCAAACGATAAATATATTACATTCCGAATATAAAGTAATGTCGAAGTATTACAACGGAAAGTAAAGGATCCACAGGCGGATCTTAAAACATAAACATTGTTCAACAGACTTTAGACGCCTAGAACTTGCAAGATTCCTTATTAACGCACTGAGCTTCCAGCCAATTACGTTCAGTACCTGTCACTTAACCTTTTTGGAAAATACGTCAGTTTACACTGGTAAATACAATTAACCGACTCATTAGAAAAGGTTTAATAAAATTGATTTGAATGCACAAGGCACAACATATCTTTTATAACTTGGGACAATTATATAAAAGTAATCTTGTATACAGATTTACATGTTCGTTGTACGTTCAGGGCCCGATGTAGAAACCGAGTCAAGATTAACAGACACGCCACAAGTATAGGCCCACAAGAGAGTGAGATACCGTTTCCCTTAGGCAACAGTTAGGTGTATGCCTACACCCCGTGCTTAAGGCGCGACCATTTTATAATACAATGATGTCAAGGATATCCGGGACATGGTCATTAACCCCTAAAGGCTTTTATTTCAAACAATACAGATTAAAGCGGGTTACCTCAATAATTTAATCACAATTCGACTAAACATTCAATACCCGACCAAGCGGTATTATTATAATACCGTATCCCAAGCCCGTATAGGGAAAATAAGTTAAAAGTATTTACCTGAGCTTGCAATGCAATTTATACTCAGCCGTATATTCAAATCAGCAAGCACAAGTACTTCTACTGGGGCTCTTAATCTGGAACGAAGGTTTTATTAACCTATTAGATTCCTAACGGGTCTTATTTAAGTCGTAACTTAGACCGATTAGTTTTAAGGAAAAGTTTACAGTTCAAAACGCATGATTAAGCGAAAACCGGAATAGAATGTGATTTAGACCCGGAAAGTTTGGAGGCTTGTATAATATGGGTAAAATAAACACATTCTGGATTTTGAGATAAAAACGATAACGTTTGACCCGTTTCGGCTAATTTATGCAAACTAGTTACATAAACCGAACCGAACGCGCAAGAAGCGTAACGGGTAACCATAAGAGCCATATACAGGTTTCCTAAGTTAATATGCCTCAAATATGTTGTGACATCAGTAAGATATCTTTTATTATACCCGAAACGAATTTAAACACAAACTATGCCCCGTAGGGGCATTTTGGTCATTTACAAGGTTATAAAAGAGTTTAAGTATTAACCTGAGTTACAGGTCTGATATCATTAGTAAAAATACTTAATTTAATAAGTTATATCAGTAGGGTATTGTATATATGTGAAATTTATCAATTATAACCAAACTATGCACCGTGGGGCATTTTGGTAATTTCACATAAGCTTAAAAGGGTCAAAATCGGACATCTGAGTTTAACAACTTTTGCTTACTGTTAAAATATTATAATTTACCCAAGATATCAGTAGGTATCAACCCTTATATGTTAAAAGTAGTTTTAGTACATACTATGCGTTAAAAACGCTTAAAAAGGCGATTAGGAGCCATTTCCGGGTTCTATATAAAAAGCTGATATTTTTATTAGTCCAGAAGGTTTAAAATAATTTATTTATCATATAAAATCAGTAGCAAAAGGTTTGGGGTCAAAAAGATATGTAAAACTCATTTTATAGCCCAAAAGGGCAAAACCGACAATTACCGAATCAAGCTTATAACTCTAAGTTATGCTCAGCCTAAAATTAATTAAAAATATTCAAAAATCCCAAAATATTATATTACATCAGTGGGTAAAAAGTTTGATATCAAAAAGTGGGTTTAAATAGGTTATATGCTAATTATGCCGTTTAATCGCTAAAAAGCTTTCTAATTACGCTAATGAGCATAACTCTCAATCTACACCTCAAACTGATGTCAAATTTTGGGTACAAGTTTATAAATCAGTAACTAAGTTTTCTACTCTTTACATTTTTTAAAAATCACGTTTTATGGTGAAAAGGGCATAATAGTCAACATATGAGCAATTAACGGAATCATGCATATAAATTGGATAATTAATGAACCAAGGTGTATAATCACAGAGGGTTATACTAGCATGTAACCTGGTCCTAAGGAAGCTCTAAGGCATTTCCAAACCATACTAAATCGGGTCAGAACTGAAGTCAAAACAAAAGTCAAAGTTTTGCGACTTTCGGTTCCGAACCGGGTTTAAACAGAAAATTGTCGGATCAAACAAGCTTAGACCAGTTCTTATACTTATTACCAAGTTGTATGAGTGATAAAATAGGTTACATGCCTTCTATATTGTTAATTATGCGTTAATTCGCAAACTATGGTTTTGTTGACTTTTTCTAATCAACTTAGACCCGACAAATGGTCTAGTTAGAGTGGGAATCAGAGGGTGCCCTTTTAAGGGTTTATTGCCCACATAATTACCAACTTATAACTACCTTCAATTCGACTAATCACTAGACCATTAATGATTAATCGCAAAGTCAAACGGTAATTACGACGGTTTGACTTTTAAGCTAAAACTAAGTAAAAACTCAACTAAGAAAGGTTAAGCATACTTACCAAAGTCTAATGCACTATTAGAGATGACTTGGGTCTGCTTTGGAACTCCAGAAGTCCTCAAGAATGCAGATGGAATGGAATGATCACAAAGTTGCAACATGAATGGCCTTATATAGTGATTTTAATTGCTTGTGATCTTGACACACAAGCCTATCATTGTTCCCAGATCATTTACAAGTGTTCCTAGGGTTCTAAAGCATGTAGGGGTCGCCCAAGATGTGATAAATATCTAACTAAGTCGGTTACCACGCTCAAAACAGACAACTGTCAAGTTTCTGCTCGCTGGGAACCCCTTACGGACCGTAAGGGGGTGGCTTACGGTCCGTAAGCCTTTTGCAGAAGGCAAAAATCCTTGACCTTTCAAGCATTCGAACAGGCAACCATGTATTACGAATTTTGAGCTTCTATTTTTCAGAATGGGGCCTCATGAACATGCCTTGTACAGTTTAGATCACCTTTAATGATGTACAATTGTCTTGGACTTTAACGAAAAGCCATAAACGAAGGTTTATCGTGCATATCCTCGTAGGATTCCACTCTTGCAAATATGAATCGATTATTACTAGTAATTACCGGATTAGATGTTTGAAATATATATTAGGGTCTTGGGATTCATAACGAGGTCGTTCAGAGGTATAAATTAACATGACGACTCTTTTAAATCCTGCCATACATCTTTAACTAGATCCGGGTTTATATCACTTTTGTCTTACATGACACGTGTCGTTATTTCATTGATCAGGAATTTTCGAGGTGTTACATGTATTCTATTCCAAACAATGTATTTGATTCTTTTAGCAATGAAATGAAATTTATTATTAAATACTTGTCACATTAGTGTTATGAAGTCTCTTGCAATCTCGTTTTCGTCTCACTCTTGATGTTTCGCTATCGGTTGGGGTGTGACAACGAGATTGTTGAGCTTTCAAACGTCTCAAAAGACTAGCATTTTTGGTGAGGACCTCTGCATCGAATTCCGACGCAGGTGGAGTTGGCATCATTATAAATGGAAATGTCATTCCTGGTCCCGAACTCAGAGGAGCTGAAACCATCACCGTAGTACTCGTAGGAGTTGTAGCTTGTGAGCTAACAGTAGATAACTGATTCACAGAATCTGGGGCCGTTATATATCAGATGATTTTTCGCTCAAGGAGTTCAACTAGTGAAAGACTATGAGCTTTTAAATCCAATGGCGCCAATTGAAGATCCAAAAAGTGGCCAGACACTTTAAAACACGTTTAGACCTTGTTAAGAACACAAAGACCCGAACCTGCATGATGAACAAACTGTTAGGCTCGCCGCAGACGTGGGAGGTCTACTTTGCGACCACCTTCCGGCGTGAGGATAAGTATTTGCTAGAGAGAGAAAGTAGGGACGATGGTTCAGAAAATCGTACTTGTGGTGTATTTGGTGGGGGTATTTATATTAGTCAACTTAATGACATCATTCGGTAGGACACACCTTTTGAGGCTGCGTCCGTTTGTGGCTGAGGGGCGAAGCTTTTTGGGATATGTGTCCCTTATGTCTTGGTCCGACCCTCTTGAGGAAGGTCCGGTCTCGGCTATGCATCTTCAATACCCAATGGAGAAATGTCAACATCCAAGTTGTGGACCTTCCACCCTTCACAAGCAACTAATGCAAGAATCAATTAGGTTGTCTCCATCCTTGCTACAGGAATACTTTGTCAAGTCTACACCATGTTTTTATATTTAGCCATTAGTGACTAGCCTTGCCTTGTACGGAAGGATATTTACCAACAATAATTTCCAAGGGTATTTGCCGTTGGATTTCCAAGGGATCACTGATATGAGTAAGATTCTAGATGAGATTTTGGTAATATGTTTTTTGTCATTTTCAATTGAAAACATTTGTGACGGATACAACAAAGGCTAATCCGCAGGTCAATTTTTCTTAGAGTAAACTGTAATTTTACCCACTGGGGTTTAGGCCAATTGGCACTCTGACCCCCCCCCTAACGAAATAATTGCAATTTTACCACCCAACGTTGATGTTATGTCGCACATTTACCCCCCGACGTCAATTATGTTAACAGATCTGTTAACTTTAATGTGAAATGACTATCTTACCCTTTAATATTATCCCCCAACGTTCTTGTTATGTCGCATAATTACCCCCCACTGGTAAATTACTAAATTGTCCTTTCTTATTACACCCTATACTTTGTGTTAAGAAACAATATTACCCCCTACAACTTCCAAAACCCTTCCCGCCAAAAAAGTTTGACCACCCAAAGTCAACTACACATGGAAATTCACAAGAAATTTGCTCATAAACAAACTAATGGATACAAACTTAATGGAAATTCACAAGAACAGGTTTGAATACAAACATATGTAGTTGAACAGGTTTGAAGTTAATCATTGAAACAGGTTTGAAGTTAACCATTGTAGTTGAACAGGTTTGAAGTTAACCATTGTTTGAAGTTACCAAATGGACATGAGACAACAACAAGTTTTATGGTTGTAAATGCACATGAATCCAAATGCACATAAACAAACCAAAGCTGCTATCATAAAACCTGCTGCACATAAATGGTCATCATCTAAATCTGCAAATGCACATAACTGAATCTGCAAATGGACATCTAAATCTGCTGCACATAAATGGTCATCTAACTGTCATCAAATGGATATCTAACCTGTCATCATCAAATGGACATCTAACTGTCATCAAATGGACATCTTGTGACAACTGGCATAAACCGGTAATTTCCGTACACTTTAATTATTTCTTAATAACTGCAATTATGTGCTTAATTGTCAGCAATATCTGATTTCATACTAAATAAGTGAATTCATGCATGTTGTATACTACAAAATATTGCTTTATGCATAAACGAGAGCGTTGCGTCAGAAATACTAGTAAACTCACCGGTAAGACACACTGTGTCAATGGAACTGCAGAAAGCAGTCAAACATTAGAATTGAGGCCTAGGTGTAGGTCCGACAACAAGAATGCGTTAAAACCCAAGAGTACATACAAGGGTTAATATATATACATTGCGAAAGCAAAAATAAGCACTAAAAGGCACCCGAAACGCACTTTAAGTGCAGAAATTATATAATTCAGCAATATTTCAGCATTTAGACATATAAATATTATGCAGAAACGTCATTTTATTATCCGGAATATTTCACTAAGTGTTGGGAATTAAAAGGGATACAAAAAGATACTTAGAGGGGTACTAAAAAGTGTAATTTAACACTTTAAAGAACCGGTATTTAACCGAACAACCGGATATTACCCGGAACACCAAAATAATGCTAGAAGCATTGTTTTTATTTTTCTAAGCTAGTTAGGGTTCCCGAACACCCTAACACACTATATATTTAATAACACCTTAAAGCACTAACTAAACAATTGATTTCTAACTAATCACTAACTATTAGTTGGAAATGTTACATTACCCCCCCCCCCCATATGCAAATAATCGAACCAAACCCCCTCCCATCCCAACCAAAATCGACCACATGGCCTATTTGGAAGGTCCTACATGATCTTGCAAGATATCTTAGATCTTATAAGATTTGTTTTGATATCCCCAAATCTTAATAAGATCCCATGAGATCTCTAGTAATCTATATGGATTTGGTGCAAGATATTGTTATGTACGATAAGAGACACAAGACTCATTCATCTTCATCACTTTAACACACCAAAACCTCTCTCTCTCCCTCTCATGAAAGCTACGGCCAACACCCCCTAACCTCATCACCATTTTTTCTTCAATCCTCCAACATGATTTAAGCACTCTACAAGGTGATACAAGCATACTTATGAAGGTTGGAAGCAAAGGAACTTGAAGGACCTTCACCAATTGCTTTTATCCACCTCATTTGCACTCTTGAACTTCCCTAGCCTTGAGCTAGTAGTAAGTGCTCTAAAACACCTTCTTGATCTTGTCTAGAGTGGTTAATAAGTGATGTAACGGTTAAAACTCCAGAACATGCAAGATGATATGTAAAAGTCTACTAAAATGATAACTAAGTTGGATAAAAACTATAATGTTGTGTAAAACTTGTAAGACTTGTTTTGTGGTGATTATTTAGTGCCGATCTATGTTGTGGTAGCTCGGATCATCGTCTAACCCGGATTGGTCATGATCATGGATCATGACATAGAGTTGTTTAAGAATAAAAAGGGTTAAATGATGAAACTCTACCACACACTAATCATGAACTTGTGTAAAAACGATTTTACTTACGAAATATTGTTCAAAATTAGTAGATCTACGGATCTACAAGTGGTATTTTTGAATAACCAAATGTTTGATGAAATCATGTTTAAAAAGCCGGATCTTTCTCGAAATAGAGACATTTTTGAGAACCAAAAAGTGTGTAGACACTTGTGTAACGAAAGGATTTAACAAAGAAATACTCTCGTAAGTACCGACTAGAAGTTGTAAAACTTCATATTCTTTAAAAATAAAGTTTTTAAGAAACTAAACTTATGTTTAAAGATAACAAGACTTACTAAATGTGCTAGTAAGTTACTACACATTTTTGTAAATATTCAAGTTCATGAAATAGAGAAATTAGTGAGTATTGTTGATAATTGTTGTTGATGATTGTTGACGATTTAAAAGAAAATAAACACATGTTTTGAAAACATGGGAAACCTCCATTTTTAGGGGAAACTCTGTCAAAATTTTTATAAATTTTGACACTTAGAAAAATATAAGTTTTTGAGAAACTTATTCCCTAAAAATGTATTTAAGAGTATTACCAAGGTTTCCCTAATTTTTGGTGATAAGAAATGAGGATTTCTTCAAGAATAAAAATGGATATAAGTATGTATATTTTTGAGAGAAAAATATATATTATTTTATCACCAACTTTTGTGCTAAGTGTATAAAGTATGTGTTATACGTGCTAGTGTATTAAGACTTAAAAATACACTAAATACTCAGGAGGAGTATAAACATAAAAATACACATACAACATGCAAGATACATAATTCGGGTGCAAAGTGCAAAACACAAAAGACTTATATTTATTTTTGGAGAAAATAATATAAGTAAGATACGTAGTTAAAAATATAGAATATTTTTAACACAAGAATATATACAAAAGAGAGTGACTGTACTTGTGCGACGCAAGTCTAGTGACTAACGTTAAGAAAACGCGTATAGGTTACGACGTTAATTAAGCAAATCCGGTGGAGTTTACGACGCTAGGAACGCAAAGTTGTGAGTTCATGCTCCCCCTTTTCTCTTTAACTGTTTTCAGTTTTTATAACTTCGGGGGTGAAATACATGTACAAATGTACAAAATTTATAATTGGTATAATATAAATACAAGAAGTACACTTGGTGAGAACGAGAACCAAGTGTGACGAAATATAAGAATATGAGAAGCGCACTTGGTGAGAACGAGAACCAAGTATGAGGCGCTATGAGAAATGATAACAAGAAACGCGCTTGGTGAGAACGAGAACCAAGTAGGATGCGTTATGAGAAATAGTGTCACGAATAGGGTACAGAAGCACCATTAATCGTGTACATACTTAGACCGCAGAACAAAAGGTTAGATCTAACGGGTGCCTGGCAGCCACACTCTCGGTGAGGGCGAGAATCGAGTAGTGCTTTTGTGTCTCAGAATATACCAATTAAATGCCTTAGGTTTGGTGACTTCTTATGTCGTGTCACATGTTAATGGCTTTGCAACCCATTAACAATCCTGATATTTACAGAAATACTGTATTTATATAAAATTCATACCATACTAAAACTTGATGAATACTTGAGTACGTGGGGTACTCAAGAAAGGCTTGAATTATACTTGAAGTACGTGGGGTACTCAAGAAAATGGGAATTATATTTGAGTACGTGGGGTACTCAAGAAGACCTTGAAATATTACATGAGTACGTGGTGTACACATGAAACTGGATTTACATATGAAAACTTGATTTTTACATGACGTAAACTATGTTTTCATACAAAGTATACAAACGTGAAAAACTAAAACTGCATGAATTCACACCAACTTTATGTTGACGTTTTTCCAAAACTCACATATATTTCAGGTAATTAGAAGTGGATGTGCGCGCGGTCTTACCCATGCTCGTGGATGTCGCTTATGTTTATCTTTAAATAAAGCTGTAAACTTTTAAGACAATGCTTTATGCGACTTAGCGATGTAAACGCTAACGTATGTTTTCAAATTATGGTATTTGAAGTTATTTTCTTGAGCATGTAGTATGTTTACTCTTCGTATGCAATGAGAACCTTTCATGATCACACCTCGTGCTTCCGCCGCAGAAAGGGGTGTGACAGATTGGTATCAGAGCTGCGATTGTAGTGAACCAGGATTCCTTCTCGAGTCTAGTCTACAATCTCTAGGATCCATTCACGAAAACAATTTTCAAAGAGTTTTCATTGCATAAAACGTCCCGCGACATCCACTACCTGAAACAGTTTACATGAGTCTAGAAAAGACACTACGAGACTTAGAGTGCACTAGAGTAGCACTTGTCGTTGACTAGAAATTACTTGCAATTATGTGTGATAATTAGCATGTACTAGAAGTAGAATGTCACGAGTATATGTGACTTTATCTGAAAGCGATGGCCCATCTGAAGGAAGAAATACGAGGATGAAACGAACTGTGCGGACTGTGCAAGGAGTTACGTAATTATGGATGCATACATAATTATGGAATTCAGTGCACAAAAATCACAGCAAGTCTTGTCACGTATAGATTCCCTCAGTGCAAGCCTACTAAGTACTCTGCTAGAGTAATAATTGTTTGATGTCATTTATGTGGTATATATATCCATGTGAATATATATGATACTACTGTCTAGTGTGACGATATCAAACAAACACCTAACCCTGCTGTGTTATGTTCCGTCAGAACATGGCACCCAGGAAAGCTGTGAATACTCGCAATGATGATTAACCTCCATCTCCCCCACTGCCGAGAACTGATGAAGAGCTGAACGCTCTGCTAGAGGAAAAGATCTCCGCTGCTATCGCCCAGTACGAGGCGAACCGAACCCAAGACAGTGGAGGACCAAGCAACGCTAGGCGTAATGGGAATGGAGATTCATCTGGAGGCAGCGCAGCTCAAGGTAACCTTAAAACAATTTACTAAGCATGAAGGAATTTATGAACGGTCGTTGTTTCATTATTTCTTCGATTGCTCATAAGTGAATTGGTTGGGTTAATTCCAGGCTGCACTTTCAAGCAGTTCCTCGACTGCAAGCCGATGAACTATGACGACACAAGAGGTGCAGTAGCATTTGTGCGCTGGACGGAGAAGACCGAAGCTACTTTCCGCATGAGCAAGTGTACCGCGGGTCAACAAGTCACCCTTGCTACTGGGTTGTTTGTCGATGAAGCTCTGACTTGGTGGAACCTGCAAGTCCAAACCTTGGGCGATGATGCCGCTTATGGCCTAACTTGGGACGAGCTAAAGGAAAGAATGAGAGAGAAGTACTGCTCTCGTGCCGAACTCCAAAGGCTGGAAACGGAGTTCTGGCACTTGACTATGGAAGATGCTGACATTAATGGTTACACTCGAAGGTTCCACGATCTGTCTAGAGTGCTTCCCTACATGGTGACTCCCGAATTCAAACGCGTTGAACGCTACATTTGGGGATTGGCCCCAGAGTTTCGTGGCATGGTGACGTCGGCCGAACCACAAACAATCACGGAGGCGGTAACTCTGGCTGTCAGTCTGACTGAAGATTGTGTTCGTATGAAGAAATTATCACTAAACCCAACAGAGAAGACCGAAACACACGCTGAGTCATCTGGGGACAAGAAAAGGAAGCATGAAAACCTGAATCAGGCAATTCGTAACAACAAGAGTTCCAACAAGAAGCGTGACCCCAACCCGCCTCAGGAGGCGAAATCTCTTGCAGCCATGAACGACGCTCCAGCAAAGGGATACCTGGGCACCTTGCCCAAATGCCATCGGTGTAAACGCCATCACGAGGGAGCTTGTCGCATCTCAAAGTGTGACAAGTGTGGAAAGTTGGGTCACCGCATTGAAGACTGTTGGAGTAAGAGGAACGGGAATGGAAATCGTAACGGGGCTGATGATAGGAACAATGGTGGAAATGGAATCGGTGCTGGTAGCAAGAATGGTAACGGGAAAGGGCAAGGATGCTTTAAGTGTGGAAGCAATGATCATTTCATGAAGAACTGCCCAGAGAGAAACAACGCTCCGGCTCGAGCATTTGTGATTGGAGCAAGAGACGCACGCGAGGACCCTAACGTGGTCACCGGTACGTTTCTCATTAACAATCACTTTGCTTCCATACTATTTGACACTGGCGCCGATTATAGCTTCATGTCTGTGGAACTTAAACGCATACTCGGAATATAATCTAGTAGATTAGAAATTCCTTATTCCATAGAACTAGCCAATGGTAAACTTGTTAAATCGGGCGAAGTTGTGAGAGGCTGCACACTAGAACTTGGTGAACGAAGATTTAGCATCGACCTCCTACTTATTCAATTGGGTAGCTTCGATGTAGTAGTCGGGATGGACTGGTTGTCCAAGAACAAAGCTGAAGTTATTTGTCATGAGAAAATCATTCGCATCCCTTTAGCGAATGATGAAACTCTCATCGTGCATGGAGAAAAACGAGACGCGCCTCTTCGAATCATCAGTTGCATGAAGGCACGGAAATGCTTAAGGAAAGGATGTGTCGCTTTCCTAGCACACGTTATAGACAAGAAGGCTGTGGAGCCAAAACTTGAAGACATTCCTGTGGTGAAGGAATTTCCTGATGTGTTCCCTGAAGATCTACCAGGACTACCTCCGCAACGACAAGTCGAATTCCACATAGACTTGGTTCCGGGAGCTGCTCCTGTAGCCAAGGCACCCTATCGACTTGCGCCATCCGAAATGCAAGAATTATCTACACAGCTCCAGGAGTTGTTGGATAAAGGATTCATAAGGCCAAGCTTCTCACCCTGGGGAGCTCCAGTATTGTTCGTGAAGAAGAAGGATGGATCACTGCGGATGTGTATCGATTACAGGGAACTGAACAAGCTCACGATCAAGAATCGGTATCCGCTACCGAGGATTGATGACTTATTTGATCAACTGCAAGGATCAAGCTACTATTCCAAGATCGACCTTCGATCTGGATACCATCAGCTGAGAATCCAAGATGAAAGCGTGCCAAAGACTGCATAAAGAACACGCTATGGGCACTACGAATTTCTGGTGATGCCATTCGGGCTGACGAATGCACCAGCGGTCTTCATGGATCTGATGAACCGCGTTTGCAAACCATATCTCGATAAATTCGTGATTGTATTTATCGATGATATCCTGATTTATTCGCGAACGAAAGAAGAACACGAGCAACATCTCAGAACCATCTTGGAACTACTGAAGAAAGAGAAGCTTTATGCAAAGTTCTCCAAATGCGAATTCTGGATTCGCGAAGTACAATTTCTTGGTCACGTTGTGAATGAGAAGGGCATTCATGTAGACCCATCCAAGATTGAAGCGATAAAGAACTGGGAAGCTCCCAAAACCCCAACTGAGGTTCGTCAATTTTTGGGCTTAGCGGGCTATTATCGGCGATTCATCGAGAATTTCTCAAAAATAGCTCAACCGCTAACGACCCTTACTCAGAAAGACAAGAAATACGACTGGGGTTACAAACAAGAAGAAGCCTTCCAGTTACTTAAGAACAAGCTCTGCGATGCACCGATACTATCATTACCCGAAGGCACTGAAGACTTCGTGGTATACTGCGACGCCTCACGACAAGGCTTGGGTTGCGTGCTCATGCAACGCCAAAAAGTCATCGCTTATGCTTCAAGACAACTGAAGGTTCACGAGAGAAATTATACCACTCACGACCTGGAGCTGGGCGCAGTGGTATTCGCCTTAAAGATTTGGCGACATTATTTATATGGTACTCGATGTACAATCTTCACAGATCACAAAAGCTTACAACACATATTTGATCAGAAGGAATTGAATATGCGCCAGCGACGTTGGGTCGAGCTGCTGAACGATTATGACTGTGAGATTAAGTACCATCCTGGAAAGGCAAACGTTGTAGCGGACGCGTTGAGCCGAAAAGAAAGGGTTAAGACCCTAAGGGTTCGAGCATTGGAAATGACGATTCGAACGAACCTCACTGCACGCATTCGGGATACACAACAAGAAGCTCTTAAAGAAGAGAACTGTAAAGCTGAATACCTACGGGGTATGCTGAAATACATGGTGCCAAACGAAGAGGGAGCCTTATACTTCAAGAAGCGTATTTGGGTTCCACTCTATGGTGGCATACGAGAAGTCATCCTTGATGAAGCCCACAAATCGAGATATTCGATCCATCCAGGATCGGACAAAATGTATCAAGACTTGAAGGAATATTACTGGTGGCCGAGACTTAAAAGCGACGTTGCTGTTTATGTTGGAAAATGCCTAACCTGTGCCAAGGTTAAGGCAGAATATCAGAAACCGTCCGGCCTACTACAACAACCAGAGATTCCCGTGTGGAAGTGTGAACAAATCTCGATGGACTTCATAACGAAATTACCCAGGACCCCGAGAGGGCACGATATGATATGGTTAATAGTTGATCGATTAACGAAGTCTGCGCACTTCCTACCGATCCGCGAAAAAGACAGCACTGGAAAGCTTGCTGAAATATACTTAAGAGAAATTGTGGCACGTCATGGAGTGCCAATCTCAATCATTTCAGACAGAGATGGACGCTTTGTCTCAAGAATCTGGCAATCATTTCAGGAAGCCTTTGGGTCTCAGTTAGATCTAAGCACGGCATTCCATCCGCAAACAGACGGCTAGAGCAAACGGACTATAAAGACGTTAGAAGATATGCTTCGCGCATGTGTCATGGATCTAGGCGGCAGCTGGGATACTCATCTACCTTTAGTTGAGTTTTCCTACAATAACAGTTATCATACGAGCATAAAAGCCGCGCCGTTCGAAGCTCTGTATGGCCGTAAATGCCGATCGCCCTTATGTTAGGCAGATGCCGGAGATAAGCGTATGGTTGGTCCTGAACTTGTACAAGAGACAACCGATAAGATTGCGCAGATCCGAGAGCGCATTAAGGCGGCTCGAGATCGACAAAAGATCTACGCCGATCCGAAAAGAAAATCGGTAGAATTCAAGGTGGGAGACAAGGTGTTGTTAAAAGTCTCACCATGGAAGGGCGTAGTCAGATTTGGAAAGCGTGGAAAGCTGAATCCACGATACATCGGACCATTCAGAATATTGAAAAGAATTGGTACCGTGGCATACAAGTTGGAGTTACCGGAAGAACTTAATGGAGTACATGATACGTTTCATGTATCCAACCTGAAGAAGAGTCCAACACAAGAAAGCGTGATCATCCCGATGGATGAAGTGCATATTGATGAAGCCCTCCGATTTACAGAACAACCCGTTGAGGTTACCGACTGGAAAGTCAACAAGACCAGGAGGAGCAGCGTAAAACTTGTCAAAGTACGTTGGAGCTCTAAGCACGGACCCGAGTACACATGGGAACGTGAAGACCAGTTCAAGGAAAAGTATCCCCACCTATTCAAGAAGACTCCAGTGAGAGTTAGTTCAGCCTGAATTTCGGGACGAAATTCTTTTAACGGGGGGAGACTGTGACAACTGGCATAAACCTGTAATTTTCGTACACTTTAATTATTTCTTAATAACTGCAATTATGTGCTTAATTGTCAGCAATATCTGATTTCATACTAAATAAGTGAATTCATGCATGTTGTATACTACAAAATATTGCTTTATGCATAAACGAGAGCGTTGCGTCAGAAATACTAGTAAACTCACCGGTAAGACACACTGTGTCAATGGAACTGCAGAAAGCAGTCAAACATTAGAATTGAGGCCTAGGTGTAGGTCCGACAACAAGAATGCGTTAAAACCCAAGAGTACATACAAGGGTTAATATATATACATTGCGAAAGCAAAAATAAGCACTAAAAAGCACCCGAAACGCACTTTAAGTGCTGAAATTATATAATTCAGCAATATTTCAGCATTTAGACATATAAATATTATGCAGAAACGTCATTTTATTATCCGGAATATTTCCCTAAGTGTTGGGAATTAAAAGGGATACAAAAAGATACTTAGAGGGGTACTAAAAAGTGTAATTTAACCCTTTAAAGAACCGGTATTTAACCGAACAACCGGATATTACCCGGAACACCAAAATAATGCTAGAAGCATTGTTTTTATTTTTCTAAGCTAGTTAGGGTTCCCGAACACCCTAACACACTATATATTTAATAACACCTTAAAGCACTAACTAAACAATTGATTTCTAACTAATCACTAACTATTAGTTGGAAATGTTACATTACCCCCCCCCATATGCAAATAATCGAACCAAACCCCCTCCCATCCCAACCGAAATCGGTCACATGGCCTATTTGGAAGGTCCTACATGATCTAGCAAGATATCTTAGATCTTATAAGATTTGTTTTGATATCCCCAAATCTTAATAAGATCCCATGAGATCTCTAGTAATCTATATGGATTTGGTGCAAGATATTGTTATGTACGATAAGAGACACAAGACTCATTCATCTTCATCACTTTAACACACCAAAACCTCTCTCTCTCCCTCTCATGAAAGCTACGGCCAACACCCCCTAACCTCATCACCATTTTTTCTTCAATCCTCCAACGTGATTTAAGCACTCTACAAGGTGATACAAGCATACTTATGAAGGTTGGAAGCAAAGGAACTTGAAGGACCTTCACCAATTGCTTTTATCCACCTCATTTGCACTCTTGAACTTCCCTAGCCTTGAGCTAGTAGTAAGTGCTCTAAAACACCTTCTTGATCTTGTCTAGAGTGGTTAATAAGTGATGTAACGGTTAAAACTCCAGAACATGCAAGATGATATGTAAAAGTCTACTAAAATGATAACTAAGTTGGATAAAAACTATAATGTTGTGTAAAACTTGTAAGACTTGTTTTGTGGTGATTATTTAGTGCCGATCTATGTTGTGGTAGCTCGGATCATCGTCTAACCCGGATTGGTCATGATCATGGATCATGACATAGAGTTGTTTAAGAATAAAAAGGGTTAATTGATGAAACTCTACCACACACTAATCATGAACTTGTGTAAAAACGATTTTACTTACGAAATATTGTCCAAAATTAGTAGATCTACGGATCTACAAGTGGTATTTTTGAATAACCAAATGTTTGATGAAATCATGTTTAAAAAGCCGGATCTTTCTCGAAATAGAGACATTTTTGAGAACCAAAAAGTGTGTAGACACTTGTGTAACGAAAGGATTTAACAAAGAAATACCCTCGTAAGTACCGACTAGAAGTTGTAAAACTTCATATTCTTTAAAAATAAAGTTTTTAAGAAACTAAACTTATTTTTAAAGATAACAAGACTTACTAAATGTGCTAGTAAGTTACTACACATTTTTGTAAATATTCAAGTTCATGAAATAGAGAAATTAGTGAGTATTGTTGATAATTGTTGTTGATGATTGTTGACGATTTAAAAGAAAATAAACACATGTTTTGAAAACATGGGAAACCTCCATTTTTAGGGGAAACTCTGTCAAAATTTTTATAAATTTTGACACTTAGAAAAATATAAGTTTTTGATAAACTTATTCCCTAAAAATGTATTTAAGAGTATTACCAAGGTTTCCCTAATTTTTGGTGATAAGAAATGAGGATTTCTGCAAGAATAAAAATGGATATAAGTATGTATATTTTTGAGAGAAAAATATATATTATTTTATCACCAACTTTTGTGCTAAGTGTATAAAGTATGTGTTATACGTGCTAGTGTATTAAGACTTAAAAATACACTAAATACTCAGGAGGAGTATAAACATAAAAATACACATACAACATGCAAGATACATAATTCGGGTGCAAAGTGCAAAACACAAAAGACTTATATTTATTTTTGGAGAAAATAATATAAGTAAGATACGTAGTTAAAAATATAGAATATTTTTAACACAAGAATATATACAAAAGAGAGTGACTGTACTTGTGCGACGCAAGTCTAGTGACTAACGTTAAGAAAACGCGTATAGGTTACGACGTTAATTAAGCAAATCCGGTGGAGTTTACGACGCTAGGAACGCAAAGTTGTGAGTTCATGCTCCCCCTTTTCTCTTTAACTGTTTTCAGTTTTTATAACTTCGGGGGTGAAATACATGTACAAAATTTATAATTGGTATGATATAAATACAAGAAGTACACTTGGTGAGAACGAGAACCAAGTGTGACGAAATATAAGAATATGAGAAGCGCACTTGGTGAGAACGAGAACCAAGTATGAGGCGCTATGAGAAATGATAACAAGAAACGCGCTTGGTGAGAACGAGAGCCAAGTAGGATGCGTTATGAGAAATAGTGTCACGAATAGGGTACAGAAGCACCATTAATCGTGTACATACTTAGACCGCAGAACAAAAGGTTAGATCTAACGGGTGCCTGGCAGCCACACTCTCGGTGAGGGCGAGAATCGAGTAGTGCTTTTGTGTCTCAGAATATACCAATTAAATGCCTTAGGTTTGGTGACTTCCTATGTCGTGTCACATGTTAATGGCTTTGCAACCCATTAACAATCCTAATATTTACAGAAATACTGTATTTATATAAAATTCATACCATACTAAAACTTGATGAATACTTGAGTACGTGGGGTACTCAAGAAAGGCTTGAATTATGCTTGAAGTACGTGGGGTACTCAAGAAAATGGGAATTATATTTGAGTACGTGGGGTACTCAAGAAGAATTTGAAATATTACATGAGTACGTGGTGTACACATGAAACTGGATTTACATATGAAAACTTGATTTTTACATGACGTAAACTATGTTTTCATACAAAGTATACAAACGTGAAAAACTAAAACTGCATGAATTCACACCAACTTTATGTTGACGTTTTTCCAAAACTCACATGTATTTCAGGTAATTAGAAGTGGATGTGCGCGCGGTCTTACCCATGCTTGTGGATGTCGCTTATGTTTATCTTTAAATAAAGCTGTAAACTTTTAAGACAATGCTTTATGCGACTTAGCGATGTAAATGCTAACGTATGTTTTCAAATTATGGTATTTGAAGTTATTTTCTTGAGCATGTAGTATGTTTACTCTTCGTATGCAATGAGAACCTTTCATGATCACATCTCGTGCTTCCGCCGCAGAAAGGGGTGTGACACATCTAACCTGCTGCACATAAATGGTCAAAATCATCTAACCTTCTGCACATTTTGATCCTAACTGCAGTGTAGTCTAAAATGGTCAACGACCTATGGAAAACATAACACCAACTGTAATCCTAATCCTAATTGCAAAAGATTCAACAACCTATAACTGCAGTTAGCACTGCACATAACTGTAATCCTAATCCTAATTGCAACAGATTCAACGACCTATGGAAAACATAACTGCACATCCAAACCTAATCCTAACTGCACATCCAACAACCTATGGACAACACTACTTCTGGGATTAAACATACCTGTAAACAGCTTGCAACAATCATCTTCATGTGAATTGGTCATATTTCATCCTTCAAGCATATACCATAAACTGCTTAGTGGAGGTTAAAACATTAGCTGTAAACATACCTGGTGCAAAGCACATACACTCAAACACATACCTGCTGCACTTAACTGTAAACATACCTGCTGAACTCAAACACATACCTGCTGCACTTAACTGAGTGCAATTTGATCAATCTGTTTCTGTAAAAAATAACTAGGCACATTATAACAGTATTAACACATTATAACTAGGCATATTTGATCAAATGCACATTATAACTAGGCACATTATAACAGTTATGCAAATGCACATTATAACTAGATCAATATCAAAACATTAATATATACAATTAGATCAGTATCAAAACATTAATATATACAATTAGCATACATATTAAACCAAAAGATCCTAATATATTAGAGTTCAACTACACAACCATTTCCTGCTGAGGGGAAAACTGGAAGTGCAGAAAAGGGCGGCCTCGCATTTTGACAACCAAGGAAACCACAATCGATCCTAGTGAAACACGAATCCTCATGTCCACTGCAAACACAGAAAGATCCATGTTCAATAACCCATGTTTTTAACCTGAAATTACTTGTTATGTAACCTGACATTACTTGTACATTAACCACAATCACAATACTTGTTCGATTTTACCTGACAAGTGCGAGAACAGGGAGGATCGCCGGTGGACAGGTGGATCGACGGTGGACAGGGGCATCGCCAGTGGTGTGGTCGCCGTTAATGGCTCTGCTGGTGGAGGTGGAAGCATTGTGTCCTCTGATTCGTTCATTCTCCGGTGGACAAGCTTAGGAAGGATCACCGGTGGGTGTGGTCGCCGTTGATGAGGAAGAAGGAGTGGGGGGGGGGGGGGGTGGTTGATAAGCTTAGGGGGTAAGATTGTAGTTGGAAGTAATAGTACAAGGGTAATAGTATTATATACGGTAATATTAAGGTAAATTTACATTTCTGCCGTTTGACCCCCTTTGACCGTTTAAAGATAACCAGGGAATTTGACGCCAGGGGGTAAATGTGTTACATAACACCAACGTTGGGGGGTAAAATTGCAACTATTTCGTTAGAGGGGGTCAGAGTGCCAATTGGCCTAAACCACAAGGGGTAAAATTGCAGTTTACTCTTTTACTTAAATACCCCCGTGTTCTTCATTCACGCTTTCCACAATCTTCGTTGCCAATATACATTCTCGATCTACTTGTTTTATAGAACGGCTAACACACACATCATTTAAAATAACTTCTAAATCCACACCAATGTTCACAATGCGACTAAAATCCTCAACCACTTGACGATAAACATCTTTACTATGCACGTTAATACCGCGAGGCTAGAAACCCTCTAATATTCTCTATCTCTTTAATTCTATTGTTTGTTTTTACCTTATATTTTATGTTTGAGATGTCATACACGAAGTTCAATATTGTTGTTGATTTATTTCTTAGTGGGTTAATTTTGCTTGTATTTGGTTTGAATCCTTTTTAAGCATGATATTAATTATTAAAGGTGTATCTTATAATATTACAACAAATAACTAATTATCTTTTTATCAAAGAGAATTTAGCCTAGCGATATCAATATATAAACTGGTATTTCTTTGTATGAAGTTGACAGTTCGAGTCTCATGAAAAATAATAATGTAATATTAGAAACAAATTAAATACCTGTTCAAAAAGAAAAGAAAAACTGATTATCTTTTTTAACGAATTAAAACATTAAAATTAAATTAAAATTAAAACATTAAATTAAATTAAAATAAAAATAAAATAAGATATTAAATATTACCGATGGTTGAATAGTAGCCTCACAAAAAGAAAGAGAAGTGTACCTGTTAATGTCCCCTATCCTTTTTCTTCATTCACATTCATTCCTTCTAGCCCTAGCTCTCTTCTCTCGTTGACTTGATAAACACAAATCGATCATCATCATGTCTTTTTTTGACAGTATGTTTGATTACCTAAAACTTCCCCTCATAGATGTACAGAACGCTACCAACCATTTTGCTGATGAAAAGTTCATCAGAGGAGAAGGATCTGGAAAAGAGTACAAGGGGCGATTAGTCTTAAGCTCCGGAAAATCGCTTGATATTGTTGCACGGCGGTTAGATCCTGAGCTAAGGTGGAGAAGAAGCAGAGAGTTTAAGACGGAGATTATGATGCTGGCTAGTCTCAATCATCAAAATGTGGTCTCTATTGTTGGGTTTTGTGATGAGAATGAAGAGAATATCATCGTAACCAAGCTTGAGACCAAAGGAAGTCTTGACGAATATCTAAGTGACCCAATTACACTCCCATGGACTCAAAGATTGCAGATCTGTCTTGGTATTGCACGTGCCCTCAGTTACATTCACTATGACCAGGGACGCAATTTTAGTGTGATACATCGTGATATCAAAAGTAGTAAGATATTATTAGATGACAAGTGGGAAGCAAAATTATCTGGTTTTGAGTTTTCTACAAAGAAACTAGCAGCTCAAAGGCATGGTCTTGTCCTTGACAAGCCATATGGCACGCCTGGGTATATGGACCCAGCCTATGTAAGGACCGAAAGTGTGAGCCATAAGTCGGATATGTATTCCTTGGGGGTAGTTTTATTTGAAGTGCTGACTGGGAGGAAAGCATTTAGCCAAGACAACGAAAAAGGAGAGTCATTAGCTGAATTGGCCAAATCCCATTATGAAAATGAAACACTCAATGAGATCATCCATCCGGGTCTACTCAACCAAATCAACTCAAAAACATTAAAGATATTCTCAGAAGCTGCATATCGCTGCTTGAACGAACAACGAGCACAACGCCCAAGTATAGATAAGGTTATCTTTGCACTTGATCAAGCATTGAAATCTCAACTCGCAACTGAAAACTCTGTAAGTACATTGTTTTCCTTTTCTTTAAATTTTTTTTTTTGTTTTTGTTTTTACCATCCATTAATACTTATTTAAATATTTATTAATCAATTTTCTTATTGTAGCAATCGGTATTAAAGGAACGCTATGTTGAAGGAATATCAACCAATCACTGGAAGGTAATTAAATTCTTTTCTTTTAGCTAAAGAAAAGTTTTAGTACACTAACTTCTAAAACAACTGAGATAGAAAATGGAAAAAGTTATTACAATATTAGTCTAGTCGGTGTGGAGGATGAAGTCCTTAAAGGATGCCCCTCCATGTCAACGTCACATCAACATCCAAGGAGAATGCCCCTCCAAAGATGGACAAAGGAAAATGGAGAATGAGCCTAAATATGTATATATATGTGTTGTATGTATATGTGTGTAAGAAGGGGAGGCCCGGCAACAACGTCCTGGGGAAGACGTTCACGACGCCGCCGCACCCCTCGAAATGGTTTGGAGGGCCGGCGCCGGTCCAAGACGGGCCTGGACACCCCCATACCGAGTAGCCTTATAGTTAGCTAATCTAGATGAATATAATCAATTAATTAATTATGTAAATTTACTCTTTATTTTATTTTTATTTTTGAAAATATAACTTCATTAAAACAAACCTCCGACCCAAACGGGCAAAAGGCCAATACAAAACAACACCTCCCACCCAAACGGGCAAAGAGCCAAATTACAATATGTACATATGATACTTACACCACTTCTTCCAACTAATATATTTACAATCCGATCTATTCTTGAACCACCCAAAACTTCTCGATTTAATCTCAATCAAAATATCTTGCTGGCTTCTTCTTATCTGATTGAAAACCAACTCGTTCTTGCTTTTCCACATACACAAACATGAACTAATAACCAACCCCCAGATCATCTTCTTCACTTCCCCCCTGAATATAATTATGAGTATCTATTAAATCTTTGAATTCGAAAGCAAATATTGAGGGAATATTGCACCAAGCACTGATCGCCGCCCATACCCGAATAGCCACCGAACAAGCTGTAAACAAATGATCCACCGTTTCCTATTATGATGTTACAATAAAATTAAATACATTAAATAAGAAGTTTTTCTTGTTTAAGAAGACTAAAAAGATTTAAAAGCTCAACATCCGTATTTGATAATCTCCATTTAAACTCATTCGAGTGAGGTTGGAATCTTGAGGTCCGAAAAGTGATTTTTTTTTCTATTTAAAAATGATTTTAATAAGTTTTTATCAAGTAAAACTAGTGGTTTCTAGAATCCCTACTTTTTGGAGGGTTTTTGTTTCATTAAACCTCACTATATATATAAGAAATAGAAAGAAAACTCACTTGAATTAAGAAAACTCAACAAAATCTTATGTAACAATTTCTTTTATTAAAAAAATTAAAGAATGTAAGTTACATGTTATTGAACGTTTTGTAACAAAAAAACAAAAAACAAAAGGCGTCGAGGGGATTTTTTTTTACAAGATTTTAAAAATTCAGTTTTTAAGCATATATATATTTTTAGAAAGTGTAATAGGTGATTTACAAACAGTTAATGGGGGCGGGGGGGGGGGGGGGACGTCCGCCCCCGGGATTTTTCGCTCAGTAGTATTATATATGTAGTTTTCGTATAGAAATTTGTGGGTATAACGTTTTCACCCCCCCGGTTCTATAGAAATTTTTGGGTATATATGTTTTCACCCCCCCGGCCGAAAAATCCAAGCTTCGCCACTGTTTACAAAAAAATGTGAACTAAAAAATTGCCCTGTGCGTTGCCGCGACGTTACGAAAAAATTTACGTCAAACGTAGACCAACTTAAAACGTATATAAAAATAAGCATAAAAACGTATTATATTGGAACCGACTCATTTCCGAAAAAAAAAATACGTCAAAACGTAGACCAACAAAAAACGTACATAATAATAAGCATAAAAACATATCATATTTGACCGACTCATTTACGGAAAAATTTATGTCCAAACATAAATCAGTTGAATTTATACCCATATGTATATAAATGTAAACACGTAAAACTTGATTAAAAAGTGTTTAGAAAGTTGAGAGGTTGTAGTGTCAATGCTAAAATTTGAGAGGTAAAAAAAAAAAAAAAATAGATAAAGACAAAAAAGAACCCTCAAATCACGGTTTACACATGTTAGTAATTGTATTATATAATATATAGGATTAAGATCAAATACAAAGACTTCTTAAAATAAGTAGTGTACAAAAGCTCCTAAAAAAACTTAAACACCCACCATCAGCCAAAAACCTTATCCCCCACTCCCCACCCCCATTAAACCCCCCCCCAAAAAAAAAAAAAAAAAAAAAAATTTTTTTGAGGGGTTTTTGGGTGGTGGTTGGGTGAGAGTGGGTGTTTAGGTTTTTTTTTTAGGTTTATAGGGGGTGGGGTGGGGAGGGGGTTAGGTTTTTTGTGGGGTTTTTGTTGAGGTAATTTTATTTGGGGGGGGGGGGGGGGTGTTTAGGGTTTGGATGGTGATATAGTGGGTTTAGGTTTTAAGTTATTGGACGTTTGTCACTCTATAAAGACTTCTTATGCTTTTTATAATTAGAAGCATTTGTAGAATAACTTAATATATAATAATATGAATTTGTGAATATTGGAATATTTTTCATCGGTGAGAAAACTAAGGGAATAAAATAAAAAATATAATAACTACGTACCAAAATAGTGGAATGGAAATTTACATAAAAGCCCCTTTGAATAGAAAATTGAAAGTAAAGATCAAGAAGATAAAGTGGCTAGGATTTGATCATTTAGTTCTTAATTGGAGGTTAAGTTTTCGTTTAATTCTAAACCTATATATATATATACTAGTGGGAATGCCCGCGCATTGCCGCGGGTAATTATATATTTTTTACGCACGTTGTGTGACGGGTTTCATGCAACTTATTTTTAGTAACAGATTGCTTTGCATTAAACTGTATTTGTTTTCTAGGTCAAGCGGGTCATGTTTTGGCTGGGCGTAAATGAACTTGATTATAACTCGACAACTCATTTGAGAAACATGTAAAAAGCATTATTTGTGACTCATTTAACCTTTTCACAACTTGATCATAACTCAAAAACATCCCTTTTAACCTATAAAAACATTGCCAGTTTTGACCCAATACTTATCCAACCCATTCTGCCCTCGATCTATCAATTCCTAGTTTAATGGTACAAAATAACTACTAAGCACCGACTTTGCATGATGGTGGGAAGTGCATAAGGAATATGTAAAATGGCTTCATCGTCTTTAGATATCAGTGGCGGATTTAGAGAATCCGCATAGGGGCAACGTTTAAAAAAAGGGTAACGAAATAAAAAAACACGTCAAATTTTTTCAGAATTTACATTACCGTCGGAGCATCAAGCGGCAACGGAGGTTACCCCTTGTAACACTATAGGTCTGCCCCTGTTAGATATAACCTTGTACACACACATACAGAGGAGAGAGATGGACTAACCATTACTGGGAAGTGATAGTCATTTAGGCTAAAGGGTGTGGTCATGAGCATCATGCCCACCATGATCCTCCACGTCAACGACATGTCATCGCACTCTAATTCACCATCCAAAATCATTATCCTAAGGGTGTGGTTATAACCCAAACCACTATCCACACCTTTTTTTTGTGTAAAATACATTTTATTATTTTAAATAAACAATAAATAAAATTAAATAAATTTTAGTAATAAAACTACATAGCATTCAAATTAATAAAAAAAAAAATAACATCTAAATTTAAGCTACATATTATAAATTAAGAAAAAAAAACTACTCGTTGTTGTTAACCCGACCAAATTGCCAAACATGTTCAATCAAATCCAAACGAAGATGGTTATGCGTAGTCTTGTTGTATAACGCCCACATGTTAGATTCTTGTTGCCCTTCATCAACTGGTACAAAAAATATAACAAATTGTATAACTATATTAATTCATAACAAAAGGGATGAATAGTATATCTTTTGTCTGTTGTGGAGTTTTTTTATTTACATTGTAAACTATATGATTTTCTTTTGTAATAAAACTTAGTTTTTTTATATAATTAGTTACAAATGTTAAATGAGTTTAGTCTTTTATTATTTTTTTTTATTTTACGGTTTTTTTTGTTCAAATTTGGTCGTTTTTCGTTTTTCGCTTGCTACTTAGCACGGCGTATGGTATTCATATTTGGTCTCTTATGTTTTTTACCCTCTGGACTTTCTAATATGCGATATAAATTCGACTTCGTCTACAATTTGCTTCACGTGAGTCACTTAGTGTTAGAAATTATTGTTTTGTTCGTTGTTCGGTTGCTACTTAACATAGTTTTACCCCTCCCCCTAGCGCAATGCAACATTGGTGGCACGATTTTACGTCCCTACCCGCAACGCGGGGGGCTTAAAACTAGTTAAAATATAAAAAACTGAAATCCCATACAAAAAGAATTATAGGCTGAAGCTCCTACGGTACGGTCCGATGTGATAAATTTCAAGAACTAGACAATTTAACTTTTAATATGCAATGATGCCTTAACTATATGTCCATGCACACAGATAAACATACCCATACACTTAATACAGATACCCATACATATATTAGTCTTCAACTAGAAACAAATACTAAGATAAGCATGTGAATGCATTGATTATGAGTCCACTGTTAGAATCCATCTACCACGATATGTATCACTAAAAAGTTGCAGCACATGTGATAGAAGTATATGATCACACCCATCAGCCACTCCAACTAGGGGTGCTAACCGGGTCGTGTTCGCAGGTTGGCGAGTTCAACCCAACCCGAACCCGAAAATTTCACACGAACTCGAACCCGAAAATCGTATCATACATATGAGCCCGAACACGACCCGAAATTTCACACGAACCCGTTTAGACTAAACCTAAACCCGCACACTTCATGTTAGGTTCGTGTCGGGTTTTCGGGTTGTGTTAGAAATTCACACCCCTAACTGCAACTCAAACTTTATGATGGAAACGTTGCATCTACTGGAGCAAAGAGCAGCCACCACAAAATGATGAAACTAAAAACTAACTATATATACATACAGATTCAACAACTGAAAGTTAAAAATAAGGAACATGCATATTACTTTATGAAACACTATCACAGTAGTGGTTAAAAAACAAAGCTACATGAGAATTACATCTACAAGTTTAAAGATGGAGAAGACTCTGACAGTGGATTACAATTTACAACTAACAGACTATTTAGAATGAAATTTAGATATAATCAAATACAGAATACAGAACACACAAAACCGAAGCTAATCAACTATGAAACAAAGAAAATAACACACATGACAACATTTTAGGGTTACAATGACACAATTGAAACCTCTAAGCAGATACCGATAGTAAAACTGTAATAGAAAATGTAAACGTACACTTTAAACAGATTGATCTAGAGCCACAAACAACAGAATAACAAATCAAACAGTGAAAAAAATGAAAGACAACAAACCTGCTGCTTGTCGTCTTGTTGGAGGAATATAAACGAGGGTTAGGGTTCTTATTGCCGTATTGTTGCTGTTGTTCTTGTTGTCGTTGTTGCTGGTTAGGGTTTCTGCAGTTTGATAGAATTGACAACAGATGAATACAAAAAATAGGAAAATTGTTTATATATTTATTGTGGCCAACCCTAGAAAATAGAAAAAGTGGAACGTGGTTTCCGTGGTTTAATCCACGCACACCACGGAATTGTACTCCAAGGGGGTGGTGTAGATGTGAATCATGTTCCTATATGGCAATTAATGATCCAATCCATGTGCCCCACACCCTATAGCCTTATAGATGAAATGTTTTTGAACAAATTATCCACCTTTTCTTGGTAATAATCTCATGAAATCAGCAACTTGACCAAATATAATTCTTATCAAACAGTAGCCTTAATATCCAAGAAGGAGAAAAACAAGTACCATGTTAAACAAATCAATACACCAATTGGATAACTTTGAAGCCAGAATACAATAACATTTGTTGAATACTTTTTCCTGCAGACAACACTCTACAAGAACCCGCATGATCTCTCTATCCTGTAACGTAATGACATATATACATATATATATATAGGATAATGCTAGATAAAAAACCCTAAAATTCTTAGAAAACTCTGGAAACCCAAATGGGAAGCCATTTTTACCCAACCTCCCGACATTTTTTTTTTTTGAAAAAAATTACACATGTAATATACATGTTTTAGAGTGTTTTGGGCCAAAAAAAACAAAAAAGCGCCGAAGGGATTTTTTTAAAAAAAATAAACAAATTTCAGCTCCTAACACGTGTTAAGCAAAAAATCCATAATTTCGCTGAAAATTGCTGAAACTTGTTTTTTTTTTTTAAAAATATCCCTTCGGCGCTTTTTTGATTTTTTTGGCCCAAAAGTCTTAAAAACATGTATATTACATGTGTTATTTTTTTCAAAAAAAAAAAATGTCGGGAGCTTGGGTTTTCTCGGGTTTTTTATATATATAGGGTTTTCTATCTAGCCCTACCCTATATATATATATATATATATATATACACCTCAATAAAAAGACATTTATTTTGTTCAAGGTTCAAATATCTTAACCAAACTTCTAGATGTTAATAAATTACTCGTAATATTTGACAATTTTAGAAGTTCACTTTCCATGTTTAAAAAAAAAAAAAAGACTAACGTAGCCAAGAACCTGGTTTTTAATTACTAAACCCGATTTTAAAACTGGTTTGAGAGCCCCCAGTTTGAACCCAGCTCCAACCATAGGGTTGAAATTGGTTTCTAACTGTACTTCGGAACCCATCAAAGCCGACCCAAACCGGTTAAATCCTGATTTCAAACCATAGTTGTTCCTTTCTCTCTCAAAAACCAGGTTGGAACCCGAACTGGTTTAACCAAAGGCAAGTTTTGATTTTCTTTGACCAAACCCAACCCAGCTTCAACCGGAACCGGTTTAGGCCAGAATCCCCAGTCATGCACCAAGTCTCCTACTCCAACCTTCTCTACAGCCCATAAACTCAAATCAATTTTATACATAAGAAATGCAAGTTAAATCAAGAAAATATAGATTCTGAAACTGTATATTAACAATGAGAAGAGAAGGCAACAATCTGTGGACTTTGACCAGAGGAGGAAGCTCGAGAAATTGGGCAATGTGGTTGATCTTTCCTTGAAGACATAAAGAGGAAAACACCTATTGGAGTATATGGACAATAACTTTGGGCAGGATTTTTTTGTTTTGTGCCTGCATAGTTAATTTCACAGTTGATTGAATTATTTTCTGCATACATATCAAAATGTTATAAAAGAAGCAAAAACCGAATAAATACTCGAAAAATATTCATCCCAAAGAGTAAAACTCAAAAGTCATCGATAGACCAACATCTGTGTTCAGTTGTTTGGGGCCGTCTATATTCCTCTCTCCATGATTCTCGTATAATCTCTTGAAAATTACAAATTCAACAGAAAATTAGTTGCAGGTTCCAAATTGAAACAAAAACTCAAATTCAAATGTAATAAAAAGGAATTGTGCCATAAAACACAAATTGGGGTTCAGTGATACTTGTATTAGTTAAAATCGGATGTCATAAGAGTACAACTTTCCCAACAGATATCTCCTGAAATCCAAGCCCAAGTATACCATCAAACTTTTCTACTAAGAAAGTGTTACAAGGCTCTCTGGTTGCCTTTATAAGCTCCTAAACAAAACATCACAAGCAAGAAATTAAAAAAAAAAGTTGCATACCAAAACCATGGATTAGGATCAAATACAAAGGATCCTAATTGTAAGAAGTGTAAGAAGGATTTATAGAGTGACAAGTGTCCAATAACCTAAAAAAACCCACTAAAAAAAAAAAAAAAAAAAAAAAACTTAAACATCCACCACCACCAAAAACCGCCACCCCCACATCACCCACCCAAAATAAAAAAAAATTTTTTTTTTTTTTTGCCGAGGGGGTGGGGGTTTAGGTTTTTGGGTGGTGGGGGGGGGGGGTGGGGGTGGATGTTTAGTTTTTTTTTTATATTTTTTTTTAGGTTTTTGGGGGGAGGGGGGGGGGGGGGGGTTAGGTTTTTGGGGGGGGGTGGGGGGGGGGGGTTAGGTTTTTTGGGGGTTTTTTTGGTGAGGTATAGTTTTTTTTTGTTTTTTTTTGCGGGGGGGGGGGGGGGGGGGGGGGTTTAGGTTTTTGGGTGGTGGTGGTGGTGGGGTGGGGGTGGGTGTTTAGGTTTTTGGTGGTGATGTAGTGGGTTTAGTTTTAGGTTATTGGACACTTGTCACTCTATAAATCCTTCTTACACTTCTTACAATTAGAAGCCTTTGTAGAATAACTTGACCCCCAAAACCATATCACCAAGTTTCAAGTTTGACAGTCTTGGTTGGAAAAGCAGAAAAATAAATGAATGAATTAAATAGTAAAACATCAAAACAAAATCAATTATAAAATCAAATGTATACCTATTTAAGTTACGGGCTGAAACCGGAACGACTTCATGCAGTCCTTCTGCCAGAAACAGTGCATCTCGAATGGCTGAAGGACCTAGTTGCTGCAACACATCTGACCCGTTCATCCGAATACGACACTCCAACTTCCCTACATTATTATCCACTCATTCAAATCCAAAGTTTAAATGAAGATACATCTCATCAACACAATGGCAAAAAAGATCAAGCAACATTAACAACTAAAAAGATGATAGGTAAAATAAAAGTGTCACATATAAGCGATATGTAACTGACATACGAATGCTCTAACAGGTAAAATAAAAGCGTCAGTCTTAAATTGTATACCAAAGGACTACTGGCATTTAGATTTGAATTTTACAATCCTTTTAGACAAAAAAATAAGAATAATAAAATATTATACAAAGACCAATAAAACAAAATAAAACACGAACACCAAAATCGCAACAAATTCAATTTCGTGTTCGTGTCAAAAATAAACTCATTGCTATTTTATCCATAAACATAGTGCCGTTTATTTTTGAAATTCTTTTTTGGTGTGGTCTAATATGTATTAGATGGAAATATCAACTCTCATCCAACCTCTTATGGATCAGGCCCCTCCAAACAGAATCAGTGTTCAGAACACCATTTCTACTAATTCAAAAATCGTTAATACCACATATCAAGTAACGAAACAAACACTATTAGTTTTGTGCATCAGAAACCCTAAGTTGTAAGACACGAAATTGAATCACCTAGGGTTACGGGTTACCTGTTTATTAGGATGAGAGAGAGAGAGAGAGACACTAAAGATCTCAAATCGTTTCTGAATCTTCGTTTTTGGATCTCAATCAACTTGGATCTGGTTCTTGCGAGGTTTGGTATCTGGTCGACTGAGACCTGTATCTTGGATGGATGATCCTATTATCCACAATCCTTGCAAAGCATTGAAAAAAACTTCTGATGATTTATTAAGAAAAAGAAAGAGTATGGGCATGTTTGGCTTAGCTTATTTTCAACTTCTTCAAAAGGACTTTTGGCAAAAAAAAAAAGTCACGAAATCCTGATTTTTGGAAACTTCAAAGGACTTTTGCCATAAAAAGGAAAGCCAAACAATTGTAAAAATGACTTTTGCCCTTCAAAAGTCCTTTTATCTTCAAAATAAGAAACCCCAAACACCCACTATATAGAGGGAGCAGAGAGAAGACCGAGAGTTAAACGGTAGAGCTGCAGAATTGAATTCTTGTATTGGTTTTAATTAATTGAATTTTATACAAGTTTATATTTTTATTCTTTTCTTTTATTCTTTTCTATTGAAATCCCTAAAATACCCCTAAAGTGTTTTAAATCTTTGGATAATGTGCAAGTTTACCCCCTCTAAAACAGCTTGTACCCTCTTGTACGTAATGCTATAAAATTTATACGTGTGTAAAATGACGAAAATGGTAGAAAACCCAATTTCTTTAATATAGTAGTATAGATATAGTGTGAGATGTAATAGGTAATCTCAAAAAACTGGGGCACCATGCATTTAACATTTAAAAAAAATCATAAAAATCCAAGTAACATTATAAAAATCATTTTTTTCAATATTTTTTCGAAGTTTTTACATTTTGAATATGAAGATATATGGAAGTCATTCTACTAGAAAACTTGGTTTTAAAAAGCGCGCTTAAGCGCGAAGCGCATCTAGGCGCAAACTCCATCGCTTTTGCGCTTCAAAGCGGGCAGGGTGTACAAGGAGCGCAGCTGAGGCGCGCTTTTTAGGGGAAAATCGACCTAAGGCGCAGGCTGAGGCGCACGCTTTTTGTACATGGGGTGTTTCTATGTTTCTAAGTGTTGTACAACAGGCTTTTTATGCTGTACATTTATGTTTTTTTTCATTTTAAAACATATATAAAGCTCAATTATAGCTAAATCATAGGTATTGGATGCTAAACACTTATGGGATATATAAAATAAATTTTATAATCACTTTGCGCTTTGCGTACGAAAAGCTCACCGCTTTTGCGCTTCGCTTTAAAAAAATCTTTTTTAGACCTCATCGCTTTTGTGCGCTTCCCGCTTTTTTAAACCAAGCTAGAAAATCATTTTTGTAAAATAAATAGAGTAAATTGCCATTTTAGTTGAGGTTTGACCCAAAATGCCACTTTAGTGCAAATAGTTTTTTTTTCTACCATTTTAGTCTAAATAGTTTTTTTCCTATCATCTTAGTCCAAATAGATTTTTTATGTGATTTTCATCGAGCCCACTAACTCCATTCAAAAAAGTCAGTTAACTTAGGGGCATTTTGATCAAAGCACATTTTTTTTGTCAATTCCATCCAACCTCATCATTCACCACCGTTTACCCCCATCGTTGACCACCACCATCACTCCCCACCGTTCAACACCACCATCCCCACCGTTCACCAACACCATCACTCCCCACCGTTCAACATCACCATTCCCACCAACAATAACAGAAACCAAGTTCGGTTCCAGCACAGAGAGGGGATGAAATGTGGTTTGCAGGTGCAATTTGAGAAGAGATGTGGTGGTTTAAAAAGGTGGAGTAGTGGTCGTTTGCAGATGCGATGGCATGGGGATGGTAGTGTGCCGATTCACAGTGAAAGTGAAGATGATGGCGGTGGTTGCTGGTTTACGATGATAGTGGTGGTGTTGGTTGATGACGTAGGTGGTGGAAAAGTGGCCGGTGGTGGTAGAAATGGTGGGTAGTGATGGTGGTGGGGTAGGTGGGTGGGTGGTGGTGGTGTTGGCATGTGGTGGCGATGATAGAAGGTTGTGATGGGGTGGGTGGTGGTTGTGGTAAACTGACAAAAATGACCCTTAGTTAATTGAGATTTTTTGATGGAGTTAAGGGGTTGGATGAAAATGACAGAAAATAAAACTATTTGGACTAAAATATCAGAAAACAAAAACTATTTGAACTATTATGGCAGAAAAAAAACTATTTTGACGAAAGTTGCATTTTGGGTCAAACCTCATGTACTAATAAAATGACAATTTACCCAAAAAAAATACCTTTTTAAAACTGTTCTAAAACATCCTTTTAGTTTTTATTAAAAGGCATCTACGGTCTGATTTTTTTTTAATTTTTTTTAACATGTTAAATGTATCTTTTCCAGTCCTCAGATTTTTTAGGTTACTCATCGAATCCATCCTAACATATTAACATATTAAACATATTAAATGCGTGTGTCTCTGTAGAGATTTCCGGGGGACTACTCTCTAAATTTTGTTGCTGAAAAATCGATGTTACCGAATTGGGGGTGTTTTCGGTGAGAGGTAGGGAAGGGGGAGAGATGGGTATGTGGTGAGGTTCATTCCTTTTCAACCAATCACACATTTTTTTTTTTAAATAGTTTACCTAAACCCCATTAGGTAAACCACCGCCAACGTTTTTGAGCATTAGATAAATAATTTAGGTGAATTGACTTAACACTATTTGATTGGTTGAATGGGGAGTTTACCTATTTCAAATAGGTAACCACTCCCTTCACCCTAAAGACGATTTACGTTTATACCCCTAAACTCTAATAGATTTATAACCTAAACTTTAATAAGGTTATCATACATTGTAATTTAATAAAGTTCGTTTTTTCCCTTTTTAAACAAATATTTGTTCTTTTATCCTTTTTATAAGTTTAATTCTTTTTTATTTTAATTATTATTTATTTAGCTTATTATAATTAAGACTAACTTTTAGCTTTAAACATGTTTACTTAATTGTGTTTGCTTATTTTTGCTGTTGTATAGTTTAAAACCTACATGGTCTATATTTACCTTTCAATATATCAGGTTACAAATATATTTATTTTTTTATTTATCTTATTGTAGTTAAAGTTAACTTTAGACTCTAGACATGTTTACCTAACCGTGTTGATTGCTTATTTTTACCGTCGTTTTGTTTAAAGCTTGCATTGTCTATAATATATCATCAACATATCAAGTAACAAATACATAGCGTACCTACGATCCCGCCACGAAGCGCGAGCTTCGTTACTAGTTATTAATATTTGAAGTTTTTTTAAATTGACATAACTAATAACTGTATTATTTATGGGCTTAGTTCATCATGCATAATGTTGCAGGGGAAAGATTTGGAACATTTAAAGATTGGCTATGAAGCCATAAAGTTTGCCACCGAAAATTTTGATGAAAGATATCTCATTGGGTCAGGTGGGTATGGTGCCGTGTACAAAGCCGAACTTGAACATTTTGATTCCTCCGAAATGAAAGGTAATAGGGAATCAAAACTGCTTAGAAGACGTAGTACTGTAGCTATAAAATACATCTTTAATAGAGAAAATAGAGAAGGAGAACAAGGGTTCATTGCAGAAATTGAAACACTTAGTAATTGTGTACATCCCAACATCGTCTCTCTTCTTGGCTTCTGCCACGAACCTCCTCATATGATCCTTGTCTATGAGCATGTTTCTAATGGAAGCCTTGATGATTATTTGGGAGACCAAGGAAAGATGAATAATTTTACTTGGGTGGAGCGAATAAAAATATGTATTGGTATTGCACGCGGATTAGATTACATGCATACCTCCAAAGGCAACAAACCAAAGATAATCCACCGCGACATAAAAAGTGCCAATATTCTGTTGAACAAGAACTGGGAAGCAAAGATTGCTGACTTTGGACTCTCTAAATATTTCCACCCAGTTGATCACATGCCCAGCACTATCATTGCAAGCAACATCGCAGGCACACAAGTGTACTTGGATCCAGCATATGAAAAGACTCATAAGTTGAAAAAGGAATCTGATGTTTTCTCTTTTGGGGTAGTATTATTTGAGATTCTATGTGGGAGATTGGCTTATGATCAGGTATACACCAACGAAAAAGGAAAGGGTCTTGCACCTATTGCAAGAGAACACTTTGAGAAGGGAACGATAAACGAAATGATAGATCCTAATTTAAAGGAAGAAGGTAATTTCACACTAAGTAAAGGACCAAATAAGGATTCTTTGAATACATTTTTAGCAATCGGATATAGATGTTTGGCAGAAAAGCAAGGTGACCGTCCAACAATGAAAGTCGTAATCGAGGAACTTGAGAAAGCATTGAACTTGGAGGTAAGTCAAAGGCCTAACGATAGACATGCTCTTTTATTCCTTTACGTATTCTTAATCTCTTAAAACAAATAGCACCCTTTGATTAATATATCATTTGTAATAATTATTATTACAAGTGAATTGTGGGGCTTATGGCATCGTCATCTCAAAACACATAAACTTATGCTAATTCCATGAAACATTTATTAATATCTCTAAGAGCTAGAAATTCTTCCATATATTATCAGTGGGTTAGGATCAAATACAAAGTATAAAATAAATAAGAAGGGTAAGAAGGATTCTAGTCCATTGATCTTAGATTTGGAGGGTTGAGATTAGTTGTAGGGAAAAGAAGATAATAGAAGTGGCATAAAGGGAATCCTATATTTATGGATTTTCTCTCTCCACATGCAAGGCACATGCCAATTCCCCCATCGATTTAAAACGTCCATAACTTTTTCATAAGACATTTTTTTTTAAATTTCACCATAATAACGAGCGTTTTTTTATCTTTAATATGAGTACCATATTATCATATAAAAATAAAATAAAAAATTTCATTTTTACTGAGGTTTTTTTTTTGCATTGTGTTAAAGGTTCAGGTCATTGTGTCTTTTAACTGAGTTTTGGTCAGTAGAGTTTCTATACGTTGTGTTATTATCAAAACCTATAACACAATGTTAACTTGGGTTCTATCCATTGCGTTTTTATAAGAACCTATAACACAATAAATGACACAATGAAGATGGTGTTATATCTGGGTTTTCTATAAATTGTGTTATTAGTTCAGGTCATTGTGTTTAATATGTTATTCATTGTGTTTTAATATGTTGTCCATTGTGTTTTAATAATTTGTTCAATTTTTTTTATTATCTTTGTTTATTGTGTTTTAGTTTGTTGTGTATTGTGTTTTTAGTTTGTTTTCCATTGTGTCTTCATCTGCTCTCCATTGTGTCTTTTATCTGTTGTCATTAATTGTGTCTTTTATCTGTTGTCATCAATTGTGTTTTTATTTAGTCTGATACTTATTGTGTTATATGTTATCGCCATTGTGTTATACGTTATGGTCATTGTGTTTTAGTATGTTGTCCATTGTGTCTTTATTTGTTGTCATTGATTGTGGTTTTGATCTTCTTTACATTGTGTTTTACATCATGTCCATTGTTTAATATGCAACTGGGTTTTTGAATTTTTTTTTTGAAAAATATAACAATATGGTACTCATATTAAAAATAAAAAAACGCTCGATTTTATGGTATAATTTTTTTTAAAAACAAATGATGTATAAAAAAGTTACGGACGTTTAAAAATTGGAGGGGAAATAACATGTGACTTGCATGTGCATATTCCCTTTCCTCTTGTAGACAAAATTACCCTTTTCCATTTAATCCCTCCTAGAACACTTGTCACTCTCTGGTGGCTTCTTCCCCTTATTTTTAAATACTTTGTATTATAACTCAACCCTATTATCAGTATATCATTTGTATGCTTTTTATTATTGATATAGATTAAAAGATGTTTATGGTATATAATCTCTGAATATTATTGATAATGAAAAGCCCGTTATATAGGGACTGGTACAACATAAATAAAGGAACCGATATACATGACTAAATTAGAGATATACATAATAAATACAATAATAATCTCATAATAAATATAATCGGCTAAGACATCCCCACAGTTTGAGTGTGCGGAGGACAGACGCTTAGGGGTGAGCAAGTTTAGGTCCGGACCGAAAATAACCGAGAACCGAACCGAAAATATACCCAACCCGACCCGTACCCGAACCCAAGTACCTAGGCATTTAGATCAGTTCCAATTTTTCATATAAAATAGGGTCGGGTCGGGTCGGTTCTCGGTTCTTTTCATGGTGAAACCCGACTTGGACCTATGGACCAGAACCGACCCTATATTTAGGGTAGTGAATCGGTTCTGTATTTTATGTTTGATCGGTTCTCGGGTCGGGTCGGGTTTTTCCTTTTGCTCACCCCTACAGACGCTCAAGCTGGACCAAAACGATTGAAACAACTATCTCGATAATCCCTTTGTGAAAATGTCTGCATACTGAAGAGACGAGGGTACATGAAGAACTCGGATATGACCCATACGTACTTTATCATGTACAAAATGTATGTCGATTTCAATATGCTTGGTCCGCTGATGTTGTACCGGATTGTCAGATAAATAAATGCAAGGGAGCATGCAATTTAAGTAACAAGTTCCGAACCCAGATGGCTTCTGCCACAACATTTGCTACCTCTTTGTACTCTGCCTCTGTGCTGGATCTAGAAACAGTTGGTTGGCGCTTTGAAGACCATGAAATAAGATTATCACCCAGAAATACACAATAATCAGATGTAGACCGCCTAGAATTTGGACATCCACCCCAGTCAGCATCCGAATAGGCCGCTAGGGAATGCGAGGCCGACTTAAGAATACGAATGCCATAGTCGACAGTACCCTGTATATACCTGATAATACGTTTCATAAACGCAAAATGTGAATCTCGCGGCTCGTGCATAAACAAACAAACTTGTTGAACTGCATATGAAATATCCTCTCGTAAATATGAGATATTGTAGGGACCAGTGGCGGAGCTTGACCAAAAGTTCTGAGGGGGCGGAAAGTCATGAGACCCAATTTATATATTGTATAATATTTAGGCAAAATAATTGGGGGGACAATCCTATATAATTTTAAAATTTTCGGACAAAAAATAGGAAATTTTACACTTCTAACCGAAACATTCGGGGGGGGGGGGGGGCGGGTGCACCCCCCACTTTACACTATCCTCCGCCCTTAGTAGGGACCCTGCTAGACTTTGATAAATCTACAGATAAATCCACAGGTGTCGTACACGGTTTGCAAGACGACATAGATGCACGGGCAATGATATCTTTTGCACACTGAGCCTGAGACTGAAAAATACCTTGTGTTGTGACCTTAATTCCCAGAAAATGGTGAAGACGGCCTAGATCTGTCATGGCAAACTCTCGTGAGAGTGTGGTAATGATATCATTTAACAGACTATCAGAAGATACAGTGAGCACAATATCGTCAATGTATAGAAGTAAGAAGGCCACGTTACGAGCACCCCGATTATATATAAACAAAGAATTATCGCACATACTACTCTTAAAACTTTTAGATGTTATCAACATAGCGAATTGGGTTTACCAAGCATGGGGAGCCTCTTTAAGGCCATAAAGTGACTTCTTCAAGTGACATACATGATTAGGAAAACGCCTATCAACAAAACTTGGTGGCTGATGCATAAACACTGTTTCATGTAAATCCCCGTGTAAAAATGCATTCTTTACATCCAACTGATGAATGGGCCAGGACCTCGAGACAACCAGTGAAAGGACCGTCCGAATAGTAGCCGGCTTAACAACCGGGCTAAACGTGTCATCACAATCAACACCCACTGTTTGTGAATTACCGTTAACAACATTTATGGCGAAATGGCCACATGCAGCGTATTACCGGACGATCCGCGGGTCTAGGAACAAGTTCCCATGTTTCATTAGCCTGTAAAGCAGTAAACTCGGTTTGCATAGCATTTGACCAATGCATACATGGTGGGTGTAGGTGACAGGGATGTGGTGTTGAAGGCTGGGTGGGAACCGGTACGAGACCTAGAATGGGTTGTCAGGGGATGAACGCATGTAGATGAGGATGATGGCATAGGAGCGGAGTGATGTGGGGTAGTTGTGGTGAACGGACAGTGGGATGGTTGGGTGGCCAAGTTGGGACAGGGGGCGGCCTGGGTTGACGTGAGTAGGTGATTGGGTATGGGACGATAACCGAAGGCCGTACCGTCGGTTGGTTAAAGTTAAAGCCTAACGGGAAAGAATCGTCTAGAAAGGTGTAAGATGTAGGATGCTGGGGAATAGTGTAAGGAAATGTGTGCTCATCGAAGGTCACATGATGGGGGATGTGAACCTTGCCCGTGGTAGGATCGAAACACCAATATCCCTGAAAATCCAGAGGATACCCGAGAAATATACACCTCACAGACCGTGGGTGTAATTTGTGTGGTTGGGTGGCAGAGGTGTTAGGGTAGCAAGCACAACCAAAGACTCTTAAGTGTTCATATTCAGGGTGGCGTAAGTAAAGTGCGAATGTGGGTGCCTAAAAATTTAGGCGTTTGGTTAGTAATATATTGTGGAGGTATACGGCTGTATGGAGGGCTTCCACCCAAAATGAGGGCGGAAGATGGGCATGACTAAGGAGTGCACGAATGATGTCGTTTAGAGGACGAATTATACATTCGGCCCGACCGTTTTGGGATGAGGTTTGAGGGTAGGAGAACGAAAGAACAGGCCATTTTGGGTTGCAAAATTTTTGAATGCAAGGTTGTGAAACTCACCCCCTAAATCACATTGGAACATTTTAATTTTATGATTAAATTGTGTCAAAATTAGTAGTGAATTTTTTGCAAACGTTTGCAAAGTGTCAGAATTATACTTAAGTGGGTATACCCACACAAAGTGCGAGAAATTATCAATGAGCACCATATAAAATTTATACCCAGATTTACTCGTGATAGGTGAGGTCCATAAGTCGCAATGAATAATGTCAAACGGAGTAAACGTAAATGAATTTGAAGAATAAAAAGGCAAGCGTTTACTATTTAAAAGTTGACAAGAATTGCAAACATGAGACACATTATCTTTATTACATGAAAAACTGAAATTACGACTTAAAATGTCTAAAACTTGTGCCCCGGGGTCAAGGTCTAAAAAAACAGAAACAAGTTTCGAGGCATAAGCCTCGAGGCAAACCGAGGCGTAAGCCTGAGGCGGAATTAAAAAATAAATATAAAAATTATATATCTTATAAAAATAATAATGCTAACTAAATTCATCAAAATCATCAAAAACACTCGTAGAAAAGACATAAATTGCTAGAAATTGACACAAAAAGTCAAAAAAAATAAAAAACAAACATCAGAAACCCAAAAACCCCTGAGGCGCAGCCTTTTTAGCGCCTCAGCCCCTTTGAGACGCACGTACAATAGAAACCCCATGAGGCGCGCCTCAGAATCGTTTTTTGGGCGTTTTGCCTTGAGGCGCGCCTCGAGGCGCACACCTTAACCGTTTTTTAAAACCATGCCCGGGGTGACCAAGTCGATCGTGCCATGGAAGATTGGGTGATGCAATAAACGTTGCGTTAGGCTGAAGTTGCGGTGTAGTGAATGGATATAGGTTCCCGGTGCTGTTGTGGCGAGATAATGTCCTTTTAGCTTTGAGATTCTTCAATGAAAAACCAAAAGGGTCAAATTCGATTGAGACATTATTATCACGAATAAATCGTCTGACAGAGATAAGGTTTCTAATAATTTGAGGAATATAAAGGACATTCGGTAATATGTATGTTCGGTTTGGTAAAAGGTGAAAGCCCGTTCCAGATCTGTTAATTGGTAAAAAATTGCCATTGCCCACCAAAATATTACTAGTAACAGGATATGAATTAGGGATTATAATTTTACATGGATCATGGGTGAGATGAGACTCAGCTCCAGTGTCCATGATGTCGGATGTCCATGCAGTATTGGGTTGATTGGTCCGCAAATTAGCAAACGCAACACCTAAATCAACCGGGTTTAAAAGATTGTACCCGCCTTGTTGCACCTGAGTGTATTGGGCCGTTGGATCGGTGTAACCCGCTAAGTGGGCCTGAGGAAACCCAGCGAACTCGGCTTGCTGTGGTGAGACATTCTGCTGGCCCATCTGAGGTGTGGGTCGCCACATGTTTTGGGTCGGATATGGGCATTGAGGTGGAGCTCACCAGGCCCAGTTCGGATACTGCTGGTTTTGACTTGCCCATGAAGGGTATTGTTGACGACCACTGCCTCGACCTTTGCCGCCTCGGTGATTCCAGAAACCCTGTCCCTGTCCCTGTCCACGGCCACGCGATGAGCAGGAGTTAGGGTCCGAGCCGCTGCTGTTCTGCTATTGACTGCTGTTGTTGACTGTTGTTATTGTTGCTGTTAGGCTGCTGTGGCTGTGCGGCTGGTGCAACGAGAACAGCAGAGTGCGAACTATCGTGAGCTTCGATTCGTAGGACTTCATCGTTAAGCATGGTGATGGCCTGATCCCAGTTGACGCCTTTCTGATTAATTAACAAAGAGTGCGAACTATCGCGGGCTTCGATTCGTAGGACTTCATCGTCAAGCATGGTGATGGGCTGATCCCAGTTGACGCCATTCTGATTAATTAACGAAGATGTGGTGTTATATTCAGCTGGTAGTCCGCGAACCAGTTGTAGAACCAACTGGGACTCGGTTACCGGCTGATCTACATCGGCTAATTGGTTTGCCAAGTCAGTCAGTCGTTGACAGTAATCTGCAACCGAAGAACCGGCCATGAGTGTCAGGTTACAAAACTTAGTTTCCAGTGCTGCTGCTCGTGCCTTCTTATTGCTGAGGAAAATCTTTTCCA
Organism: Helianthus tuberosus; assembly: GCA_030545235.1. Classification (NCBI taxonomy): domain Eukaryota; kingdom Viridiplantae; phylum Streptophyta; class Magnoliopsida; order Asterales; family Asteraceae; genus Helianthus; species Helianthus tuberosus. The sequence goes on from CM060413.1 coordinate 176,902,320, forward strand.
GTTTTGACCAGGCCGTATGTGCCGTAGTATTAGTGTCCAGAATGCGAATCAAAGGTTCGTCTGACACAGTACTGTATATCCATTGTAAAACCAAAGCGTCAGCCGTCAAGTTCCTTCCAAAATCTGTGGTCTGCGGATGTTGATGCCGGAGCAGGTGTGCCATCGATGTGGCTGGAGACCTTGTATGCAACTGCATGGAGACGAAACAGCTTAACCCAGGAGGAATAGGTGACTTTCGTCCCATCTAGGGTTCGTATTTTGGTCTGGATATTAGTGACTAAATAGGCCCGGGGTGTAGAAGATTCAGTTTCTGTGGGTTTGGTCATGGTTGCGATCGGAACAGAAGGGAAGAGAAAGATATACGCCGGCTAGGGTTTTAGGATTTGAAAAAAAGGGTGGAGATACAATAGGAAGTTTATTTGGCTAGGAAGGCTAGGAAGTGATCTTGACCATCCATTTAGTTAATCAAGGGCTAAGATTAAATGATGGAAATTTAAGGGAAAAAAAGAGGCGCGTGAGTTTGTTTAGGGGTATTCTAGTCAATACAAGGCAATAGTTTCTCTCTCCTCCAATTCCCCCCCATTTTTTAAACGTTAATAACTCTTTCATACGACAGTATTTTTTTAAAAAAAATTGCACAAAAAAACGAGCGTTTTTTTATCTTTAAAACGAGTATATTATTGCTATATTTTCAAAAAAAAATTTTAAAAACCCAGTTGCGTAAAACGCAATAGAAAAACCCTCAGTTACGTAAAACGCAATGAAAAAAAAACCTAAAAAATGACATTTTTCTAAAACGCAATGCACAAAAAACACAAAGAAATGTCTTATTTGTAAAACGCAATGGCCAGAAAACACAAAGAATTGTCTTATTTCTAAAACGCAATAGCCTAAAAACTCAAGAGAAAATGTACTTTCTAAAACGCAATGAACTAAAAACACATAAAAATGTGTTTTACCTAAAACGCAATGCACCAAAAACACATATAAATGTCTTATACCTAAAACGCAATGCACCAAAAACACATACAAATGTCTTATTTCTAAAACGCAATGGCCAGAAAACACTTAAAATGTCTGTTTTCTAAAACGCAATGGACTGAAAACACATAAAAAAGTGTTTTACCTAAAATGCAATGCACCAAAAACACAAAAAAAAATGTCTTATTTGTAAAACGCAATGGACAGAAAACACTTAAAAATGACTCATTCTAAAACGCAATTGCCTAAAAAACAAAAGAAAGTGTTCTGTGTAAAACGCAATGGACTGAAAACACCTAAAAAAGTGTTTTACCTAAAACGCAATGCACCAAAAACACTTCAAGAATGTGTTTTTCTAAAACTCAATGGCCAGAAAACACATAAAAATGTTTTAGTTCTAAAACGCAATTGCCTAAAAACACCAAAGAAAGTGTTATCTCTAAAACGCATTGAACCATGACAATAGTTTTGTCTGTGCTGTGAATTGTCTGTGCTATGAACTGTCTGAACCAATGCAGCTCAACCCCAGCCAGGGGCTCTGCCCCTTGGACCCCGCCAGGGGCTGCCGCCCCTGGGGCCCCGCTACCAGGGGCGCTGTCCCCGGACCCCCGCCAATATCGTAAAACGCAATGACTAAATCAAAAACTCAGATCGTAAAAATCAAATTAAAGAATTTCTTACATGGATCGAAGTGATTTCTTCAACAATTGACGAATTTTGAATGATTGAAACACTTATTAGCGCTCGAATCGAACGGATCGAGTGATTATCTTCAAAAACACCGAAAAAAACGAGATTTTGTATGAAATTAAACTGGGTTTTTTTCAAAAAAGCTGAAGAACACGTTGTTCGGGTGTTTGAATCATTGATTGGTGATGAAAATCGCACTATAATGTAGTGATTATTGAGATAGAAAGTAAAGAAATGGTTGAAGATGGTGGGTTTTGAAAATGGTGGGTTTTGAAGTTACTGGGTTTTGAAAAGGAGGAAGAAAGGGTTGGATTGACTAAAATACCCTTTTTCTTTATTTTAAATGTTGCCACATGTCCTAATCCTATTGCTTCCTACACTTCCTAGCCAAAATAAACTTCCTATTTGATCTTTTCCCTTGAAAAAAAAAAAAAAACGGAACCGTAGCTCTGATACCATAAAAGATGTTTATGATATAATCTCTGAATATTATTGATAATGAAAAGCCCCTTTATCAACGTAAATAAAGGAACCGATATATATAACTAAATTAGAGATATACATAAAAAATACAATAATAATCTCATAATATAATCGGCTAAGATAGATAACCTTGAAGGGTGGTGGGGAGGAAAACACGTGATTCTCCTCTAGCACGGTATGAACACCTCCCGTGAGTTTTCCGATAATGGGTTCTCATGGTTAAAAAACATATGGATACATTTAATTACTGTTTATTGTTTACCTGATGTGTATATTTTAGTTTGTTTTTTTATCTGTAACAGTTGAAATGCCATTTAACATAGATTTTGGTAAGAATTTCCATTTGGTTTTGAATACTCATCCTAGTGATTGTCTCATGATTAACAGGAAACTCACAAGGACAGCCTACGGATATCATTTGAAGACATAAAATTGGCGACAAAAGACTTCAATAATCAAATTGGAGAAGGAGGATTTGGGAGGATTTACAAAGGAGAAACTGGACCTATTCCTATTGCTGTAAAGCGGTGGGATGGTGGTCGTTATCATCAAGGAGAGAAAGAATTTCTGACAGAGCTTCAAGTTCTTTTTGAGTATAAGCATGAGAATATAATTGGTCTTGTAGGCTATTGTAACGAAAATAACGAGAAAATCTTAGTTTATGAGTATGCCTCTAATGGAAGTCTAGATAAGCATTTAAAAGATGCCACTTTTACATGGACGCAACGACTTAAGATCGGCATTGATATTGCAATTGGGTTGGAATTCCTTCATGGAGGTGGTTCTCCTGTGATACATGCGGATATAACATCCTCAAATATTCTACTAACAGGAGATTGGAATGGAAAAATTGCAGATTTTGGGTTGTCCATGATAACCGTAATGGATAAAGAAATTGACTTCGTGGTCAATGCTGCTTGCGGCACACCTGGCTACTGTGACCCTCTGGTACTCAAACAGGGTTTCTTCACGAGAGAATCTGATATATACTCACTTGGTGTGGTTTTATTTGAGATGATGTGCGGAAGAATTGCCTATTTAAAAAAATATGAGGATGAACGACGATATCTTGGCCCTTTTGTTAAACTTTACTATGAAGAAGGAAAAGCTGATGAGTTGGTGTTCGAGGGTATAAAGAATAAAATAGTGCCAAAATCATTGACTACTTTCCAAAGGATTGCATATCAGTGCTTGAGTGATGTGAGAGAGGAGCGGCCATCGGCAAGTGAGGTGGTATTACAACTAAATAAAGCGTTGGAATTCCAGGTAATTTGTTTATTGTTTTTACATAATAATAATAATCGGCTTATGGACTATTTTCTGTAATCCATTTATTGCTGGATATTATAATTTTATTTTTCATAATGGAAGGATATTGAAATATGGGAGGCCAAAGATCTGACCGACATGTTCTCCAAAGGAGTCCTTCTTCGAGATGGCAAAGTGGTAATTACCTCAATCATTCTCATGTTTCAGTCAAATAACCATAAACACAGAGAATGAAGATTTTTTTTTTTTTTTTTTTACATTTGTTTTGTTTTGTTTGACAGTGCTTGTCAGTAAGCAGCGATGGAGAAAGAAACGAAATGGTATCAGCGACAACATTTTCATATGAAAACAACAGTTTACATAAGCCGATATCTATTCAAAATTCAAGGTACGTACGTATCTGAGTTTCAGTTGTTAAGTAAAGTAATCGATACATGTTACATAATTACACATATTTACCTGGAACTGGTTAATTTTCATTAACCTATTGTAGGTAAAGAAGATGTATAAAAGCCATCTTATCCGTTTATTAAAGATATATGCTTTAACTAAACAATACTTTTTTTAACGCTTAGCAATAAAGATAACAATACTTTTAAAACCTATGATATCTTTTCTAGGTAAGTAGTTATCACAGTATGTTTCAAAGCTTGTAGAGAACAATACCAAGAAACTACAGAGGCTGATTACACCCGCCGAAAGGTTGTATAGATTTTAAATAACAAGACAACTAGTTAATCGGGAGAAGGGAAACAATGAAGTACAATGCATTTAAGCGGCTTGTATTAACTCACTAATCAAAATGCTTATTACATGCTCGTAATGAGCCAGTATGGGACCAGTTTTTGTAATCCCACACCCATATTATAAAACTGTACATGTCCCCTACACGGTCCAATACCCATTAGGTTGTCTCATCAGGTTCGAGTTTTTGTCGTTACACACTATTAATTATTCTTGTATTTTAATGAACACGTGTGACGTCCACGAATAACAAGTAGAAGAATTTATGAATAAGAAATAAATGTTTAACTATTACATCTTAGCTAAAAAAGTACTATATAATTTGGTATCTAAACTTCTGCTGAAAATGAACTATATATTATTCATATAGTTTAACGAAAGCATGGACATGTTTATTTGACATGGGAACAGTTGGTGTAAATAATCTACTCTAAATCTTACATGGGCAGATTTCAAAGTGTGGTGAAGATGATGGATATCTCAAACCTAAGCATTCAAATCAAGATAAAAACTCAATTTTTATCACCAAATGTGATATATGGGGTTCACCTTGTCTTCAAATTTTGTGAACAAAGAAAGTTTACAAGTGAACTAATGTATGTCAACCTGAAGTATCAAATGGGAAGTGAAAACCTACATGCCTATTTTGCAACATGTGGAGATGACGAGTGGATGAAGATAGAATTGTGTCGATTCATACCTCACAAGAAGGATGTTGATTTTGAGGTTCTACTTGAGAGTTTGTCACATTACTATTGTGGAAGTGGTGCAATATATGTTGAAGGGATCCATTTTCAAGTCATCGATGATGCAACTTTGAAGGTACTATTTCATAATATATATATATAGGTAGGATATATATGGAGAAAACGTGTGAAAACGGTGACAATGATTTTGGTGTTGACATGTGGCACTGGTGTTAATTTACATTAAGGGTAATATTGTCAAAAACGTCATCTACATGCCACTCACATGCATATTTCACCATCTTTTTTAAACTCCCGTAACTTTTATATACATGATAATTTTTTTAGAAAAATTACACCATAAAATCCGAGTGTTTAATTATCTTTCTAACTAGTATACTATTGCTATACTTTTAAAATAAAAAAATGGCATAAACTGGGTGTTTGTGAAAGTGGTGTTTTCGGAAAAAACACCATAGAAAAATGCCATAAAAACGCCATAAAAACACCCGGTTCAGAAAAACAACATGAAATACCCAGTTGAAAACGCCCCCACCATGAAAAACTCATTTGAAAACGACATAAAAACCTACTTGAAAATCCCATAAAAATACTCAGTTCAAAAAAACACCATGAAAACCTAGTTGAAAACGCTATAAATAAACAAAGTTGAAAACGCCATAAAAAACCCAATTCATTTTTTTCGAAAAATATATCAATAGTATACTCGTTAAAAAGATAAGAAAGCGTTGGATTTTATGGTGTAATTTAAAAAAAAATCGTGTATGAAAAAGTTATGGACGTTTAAATATTATGGGGGAAATGACATGTGATTAGCATGTGCACCCTTATTTGGATCTTCCCATTTTACCCATGCTAGTAGTTCTAAGGTTGCCGGTATCAACAAAAACCTAAATCCCCCTCTCCCCCTCCCCACCCCACCACCACCCAAAACATAAACACCCATCCCACCACAACCCAGAAACCTAAACACCCCCCCCCCCCCCCTAAAAAAGAACTACACCTCACCAAAAAACCCCCAAGAAAACCTAACGCCCCCCCCCCCCCCCCCAAACCAACAAAAACCTTAAAAAAACCCAACCCCCCTCACCCACCCTACCTAAGCTAAATGCTAAAACTAAACCATAAAGCTAAACCTTACAACTAAATGTTAAAAAGGTTTTTTTATTATAATTATTAAAAATCGCTAAATTTAGTCACTAAAAAAATATAAAAATTTAACAACAGTACTGCTGCACATGTGCATGTGTATGCATATAGCGGTACTATTGTACAATTTTTTTTATTAAAAATCGCTAAATTTCGTCACTAAAAAAATTAACAACAGTATCGGTACTGTTCAATTCTTTTCTTTTCTTAATGACGAAATTTAGCGATTTTTCATTAAAAAAATTATTTTGTGTGTTTTTTATTTTTTTAGGTATTTTTTGTTGTGTTCACACTGGTTCTCACGGTTTCCGCAATAAATGGTGGTTCCTAACGGATCCTTATTCTCTATCTCTCTCTCTCTCTCTCTATATATATATATATATAGGAGAAGGATCCGTTAGGAACCACCCTTTATTGCGAGAACGAATGTGAACACTACCAAAAAAATCTAAAAAACACACAAAAAAAATTTTAATATTTTTTTTTATAAAAAATCGCTACTTTTCGTCAATAAAAAAATTATTTATTTATTTTTTTTGATGATTAAAATTAGCTATTTAAAAACAAAAAAATTGTGTGTTTTTTAGATTTTTTTTGACGTTTAGCTTTATGGTTTAGTTTTTAGCATTTAGGTCGAGTGGGGGTGGGAGGGTTTAGGGTTTTTTTTTTGGGGGGGGGGGGTGGGGGGAGGGGGTTAGGTTTTTGGGGTGTGGGTAGTTTTTTTTTTAGGTTTTTAGGTGGTGTAGTGGGTTTATTTTGTTGTGTTCACATTGGTTCTCGCGGTTATCGCAATAAAGGTGGTTCTCACATATAGGGGAGGGTTTAAATGAAAACGCTAAATATTGTGAAAACTGTGAGAACGAATGAAAAAACCACGAGAATTTGATCAAAAACAATTCAAATTCAAAGTTTTTTTTTACACTAATCATTATTATTTGATTACAATAATAGAAATTAGATTCACACGTTTAAATTTACATGTATTCTTATTCATCCTCACGGTTTTTGCAATATTTAGGGATCTCAAGATAATCCTCATTTATCTATAGGGTAAGGTTCATGCGGGAAGCACCATTTATCGTGAGAACCACTTTTGAACACAATCAAAATAAACCAAAAACAAACAACGACCCCCCTCCCCCCCCCCCCCCAAAAAAAAAAAAACACAAAAAACAAAACAAAACATTAAAAAAACCAAAAACCCCCATCCAAGCTAAATGCTAAAAACATTATTATTTTTTAAATTTTTTTTTAACTTTTAAGTCACAACTTTATTAATAAAAAGTTGCGATTTTAATGGAAAATAAAAAAAAGTGCTTTTTAAGCTTTTTTATGTAGTTTTTGTTGTGTTACACCAGTTTTCGTGGCTCTCGCCATAAATGGTGGTTCCTAAATGATCTTCACAAACACATATACAAGGCTGGTTAGGTTCATTTGTGAACAACCTCCTTGATTGTGAACACTAGTGAACTAATCCTAGCCATTGATTATCAATAAACAAGTGTATGCACAAGTGTAAATCAATGGTTAGGATTTGATGATGAAAATACACTAGTATAGTTTACGATTTGATGATATAAATCAATGGTCACGATTTGTTCACTCAGCTTACAAATACACTAGTGTTCACTCTAGAACCCCATCCTATACAAGGCATACTAAGACCGTGGGGTATGGTGGGGCAGGGGTTTGGGGCATGGGTTGACACGTGGAACTTGAAAAACTCAATACACAAACCCAAGTTGTAGGGGGTATGGTAGGCGTGGCTGGGCTGGCGTGGCCAAGCCACATCAATTTTTTTTAATATATATATATATATATATATATATATATATATATATATATATATATTTATAACCATTAAAAACTACATAAACATACATAATAATTATAAAAAACTACATAAACATACATAATAATTACAAAAAAAACATAGTATCAAAATAAAAAACAATCATTCTTCGTCGTCTTCGTCGGTTTCGAACCCAAGAATCGTTGAAACATGATCCACCAAATCAGATCGAAGGTTGTGATGTATATCCCTTGACTTGATCAAAAATTAATTTGACGCTTTATCTTCGTCTGTAACTGTTACGTTACCTGGTTGGGGGTCATCGTCATCATAGTAGGTAACGACCGCTCTACCTTCATCCTCCAAAATCATGTTGTGAAGAATGATACTTGCGTACATCACGTTTCCAATCTGATCCTTGTCCCACAGTCGACAAGGCATTGCCAATATTCGCCACCTTTTCTTCAAAACACTGAATGCTCGCTCGACATCTTTACGTGCAGCCATTTGGACCCTGTTAAACTTTAATCTCTTTGGATCTATGGTACCGTGTCTTGTGAACGATTTTACGAAAACCCCCCACTCTGGGTAAATCCCATCAACTAGGTAGTACCCATACACGTACTCAACCCCGTTTACAAAGAAAGTTCCTTTGGGTTCTATACCATTTACCCGATCATTCAAAAGGGGCGAGTGGTTTATGATGGTAATATCATTATGTGAACCTGGCATACCGAAGAACGCATGCCATATCCAAAGATCTTGGGACGCAACCGCTTCAGGCATGATGGCTGGCATCCCGTGAAATCCACTCGTGTGAGCGCCTTGCCATGCGGTAGGACAAAGTTCCCAAGGCCATTTCATATAATCTAAACTACCTAGCATCCCGGGTAGCCCATGATAATCTGCGTGATGTTCCAATATTTGTTGCACGATTCACTTGAACTTGAAGAACTCATGGCAAGATTGTGTTTTATGTGTTTGATATTGTGTGAGAAAAATGTTAAATATGGTAAGGTATTTATAAAGGAAAAAAAAATTTAAAATGCCCCAACGGCTAGCCTAACGGCTAGCCCAACGGCTAGTTTGGTTTGGCCATTGAGAGCCCGCCATGTCAGATTCATAGACCCGCCCCACGCCCGGCTTCAAACTCCCGCCCCTTGGGCCACGCCCCAACCCAAGCCCGCCCGGGGTGGTGGCTTGGGCGTTTTCAGCCAACCCACGCCCCAACCCAAGCCCCATACCCCATAGTCTAAGTAGCGTGATTGTGGGCATGAACTCAACATGTATATCTGTGGTTTATGAAGATATCAATGGGTTTATAACATGGTGATACTTATTTTCTACACAGGTGAAACAACCTGAAGTATATGAGAAACTAAAAGGAGTACAGAGGGACTTGAAATCAAACTCAGATTCTATGCAACAAGGGGGGCTTGATTATCACGAAATAACCCAACTACACGATGGTGAAAAGGTTGTTTATAACAAAAAGTTTCTCTTGCTAAGCAGCTATCTTGGAAATATATGTCACATGCTTCAAGCAAAGACTATTTTATACGAGTCTTTTGATGTGAAGTGTTTCAAATGGAAATCTGTTGCTGAATCCAGGTAGGAATTTTGAGCCAACTTCTGTACTTTCTTATTCTTGTACACACAACTTGTACAAAATATATTAGTTTTAAATATTATGCTTTCTTATTTTCTAATACAATTATCACAAATGTAGATTTGTAGAGGCGGCTGAGCTTTTACAACAACAAGTATTCCAGATCAAATGCAAGATTGAAGCCCAAAAGTTGTTGCCAAATACCAATTATGCATGCCATCTGGTATTCGAGCTATCAAAAACTTGTGATGGCTTGCAGTGTCCGATGAAAGTGCGGGATGTAATCCTTAGGGAAAACCAAGGGTTTAAAATTGTTTATTTTAGGTCTCCAAGGTTAGTAAATTTTCATGGTAATGAAAGAGTTCCCAAGCAGAGAGAAGATGGATTGATGGAAGTTGTTGTGTGGGAGTTCAGCTCAGGTAATAATCCCAGGGATGAAGATCTGCCTATGAGTTTGAGCTTGAGATGTTATGAAGGAACCATGTCTGGTCTTATCATATATGGCATCGAATTTCGTCCCATATGATTCTTCTACAAGAAATTTGTCATGTTATGTCCTTAATTACCTTTGTTAGTTATATTTTGTCTATTCTGAATCTAATATGGATTTCAGTGATTAATGCTGTAAATGAACCCTTCTCTTGATAGCTTATCACCATGGTTTAATGCTTACTTATTATTTTATACTAGCAGGATGCCCGTGCGATACGACGGGAGTGACACATCGCATTGCGATACTCGTTTTTTGTATTTTCCTATTCATATAATATTTATTGTAGCATCATTGTGATAAACATACATCAAAAGCGAAGTAATTCGGTAATCGATTTCATTGTGTTGTGCATGGTTCGGTCGATTCGGTTATTATCCTCGACCAAAGCCGAAACCAAAGTCATATGTTAGTCTATTTTATTAACCAATCGGTTTCGGTTAATTACTTCGGTTAATTCGGTTAGATTGATGGTTTTTGGTTTGGTCTTTAATTTCATTTTATAGCAAAAACCAAACTTTGCCTAAAACTTTTGCTTATAAATATATAAAACTGAGGTATAAATACATGAAATGAAAGTATAAATATATGAAATGTAGATACATTATATGAAATATATGAACCTGAAAATATGAATGATTCGGTTCGGTTCAGCTAATTTTAGTTAAACGAGAGTACAAAAAAATTGATAACCGGTTTTTGGTTAATTCGGTTTTCAGTTAATTCAGTTTTTGATTGATTTTAGTTCGGTTTTGTATGTTTTTGGTTTGGTCAGTGGCGGAGCCACATACTCTGCAACGGTGTCGGCCGACACCATTCAAATTTGCGCTTTATATGTATCGTATAATAGAAAAAATACGAGAGACACCATTGTTTTTTTTACGAGCGACACTATTGCTTTTTTAGAGTCACTTTTATTTTTTTCTAAACGTTTTACATAATAAACATATTTATAGTTTAAAAATTAAGCCCAATTAGGTTTTTTTATATAGTAAGTTTTAAATCATCAAAAGGCCCATATTTGTCTAACTTTTATAACCCGACACGACCCGGCCCGATCCGAAAATTTGGACTCCAAATTTTTACAAATACATAAAATTTCTGGCTCCGCCACTGGGTTTGGTTTAGATTAACAATTTAGTTATTACTCACCGCTAACTAGTTTTAGTTAATAACCAATAATAGTACGCGATGTGGCGAGAAACACAGACATTGCCACGATGTGCATTGTTCGATTGGTTAGATTATTATCCTCAATCGAAATCGAGGTCATCGATTAGTCTATTTTATTAACCAATCCGTTTTCAGTTAATCGGTTTGGTTTATTCAGTTAGATTGACGGTTTTTAGTTTGATTCATTTAATTTCGGTTAATAGCCAAAAATAAACTTGGGCTAAAATTTCCGATTAGAAATACATGGAATTTAGGTATAAATACATGAAATGGATATATAGGTAAATGAAATTGAGGTATAAATACATAAAATTGGGGTATAAATATGAAATAGATGAACTGAACTAAAATCTATGAAAATATGAATGCTTCCGTTTAGTTAATTTTGTTTAAATGAGGGTACAAAAAAATCGATAACCGTTTTTGGTTAATTCGGGTTTCAGTAAATCAGTTTTTGGTTGATTTCGGTTTTGTTTTGGTTAACGATTCAGTTATTACTCACCCTTAGACACTGTTAATCACGTAACATATCAATTTTTTTTTAATTTAAAAAAAATATTAATACTATACTAAAATTAATATGAATAAAATATTCGTTTATATGGTGTAATTTAAAAAAATATTAACATATCAAAAAGTTATGACCGTTTAAAAATCAGAGGTGGGGGTTAGTTTTTTATAAGGGGATAAAAGTGTAAGCACTAACTAATTAGCTATAATTTTGTTAAAGATGAGGGATTGAAGTGTAATATAGATGAGAGGATTAAATTGACAGTATTTATTCACTTGACATTCTGTAGCTATTAAACATTCTCGGATAATGACTAAGTACGTTGGGCTTTAATCACTTGTACAATAATGCATTATCTATTTGTACCCTTTAATCCACACGTCAATACTAACCAAGATAACTATCAAAACGTCGACAAAAAATGAGTAGGTTGTCCGATACTTTTGGATTTTTTTTAAAAGCATTATAGTTTATAAGATACGACAATAATACGTAAAAGTATTATAAGTTTGTTGTGGAGTGGGAAAAGTGTAACTAATTAACTATAATTATGTTAAAATCTAGGGATTTAAGTGTAATAAGATTAGGACTAAAATACAATTATTGTTTAAAAGACCAATTTACCCTTATTTTAGGTGTGTATTTATAAATTCAGAAGGGAAAAAGTTCTTATTTTTTAGATATCTTAAAATGCCTCCACTCATGCATTATAATATAGTATAGATATATTCAAATAGGGCCAAGTATAATTTATGGGTTACATAAAGAAAACTTACTTATTCGCAAACTCACACGAACAAGACAACACACAAATAATACTTATAAGAAAAAAAAAAAGAGAATGAAATGATGCAACAAGTAAAAACAAATGAAAGTAAGTTGTGTCAAAAAAATAAGTACTTACAACTTAATTAGTAGATACATTAGCCTTTGTCACGATGTAACACCTTGCAAAATCGTGTCCAATGATGTGTTGACACGTGTAATAAACCTTAATAAAGTCAAACGTTGGCTATGAGGGACTAATTTCGTCAAAAACGAAAACTATATTTATGGAAAGACTAAAAGTGTCAACGTGCTAAAAAATAAGCCTCTGAGTGTGTTGATACATATATATGGACGCGACTTCATTCGGTTCGTCATCGCTTCAAGTTGAAGACCGAGACTCGACATCCTCCGTCGTGTCTCGGATTGTTATTCAATCACGTTGCTGATCTGCATGTTGCAGATGCATCAGTTGCTGCTGTTATTTATTGATCCTGTTGCTGCTGTCTGTTGTCGACGAAACATGTGCTTGTTGCTGTTGACGAAACTCCTCCTGCACATGAATGACGAAACTCCCTCACACCCGATGCATGACGAAACTCTGTTGGTTACATGACGAAACTCCAAGTTTCGTCGGACATGGGAATGTGACGAAACTCCTGCAGGTTTCGTCACATTGAAGTTTCGTCGAGGGGTTTCGTCGGCAGAAAGAGTTTCGTCGACTTGTATGCTATATATATCAGAACACAGACACACAGAACAGATAGAACACAGTGAGACACGAGAGAACCAGAGAGAGTTTACAGAGTGTATTTGTAAACATTGTATTGTAACAGTTTCAAGCATTAATACATTGTGTGTTAATCGTTGAGTCTCGTGTTTGTCGTTTACGTGTTCGAACTTGGTTTAACTTACCCATTTGGATTCTGCACTCTCGGGTTCGTCGAAAAACAGGGAATAGAGGTTTAACTCGATCCTCCGGGTGGACCTACAATTGGTATCAGAGCTTTGGCTCGATTCCTTGTTAAAACCAAGTTGTTTTCTTGATTTTTCATAGTTTTTCATGTGTTTTTCCTGAGTTTTGATTTTAAAGGTCATACATTTCTGGAAAAACTGTTTAAAACCATTGAAAATCTTAGTGTTTTGCTATTAGTTTTTATAAAACCATTGTTAAAATACATGCACACATGTTGAGATTTGGTTTTGAGTAAACTTTTGTGCAAAAATTGTTGTTCGGAAACTTTCCGGCACCAGAAAACTCATCGGTTTCATCAGAATATTCATCAAGTTCATAAGTGTTCTTCATAAACTTCTGTGTTTGATCTTTGATAATATTATTGTTGAAGTGTTGTTGATTAAAATACATTAAGTTGAATTTTGTGTACATTGATATGATGAAAGTTGAAAAAGTAGTCCTTTCAGTAAGGAGTCTTTGACAATTTGAAAGGTTTGTGTCAGGATAAGGTTTAAAATATTGTTTGTGAAAATATCTTATGTCACACCCTGGCTTTGCGGAAGCGTGGGTAATTTTGGTGTGACTTCTTAATACCATAGCTAAATCATAACAAAGCTATATGAATTTAAAAACCATGCAAGTCATCATTAAGTTTAGAAATCAACATACAATACCATTGTTTTAAACATACGACCATAACCTTGTTCAACAACATTATAACTAATAACATAACATAAACGAGGGTTAAGGATTGTGTTTTGTCCAGGTAAGAGAACACAATCCCCAATCCTTGATGACTTCATGAAGATTGCAGCGGAAAACGTTCATACCGTGCCAGAATCCCTTTTAATTTCCTGAAATACATGTGAGTTGAAAAATCAACAATAATGTTGAGCGAGTTCATGTGTAAGTGAGTATGTAAAACACTTGTGAGTATAAAAGTAGTTGTGGTATGTAGCAGTTGTAAGAGGACTTGTGATCACCAATGGTTTGCAAGGCCATTAGCATGTTGTGAAATGCAAGTAGGAAGATTCAAACCTAGCGTATTTGGCGTTGGGGCACCAAGTCACCACCTGGTCCATTATGCGGGCTCAGGGGTTGGGCTCGCTACACCCAGATAGATCTACCGCTTAAGTCCCTCGGTGTTCTAACTACCCATTCACTTGATCTAAAACCTCCTTACGTTAATCATACCGAGTATAATAGTACTTGTAAACAAAGTAACATGTATTTCACCCCCGCAGTTAAGAAAACTGAAAACAGTTAGAGAAAAGGGGGACATGAACTCACAGTGGATGCGTAAACTCTATCAAGCGTCTCCTGGTACTGTAAGCTGTGCAATGACCTACAAGTGCTAAATCTATTAGACGGACGGCCGTGCTTTAGCTTTACAGTTTATGTTTGCGGGAAATAGTTAGACAACTATTTCGTGTTACATTTTGTATGTGCTTGATAGTTATTTTCCTTCCCAAGGATGGGGGATTTAATACATGTGCGTAATATTTTCCATCATTAAGTCTCACTTAACCTTCATATATATTCAACTCCAAAATATATGTATTTATCAAAAAAAAAAAAATACGTTGTTAAAGTACGCGTTCATAAATATTTCCGTAATTGTGTAAGTTACGTTTTAACATGCAAGTGGTAATATAATTACCGGTGTAACTTATATATTTATGGCGAAAGCGTTTGTATTACTTTTGGAGTCGTTAACGTTTGTAAACATTATTTTTACTCTAAAAATAATATTTATGCGTTTCACAAAATAATCATAAACAGTGCGTGAAAAGTATATATTTATCACGTTAATATTTCGTGAAATCCCACCTCCGAATATTTAGTAATTTAAGTCGTGGCGAAATTTATGTTTTGAAATCATGTCAAAAATGATTCTAACACTTGTAATGTAAACAAGTTTAAGTGTTAGGTTTTTAAGAAAATTTCGCCAGAGTTTCCTCTGTAACTGGAGGTGGCCACGCTCTCAAGCGTATCATTTTCTTTTAAATAAATCAATTCAACAACTTCTTTATTCCATCAAACAATTTCCGACACATCAAACTAGTCAATAAATATGTAAATTTGCATAGTCGCATGAACTTGTAGTTTTTCCGAATCTATATTATAAATCCCATTTATTTATGTAGATCTTTATATAAAGTACTTCCAATCTTGTAAAAACCTCGTTTTTAGAGAATCCGTCTTTTACAACTTCTAGTTATTTTTCCCAAAAATAGTTATTTTGTCGAAACATGCGTCACACAAGTGTTTACACACTTGTGTGTTCTAAATATCCTTCTTAGCATTGTAAGACCCGTTTCTTTAAAAATACATGGTTCTTAAATTTGTGGTCCTTTGAAGATACCACTTGCGGATACGTAGATCCGCTAGTTTTAAACACCCTTTCACCGGTTAAAACACTTTTACACAAGTAAAATATTTCTTTACAAGTTCATGTCTCTAAAATGTGGTAGTGTTTCACCTTTAACCCTTGTGTCTTTCAAAAACAAGCTTATGTGATGATACATGATTTTACAAAGTCGGGTTAAACGAAGATTCGAGCTACCACATTATAGATCGGGTCTAGATAAACACAAATTTCAAGTCCTACGACTTTTACACAAGACATGTGCTATTAACCTCCATTTTTATAGTTTTAGTAGACTTTAAAGATTCAAAACGCATGTTTACGATATTTATCCGACGAAAGTCCTTTTAACCACTTTAGATAAGCTTAAAAACAAGTTTTAAACAATATACCTCTAGCTCGGGGCTAGGGAAGAATCGTGACGAAAATCGCGTGGATAAAAGCTAACAAACGAGGTCCTTCGCGTTCCACTTGCACCAAAGCTCCTTATGCGCAATTTGTGAGGCTTGTATGATCTTTGAATGCAAGAATCAAAATTTGAAAATGTGGTAGTGGGTATGAGGGAGTTCGGCCGAAGGTTCCAAGGGTGAGAAAGAGTGGGTTTTGTTGGGTGGAGTTTAGTGATAATAATCTCTAATAGGTTAGTGCTATTTATAGAAAAAAATGAAAGTGTATTATCCAAGGGTCTTAGTGTCACTATGATATTAGACACATCTAATTATAATAATCATATTTGGTACCTTGGTGGTTCCCCATGTTGGGACCGGTTAGGGAATGGGTGGGGGGTTGGTTCGATTAGAAGTAGGTTAGTTAGGATAATTAGTTTAGTTAAGTAAGTTAACCAAGTATCTAACCTTGTTAGTTATATAAGCGCATTATGACGGGTGTTAGGGTAATCAGAGACCCTAACTAGCTTAGAAAAATATACATAGTGAAAATATTAATATTTTCGTGTCCCGGGTAATGCCCGGTTGTTCGGTTGGATAGTAATCCGTTAAAGTGTTAAAAAAAAAAGCTTTAAAAGTGTCGTTATTGTACTTTTAGTGACACCGTTTAATTTCCAACACTTTAGAAAGTGTCTAGTAATATTTTTCCCATATTTTGGCACTGTACTAGTCAGCTAGAAGCTGGTTAAATTATTAAAGTGCTGTGTTTTGTACTTAAAGTACGTTTTAGGCACATCCGTTCACTGTAACTTATTCCTAGAGACGTAGTTCTACAATACTTGTATTCCTACACTCTCCACTAGTGTAGTAACTTTCTCAGGCTCTTACAGGCCTTAGAGGCAGTGTCTGCCTGATGCTGGTTATATCAGCATGTCCACTGTGTATCCGTATATTGTGCTACTGTGTGTTTAGTGCATCAAGTTTGTCACAAAGGTGCTATAAGCAAAATGTAGTGTGACAGCAAGTAAAGTATGATGCAGTTATGTTCATGTATC
Organism: Helianthus tuberosus; assembly: GCA_030545235.1. Lineage (NCBI taxonomy): Eukaryota > Viridiplantae > Streptophyta > Magnoliopsida > Asterales > Asteraceae > Helianthus > Helianthus tuberosus. Next base: position 176,919,447 of record CM060413.1, read on the forward strand.
AGTATTATAGTAGCAATTCATCAGCTAGTTCAATGTTGCACAGTAATCAAGCAGTAATTTATCAGTAATTAAGTTGTACGGATACCTGGTTTAGTGCGGGTTGTCACATACTCCCCCCGTTAAATAAATTTCGTCCCGAAATTTTAAGTTCTGCTTGCAGATGCAGGGTTCTTAGGAAATAAGTGGGGGTACTTTTCTTTCATCCGGTCCTCACGCTCCCAGGTGTATTCAGGACCATGTCTGGCATTCCAGCGAACCTTGACGAGTTTGACACTGCTCCGGCGGGTCCTGTTAATTTTCCAATCCGTGACCTCGACGGGTTCTTCTATGAAGTGGAGCGTGTCGTCAACATGAATCTCGTCGATAGGAATGGCAACGTCAATTTGAGTTGGACTTTTCTTTAAATTGGATACATGAAATGTATCGTGAACACCGTTAAGTTCGGCAGGTAGATCCAACTTGTATGCTACTGTCCCGATTCTCTCTAGAATTCTGAAAGGACCAATGTAGCGCGGATTTAGCTTTCCATGCTTCCCAAAGCGTGCTACCCCTTTCCAGGGTGAAACTTTCAACAACACCATTTCTCCAACTTGAAATTCCACATGTTTTCTGTTTGGATCCGCGTAGGCCTTTTGTCTGTGACGAGCGGCTTCGATGTTTTTGAGAATCTGTGCAATCTTGTCCGTCGTTTCTTGGACGATTTCGGGACCGGCAAGCTGTCTATCACCTGCGTCAGCCCAACATAGTGGTGGTCGACACTTGCGTCCGTATAGGGCTTCAAAAGGCGCGACACCAATACTGGTGGGGTAGCGGTTGTTGTATGAGAATTCGACCAAAGGTAAGTGTTTATCCCAGCTACCGCCCAAATCCATAACACATGCTCTCAGCATGTCTTCCAATGTTTGTATCGTTCGCTCGCTCTGGCCATCAGTTTGCGGATGAAACGCAGTGCTCAGATTCAGTTGAGAGCCAGGAGCTTCTTGGAAGGATTGCCATATTCTTGACACAAACCTTCCGTCTCTATCAGAGATGATCGAGAGAGGCACTCCGTGACGTGCGACGATCTCTCTCATGTAAATTTCCGCAAGTTTGCTCGTGCTATCTTTCTCTTTGATTGGCAGAAAGTGTGCGGATTTTGTTAGGCGGTCAACCATCACCCAAATCATATCATGATCTCTTGGCGTTCTTGGTAATTTTGTAACAAAATCCATTGAGATTTGTTCCCATTTCCACTTGGGAATCTCAGGTTGTTGCAGAAGTCCCGAAGGCTTCTGGTATTTTGCCTTGACCTTAGCGCACGTTAAACATTTGCTCACGTACACAGCAACGTCGCCTTTCATCCTAGGCCACCAATAATAATCCTTAAGATCCTGGTACATCTTATCCGATCCAGGGTGGATAGAGTACCGTGACTTGTGCGCTTCGTCGAAAATAACTTCCCTTAATCCACCAAACAGAGGAACCCAAATCCTTTTCTCAAAACATAACGTTCCTTCCTCGTTTGGTACCAAAAGCTTCTCCATTCCACGGAGATATTCTTCCTCAAGGTTTCCCTCCTTGAGAGCTTCCTTTTGTGCAGCACGAATGTGCAAGGAAAGATTGGTTCGTATAATCATTTCCAAAGCCCTGACCCTTATGGGCTTGGTTCTTTCCTTACGACTTAGGGCATCGGCGACTACATTCGCCTTCCCTGGGTGATATTTTATCTCGCAGTCGTAATCGTTCAATAATTCAACCCATCGTCTTTGCCTCATATTCAACTCCTTCTGGTTGAATATGTGCTGTAGGCTTTTGTGATCTGTGAAGATTGTGCACTTCGTACCATACAGGTAGTGTCTCCAGATCTTTAAAGCGAAAACCACTGCGCCAAGCTCTAAATCATGTGTGGTATAATTCTTTTCGTGCACTTTCAGTTGGCGTGATGCGTAAGCAATGACCTTTTGGCGTTGCATCAACACACAACCCAATCCTTGACGCGATGCGTCGCAGTATACCACAAAGTCATCAGTACCTTCTGGTAGAGCTAAGATTGGCGCGTTACAAAGCTTGTCCTTCAGTATCTGAAATGCTTCATCCTGTTTGATTCCCCAATCAAACGTCTTATCCTTCTGCGTGAGGAGCGTCAAAGGTTGAGCGATTTTCGAGAAATCCTCGATGAACCTTCGATAGTAGCCAGCCAAACCCAAGAATTGTCGAATCTCGGTTGGCGTTGTAGGCGTTTCCCAATTTTTGATCGCCTCGATCTTTGTGGGATCAACATGGATTCCATTTCCATTAACCACATGTCCTAAAAATTGGACTTCGCGTAGCCAAAACTCGCACTTAGAGAATTTGGCTTACAACTGCTCCTTCTTTAGCAACTCCAAAATAGCTCTTAGATGTTGTTCGTGCTCAGCCTTCGTCCTCGAGTGAATCAGGATGTCGTCGATGAATACAATCACGAACTTGTCCAAGTATGGCTTGCAAGCTCTATTCATTAGATCCATGAATACCGCAGGTGCGTTTGTCAAACCAAATGGCATAACGAGGAACTCGTAGTGTCCATAACGAGTTCGGAAGGCCGTTTTCGGGATACTTTCCTCCTGTATCCTTAATTGATGGTATCCAGATCGAAGATCGATCTCTGAAAAGTGTTTCGAGCCTTGCAGTTGATCAAACAGATCATCGCTTCTTGGCAGAGGATACCTGTTCATGATCGTCAGCTTGTTCTATTCTCTGTGGTTGTTGTTTATTTGAAAATCAACATCCTCCTTTTTGATGGGTAACAATAGGATTACCCCAAAAAGGAATTTTTGGTCTGTTATCTTCCTTCTCCATCCGTTACCAACACTTCTCTGTCAATCCTTGCATCTCCGAAAGTGTAAGTCGCTATGATGCATCGATTACGGGTGCAGTGCCTGGAATTAAATTGACGCGAGGTTCGACTAATCGTTGAGGAGACGATTCCGGCAAGTCTTCGAGGAAGACTTCGGGGTATTCTCCCTTGCGACAGGGGTGTCTTTGATTCTTTGCTCAGCAGCCTTCTTATCCACAATGTGTGCCAGGAAGGCAACACTTCCTTTCTGCAAGCTCTTCCTTGCTTTCAAGCAGCTGATAGTTCCTAGTGGCGTATCACGCTTCTCACCGTGAACAATAATGGTCTCACCATCATCGGTTGGGGTACGAACAACCTTTTCGTGACAAACTATCTCAGCTTGTTGCCCGATAACCAATCCCTTCCTACCACCACGTCAAAGCTTCCCAACGGGATGGGTAGTAGATCTAGAGCGAACTCACGTTCTCCTAATTCAATCACACAGCCTCTGATAACTTCATTGGTTTCTACTACTTCCCATTTGTTAATTCGATCGAGTAGGGAATATCTATCTTACTAGCGGTCAAATCAAGTATATTCCTAAATTCTAATGACACGAAGCCATAATCGGCACCAGCATCAAACAAAATAGACGCAAAAGTTTTGGTTGTTAGAGAACGTACCAGAAATCACACCTGGATCCTGGCATGCCTCACAAGCTCCGATGTTGGATCTTCTTTCACGGTCTTGTTTCAACTTCGGGCATCCCCTCTTAAAATGTCCAACATCCTTGCAATGGTAGCATCCTAGCATTCGGCCATCTCCTTTCCCATTTCCACCTAGAGCGTTGTTATTGTTCTCTCCTTGTATGGGACTCCCCATCCCACATCCTCCTTTGTCACCCCGGCCATTACTAACCCAACAAGTATCCTTCGAATGACCTTTCTTCCCACAAGCTTCACATGTTTTCAGTCCACATTGGCCAGAATGATGACGCTGGCATGTGTTACACTTGGGCAGAGTGCCCATATAACCCTTTCCTTTGTTCTTATTATTTGTTCGGGTACCCTCAGTGAGCTTCCTTTTGTTCTTTCCGGATGACTCTTCCTGAGTCTCCTTGTCCGGGTTTGCAAGTTTTTCTAGTCTAATTGCTTCCGTAATGAGTGTCAAACCCATCTTACTTGCAATAATAGTAGTTGGCGGCGTAGATGCTGTCATCAGGTTCAAGACTTGAGGTGCCAGTTCCCAAATGAATTGTTCCAATTTCCTTAGTTCTGGTTTCACCAGGTGCGGAACAACTCGTGACAAATCATGGAGTCTTTGCATGTACTCCAACACCTTCGGACCTTCCATCAACAGGCTCCGAAATTCATCTTCCCACTTCTGGGTTTCCGTTTGGGGGCAAAACTTCTTATGCATCATTCCTTTCAGTTCATCCCAAGTTAACGTGTGCGCTGTAGTTAGGCCCATTGTTCGAACCTGAAGATTCCACCATAATCGGGCTCCATCTTGAAACAACTCAGAAACGTATGGGACTTGTTGTTCTGGCGTACAGCCACTCGTGCGAAGGATGGATTCCATACTTTCAATCCATTTTACAAAAGTTATGGCACCCCCAGTGCCGTCGAACTTCGGAGGCTTGTAGTTGAGGAAGTGCCAGTAGGAACAACCGTTATTTTCTGAGGTGCCTCTGCTGGTTTCGGAGCGTAGGGCCTCGTGTTGTGCTATAGCTGCAGCAATTATCTCTTTAAGTTCTGCCTCAGAGGTGGGCATGCGCAGTTCGCGTCTTGGCGGCATCTTCTAAAAGATGTTTCACATGGTTAGGTCATAACAAGTGAAGCGTACGTATGCATTCAACAATACCAACACATAACATCTCATGTTATCAACAAATCAATCACATAACATCTTATGTTATAGGGCATAAACAGTAGATTGAACATCACAAGTGATGAGAATACTGACATTGTATTGCCACAATCCGAGACCACAGTGTAAAGCTTACAAGTACACCACTATATCATACAGCATCAATGACTTAGTAGGGGACGACCCTAGACAAGTCGTGCGATCGCTGGACATGTCCAGGAGTCTCTGGTTCGTCCATTCTCAAATTCCAGGACTCCACGTCAACCTTCTGAATTTCTGTCCTAAAACAACATTTCTTCTCAATCGTTTCCTCGAGCTCGTCCCAGCTCAGTGTATAAGCAGCGTCGGTGCCAAGGGTCTGAACCTGGAGGTTCCATTAAGAGAGTGTGCCATCTAGAAATATCCCCGATATGTAGGTAACACTCTGTTGGGGCGAACAGTTACTCGTTCTTAGAATGGAGTCGGTCTTTTCGGACCAACGAACAATTGCAACGGTGCCTCCTGTTTTACCAAAGTTCAAAGGCTTGCAGTTCAGGAACTGTTTATAGGTGCAGCCAGTTGGAGGGTCATCTCCAGTAATGCCATCGTTGTACTTAGAGCGGAGGGCTTCATGTCGTGCATTTATTGGTGAGATGCGTTCTTGCAGCTCGGCTTCTGTCCTTGGCAACGTACTGGTGTTTGTGTCACGCCTGGGTGACATTCCCTTTTTGTCGAAATAGCGTGAAGCGGGTTGGACAATGTTTCAATTGTCTATGGGGTATATATATAGCAACGTAAGCCATCATGTAATCACCCCATTTCACACGCAAATATACTCACTGTATAAGTGGGGAAATAAATTCCTGAGCCTTCACATAGGCTTGTCAATTTGGCTTGTTGCTTGTAATAGAATGAACTCGAGGCTACATCGCCTAGGTCATTTGTGTTTAGGTTATTTCCTGCTGCATCGGTTATCATTAGCTTGGCCTGCAGAGTCCACCAGGATTCCTGTGCACTACCAATCGTTATTACGTGGGCCCCCGTAATAATAAATTGTCTTGCACAGTTACCCCAAATTTTCTCTCATCCAAGCAGATGATCAATCAAGGAGCAACAGTCGGTGCATTGGCATGAACAGGGTCATACTCCAATGCGGGGTCAGGAGCAACGCCTGGCTCAGGGGCCACGGCTAGCTCCGAATCAAAAACTCCATCTCAAAATCAGCTGGATCAACAATCGCAGGGGTTACAGGATCCCCTAAGGGCTGGTCTAAGTGCATGAACTCTATGTCATGGTCTGGATCAACACCAGGCGGAAAAACAGGATTGTCCTCAATATCGCGATCAAACTCAAAACTGTGTGCGGGATCCGGTGCAGCTGGTGATGCCATATCAGGGTCGGCGTCGTGTAAGTGGTGCTGCATTCCCTGTATGTGCGAAGATGCGGATGTTAGAAATTCAAATGAGTCTGGGATAGGGGAATGGACATGAGTTTCCCCTACGGAGCGTCCGCATGCAGTAGTCTAATACCAGCAGCAATAGGGCCTCGCCCTCAAGTGGGTCCTCCTCTTAGTAATTCGACATCGTCTTCAGAGACAACGTCGGGGGCACATCAACAACGAGATAAGCGGCAGGGGCAAATTCCCAACAAGGTAGCCATTAGTAGGCTCTGCTACGACTTTAGGCAGCGCACAGAGGGCTGAGAGTCGTCGTTGTCTGTGCCGGTAGTATCAGAAATGTACACCTCGTGCTTTGATGAAACTATGTCGTCTGATACTATGGTCATGGGATTTGTAGTGTCCGTCTTTCTAGTACTTGGTGAAAGCATGACGTTTGTAACACAAACACATATACGTATAATAATCAATCATATAGTCATATAAACATGTAGTCACCACGTAACATTCAAATTATCCTTCTAGTCCCACTAGCCAACACTTCTAGTCCCACTAGCCAACACTTCTAGTCCCACTAGCCAACACTTCTAGTCCCACTAGCCAACACTTCTAGTCCCACTAGCCAACACTTCTAGTCCCACTAGTCAACACTTCTAGTCCCACTAGCCAACACTTCTAGTCCCACTAGTCAACACTTCTAGTCCCACTAGTCAACACTTCTAGTCCCACTAGTCAACACTTCTAGTCCCACTAGCCTCCTACCTCAGCCTCCCCAGACTGAGCCTAGAATAATAAATAAAATGTGCTCAACATTTGTTTGTAAAAAGTTATGGATCTGGACTTAGGTGGTATGCAGAAAAATGTTTTCGTGAGAGCCCTAGTGATCATAGTCTAGACTCGAGATAGAATCCTAGTTCGCTATGATCAGAGCTCTGATACCAAGCTGTCACACCCTGGCTTTGCGGAAGCGTGGGTAATTTTGGTGTGACTTCTTAATACCATAGCTAAATCATAACAAAGCTATATGAATTTAAAAACCATGCAAGTCATCATTAAGTTTAGAAATCAACATACAATACCATTGTTTTAAACATACGACCATAACCTTGTTCAACAACATTATAACTAATAACAGAACATAAACGAGGGTTAAGGATTGTGTTTTGTCCAGGTAAGAGAACACAATCCCCAATCCTTGATGACTTCATGAAGATTGCAGCGGAAAACGTTCATACCGTGCCAGAATCCCTTTTAATTTCCTGAAATACATGTGAGTTGAAAAATCAACAATAATGTTGAGCGAGTTCATGTGTAAGTGAGTATGTAAAACACTTGTGAGTATAAAAGTAGTTGTGGTATGTAGCAGTTGTAAGAGGACTTGTGATCACCAATGGTTTGCAAGGCCATTAGCATGTTGTGAAATGCAAGTAGGAAGATTCAAACCTAGCGTATTTGGCGTTGGGGCACCAAGTCACTACCTGGTCCATTATGCGGGCTCAGGGGTTGGGCTCGCTACACCCAGATAGATCTACCGCTTAAGTCCCTCGGTGTTCTAACTACCCATTCACTTGATCTAAAACCTCCTTACGTTAATCATACCGAGTATAATAGTACTTGTAAACAAAGTAACATGTATTTCACCCCCGCAGTTAAGAAAACTGAAAACAGTTAGAGAAAAGGGGGACATGAACTCACAGTGGATGCGTAAACTCTATCAAGCGTCTCCTGGTACTGTAAGCTGTGCAATGACCTACAAGTGCTAAATCTATTAGACGGACGGCCGTGCTTTAGCTTTACAGTTTATGTTTGCGGGAAATAGTTAGACAACTATTTCGTGTTACATTTTGTATGTGCTTGATAGTTATTTTCCTTCCCAAGGATGGGGGATTTAATACATGTGCGTAATATTTTCCATCATTAAGTCTCACTTAACCTTCATATATATTCAACTCCAAAATATATGTATTTATCAAAAAAAAAAAAAATACGTTGTTAAAGTACGCGTTCATAAATATTTCCGTAATTGTGTAAGTTACGTTTTAACATGCAAGTGGTAATATAATTACCGGTGTAACTTATATATTTATGGCGAAAGCGTTTGTATTACTTTTGGAGTCGTTAACGTTTGTAAACATTATTTTTACTCTAAAAATAATATTTATGCGTTTCACAAAATAATCATAAACAGTGCGTGAAAAGTATATATTTATCACGTTAATATTTCGTGAAATCCCACCTCCGAATATTTAGTAATTTAAGTCGTGGCGAAATTTATGTTTTGAAATCATGTCAAAAATGATTCTAACACTTGTAATGTAAACAAGTTTAAGTGTTAGGTTTTTAAGAAAATTTCGCCAGAGTTTCCTCTGTAACTGGAGGTGGCCACGCTCTCAAGCGTATCATTTTCTTTTAAATAAATCAATTCAACAACTTCTTTATTCCATCAAACAATTTCCGACACATCAAACTAGTCAATAAATATGTAAATTTGCATAGTCGCATGAACTTGTAGTTTTTCCGAATCTATATTATAAATCCCATTTATTTATGTAGATCTTTATATAAAGTACTTCCAATCTTGTAAAAACCTCGTTTTTAGAGAATCCGTCTTTTACAACTTCTAGTTATTTTTCCCAAAAATAGTTATTTTGTCGAAACATGCGTCACACAAGTGTTTACACACTTGTGTGTTCTAAATATCCTTCTTAGCATTGTAAGACCCGTTTCTTTAAAAATACATGGTTCTTAAATTTGTGGTCCTTTGAAGATACCACTTGCGGATACGTAGATCCGCTAGTTTTAAACACCCTTTCACCGGTTAAAACACTTTTACACAAGTAAAATATTTCTTTACAAGTTCATGTCTCTAAAATGTGGTAGTGTTTCACCTTTAACCCTTGTGTCTTTCAAAAACAAGCTTATGTGATGATACATGATTTTACAAAGTCGGGTTAAACGAAGATTCGAGCTACCACATTATAGATCGGGTCTAGATAAACACAAATTTCAAGTCCTACGACTTTTACACAAGACATGTGCTATTAACCTCCATTTTTATAGTTTTAGTAGACTTTAAAGATTCAAAACGCATGTTTACGATATTTATCCGACGAAAGTCCTTTTAACCACTTTAGATAAGCTTAAAAACAAGTTTTAAACAATATACCTCTAGCTCGGGGCTAGGGAAGAATCGTGACGAAAATCGCGTGGATAAAAGCTAACAAACGAGGTCCTTCGCGTTCCACTTGCACCAAAGCTCCTTATGCGCAATTTGTGAGGCTTGTATGATCTTTGAATGCAAGAATCAAAATTTGAAAATGTGGTAGTGGGTATGAGGGAGTTCGGCCGAAGGTTCCAAGGGTGAGAAAGAGTGGGTTTTGTTGGGTGGAGTTTAGTGATAATAATCTCTAATAGGTTAGTGCTATTTATAGAAAAAAATGAAAGTGTATTATCCAAGGGTCTTAGTGTCACTATGATATTAGACACATCTAATTATAATAATCATATTTGGTACCTTGGTGGTTCCCCATGTTGGGACCGGTTAGGGAATGGGTGGGGGGTTGGTTCGATTAGAAGTAGGTTAGTTAGGATAATTAGTTTAGTTAAGTAAGTTAACCAAGTATCTAACCTTGTTAGTTATATAAGCGCATTATGACGGGTGTTAGGGTAATCAGAGACCCTAACTAGCTTAGAAAAATATACATAGTGAAAATATTAATATTTTCGTGTCCCGGGTAATGCCCGGTTGTTCGGTTGGATAGTAATCCGTTAAAGTGTTAAAAAAAAAAAGCTTTAAAAGTGTCGTTATTGTACTTTTAGTGACACCGTTTAATTTCCAACACTTTAGAAAGTGTCTAGTAATATTTTTCCCATATTTTGGCACTGTACTAGTCAGCTAGAAGCTGGTTAAATTATTAAAGTGCTGTGTTTTGTACTTAAAGTACGTTTTAGGCACATCCGTTCACTGTAACTTATTCCTAGAGACGTAGTTCTACAATACTTGTATTCCTACACTCTCCACTAGTGTAGTAACTTTCTCAGGCTCTTACAGGCCTTAGAGGCAGTGTCTGCCTGATGCTGGTTATATCAGCATGTCCACTGTGTATCCGTATATTGTGCTACTGTGTGTTTAGTGCATCAAGTTTGTCACAAAGGTGCTATAAGCAAAATATAGTGTGACAGCAAGTAAAGTATGATGCAGTTATGTTCATGTATCAGTATTATAGTAGCAATTCATCAGCTAGTTCAATGTTGCACAGTAATCAAGCAGTAATTTATCAGTAATTAAGTTGTACGGATACCTGGTTTAGTGCGGGTTGTCACATCTTACAAGTTGGACACTTTAGTCAACGAAACACCCACACATTTCGCCATAATTGTTTTTGACCAAACATCTATTTTCGTCAGTTAAGAGTTTCGCCATAGACCCCTTGTTTCGTTGACATCACTTGTTAAATTTTTAACAGAAGCATTAAAAATCAATCTTAACTGTTTGTTTTGAGATTTTTAATCAAGTACTCATTATTATTCATTCAAAATGAATCCAGACTGGTGGGGTATTCCGTCTAATACGGATAGTAAGTATATAAGCACAGGTTTATTGTCATCATGGGCCAAGTCTCCCGCACCCGCATCTTCGTCAGTTCCATCTCAAGCGAATCAAATTTCGTCAAGTCAATGGGCGTTTGTTTCAAATCAAAATCAAAGTATTCAAAGTATACTTTTAAGCGAAAATGAAATCCCGGGGCTTTAAGGCTTATACCATCTTTGTCAAGTCCTCGGGTAACTTTGTGATCACCCGAAAAGCCCTAATTTTCAATGTTGACGATTCTAACCCTCACACACGAATTTTATCATAACTTTCTCATACGGTAACGAAACTTGGTGAAATTTTTATGGTGCATTCTAGTGAACATAATTAATCGTTACAAGGCTTCGGGTTTGCTAAAAGGTCACTCAGAGGTATATCTTAACATGTTGACACATTTAACCCCTGTAGTTTGTAATCTCTCACTTTCTTTCACAATTCGCTTCGTATGATCCATGATTTATTCGTTTAAGGTTATAATCATCATGTAGGGTTATTGTAAAGTATATTTATCCATTGTTGACGTTTTGAACCCTTATATTCACATAGTTTCTTTGTTTGTCAACTTTAGTCCCTCTAAAGTATTCTTGCATACGTTCCAAGCTTATGACACGTGTCAATACATTACTGGACGTAAATTTTCGAGGTGTTACATCCTCACCCCCTTAAAAGAAATCTCGACCTTGAGATTTGCTAAAATAAGGGAAATACCTTCTATCTTCTATTGAGCTAAATCTCTTATATAGTCTATCTAGAGCTTTTCCAAGCTCCCAAGTTAATCTTTATAGTGGGTACATGTATCCTTTTGGAGCTTCTTAACTTGTCGATCCTCAGTCGATACAGGACGCTCATCACATCATAAATCTGCATATCATTATGCGATAGTGCTTCTTGACTTATTGGCGAAACATATCCTTCAGTCACTAGTGTGCAATGTATTGCGAGCTCCGCCAAGCTTCTTAATTAGTTTTGAGCTTATAAGCTACTTGTTCTTGATACATTCGATTTCCTTCGAATGATTCCATATATTCAGAGCTTAACTAGCCTGATAATTTAACGAATTTGGCACACTTTTCCTGGGTGATATCTTTTGTTGAACCTTATTCCTTAACATGAATTTAGAAGGTTTTGCTATTTTCATTTATCCTTGATTTTCTTCCGAATACTGGCATCTTACTGAAGGTTATGAATCTGCGTGATTTTATTTGTTGTTTCCAATACAACTTTCAGATCCTGATAATTTGGATTTACCAATCTATTGTCCTAACAATAGATGTGTAACCTTTCATCTATACAAGGTCTCCTAAGGAGCAGCCTTGATGCTTATATATCAACTATTATAGAAAAGCTCATCTTAAGGTGATATGGTTATTCCAACCACTGCTTAACTAATTTTTAAGGACTAGCTAATCCTTGCTGTTAGTCGAACAGATCGACGATTCTGGGCAGCTGGTGGCAAATTCTTAATTGTTGCCTAATTAGGGTTGCGGTGATAATGCATAAGCAAAATGAACCGTCTTTCATAATTAATTATACCGGATTCTCAGGGTATTAAGTTAGGCTATCTGAATCCTCTATTTTAAACTTAGTTAATCAGGGTTTCGATTCTTCCAATGATGGTACTAGCCGTCTTGGAGATTTCATGATAATACAACCTTAACTAGGATATAAATCTTAACTCTACCTGCCTCTCAGGGGTAAACAGGGAAATCTTAGGAGAAGATAATCAAGATACAAGGAGGTTACAGAGATTTTACAAATCTCAAGCTCCAATTCATCCATCATTGCTTGTGTCAATTAAGTGACACATTTACGATACGAGTCCACGAATTCCTCGATCTGGAACATTTACTTGGACAATTCCATTCAGGATATCTCCTTTGAATACCATTCGTTGACTTTAGTATTCTATGACCATCGGAATATCTTTGTGGTCCCATGTATTAAACCTCCATACTGATCAGGCATGGAAGCAATCTATGGAATTTACTAAGATACACCGATCCTCATATGATGCTTTTATCATACACTTTGGTATTCGGAATCGATAGAGATTAAAGAGATATCAACTATATGTGTTGACGCACTTCCTCCCGAGAGAGGAAAAATTTTCTATGACTGGAGGTTTCTGACAAGATCAGAAGAAATGGTTCTTATGATTTCGCAGGTATGTTTTATCTTACGCTTAATATCTGGGGTTCTTACAGGGAAAATTTTCTAAAAGTTTGCTAAGTTTATGGTCTTGTGAGAGACTTAACAGCACCCGAAACCACATGTAATTTATAGCAATAAATTCACAATTAAGGGTTTATCTGGTGAAATTTCTAATGTGAGCTGTCTCTAATTATTCAACAGGAGGGTTAAACGCCTCCATTACTAATCCTTCTAAACTTAGCTGTAAAATCTTAGATAACTTTAGGGCAGCCTCAGCTTTGACTGATTACTTCTTAATCATTATAACGTGGGTAGCTGAGGTAGATCCATAATGGATTTTAAATGAGTAGGTTTTGAAACGTTAGTGTGCCCTCTTTTCGCCAATGCTAACCACTAATAATTATGTGCTTTAATAGGGTACTATTTCAGCCAATGAATTAAAATTTGCGACATGTTGTCGACAATCTAGAACTTTTATGGCGAGAGTCAGAAATTCTTATTCCGTCTTTTCCCTTTTCGCGAAACGGATACTAGGTTTTTCTAATAAGGTCCTTAAAACTTGGACCATTCCACAATGTATAAGAGGATCCTTCTTGAGGATTTCATTAATGTCCTTACTAATTAAGAGTATTGCCATCGAATGACTGTGATGTATACCTTACCATGTCCTTTCTAGCATAACCACTGATATACTTAATGGTTTCTACTTCATCCTTTCTAGTGTTTAGTCAACATAAGCAAGCCAAGAGTAATTAAAACATAGAGATAAAATCTTGGATTCTAATACTTAGTTAACATAAGAAGGATAAGTAGGTGACTTATAGTAAGAAGTAAGAAAGTTATTGTACATGTGCTTATATTTAATCAAAATGGAAATTTCACAAACTAGGCACCTAGCTCGGTTGGCTAGGCGCGCGAAAGGGTGCGGCCTAGACCCAGGTTCGATACTGGGGACGGCCGGTTCCACCATTTTTTTTATTTATTTATTTTTTTTTAATTAATCGTACGGATACATGTAATTATGAGGGTTGTCTCATAAGGAGTCTAGATAATTAATCGCTTCTTATCACCCACAATATGGGCTTGATTTTCAAGACAACCAATCGATTTTTATTACTATATCGAGTCCTCTTATTAATGAAACAAGGACAGCGGAGAAGGGTAATTCCTAATGGATATAAAACATCCATCTAATATTGCTGAAGTAGTCTCTGAGGTACTATCGGCCAATTTTACTTCATACTTAACGCTTAGAGTTTTAACAGGCAGATTTAATGATTTACAAAATCTATTGTCTACGAGAGACTTATCTGAACCTGAATCAATTAATACTCTAGCATGAGCGTTATTGGTAAAGAAAGTACCTGTTGTGACATTGTTATCCTGAACAGTCTCTTGAGCATCCATTTGAGAGCTTCCAGCTTTGATCTTTTTATCTTCCTCAAGCTTTTTAGCGTATTTAGGGTAGTTGGTCTTAATGTGCCCTTTTCCATTGCAACCATAGCAGGTTGCGTCTCCCAATCCCTTGCAATCCAAGGTCTTATGCTCCCTGGACTTGCAGATTCCACAGGGTAGAGGCTGAGATTCATATCTGCATTTCCCGAGGTGCTATTTCCTACAGGTTTTGCATTTGGTCTTTTCACTGGTCTGCTGTTTGTCCTTCAAATCCTTCCCAGACTTCTTGGTTTTATTAGGGCAATTAGTTTTGATGTGCCCTATTTCATTGCAACCATAGTAGGTTGCGTCCTCCATCTTCTTGCAGTCCAAGGTCTTATGCCCCTTGGACTTGCATATCCCACATGCAAAAGTTCTCGCCTGTGTATGCGAGTTCGATTCATACCTGCACTTCCCGAAGTGTTGTTTCTTGCAGATTTTGCATCTGGGTTTTTCACCCGACTGTTGGTTGTTTTTCAATTCCTTGCATTCATGGGTCTTGTGATCCATCTCTTTACAGATACTACATCCCCTGATCTGTTCATATATACATTTACTGAAGTGCCTCTTCTTCCCGCAATTCTTACATTCAGGTTTAGCCTCCTTTGGCTTGGACTGGTTATAGTTTGAACCAGTCTAACCCTTTTTACAACCTTGAATTGGGGTATTATTGCCCTTTCGTTTGTGATCCTTCAGTACACAATCCACAACGTTATTTATGGCTGTATTTAACATAGCCTGTAACTCGGTGCTTGTTAAGTTCAGTCTTACATCATCATTCTGATCAACTGAACGATTGTAAGCTTCAGAGGAGTCAGCCATGGTAAAGCTTTGAAGGCTACAAACCAAGTAGTAATAATTGGTTTAATCATATGGTGAATTGTCGGATTTGTTGATTAAATAGTTATGGTGTAAATAAACCATATCGGCCAAAAGATAGTATTTAAGTCATTTGATTATGTTCTACCTAGGTTTTTAAATAAACCATCCTTGACGTCTAAACAGGATATAATCCTTCAAATTTATTAGACAGGGGACATAAATCACGCCTGTCAATATCGTATTGACATTTTATATAGCACAATAGCTTGTTCCCAAGGACTCTTGATGGCACAAGGCATTGTCACTTAGGGAAAAATCTAAAACATAATCGATGATTCCTTTGGATCGGAAAATTTCCATAGTTCATTGTCTTGACAAGAATTTATGAAATATCACTATCTTTTCATGTATACACCTTTTCCCGTAGATATACATCCCAAATGGATGTTTGATGCGTTCATCATGTTCGACGTTTACCAGCCATGATTCCTATTGATCATTTACGCTAAATAAGGATTTGGAAAAATTCCTAATATAAGGGTGACAAGTGTGATTTTTATCGCATCGCTGTTATCAGGAGTGTTAACACATTTTCAGATGTTAACAAGGATCTGAATCTCTTTTTAAACAGGTTTTACCATCTTAGCTAGGTCTTCAAGGACATTCAAGCTAAGTCAAACCTTATAAGATTCTCTTTTTAATATTTATACTGGCAGGAAAGAAATGATATTTATTTTATTCAGGATTTCTATCACAAATCCTGATTCACAAGTTAATAATAGCACAAATGGCCTAGTCGCGTGGACAAGTTTAATTTATAAGCCATGATTTCTGAGAATCAGAGCATGAAAGTATTCTGGCACAATAGGCCTAGTCACACGGACATTTATAAATTATAAGCTATGATTTCAGAGAATCAAAGCATGAAGGTTTGAACCTAGTTCATTACCTTTTTCTGACAGGGAGTCATAGCTACCACTGTCTTTTGGCTCATATGGAAATGAGCAGGGCCCGTAGGCGCTATATTACCACGTATGGTCAAAATATGATCATCTCAAGTGATGATCTGAACCCATGATTCAGAGATCATTAAATTGGGTTAGGAATCTTTGGAGAATCCAATAATAAAAATGACTGTTGTGATTTTCTCGAATCACATCTGTCAAGAGTGCTAACACGTTCTTAGGTGTTAACAAGGTTTTGAATCTCTTGAATAGGTCCTACCATCTTGGCCTCGTCATATAGGCTAGGTTTACCTTTAAGATTCTTTTAATATTTAACGCAGAACAATCCTAACTTGAAATGTTAATAAGGATCTGAATCTAATTATGGAACTACCATCTTGGCCCGGTCTTAAAATGACACGTGGCTAGGTCTTGTCCTTTCTAGATTTTGCCATTTTATTATAATGGTAGATCTTATAAAAGGAATGTTATTTTTCATTTATTTCCTATTTAGAATGAAAACTTCAATTTAATCAACCCTCTATATAAAAATAAAAGTACAGAGTTGCCCTAAGCGGGACTTTGAAAGGAATAATGTGTCCTCGGAGGGACTGAAAGATAAATATGTCCTTATGAGGACTAATCAGGAAACGATCTTCAGTAAAAGGAGTTTCTTCTTCATTTTATTTCTGAATGCCTTCTCCTTGGATGCTCGTTTCATTCTAGCCGCGGTACGAAGCTCAGCAATTCAGGGCTCCGGGTGTGGAGAACTCCTATTACGGCTTCTTCGCTTGGCGACGTATTCAATAAAATTTGGTAGCAAAAATTTTAGATTAGGATTGAGAATATTCCTAAGTTAAGTCTAGACTCAGAAGGTCAAGGAATGTGCTACTGTGTCATTGAGATTAAACACTAAGGGCTAGTGTTTAATTCACTCAATGTTGGCTCTGATACCAACCTGTCACACCCCAATATTTTCACACTTTACCGGTGGGCCCGGTAGGGGAGTAACGTGACGTGGTTGGCAACATCATAGTCAAACAACACAATATATAAATGCACAGCGGAAGCAAAAGGATAAATATATTATAATCCGAAATAATGTAACATCAAAATATTACAACGGAAGTAAGGGATCCACAGGCGGATCGAAAATAAAATCACACTATTCAACAGACTTTAGGCATCTAAGCTTGCGAGACTCTTTATTGATGCTAGGAGTAGCCAGCCAATTCCGATTAGTACCTGCACTTAGCCTTTTTGGGAAAATACGTCAGTTTACACTGGTAAATACAATCAACCGACTCATTTTGAAAAGGTTTTAAAAAAATGATTGATTTGAATGCACATGGCACAAATAATAATTTATAACTTGGGATACTTATTTAATTATATAAACTTGTACAGGATTTACATGTTCCTTATGCGTTCAGTAGCCCGGATCCAGCCGGGTTAAAGATTAATGGACACACCACTTTAATTATGAGACACTGACAGGTGTACGCCTACACCTGTGTGCTAAGGTCGTGGCCATTTCGTAAAATGATGCCAGGGATATCCAGGACAACGGTCATTAACCCCCAAAGGCTTTAAGCAAACAAAACAAATTAAACGAAACATCTCAATACTTTAACCAACATACAATTAAAGATTCAATGCCCGACCAAGCGGTATTTTATATACCGTACCCCAAGCCCGTATAGGGAAAATAAGTTAAAAGTATTTACCTGAGCTAAATATAAATTCAATCCCAGCCGTATCAAATCAGCAAGTACAGATAGCTTTTACTGGGCTCCTAAATCTGGAACGAAGGTTTTCAATAACCTATTAGAATCCTAACAGGTCTTTAATTAAGCCTTGACTTAGACCGGTTAGTTTTTAAGAGGAAGATACGGTTCAAACGCATGATAAAGCGAAGACCGGGATAGAATGTGATTTAGACTCGACAAGTTTGAATACTTGTATAATATGGGTGTTTCATACACATTCTGGATTTTGAGATAAAACCGATAAGGTTTGACCCGTTTCGGCTAATTTAGGTAAACTAGTTACATAAATCGAACCGAACGTGAATAACGCATAACGGGTAACCGAATAGATCACGAACAGGTTTCCTAAGTTGATATGCTTTAAATACGTTGTGATATCATTAAGATACCTTCCATTATGCCCAAAACGAGTTTAATCTCATGTTAAGCCCTGTAGGGGTATTTTGGTCATTTTAAAGATTATAAAAGGGATCAATTAAGCTTCTGTGATCCGGGTCTGAATAAATCAGTAAAATAGTTTATTTTAACTTGGTATATCAGTTGATGTTAAGCCCTATGTGGCAAAATGGTTTTAGACCCTTACTATGCGCTTAATACGCGTATAACGACATTTTAAGCGATTTACGGGTTAAAATAGGATTCTGAGTTTTCTGATCAGTTAAACAGGTTCAAAATACTACATTTATTATTTAAAATCAGTAGCAATTGGATTGGCGTTAAAAGGATTTGTAAAACTCATTTTATGGCCGAAAAGGGTATATTCGGTATTAACCGAATCAAGGCGATAAACCTAACTTATGATCAGTTTAAAAATAATTAAAAATCTTCAAAAACCCCAAAATATTATATTACATCAGTGGGCAAAAGGTTTGGTGTCAAAAATCGGGTTTAGATAGGTTTTACGCTAATGACGCCGTTTAATTATTAAGAAACGTTATAATTACGTCATTAAGCATAACTCCTAATCTAGACCTCCGATTGATGTGAAAATTTACAGACATGTTTAATAATCAGTAACTAAGGTTATTGTCCTTTCACATTTTCAAAAATCTCGTTCTATGATCATAAGGGCATTATGGTCCATATTTAAGCACTTAACGGAAACGTCGGACAATTAGGGATTTAAGTGGTATAAACGCAGAGGTTTATACACACACGTAACTAGGTCCTAATGGAACTTTAAGGCATGTCTAAACCTATACAAATCGGGTCAGAACCGAAGTCAAAGCAGAAAGGCAAACTATGCGCCTTTCGGTTCCGAATCGATCTTAAACAGAAAGTTGTCGAATCAAACAAGCTTAGACAAGTTTTTATACTTATTTTCAAGTTATAAGAATGGTAAAATAGGTTATACACCTTCTATATCACTAATTATATGTTTAACGATTCTGTTGAGTTTTTCTAATTACCGTTGACTCGACAAACGACCTAGTTAGATTCGGAATCAGTGAGTGCCCTTTTAGGGGTTTATTACCCATATAAATACTAACTTATAACAACTTTCGCTTCGACAAAACTCTGGACCGTTTGTGTTTTATCGCTAAGTCAAACCGTAGTTACGACGGTTTGATTTCTAGGCTATAAACTAACCAAGACTTAATTTAGAAGGGTCAAGGATACTTACACGTGTCTAATGCAGGTCTAGGAATGTGTTGTGTCTGCTGTTGTGCTCCTCAAATGATCAGAAATGAAGTGTGGTTGCATGATGCAACTTTGTGAGTTATATAGTGACTTGATCATCAAAGATTGTTGCCACATGAGTCTAGGGATGTTACAAGATGTATACAAGTGTCTCCTAAGGCTAAAAACCAACATAGGCAGCCCATAGAATCGAAAACTTGTATTTTAAGTCGGTTAGAAGGCTGGGACAGGCACCTGCCTATGTTTTCTGCATCTGATAGTCGCACGTGGCCCGCTTCAGTTGTTGGCAATCCTCACGCGGGCCGCTTGGAGCCTGGCTTCAGGTTATAAACTTTTCAATATTGCGCTTTCAGTCCCCGGTCCTCCTAAACGTCGCTTTCACTTTCATTATTGCATTTTAAACCTTTAATATTGACATTTAGGGGCTTTAAGGCTTATACCATCTTTGTCAAGTCCTCGGGTAACTTTGTGATCACCCGAAAAGCCCTAATTTTCAATGTTGACGATTCTAACCCTCACACACGGATTTTATCATAACTTTCTCATACGGTAACGAAACTTGGTGAAATTTTTATGGTGCATTCTAGTGAACATAATTAATCGTTATAAGGCTTCGGGTTTGCTAAAAGGTCACTCAGAGGTATATCTTAACATGTTGACACATTTAACCCCTGTAGTTTGTAATCTCTCACTTTCTTTCACAATTCGCTTCGTATGATCCATGATTTATTTGTAACTGCTGAACAGAATTAGGATCCTCCAATCATTGTTGAGGATGTTGATTCTTCAGATGATGAATCTAATAATACTGACTCAGCACAGCCTGATGCGGAGATCAAAGAGGACATACCTCTTGAGAATCATATTCTATGTGATCCTCCTGCAAAACCCGGAAAACCTGTGCAAGTCGAGTCCACGTCTGCAAAAGAGTCTGAGAGTGTGAATTTGTTGTACACTCTTGTTGGTGATGATAAAGTCTATTCTGACAAAGATTTTTCGATTAAAAATGTTAATCAATCTTTAATCAGTAAAACTTTTGAAGAATCGACAAGTAAGTTTTTGGGAAAGTCGGGTTAACATGTTGTGGCAACACAATGTCCGCTGATTCCAAAGGCTGAAATTCGAAAACAACACGACAATCAAAGATTACCAACTGAGAAAGTTCAGCAAAATCGCACCAAACCAAAAGGTAAATCACCGACTCAAGGTCAAAAGAAACAGAATCAGAAAAAGGACAATAAGGTAAACTTTGTGAAATCAAAGGGAACGAATAAATTGGAAACTTTTCAAAATAAATCTAATATTGATCATATCAATCAAGCTAAATTTTTGAAAAGAAATGAACAAAACAGTTCCAAACCAAGTACCTCGGGATCACAAAGTTCATCATCAACAAGACAATCACATGATACTTCGGGGTTTGTAGAACGAAGATCATGTTTTTCATGTGGCACATTTGGACATATTATTCGCAATTGTCCATATCTTCATAAACAAAAAGCCAAAGTTGATGATCCCCATGACCGAAATGACCGAAAGCAATCTGTTTCATCAAAACCAGATCCCCGTCTTGTAAAAGAAAGGGAAAAGAAACAGAAACGCCAACAGGTCAAGAAAATTGAAAAGGCGATTAAAACCGATGTGGTTAACAAAACATCTGTTTCTGTCAAAGCAGACAATTCAAAAACTTCAGACAATCATGAAGTTAAGATTTTAAAGAATAAAACTGGTAAAACAAAACAGACCTGGAAACCAAAAACGGTTACTGAATCAGGGGGAACATCACAATTTCCACAACATCGAGAAGTTCAAGTAACTTATGTTGATGAAAATGGAAGACCCAAGACCACAAAGGCTTGGGTCCCCATCTCCAACTAATCATGTGAGTACATGTGCAGGGTATTCCAGGAGGAACTTTCAGCACTCATTGGATTGTTGATACTTGGGCATCAAGGCACATGACAGGCGACATGAAGCTTCTCTACGACGTTAAATCTATTAGAGGAGGTTATGTTGCTTTTGCTGGAGATAAAGGCAGATATATTACTGGTGAAGGAATGATATCCAACGGGGTTGTAAGCTTTGACAAGATCAACTTTGTACAACAACTTGATCACAATCTTCTCAGTGTTTCACAAATCTGTAATAAGCAATTTTCAGTACACTTTGATACAAATGGATGTTACGTGCTGAAACCCGGCTTCAAGATTCCAAAAGAATGGATTCTCCTATCTGCTCCAAGGATAAATGTATTAGAGGAGGTATGTCCTTGATATGAGCCAAGCAATTACAACGTCTGCACAAGCAACCTGTTTCGTTTCCAAAGCCACAGAAAAAGACTCTATCTCTTGGCACAGACGTATGGGTCACATTCACTTACGGAAAATGAATCATTTGGTGTCGAATGAATTAGTGAATGGTGTTCTTCTTAAAAATTTCCATCTTCAAGACGTCTGTGTTTCATGCCAAAAAGGAAAGCAAACCAAGAAGCGAAATCCGACAAAGAAGATCAACACGGTGGCAGTTCCTCTTGAACGTTTGCACATGGATTTGTTCGGTCCTGTCAAGCACAAAAGCATCAGGAATGATCAATACTGCCTCATGATAACTGATGATTATTCAAGATTTTCTTGGGTGGCGTTTATGGCTCACAAGAGTGCAACTTTCGGTATTATCAAAAACTTAATCATTCAGATTGAGAATTTGTATAAGTTGAAGGTTAGACGGATACGCAGCGACAATGGTACAGAATTTAAAAATCATGCTATGGCGGAGTTTTGCACATCAAAAGGTATTCTTCATGAATTCAGTGCAAGCTACACTCCTCAACAGAACGGCGTCGCTGAACGTAAAAACCGTACATTGATCGAAACTGCTAGGACTATGTTGGTAGAGTCGTAGTTGCCCATTCCATTCTGGAGTGAAGCTGTGGCCTTCGCATGTTACACGATGAATCGAGTCCTTACAGTCAAAAGACACAACAAGTCCTGCTTTGAGCTTCTTCACAAACGGAAACCAGATTTGTCATATCTTGAACCGTTTGGAGCTCCTTGCACAATGATCGATCCTAATGGAAAGTTTGGGGCAAAAGCTATTGAAGGTCACTTTCTTGGTTATGCCACCCCGAACTTAAGAGTCTGGAATCTAGAGACTAAAAGGGTTGAGGAATGGTCTGAGGTCAGAGTACAAAGGCACACATTGCCAGTCAAAAATCCAGGTCAACCATGGATGTTTGAGTACGATGACTTTTTCAATTCGATCAATATTCAAGAAGTCGAAGAAAATGTTGATTGCAAGGATGTTTTTTGAGAGTGACAACGCAACAGAATCACCGTTGGTTCGTCCAATTATTGTCAATCAAGAACCATCTTCAGTGAACAATAATGCTCTCGACAATGAGGATTTTCATGATGCAACCGAACTGAACGAATCTTCAGAGGATGAAGAATTTCTAGATGCAGATCAAGAAGCTCCAACAACAGCTGTACAAGGTACTTCGGAAGCTACAGCTCCAGTTGATTACCCCAAAACAGCTGAAGCTACTGCATCATCCTCTTCGGTAGTTCCGGGTCTTGACTTGATTGTTGATCTCAATTTCAACAATCTAGGTATTAATGTTCCTGTCCCAGATAATCCAGAAACTAGAATACATAATACCCATCCTCAACAAAACATCATCGGAAATGTACAAAGTGGCATACAAACAAGAAACATGTTGCGAAACAACAACAATGCAGGCCTGTATGCGGCGATTCGAGAATCTGGTCAACAAAACGATTGGTCTTTCGTGTGTTATGTCTCACAGGAAGAGCCAAGAACTTGGAAAGATGCTTTGAAAGAAAATTCATGGGTTGAAGCAATGCAGGAAGAACTACAACAATTCCAGAAGCTAGGTGTCTGGAAGCTAGTTGATAAACCTGATGATTACAAGAAGGTTGGTACCCGATGGGTGTATAAATGCAAAAAGGATGACCGTGGAATCGTTATTCGAAACAAAGCAAGATTGGTCGTTCAAGGTTTTCGTCAGATTGAAGGTATAGACTACAACGAAGTGTATGCACCAGTTGCACGTCTGGAAGCAATTCGGATCTTTCTGGCTTATGCCTCATTTAAAGGATTCAAGGTTTACCAGATGGACGTCAAAAGTGCATTCTTACATGGTCTAGTGGAAGAAGAGGTGTATGTTGAACAGCCTCCAGGTTTTTAAGATCCTATCCATCCCGATCGGGTTTGGTTGCTGAACAAAGCTCTCTATGGTCTACATCAAGCACCACGAGCTTGGTATGCAACCTTATCTAATTATCTGCTGGAGAATGGATTTTTCAGAGGTCTTATCGATTGCACTCTCTTCATAAAAGAACAAGATGGAGATCTTCTACTGGTACATGTATATGTGGATGATATTATATTTGGTTCTACTAACAATGTTATGTGTAGGGATTTCGAGCGTGTAATGCAGGAGAAATTCGAGATGAGCGCTATGGGGGAGATGACTTTCTTTTTGGGCCTACAAGTGAAACAAACAAAGTCTGGGATATTCATCCATCAGACTAAGTATGTTCAAGACATTCTGAACCGATTCCAGATGTCCGACACATCGCCCATTGGTACCCCACTGCAGCAAAATCACGGAATCAATCCAGACTTGAAGGGTGAACTCGTTAGCTCTTCATACTATCGTGTGATGATTGGATCCCTTATGTACCTCACAGCATCAAGACCAGATATAATGTATCCAACATGCCTGCTAGCCAGATATCAAGTGAACCCGAAGGCCTCACATCTTACAGCTGTAAAAAGGATTTTTCGTTATTTGAAGGGTTGCCCAGACACCGGTCTATGGTACCCTAAGTATGATAACTTTGATTTAGTCGCTTTCAGTGATTCTGATTTTGGCGGATACAAAATCGACGGCAAATCCACAACGGCTGGATGTCAGTTTTTGGGAAATCGCCTAGTCACTTGGCAGTGCAGGAAGCAGACTTGTGTCGCTACATCAACATGCGAAGCCGAATACATTGCTGCCTCAAGTTGTTGCTCCCAAGTCCTATGGATACAACAGCAAATGCGTGATTACGGTTTTAAATTCCTAACTACTCCTATTTTAGTCGATAATTCTGCTGCCTTATCTATCACTAGAAATCCTGTGCAGCATTCAAAGACCAAACACATAGAAATTAAGTATCACTTCATACATGATTGCTTTGATAAAAGGCTAATCGATGTTGTTAAGGTCCATACCGATGACCAACGTGCCGACCTTTTTACCAAAGCATTTGATAAATCAAGATTTGACTTTTTTATTATTGATAAACGGCATTAAGGTCAAGCAAGAGTAATCCGCATCGGAAATTTTTTTTTGTAAATATCTTTGTGTTTTTAAAATTTATTTTTAGTTTTTACATTTTAGGGGGAGTAAATCCAAATTTGAAAATTCAAAAACATCGAAAAATGTCAAAAACGCAAAAACAATAGAAAAACAAAAATGAGTTTCCTGGCGAGAAAAAGAGAATATGATAGTACAACAGTGGTCTGTCGAAACCTCTTTAAACCTTAAACTGAAAATCGATAAGAAGCTCTATATAAGATGTATCGGTAGGCTCACAATCATTTTAAAGTGTGCAGGGTGATATAAACTTAAATCGACTGAAGACCAGGTGGGAACCGCTTATTGGCATATGGTCTTAGTACCGAAATTTCGTTTGAGAGATTACCGAGGTTCTGAGATATGTGGTCTTTATGCTGTTTATCATCTGGGTATCATGGTTGTTTCTTTTACCGAAATATAACGGAGACGAAGTCTAGATCTTCCATGATACCATACATACGTGTACATACTGCATACGACCTCAATAAGTGATCAACAATCATATGTCCAAACAAAAATAAGTGATAATATATCACATTTATCCGGGAGTCAAGTTCGCCTCTTTGCTGTACATTAGTACTGACCTGTTCACGGACTTGCTCCTGTGCCCTCATGCATCGAAAATCAAGTTCCTCATCAATAAGTGATTCTATCACATAGGACTTGTTTTCATCCAAAATAAGTGAGTATCTCACATTTTCATATACGTCAAAACAGATGATAAATGGTATACTCACCAGTAAGATGAACTCTCGTGCATACCTTGATACGGGAATGTGTCGTGTGTGGATGACACTGGTCGGTAAGTATAAATCATACACTAATCGTATCCCCTCGCCGCGATTACATCTGATAAGTTGAGTTTATGTGGACAACAACACCGATAATTGTTATAGGATGCTTATCTTAATGTTAACTAACTGAACAACAATAGCGTTTTAGCGTGACCGTACACTGATATGATTATCTTACCCTCGAAACTCGCAAAAAGATTGTCTGTAAATATTTATTTAATGCTTTCAGTTTCTGCATCTCTGTATATATTTATTTACTTCTTTCCGTCTTTACATTTGAAATATTCAAAATACCAAAAAGATTTTAGGTGTGTTTTAATATAAACTTTATAAAAACCAAAAAGATTTTATTTCTATCTTATTTTCGATTGTACGATGTTGGAACTCGAGTCTTCGTTACCTGAAACCTGAACGAAAACCAAATCGACTAAATCTTCATAATCGGTCGAAATTTGCAAGTTTTGAAAGTTAAAAACTAAAATTGATAAATTTGTTGAACTTTCAAACTGTCGGACGGTAGTTGATTGAAATGGTCACATGTGTGTCGTTTGTTTATGTTAATTATATTCCAAGCGTTTGTTCTCATTACGCATTTAGATTTCTTGCATGTGCAGATGCTAAAGGCGAAGAGAACATGTTCAATGACTAGCTTCGGAATGAAGACACGACATGGAGGCACTCAAAAGATAAAGATGATCGAGTTGCCGTTGACCTATCATCAACACCACAAGGATCTAAAGAATTGAAGATCAATTGATTCACGAGCATAACTCAAGGGAGAGCTTATGTTAAGGGGGAGTTTGTTAACACACTTCCTAAATGAACAAAGGGAGTTTGTTGATACACTTTCTACTTACGACACGTGAAGACTTTGAAGATCCTCCGACATGATAGACATGGAAGATGAACCCTCACGAGTAGCGTCCAAGGGGGAGTTTCTTGATACATATATATGGACGCGACTTCGTTTGGTTCGTCATCGCTTCAAGTTGAAGACCGAGACTCGACATCCTTCGTGGTGTCTCGGATTGTTATTCAATCACGTTGCTGATCTGCAGGTTGCAGTTGCTGCTGTTATTTATTGATCCTGTTACTGATGTCTGTTGTCGACGAAACATGTGCTTGTTGCTGTTGACGAAACTCCTCCTGCACATGAATGACGAAACTCCCTCACACCTGCTGCATGACGAAACTCTGTTGGTTACATGACGAAACTCCAAGTTTCGTCAGACATGGGAGTGTGACGAAACTCCTGCAGGTTTCGTTACATTGAAGTTTCGTCGAGGGGTTTCATCGGCTGAAACAGTTTCGTCGACTTGTATGCTATATATATATCAGAACACAGTCACACAGAACAGATAGAACACAGTGAGACAAGAGAGAACCAGAGAGAGTTTACAGAGTGTATTTGTAAACATTATATTGTAACCGTTTCAAGCATTAATACATTGTGTGTTAATCGTTGAGTCTCATGTTTGTCGTTTACGTGTTCGAACTTGGTTTAACTTACCCGTTTGGATTCCGCACTCTCGGGTTCGTCAGAAAACAGGGACTAGAGGTTTAACTCGATCCTCCGGGTGGACCTATAGAGTGACCTTATACGGTGTCCGTACTCTCATATAAGCCACTTGTTGGACGAGAGAAGCCGTTTACATAATTGTCCGAAAGTTGCGCGATTATTTGAAAGTTTGCGCGACGAAGGGTTAAAAGTGTCAACATGTTAATTCTTACCTCTAAGTGACCTTTTAACAAACCGAGAGTTTTATGATGCTTGTTGATGTGTCCAAAATAATACACATTTTACACATCAAATTCCTTACATTTTAATCTATCTGGATATGGTTTTCTCGCGATATTGGTACTTATTTGATTATATGTTATATTTACAGGAAACTGTGAATATCCTGTTGATTTCGCGAGGAAAACGAAGGGAATAAGTTCAGCGAAGAAAGCACAGAAAAGACGTGTCGGGAAAACAAGAAAATAATAAAAATCTGCTGAACAAGACCCCTTACGGACCGTAAGGCCCAACCCTTACGGTCCGTAAGGAGCGCGGGCGTCTAGAAGGAATCTAGTCAGGCTTACGGACCGTAAGCCATGACCCTTACGGTCCGTAAGGGTCTGTCGGCAACCACTCTTTCGTCCGGAAATGGAGCAGGTGAATCTCGTCGCAAAACGTGGTCTTACGGACCGTAAGGCCCCACCCTTACGGTCCGTAAGGGGTGCGCAGAAGCCAAAATTTTCACTATAAATAGCACAAGTCCGATCCTTTCAAACCATCTCACAAACCATTCGGTTGTGGATCACTTTGGTCGACTTTGGAGCACCTTGGAGCGTCTCGGGGGTCTAGGAAGCTTCCGGTTCGAGTTCTAAGCTTCCGGGTTCGGTAAATATTCGTTTTTTTTTTTTGGTTT
The DNA here is from genome assembly GCA_030545235.1 of Helianthus tuberosus. NCBI lineage: Eukaryota > Viridiplantae > Streptophyta > Magnoliopsida > Asterales > Asteraceae > Helianthus > Helianthus tuberosus. The sequence goes on from CM060413.1 coordinate 176,947,413, forward strand.
TTATTCACTTTGTATTATGTTTTCAGTTGTTTTAAAACTTTGTTTAAGTGTGTTATTGTTTAATATGTGTACTTAAACTTATAAACTACCTGGGTTATGATGAACTGATGATTGTAATGTATATTTGACGTAATTTCAGTTATTGGATGTGATTTACAGAACTTATTCTTAGAATTAATCTTGGTATTGCATGTTGATATATTTTGATTAATTATTTGTTGATAAATTCACACTTGACCAAGTCTATTAATAATTCAAATCAAAATACTAAAACTTGCATCCTCACCTTATGACTCGAAAGATATTAGGGTGAGCTAGGTTATTAGCTAATCATTGGTGGGTAAATTGGGTGATCAATAATTCGGGCTTGTTTATTACATCATGATTAAAGGTTTCCTAGGATTTTAATTTTCAAAGATTTGTTCGCTTTGCGGGTTTTTAAAAGATCTTCTCACAACTTAGTTTCTGAGGTTCCAAAGGTCGGATTCTCGTAGGATTTGGTATCGATAGTTCGAGCCGGTTCGTTCTAGCACTTCACATTTCGTCTTAATCTTTTGTTTAATACATCTCTAAAGGGGGGTTAATCAAGGGAAAAAGATCTTTAACTGTTATTATTGTCAAATTAGCATTGCATGATTCTAGGAATTCGACACCCAGGTAGTCCTTTCATCGTACATATTTGTTTTACTGTGTTTTTGTATTTGTTTCACTTTGTGTGTTTTGTTTTCTACATTTTCGTAATCAATTAAGTTAGTATTTAAAAATCAAAATCAATTTAAATCAAACTTCAAAATCTAACTAGGTTTTTGATAAAGGTTAATTATCAAGATTTCGCCCATAGTGTCCACGGATTGATATCCGGTCTTGCCATCTACACTACACCGCGACCGGTGCACTTGCCGATTGTGTGTGGTTTAGTTAGCGATTCCATTTAAAACTTGTTTTGAAAATAAAAAGAAATATCATATGCTCGGGCATGTAGTAACTGGAAGGGTTAAGTACCGTTAAGTTGGGAACTCCTGTCTAGGCTGGCATTCGCACAAATCCAATTATAAGGACCCGTTGCCTACCTGGGGACAATCCCAATGAGAGTACCGACACCTATTAGGCCAAAGCATGTCCAACATTTAAGCATCTGAATAAAAAACCTCACATCAAGCTTTTTACACACCAAGGCTTTTGAATAACACGTTTCATACAACATTAAAGTCTTTCAAACGAAAAGCAGGTTGTGACCGCACATCACTTGTTCATACTCTTAAGTATGCCTAATATTGGCCAATGAGAGCTTTTGTGATAATCATAACAAAATATGCATTATTCAAGCTCAAGGACTATTTACGACAAACTACGAAAGTCTGCCGATTCTCGTAGCGCCGTACACTCCGGAATAAGTTCATAAGCTAAACATACCCTAAATACCCTTAACATAGCTTAGAAATAAGTTTTGGAGGGTTCGTTATATGAAAATACGCTTATTTGGTCACAGGGACTAAAATCCGTACATCCAAGAAATTTTGTAATCATTAAAATATCATATTTTAGTGATGGGAATGCAAAAATGCCATTCGTTGCGTAATTTGGATTGTTTTCACGTCCGTTCGAACGTTCGTCGTAATTAAACGAAAAACGTCACCGTACAACCGAACGAATTGACATCCATAACATTTTTGAGCATGATTCAAGTTAAATATACTTTAACTTCCTTATGAAGTTTAAAAATGGGGCTAACGGGTGTTAGATGTGCCAAAACTCAACAATACGCGTGCAGGGTCCAAACTTGCCAATTGATGAAACTTCATGTATACAGACCTGGTCCTTGCGGACCATATACAAAGGACCATATGGTCCGTATGGGCATCTGAGGCTTAAAAATTTGGAAGTCTATGCCAGTGGAGTCCATACCAGGTGATCCCTGAGGCTTCCGTATTGAAAATAATACCAGTGGATCTTAATGATCCCTATTTCTTACCTCCAAGTTTTGGAATCCCAGACTTGGATTATGTAAGTCAAAACCCAATCCGTGATCCATATCATTCTTAAACCATGGAATCCTTGAATTCTACTTCTATAACGGATCCTGATTGGAATACTTACTTTATTCACTGAGATCTTCAGTGTCCCTACCATGTACGGTAAACAAAGAAGAGAGACAATCGAAATAAAATAAGGAAGGCATTAGAAAATCCTTCTTTCATTGTATTTCATTATCCTTTAAGTCCCTGTATGGGCAATTGTTATTAAAGTCCCTTGGTGGACATTATATTTCAATATAGTCCTTTCATGGACGTGTGATTTCATTAAAAATCCCTTTGTGGATGCACTATTTTAAAATAGTCCCTTCGTGAACTTAGTATTTCAATATAATCCTTCCATGGACATTATACTCCATTATATTCCTTTCATGGGCATATTAATTCATTGAAATCCTTTTGTAGACACATTATTTCATTAAAGTCCCCTGGCGGACATAAAAATTCATTATAGTCCTTTCGAGGACATATTATTTCATCGTAGTCCTTTCGTAGACATGTTAATTCATCAAAGTTCCTTTATGGACATATTATTCCATTAAAATCCCTTGTGGACATGATATTTCATTATAGTCCCTTCAAGAACATATTGTTTCATTAATAAGTCTCAATGAGGACGTATCTTTCGACTTAATGTCCCTGTGAGGACAATTGTTTAATAACATCCCTTCGTGGACATAATATATCATAATAATCCTAATGCGGACATATCTTATAGTTCCTATACGGACTTATATTTTCCTTTTAGTCCCTGCGTGGACTAGAGTTGCTTTAAAGTCCCTGTGTGGACAAATGAATTACTAAAAGTCCCGATTGAGGCGCTATTGTAAATTCCTAATGATTTATGGAAAGTTTGAAAATTTTATATAGGTATTCATTTTGTCCTTTATCAAACGATCGTTCCGTTTTTACTCGACCTTTATCGATCAGCTAAATAATTTCAAAAGATCCTCTTAATGGTATAACCTAGCCTATATGTCTAGGAACATGGCTATAATGGTAAAACCCTCTTAAGACAATTAATCTTTGTTAACATCCAAGAACATATTAACACTCCTGGCAGTGTGGCTTGAGAGACCACACCAGCTGTCACACCCCAACCGATGGCGGAAACATCGGGATGAGACGAACAAATCGCTCAAATGCATCATAACACTATTGTGACAATATAATTTAAATCAAATTTCATAAATGACTAAATTCAAATACATTGTTTCAAATAAGGACAAATTGCAACAAACATGATTTATTATTAGAATGGGTATCTAGTCCATCCTAACTTGATTCCTTCATAATCTTGACTATCAACCTGTAACATGTATTAAAATAAAATCAACAAAAGTTGGCGAGTATACAAGTTTGATACATAGTATAACATAGAATAAAATTGTTTAACGTGTTCATATCCGATAAAAAAAACATGATGCGAGTTACTAATACGCTGAAACGGTGTCACTATATGTTCAAACCCTAGAATACAATGCGTTAAAATAGCCTATCCCAAAGAATAACGGGAGGTAACATGTTTAACTTAACAATGCCCCGAGACTAGTGGGCGGCGCATTACTCCTATAGCGCTATAATTGTTAAGGTGGGCTTGTACGAAGTTAATGAGCATATAGACACTAATAGTTTACATAGCATATGAGATTAACAAGCATCAAATCATTCATAGACTAACTCCCAATAGACTAGCGGGAGGTGAACATGTTTACATGTGGATAGAATATGATTCAAATAGTTTCAAGTGTTTAGTGTTTTTACATAGAATACATGTTGCACCCAAAATTGTTTAAAAGTAAAATGGGTTCGAGTATACTCACGATTTCTCAAAGTTGTTCCTTTGGTAATCCCGTGAAGAGTTGGAGGTTCAAAGCTTCCTTAGAACATTTAATGTTTTATTTAGAACTCTTCGAGTTCTCTTCCTTGCTTGGAAGATTTTAAAAGAATTAGAGGGGTTGAGAGAAGAATAGTTAGAACACTTAGTGTTCTTTTAGAATTCTTAGAATTCTTGATTTAGAGAGATTAAGAGAAGATTGAGAAGATGGAGAGAAGAATGGTGTGAAGAAAATGGTTAGGAGAAGGTTGGTATTTATAGGTGAAGAAGGTGGTAGGTGATTGGTGGAGATAATAAAAAAAATAAATGGAAAAGATAAATAAAAAAAATAATTATAATGGAGAGTGGAGGTGGAAAAGGTGATTGAAGGAGGTGGAAAATGTGATTGGAGAAGAAAAGAGGTGGAAAATGGGTATAAATCTCCGTATGGCACTATTCATTTTTTTTAGTACTATGGATTAAAACACGTACTTTTTACAAAAGGGACCTAAGCTAGAAAAATTCTTAAAAATTATTAAAAATCTTTAACGCTTTTCGTTTTCGTAAAAGAAATCATATATTTAAATGATTGATTGTACAAATACAAGTATGTATGCAATAATTTATTATGATTAACGCATCGAAAAATAGAGTACAAATATGGATAAGGATACGAAAATACGACGTTACTGATGTGCGGTAAAGTGTTATATATATTAGGTGTATATTTTAAGCCCTTTTTAACACTTATTTTAGCCAAGTTTTAAATTTATAAAACACGATATTTCACTAACACTAAACACACATATGGGCAAGTGCACCCATCGTTGAGTGTAGTATAGCGTTGGTAAGATACCGAGGTCGTCCAAGGACACAAGAGCTTTTAGTACCGGTTTATCCTCAACGTCTAACCAAAATAAAAGTTTAGAAAAATGTTTTAAACTAAGAAAAATAAAACTAACTAAAATGCTGAAAATAAAAATAAAAATAAAAACAGATAGACAAGATGAATCACTTGGTTCCGACTCGTATCTAGTATAACCTTTGATTATTTCCGCACTTTTGCACATAATTAAGAGATTATCTTAGTTATTGTAGTAGGCCCCTCTTTTGAAGGCGACGTTACCCTCACCCCAGTAGTTTGAGTCAGCAGGGATACAATCCTAAAAGGGTGGATTATTGGAAGATAATGAATTAAGTTATTAATGCAGTATTGTGGTAGGCCCCGCTTTTGGCGGTGACGTTACCCTCGGCTAAGTAGTCTGAGTCAGCAGGGATACAGTCCTAAATAGCCGGGTTATAGTATTAATAGTAGTTAACTTATGAGGGGATCAAAGAGTTTGGACCCCCGCCATCCAATACCGTGAAGTATTGAAGGAGGTCCTACTAAATTTGACCCAGGTCCATTGCAGGACCTCTAAACGCTGAACAATGGCAAGACCTTTACCAAACCGTTCCCTTAACCCCCTACCAGGTAGCCAACATATCTCCATATAGACCGTGGAGATATGAATGGTGAAAATCCTTTATTTTATATAGACAGTAAAATAATGCCAAGACACCACGGACAAACGATAAGGAAAGATCACCTTCAACATAAGTAACTAGTTATTAAAGTCATTAATACAAAACCAAATAAAAAGTGCAAAAGATTAGAAATAAAAAGTATTATACTAGACACTTTGTCTTCACCAAGTGATGTAAGAGACTTAGGCAAACATGGCCTTGATTGTCAAGAACTCTTACGATCAATCTTGGATCCCGAGACGACTCACACACTCTACGATGGACAATGGATGATGATGTTGTGATGGTGGTGGGTGGTGGATGAAGTGTGAGAGAGGTGGTGTGCCAAGGGATGAGATGAAATGAATCCAAGCACTCCTATTTATAGGTTGAACAGAGAGCTGGACACGGCCCCGTGTCCGCTGGGCACGGCCCCGTGTCCGTCTGACACTCTCTCTCCTCATTAATTGTAATTCGCAATTACAATAAATGCGCCTGCTGTACTTTCGACACGCCCCCGTGTCCGCTGAGCACGGCCCCGTGATGGGCAATAGAAGCTTCTATAGGTTTGTCTTTTCTGCTGCTTCTTGGGCACGGCCCCGTGCTGGCTGAGCACGGGGCGTGTTCAGTCTTATGTTTTCTCTATTTTGCTTTGGAAGGTGCCGTTGAGGGTTCGGGCAGTTCACTAATGTTCCTTTTCTTGTATTTATGTTGGATTTAGCTGTCTTTTTGCTTCTTTTGCGTTTTTGAGCTCATTTAATCCTGAAAATACAAAAGGAAGACAAAAACACTCTTTTTCCAATATTAGCACTAAAAAAGGGTTAGTTTTATGCCTCATTTGATGTAATTTATATGTTGCATTTTACACACATCAAATACCACCATACTTGAACTTTTGCTTGTCCTCGAGCAAAACTCTTTAATATGTGGCTTACACTCCCAAATGGAATAGGTAGAAGAGAAGGTTTTGGGCTTGTCGTAGAGTGTCGGGATTTCCAAGATCTTTTTGGGTTTTATTTTTATTTATTTACACTCCTATTCGTAATGATTTATTTAGAACTGTTCATAAAAGAAATTACTTATTTGGGCATAACATGCCTTTTTTAAAATTCTATTTATATACAAGTTCACATACCTCGCGGGGAAATCACTCACACTCGGCCGAAGGTGTATTTTTAGTGAATCACTCGAGAGCGGCACGGAACTTATTCCTACCATAGGCTTGCCAAGAAATCAATCCTCCTTCTTTTTAACTTTTATACCTTTGTAGATATCAAGAGGACTTTGTGGGTTAAGGGTTGGCTAGGGTTAAAGGTAGGTGGTTGGGTTAGTGGTTAGTAGAAAAAGGGCTAAAAGCGTAACAAGTGTCGGTTTTCGTATTTTTGCAACTTTTTATTTTGATGAAGCTTTTATTCAAACTAAGTTATTTTTGATTAACTTGTTTGTTTATTTTCTTTTTGCTTCATCATTATCGCACAAATTTATTTATTTATTTATTTTTTTTTTCACGAAGAACCGAACTTGTTACTAAAATAAAGGGTTAAAAATGAAAAAGGTTTTGGTGGATGAAAGGGTTTTTGTTTGGGTGATGAAACGAAAAGGTTTAGGCTCAAAGGGGCTAACTAGGGGGATTTTTGGGTAGGTGGTAAAGGAAAAAAAAAATAATGGTGTAGAAATGAAAGGGGTTAGTCCTAATGCCTCCATCATTTACTTACTCGGGTTTAAGTTGATAAGGACCGGGAATGTATTGTCATGGCAAGTTCTAGAGTTGTAAGAACCAAGCAGCTATTCACACAAGAAACGAAAAATGAGCATTTAGTCAAATGATATGTAATTGTGTGCTCAATAAAGGCTCAAAACTCACTTTTGTGGGAATGAGTTTTTATGTGATCAAGTATATAATCAAATTTTAAATAAGTTTGCTATGCCTTTTCATAATTTTCTTATGTTGGTTCTTTTTATCACTACGCTATCGGTTGTAAATTTGTAAAAATATAACATTTTTTGAGAACTTGAATTTCCCGAGTTAAACCTAGACAAGTAAAAAAAAATGAAATTTTTGAAAAAATTTGGGGTGATTAGCGGTTCCAATAGAGTTTTGTGTAAGGCTTGTATTTAGGACTTGCAAAATTCAAGGTTTTAGCATCCCCCCCACACTTAAATTACACATTGTCCTCAATGTGTCCCAAAAATAAATTTTTAGGTTGATTAGATGTGTAAAATAGTGTTTAAAAAAGCAAAAAATTTGTGTTACTGGGCGCTGAACACGGCCCCGTGTTGAGTGGGCACGACCCCGTGTTCAGGTGCCAGTAACAAGAACTTACAGAAGGTGGACACGGCCCCGTGTCCACTGAACACGGCCACGTGTCTGACAAAATTCTGCCGAACAGAAGCCAAACAGCAGGTCTGGGAGGTGAGCACGGGGGCGTGTTGGCTGGACACGTCCCCGTGTGGACAGTCTGAAAGCCTGAAAAACAGGTTTCTTCCTCCGGTTTTTCCATCCTGGCCCTATAAGTGCTGAGGCTTAGCACCCCAAGCCTTGGTTTGTACCACACCAAGCAATACAAACATCCTACATTACCACAGTTAATTGTTCCAAGCATAAAGTAAAAGAAAAATAAAACGGAAAATAAAAGTGTTTAAGGAAAGTAAATTGTTCAACTTCTGGCACGCAGGCCACCAATCGTTCGATAGATAAAGGGACTTAAATCTGTGGGCTCGCCATCAACCCGCTCCTGCTCCTCCAAACCCTCTAATCCATATCTTCATCGCTATCATCACCTCCATCCCCATGCCCCGCCATATGCTCCCGGATGCTGCTGATATCTTCTTGTATATCGTTGATGTTGCGTTCAATAGCTCCGACCCGGTGGTATGTGTTGTTGGCGAGGTTGTAGGCGTTCCTGGTACACATAAGGTTTTCCTGCATAAGATCATGTAAGCTTTGAAAATTAGGAAAACCGCCTCCTTGTGAGGAGGATTGACCCGGATCACCATGGGGTGGATACTGGTGGTGGGGAGGTGGTGCGTGAAGAACTAGGGCCTCCTGTGGGTTCCATGCATAGCCTTGCGTTCTTTGGAAACTCACTGTTCCGTCTTCCGCCTCATAGAGTAAGTTCATGGCTCGGCAAATGTGGTAGTCAACTCGTCCCGACCATGGGCTTCTTTCAAAGGCTCTTGGAATTCGCGTGTAATGCTTAAAAAGACGGTACACCCATCCTCCGTAGAAGATAGGCGTTGGAGCTCGAGCAAGGCGGTTGAGATGCATGTTTTTCAACAGGAGATACGGAACATCAAGAGGCTTTTGGTTGTGGATACAGTGGAGGACAACCAAATCTTTCAACCCTACAACACCACTACTGTCGTGTCGTTGGTTTAGAGAGTAGGTGAGGATCCTGTGAATGTAGCGATAGAGCGGATCCCTCAGCTTTGTACTCTTGGTGCTACGAGGGTCGTAGATTCCTTCACCGATTTGAGCCCATGCGGCTTGTCTTTCATTCACCTCCAAGTCTCGTAATCCCCCGGTATTTTCTTCGTTTCCCGATTCCTCTTCTTGATATAGACCTATTATGGCTCCAAACTGTGCCATGGAGATCGAGTACATTGTTCCTCCACACCGAAATACAACCCCAGTATTGTCAAATGGGTCACACCTTGAATCGAAGTTGAAGGTACTGTAGAACTCCATGGTACATTGATGTACTGATTGAAGCCTAGTGTTTAATGCAACAGCTAGTGGTCCCGTAACGATGTTGTTGAATCGGTTCAGCTGGTTTACCAAGGTTAACAGATCTGTGCAAGCTCTCCTCGGGTACTCTTCGGGTCTTGTTTGGAGAACCTCATACCTTGCCCTTGCATCAAGCTCACTTGCATTGAACCTTGTGAACTTTGCCATCTGAAAGAATATACCAAAGATTAGCACGAAACAGAAATGTTTTCGGACAAAACTGCAAACAGTGGGCTGGACACGACCCCGTGTCCAGAGGTCTGTTACTCAAAAATTTCAATTTTCGACCCGGTTTCGAAAACTTGAAAATTTTTGGTCCAATAGGTGCGGTTTCCCCCGAAAATGAAACCCTAAACACCGTTTTTCCCAAAATATCCCGTTTACCTTATCAATTTTGTCTTTTTCGGTTCAAGAACAAGGGTTTTGGGGTTTTTGTAAGAAATCGGGTGAATCTATGAACAATCTAAGTTTATTTACTTCCCCTAACACTAATCTAACTAAATGCAAGCAGATTTAGGCAAAAATTTTAGGTTCGATCTGGATGAACATCAAGAACCCTAGATTTTTCCCCAAATTTGTGGTGTATTAACTACATGCAAGTAACTAATCTAACTACTAAGAGTGATATAATCATACCTTGACGTTGTTAGATCGGTAAGAGACGTTGGAATTTCGCGAAAAATCGCCTGGAACCAGAGCTTTTGTGGGGAAACGGGGCGTGTGGAATGAAGAAACTGTTTTGAAAAAGGGGTTTTATCCCGTCTGCAGCGCGAACACGGCCTCGTGCCGAGCAGTTTTTTTTTTTTTTTTTGTGTGTGTGCCCGTGTGAGTGCCCCTTTTCCCCATAAGCTATGGTTTAGAAAACTTACCGCTGTATTTTGTCGTCTCAATCGTTCGTAACTTACCAGGCATGATGTTTTTATTCTTCCACGATTTGAAGCGAGATCTCTTCTTCCTCATCCTCAATGAATCCTTGATAGAGTTTCAGCCGTTGGCCATTGACTTTAAATGGTGGCCCATTTCGAGGTTTAATTTCTACTGCACCGTGTGGAAAAATTTGGGTGACGGAAAAAGGTCCTGACCACCTAGACTTTAATTTACCAGGAAATAATCGAAGTCGTGAATTAAACAAAAGAACTAAGTCTCCCACCCGAAATTCATTAGGTTTAATATGTTTGTCATGTAAATTTTTCATTCTTTCCTTATAAATCTCGGAGTTTGAGTATGCATAATTCCTAAGCTCGTCTAATTCATTTATTTGACAAAATCGATTTTTACCAGCAAATTCTAGATCTAAGTTTACATTTTTGATTGCCCAGTAGGCTTTGTGTGCAATTTCTACTGGTAAATGACAACTTTTTCCATAGACTAGCTTATATGGGGTTGTACCTATCGTTGTTTTATAAGCAGTTCGAAAAGCCCATAAAGCATCATCTAATTTATCAGCCCATTCCTTTCTATTTAATCCTACGGTTTTTTCGAGTATTCGTTTTAACCCTCTATTAGTCACTTCGGCTTGTCCGTTTGTTTGAGGGTGATATGCTGTCGAAACCCGGTGATAGACCCCATATCTTGTTAAAAAATTTTCAAGCTGATGGTTGCAAAAATGGGTACCTCTATCACTTATTAAAGCTTTAGGTGTGCCAAAACGAGAGAATAATTTTTTCAGAAATCTTACCACTACTCTTCCATCATTTGTTGGAAGTGCCTCAGCCTCGGCCCATTTAGACAAGTAATCCACTGCCACAAGTATGTATTTGTTTCCTTTTGATGGTGGGAAAGGTCCCATGAAGTCGAGTCCCCATACATCAAAAATTTCACAAACAAGAATGCCATTTTGTGGCATTTCGTTTTTGGAAGAAATATTACCTGTTCTTTGGCAAGCATCACATGTCTTTACAAGATTTTGAGCATCTTTGTAAATGGTTGGCCAATAAAATCCTGAATCGAATACCTTTCGTGCGGTACTGGCAGCACCATGATGTCCTCCGTATGGACCTTCATGACAATGGCGGAGAATTCTTCGTGCTTCACTACCATGTACGCATCGTCTGACGAGTTGGTCGGCACACATTTTGAAAAGATATGGATCTTCCCAAAAATAGTGTTTCACATTGGCAAAGAATTTTTTTCTTTGATGATGTGGCCACCCTTTTGCGACTATTCCGCTAGCTAGGTAGTTAGCAAAGTCGGCGTACCATGGTTCTTCCTTAAATTCCACCATTTCCAGGGATTCAGTTGGAAATTTTTCGTTGATTTGCTCGTCCCTGGTTGCCTCCAAAGCTGGGTCTTCTAAGCGCGAAAGATGATCTGCTGCGGTATTTTCTGCTCCTCTTTTGTCCTTGATTTCAATGTCAAATTCTTGGAGGAGTAGAATCCACCTAATCAAACGTGGTTTTGCGTCTTGCTTCTTAAAGAGATATCGAATGGCTGCATGGTCTGTATAGACTATAGTTTTAGAAAGAACAAGATAAGAACGAAATTTATCAAAAGCAAATACCACAGCTAGTAACTCTTTTTCAGTTGTTGTGTAATTTTCTTGTGCATCGTTAAGTGTTTTACTAGCATAATATATTGGGTGGAAATGCTTTTCCTTTCTCTGTCCCAAGACAGCTCCAACTGCAAAGTCACTAGCATCACACATGATTTCGAAAGGAAACTTCCAATCAGGTGCTATCATGATAGGCGCATTGACTAGCATTTCCTTTAGTGTTAGAAATGCTTGATTGCAATCCTTGTCAAAGATGAAAGGAGCATCTTTTTCAAGTAATTTTGTTAGAGGCCTTGAGATTTTTGAAAAGTCTTTGATAAACCGCCTATAAAATCCGGCATGCCCTAGGAAACTTCTAATAGCTCTTACGGAGGATGGAGGAGGTAACCTAGAAATGGTATCTATTTTGGCTCGATCCACCTCCATTCCTTCGCTTGAGATCTTGTGACCGAGTACTATTCCCTCCGTTACCATGAAATGGCTTTTTTCCCAATTAAGGGCGAGGTTAGTTTCCTCACATCGGGATAGCATTCGTTCAAGGTTATCGAGGCATTGGTCGTATGAATCCCCAAAGATAGAAAAGTCGTCCATGAAGACTTCCATTGTCTTTTCTATCATGTCATGGAAAATGGCTACCATGCAACGTTGGAATGTTGCGGGGGCATTACATAGACCAAACGGCATGCGTCGATAAGCAAAAGTTCCATAGGGACATGTGAAAGTTGTCTTTTCTTGGTCTTCGGGTGCTATCGGGATTTGAAAGTAACCATCTTTGTCTAGAAAAGCATATTCCAAACCTTTTGGAAGTTCTTTGAGCTCAAGTGGTGGGTCTTTAGGAGACTCCTTATTTGGTTGCTCGTTTCGATCAAGAACTTTAAAAGTTTGTTCTATGGCGACCTCTTCTTCATCAAAGTGGTCAATCTCTTCACTTGTATCGGGTGGTTCATCTTCATCTTCAATTAGGGGGTCATTATTTCCGAATGGATATTTCATTGATCGTTCGAGATCGACACTTCTTTTAAATGCCCCTAATTGAAGAGGTAAATTATTGAACTTCCGGTTTTTCAAAGCTTCGTGAGTTTTTACAAATGGTCGTCCCAACATTAGAGGAGCGTCATCGAGGATGACAAAGTCGGCTGGGATTACCATTTGATTTGTTTGAACCAAAACATCTTCAACTATACCGATTGATTTTATTACTTTCCGATTGGATAGAAAAATGGGTATTTGAAGTGGAGAAAAATCACTAATGCTTAATTTTTCGAAAATGTAGTTAGGCATTATGTTAACACAAAGATCCTTATCGATTGTGACATTACTAATAAACGAATTTTGAAAGAAACATGGAACCGGTGTAATGTTAATTTCAAATGGGTCTTCTTTTATTAGCGAAGTTTGATCATTAGTTAACTTAACACTTACCGTTTCGTCAATTTTAGTGTTAGTGTTAGTGTTTAACTCTTTTAAAAACTTAGCATGAGTGGGTACTAAACAATGATTTTCGAAAGAAGGTGTCAAGAGATTAATTTCTTCAAAATTAGACTCTTCTTGGATTTTAACGTTATTGGACTCACCTTTTTCGTTGCTTAGCTCATGTGTCGGTTTTTCACTTATTTGTTCTTCCATTTTTTCATTTTTAGTTATCTCTTCCCTTTTTAATTCTTCTCTTGCGCGGGACTCCTCTTCCCTTGCGCGCGCTTCTTTTATACATCGATCGATAACTCTAATGTGTTCTAATATCCTATCGGTTACTTCGGTTATAGAAAAAGAATCATTATTTTCTAAGCTTGAGGCCGGTTGTTCGACCCTTTGTTCCTCATAATACCCATATGAAGTTGATGGTTCACACCATTGTCCTTCATTGTAAGCATATGATGGATAAGGTTCGTAATTTTGTTCTTCATAATACTCATATGAGGTGGGTTGTTCACGCCAAGGTTCCTCATAATAAGCATATGAAGGTGGTGGCTCATATCTTGGTTCCTCAAAGTATGAGTAAGAAGGCTCATACCTTGGTTCATCAAAATATGAGTATGAGGGAGGAGGTTCATACCTTTGGTCTTCATAGGATGTGTATGAAGTTGATGGCTCGTACCTGGGCTCCTCATAGTAAGTGTATGAATTGGATGATTGATACGAGTGATTATTTTGAATCGAACGTGTATGACGACAATTTGTGCAATAATTACCCCTATAATCATCCTCATCATAGGTGTAGTTGTAACCTCCTGAGTATTGATCCATAAGAATCACTCAGCAGACCACAACTGAGTCTCGGGACCAGAAAATGAAACAAAGATTGAAACAGAAGGCTGGACACGGCCCCGTGTCTGGTGAACACGGCCCCGTGTACAGGATCTGTATCTGGGCGTTTTAATTAAAGTTACTGGTCACGTTGAGCACGGGGGCGTGTTTAGCGAGCACGGCCCCGTGTTCAGGCTACTGTAAATGCAAACTAAACTAAAATGCAGAAAAATGTGCGCGCGTTTTGAAAAGGTTTTGAAAAACTGATTAGGCCGTCGATTTTAAACTTTCTCAAAATCCTTGTGTCCCCGGCAACGGCGCCAAAAACTTGATGTGCGGTAAAGTGTTATATATATTAGGTGTATATTTTAAGCCCTTTTTAACACTTATTTTAGCCAAGTTTTAAATTTATAAAACACGATATTTCACTAACACTAAACACACATATGGGCAAGTGCACCCATCGTTGAGTGTAGTATAGCGTTGGTAAGATACCGAGGTCGTCCAAGGACACAAGAGCTTTTAGTACCGGTTTATCCTCAACGTCTAACCAAAATAAAAGTTTAGAAAAATGTTTTAAACTAAGAAAAATAAAACTAACTAAAATGCTGAAAATAAAAATAAAAATAAAAACAGATAGACAAGATGAATCACTTGGTTCCGACTCGTATCTAGTATAACCTTTGATTATTTCCGCACTTTTGCACATAATTAAGAGATTATCTTAGTTATTGTAGTAGGCCCCTCTTTTGAAGGCGACGTTACCCTCACCCCAGTAGTTTGAGTCAGCAGGGATACAATCCTAAAAGGGTGGATTATTGGAAGATAATGAATTAAGTTATTAATGCAGTATTGTGGTAGGCCCCGCTTTTGGCGGTGACGTTACCCTCGGCTAAGTAGTCTGAGTCAGCAGGGATACAGTCCTAAATAGCCGGGTTATAGTATTAATAGTAGTTAACTTATGAGGGGATCAAAGAGTTTGGACCCCCGCCATCCAATACCGTGAAGTATTGAAGGAGGTCCTACTAAATTTGACCCAGGTCCATTGCAGGACCTCTAAACGCTGAACAATGGCAAGACCTTTACCAAACCGTTCCCTTAACCCCCTACCAGGTAGCCAACATATCTCCATATAGACCGTGGAGATATGAATGGTGAAAATCCTTTATTTTATATAGACAGTAAAATAATGCCAAGACACCACGGACAAACGATAAGGAAAGATCACCTTCAACATAAGTAACTAGTTATTAAAGTCATTAATACAAAACCAAATAAAAAGTGCAAAAGATTAGAAATAAAAAGTATTATACTAGACACTTTGTCTTCACCAAGTGATGTAAGAGACTTAGGCAAACATGGCCTTGATTGTCAAGAACTCTTACGATCAATCTTGGATCCCGAGACGACTCACACACTCTACGATGGACAATGGATGATGGTGGTGGATGATGATGTTGTGATGGTGGTGGGTGGTGGATGAAGTGTGAGAGAGGTGGTGTGCCAAGGGATGAGATGAAATGAATCCAAGCACTCCTATTTATAGGTTGAACAGAGAGCTGGACACGGCCCCGTGTCCGCTGGGCACGGCCCCGTGTCCGTCTGACACTCTCTCTCCTCATTAATTGTAATTCGCAATTACAATAAATGCGCCTGCTGTACTTTCGACACGCCCCCGTGTCCGCTGAGCACGGCCCCGTGATGGGCAATAGAAGCTTCTATAGGTTTGTCTTTTCTGCTGCTTCTTGGGCACGGCCCCGTGCTGGCTGAGCACGGGGCATGTTCAGTCTTCTGTTTTCTCTATTTTGCTTTGGAAGGTGCCGTTGAGGGTTCGGGCAGTTCACTAATGTTCCTTTTCTTGTATTTAAGTTGGATTTAGCTGTCTTTTTGCTTCTTTTGCGTTTTTGAGCTCATTTAATCCTGAAAATACAAAAGGAAGACAAAAACACTCTTTTTCCAATATTAGCACTAAAAAAGGGTTAGTTTTATGCCTCATTTGATGTAATTTGTATGTTGCATTTTACACACATCAGTTACAGTCTCCCCTACTTTAGGAAATTTCGTCCCAAAATTTATTTAAGAGGAAGACCTTGGAGAAAAAGCATTTTGGCTAGAAGAATGATTGTCTAAAATCGAGACTTGGAAGTTTTTGAAATATGCTGAAAAGTATGAAGTTTCGAGGAACGAAAAGATAGGTTTGTAAACAGGGTTTGTTTATCTAAAATGATTCGAGGCATTGAGCATTAGTAAAACGTGCATGTATGTGTATAGACAAGCGAGTTTAAATAAGTTTGAATAACTCAATGATGAGGTATTTTAAAATGTGTTACCTAAGAAGGAAGCTTTCGTATAAAACGGTATGTATTTTGATGAAAAGTGAGATAGTTTGCATGGAAAGTTTAAGAATGGTTCAAAATCGCATATTTGTAAAAATTTGTTTTGTTAAGAGGAATGAGAAGGTTTGACGTTTTACATAAAACGGTTTTGGAAGTAACGACCACTACGGTGGTGGCAAAATGAATAAAGATTAGCAAGGTAGTTTTATAAGGTAAGGAGGTAGGTTGGGATTCGAACGTTTAAACAGACTTGATTGTGAACGAGGTTCGTATAAAAGAAAAGAATAATGGAGAATAATAGGTGTATAAAGGTGAATGATTGATTAAACGAATGCGAGTATAAGAATATCATAAGTATTGGATAGACGAAGGTGATGTGTTAAGATTGAAGTCTCGTCGTGGATAATCGGATATAATGCGTTTGTGAGTTGTTTAAAATTTGTATTAGGTCCAAGAAGGTCTGCAAAACACTGAATTTCTCATGGCACGTTTCACGAAAGTTTGGTAACATGGTGAAAACACTTATAGAAGTACCAGTGGCGTATCCACCATGTTTTGACCATGTTACGTTCGTTTCGTATTCGGTGTCGTGTTACGTTCCATGTCTTACCATACACAGTAGTACACTCTATTGTTCTCATGAGCCAATCACTATAATTCCGTGTGCACCCGCGATTATTTTGATCGTCGCATGATTCGCATGTCTTGTACTAGTTGGGTATGAATCAGGGTATACATAATTTAAAAAAAAAAGAATGTGTACGTATAAGAATTTAGTATATAAGCAAGTCCATGCTTAAGTATGTATAGGACCCACGTAATCGAATCCCTTGGATTCCACTCGCGTACGGGTACAAATGTATGAATCATGAGTATGAATGAAAGTATGAGCATAAATATAAGTTTAGGTATTATTATTCACGTAAGTATGAGCATAGACATAAAACGTATGAGTAGTATGTGTATACGTATAAGTAGGAAACGTATGAATATAAATATAAGCATGAAACGTATGAATATAAGTATAAGCACGAAACGTATGAATATAAGTAAAAGCATGATACGTATGAGTATAAATATAAATACGAGCATAAATATAAGTAAAAATGTATTGTTATGAGTATGAGTTTGAGTGTGAGTACAAATACTAATGATTGCGTATATAGTATTAATTGAAACATAACAAATTTAAGCATTTAAAGGTGTTCAAAAGGTTGAGCATGTAAATACAGATGATATAAATGAAATTGATAAATTGACTAAAACGTGTATGATGATATGCATGTATAGTGGTTTAACTGGTCGTGCTAACTGATTATGATTCATAAACTTCATATTTAGGATCATATAGGTATTACTTGTAGGCAAAGCACAAAATACCATAGAATGTATGTATTGAATAATTTAATCAAAAAAAAATTTTGATGGTCTATTATGATGTGAACAAATTTACATTTGAAATAAATCATGTAATGAATCAAATTCAGACTCAGAACTATAAGGTGGTGGAGGTGGTAGAGTCAGTTGCATATGAGCAGCTAATTTGTCTTAGCATGTCTTCCAACCATTTATTTATTTCTGTCAGCCGTTTTATTTATTGAGACAAATTTCGAACCTGGTCGTTTAACCTAGTCACTTCGACTCCCATTGAATCTGGAGGTAGATTCATTTGAGGCACCGTACTTGGGCCTGCTATATCAGTTGATGGCAGTTGTTGTACTACTTCGTTTAACAGTGACTGGAAAAAATGTGGCTGTAATGGTGATTGAAAAAATGATTCCGATGTTAACTGTTCTTGGATCATCATGTTTTCATCAAACAAAGTTTCTTACACCATTGCATCCTCCTCGAAAACTATCGGTGAGAAGCTTTGTAAGACGTTCGGTGTTAATGGTTGGGATAGGTTAGTTGTAATATGTTCTTGTATGTGTGGCAGCTGTGGTTGTAGATCAAATCGATAAAAAGACGATTGAGGAAGCTGCAACAATGATTGTTGTAAATTTGGTGTGGAGGTACTTTCTAAGATAACTGGAGCTCCCTCCGACTGGAATGGTTGAGTTGGTGTATAAATATGAACAGGGGTTAGCCTAATGGTGTTAAAATTTACGATCCCAGGTGCCTTTGGTGGAGATAATCTCTGGATAATCTGATCACTTAAGACACCTAATGATTTTGCTATTTTTGTAATGTAAGACCCTCCCATGAGACTTCTCAGAGGATTTGTTTGTTGCCTAAAAAAGTATGTAGCAAGCTCGTGGGCAATATTACAAGGAACTTGCTCAAAAATACTATGCAGATGGAAAAGTTCGGTTGAACTAACCCTTTGTTGATTAATCTTGCGCCCCGTGATAGTGTTGGCTAAAACACGGTGCATATATCAATAACGAGGGTCTGTGAAGTTCATAGAATTATTGTTGCCACACCACTCTTTTGATGAATGGCATCGCCAATATTCTGTCATTTTCACAGAGGAATAAGAGGTTGATGCCTCCGTAAAAATGGGTTGTTTAACTTCTTCCTCTGTATATATGCCCAGATGAACTGCGAATTATGTTAATGACATATTATGAGGTTGTCCACAAAGTCGAAAATGAATGGATTCATCGGTAAGACTTTTACTATATTTGAAATAGAAAGTGGACAAGAACTCATATACCAGTTCATCGTATGACGGTTCTAGGATGTCGAAGAAACGGCGCCAGGGCGTATTATGTGGTAGTAATTCTGCCAGTAAACCACTGGAATTAAACATTTTCATTCGATGCCAATCAATACCGCTAATAGTAAAAACTTCAAGATCCTTGAGTTTTCGATACCTCTCACGAGTGGGTAAATCAGTAATCCGAAGGAATGGATGAATTTCTGCTGTATTTGAAGATTCAGCATATGCTACTGGGAAATTTGCCATTTGAATATTGGGTTTTGTTGAACTAAGAAAAGTTTGGGTATGAGTTATTTTGGGTATGTGTTGAATTATACTAGAAGTTGTAGTTCTTGTGTAGATTAGCTCAAGTAGTGAGTTTCTTATATAGATAAGGAAATTTCGGCTTACATCATACGATCGGTTAAGGCTTCCATGATACGTTTTAAAACAGTTTACTGTAGTTAGTTTGAAAATTTGAATATGAAAATGTATGATCTCGAAAATAATTTGAATTTTGAAAATTTGAATTTGAGAATGTATGATCTTGAAAATAATTTGAATTTTAAAATTTGAATTTGAAAAGAGGGGATTGTATCGTATAAAATTGATAATAGTAAAACGTAGGTTTGATTAAAACTTGGATTGTTCCAAAATGGAACTTTGACTAAATCAAAATAAATCAAAAGTCCTTTCGAATTAGGAAAACGTGATTTGGCCTATAGGTAATTTGTACTCTCATCGATAGTCCCCAGGTAGGCAAACTGGTCCGTTAATTAGGATTTGTACGAATTGCCAGCCTAGACAGGATGTCCCGACTACCGGTACTTACCCTTCCAGTTACTACACGTTTCCATTTGATCGAAAATTTGGAACTTTGGCGAGATTGAAAATCGAGGAGTGGAAATAATCGGCAAGGTGCGGGTTTCACCCCTAACTTGACGATTTCATATCCTAAGTGTGGTTGGTACTCGTCGGGTCAAAATTTAATTTCAATACTTTGACGAGGGTCCACTAGAATTCAAAATTGAAATTTTTCATCAAGATGAGGACTTCACTCCTAGCTTAATGATGAATCTCGTATAAAAGAATAGGTAGATTGAGAGTCGTTCACCAAATTATGGGTTTCACGCCTATTTTGGTGAATTTGTTTCGTTTGTATAATACGAGTGTTTGTGGATTTAGAATAGTCGAGTAAAATGTATGAAGAAAAGCGTATGTTGAAGATTAAGCAAACAAGTATAAACATGTCAAGAATGGCACATAAAGAATGAAGTATTAAAACAAATATCAACACAAAATAAAACATGTATTGACACGTAAGAATAGTATGTCAAGTATTAACACATAAGTGACGTACATGTTTAAAGGTCCAAAAGATAATAAATAATGAGCAAATAAAGTAACATGCAAGTAGTTCAAGCAAAGCATGAGAATAAAGCTCTAGAACTATAGACTAGGTAAAAAAAGCATGGCAATTTTTCCTAATTCCCTATAGTTATGGCTCTGATACCAATCTGTCACACCCCAACCGATGGCGGAAACATCGGGATGAGACGAACAAATCGCTCAAATGCATCATAACACTATTGTGACAATATAATTTAAATCAGATTTCATAAATGACTAAATTCAAATACATTGTTTCAAATAAGGACAAATTGCAACAAACATGATTTATTATTAGAATGGGTATCTAGTCCATCCTAACTTGATTCCTTCATAATCTTGACTATCAACCTGCAACATGTATTAAAATAAAATCAACAAAAGTTGGCGAGTATACAAGTTTGATACATAGTATAACATAGAATAAAATTGTTTAACGTGTTCATATCCGATATAAAAAAAAACATGATGCGAGTTACTAATACGCTGAAACGGTGTCACTATATGTTCAAACCCTATAATACAATGCGTTAAAATAGCTTATCCAAAAAAATAACGGGAGGTAACATGTTTAACTTAACAATGCCCCGAGACTAGTGGGCGGTGCATTACTCCTATAGCGCTATAATTGTTAAGGTGGGCTTGTACGAAGTTAATGAGCATATAGACACTAATAGTTTACATAGCATATGAGATTAACAAGCATCAAATCGTTCATAGACTAACTCCCAATAGACTAGCGGGAGGTGAACATGTTTACATGTGGATAGAATATGATTCAAATAGTTTCAAGTGTTTAGTGTTTTTACATATAATACATGTTGCACCCAAAATTGTTTAAAAGTAAAATGGGTTCGAGTATACTCACGGTTTCTCAAAGTTGTTCCTTTGGTAATCCCGTGAAGAGTTGGAGGTTCAAAGCTTCCTTAGAACATTTAATGTTTTATTTAGAACTCTTCGAGTTCTCTTCCTTGCTTGGAAGATTTTAAGAGAATTAGAGGGGTTGAGAGAAGAATGGTTAGAACACTTAGTGTTCTTTTAGAATTCTTGATTTAGAGAGATTAAGAGAAGATTGAGAAGATGGAGAGAAGAATGGTGTGAAGAAAATGATTAGGAGAAGGTTGGTATTTATAGGTGAAGAAGGTGGTAGGTGATTGGTGGAGATAATAAAAAAAATGGAAAAGATAAATAAAAATAATAATTATAATGGAGAGTGGAGGTGGAAAAGGTGATTGAAGGAGGTGGAAAAGGTGATTGAAGGAGGTGGAAAAGGTGATTGGAGAAGAAAAGAGGTGGAAAATGGGTATAAATCTCCGTATGGCATTATTCACGGCACTATTCATATTTTTTTAATACTACGGATTAAAACACGTACTTTTTACAAAAGGGACCTAAGCTAGAAAAATTCTTAAAAATTATTAAAAAACTTTAAAGCTTTTCGTTTTCGTAAAAGAAATCATATATTTAAATGATTGATTGTACAAATACAAGTATGTATGCAATAATTTATTATGATTAACATATCGAAAAATAGAGTACAAATATGGATAAGGATACGAAAATACGAGGCGTTACACCAGCCGTCAAGGTATTGGATTACGTCCAAGTCTTAAAGCCTATATGATCAAAGTAAATCATGACAAGTATCATCAATGTGATGATCATATTATAAATATCCATTAGTGATGAAGTGCCTACGGGCTATACTTGTTGTCCAATAAGATAATAACAGATGTGGTCTATGACCCCTGTCTAAAAGATATTGGACTATGTCCAAGCATAATAGTCTAACGATCAATGTAATCGTGACTAATATCATCTAATATGATGATCATGTTATTTAACATCCTTAAGTGATGTTTCGCCTACGGGCCAATTCATAATGTCCACTTGTGACAAAGACAGTGGTGATCTTTTATGATTCCCTGTCCAAGGTGGTGAGCTATGCTCAAGCCTCATAGTCTATACGGTCAGTACGATCAAGACTAATATCATCGAAAAGATGATCGTATTTAATATCATTAATAAAGTTTTGCCTACGGGCTATATATATTACATTATCTATTAGTGACATTGACAGTTATGACCATTATGGTTCACTGTCCAAGGTGGTGGGCGATGCCCAAGCCTTATAGTCTATAAGATCGACATGATCATGACTAATATCATTAATTACGATGATTATATACATATAAACATCCATTAGTGATGTTAATTGATTTGCCTATGTGCCAAAATGAATCGTCTTTCAAAACGGTGACAGTTGTAGTCTATGACTCCCTGTCCAAAGGTGAAGAACTATGTTCAAGCCTTAAAGCCCCTGATCTAATAAGATCGCGGCTTATAAATTAATGTCTTCCATGACAGGCCTTTGGTGCCATATCTTATAACATCCATGTGACGAGGCCATTTTGTGCCATATCTAAATGTCCTCTGCGACAAGGCCTTCGTGCCATATGATTATTTATGTCCTTCATGACTAGGCTCTATGCCATATCGTTTTATATCCCTAGTGACGGGCCTCTGTGCCATATATTCCTTTAAGGCTAGCCTTTGAGCTATTCATAATCGTCTTTATGACAAAGACAGTTGTGACATTGTGATCCCCTGTCAAACAGGTAATGGAATCGGTCCAAACCTTGAATGCCATTGATGGTTCTCTTGTGACCTAGGCTAAATGAAATTAATATTCTATCAAATAGCATTCATTAGGAATGTTCAGAACTTAATAGCCTATACGGTTTACTGATGACGTGGCTAATTTATGTCAGGTCGTCAGGATGATGACTAACTATTGTTCAATTTAATGTTTAGTACTAAACCTCGAGTATGGCAAACTCAGGTGAGGCAGACAACAGTCGCGATACAAATGATGCGACAAATGCTAATGATGACCCTAAATTAGCACTAAACTAGAAGTGACAAGTTAAACATGTTAAAACATGTTTAACTAAGTTAGAAAACTGATTTGATATCAAAACATAGTGTTTTGATATCCGAAAATAGTTTCGACGCAAAATGCACATAAACGTGCATTTTGACCGAAACTTTGACTCGTCACTTCGACTAGTCAACGTAGTAATCAGTTGGTATAATCGCAAGGGACTATAACCATCGTGATTACGCTCACGTTGCAAAGTTCAAACGAACTTTGACTTGATCAATTCATGGTCAAAGCTGAAAGTCAAACACTGTTTGACTTTCATGCTTGAAATAAATAAACAAGCATGAAGGAACACTTACAAGAGTCCAATGCTTGGAAAAATGAACTAGAATGCTCAATAGGAAGCCTCCAAAATGTTGGTAGCCTCCAATGAGAGCAGGGATGAAAGAAAAGAAGAAACAATGAATCCATACAAGGACTCCAATATTAGTACTTTAAACATCCTACAAGAATCAATCTATGAAGATAGATAGATGCTATAAGGATTTGGTTTCTGTCACATTTTCTAGTCACATATGCATTAAAGTACACAATGAATCCAAACAAGGACTCCAATATTAGTACTTTAAACATTCTAGAAGAATCAATATATGAAGATAGATAGATGCTATAAGGATTTGGTTTCTGTCACATTGTCTAGTCACATACGCATTAAAGTACACAATGAATCCAAACAAGGACTCCAATATTAGTACTTTAAACATCCTAGAAGAATCAATCTATGAAGATAGATAGATGCTATAAGGACTTGGTTTCTGTCACATTGAATCATTGAATCATACATCCTAGAATCCTAATGGTGATTCGGGATAACGCCACGAAGGGTAATACAATAAGCACACTTATATATAGGAAGTACCAACGGCGTATCCACCATGTCCTTATTGTATTACTCTAGTTTCGTTATCCAAATCACAAAAAATCTCTACACATAAACCATAACCATCGTCTTGTAAAGTACTTCTTAAAAATCTTACTATGAAGATAGAAAGATCTAAGACTGTACTTCAAATATCCTACAAGAATCTAACTATGAAGATAGATAGATCCTATGAGGATTTGGATAACCATTGTGTTTGCATAATCGGAATAATACACATAAAAGCACTTAGTAAACACATATAAGCCATACGTTTGGAAACAAATTGGTTACACATATCAATCACCCCAAAACATTTGAAAACGTAAAAGAGTGGAACTATGTACTCACTTGGGATTGCGTATAGTTCTTGTTCAAAAGGTACAACAAAGCTCAAAGGATCAAGAGTTCAAGTGTTGAAGTGGTTCCTAGTGTATCGGATACTATGTTAGCGTAACGGGACATAAATCGAGGAATCGGATAGAATGAGGTATTGCAAACCAAATGAGTGTTGGAGCTCATATGATATGGTTTAATAAAGCCTACATTCTGAATTGAAACCTAACCTAAGTGCTTTTGACCCGTTATGACCCGTTAAGGTAGTTTAAGCTACTTTAAAGCGTCATTTGCGCGACAACGCATTCGGGTGGTCTAACTAGCCCTATGATAAGTATTATATGCCCTAACATGTTTAATTATGTTTCATAATCAGTTTAGGCGTCAAAACTTTGGTTACGTATGCTTAAAATGAAATTATGCGCAAAAAGGGCATTTTGGTCATTTTCCTAAGGCATATAAACTACCTATCATACAACTAACTAAACGAAGTGACCATAAGGTATAACCTCGGAAGGTTATTCCCTATACAACTATGGTCACATAATGTGTTTGGTCAGATCCTAATGATCGACCAAACGGGTCGGGTTCGAAAGTCTAAGCGGTTGTTTAGACCGCTTGACTTACCCTAAACAAGCACTACACTAAAAGTGACGAGTTAAACATGTTTAATTAAGTTAGAAAAGTGATTTGATATCAAAACAAAGTGTTTTGATACCCGAAAATAGTTTCGTCGCAAAATGCACATAATCGTGCATTTTGACCGAAACTTTGACTAGTCACTTCGACTAGTTAACGTGGTAATCAGTAGGTATAGTCGCAAGGGACTATAACCATCGTGATTACGCTCACTTTGCAAAGTTCAAATGAACTTTGACTTGACCAAATCATGGTCAAAGCTGAAAGTCAAACACTGTTTGACTTTCTTGCTTGATTTAACTAAACAAACATGAAAGAACACTTACAAGAGTCCAATGCTTGGAAAAAGAATTAAGAAAACTCAAGAATGAAGCATCCAACAAGAGTGGTAGCTTCAAATCAGAACAAAGATCGGAAATGAAGGAAATGAGCAAGGAATGAAGCAAGAGGGCCTTGCTATTTATAGTATTCTTGGATTAATTAGATCATGCCATGTGTTTATGTGTTGCCCAAGGAAGAATCAAGGCCTTACACTTGTTGGAACCTGATTTGGGGACTTGATAATCACACAAACCAGCCCATAATTTGAAGAAAACCGGAATTGAATCAAATACAACAGGCTGTTTAGAAGTCTCTGGTTTCTGCTGATCTGGGACCAGCTTACGGACCATAAGGACTTGTGTATATGGTCCGTATGGACCTTGCAGACCAGCAAGTTTGCTGTATTGACAGCTTTGGTCCCTGAGTGTGTTTCATCGCGTTTCGACACTTCTAACACCCGTTAAACCCATTTTCAAGCTCCATGAATAAGTTAAAGTATATTTAACTTGAATTATGCTAAAAAATGTTACGGATGTCGGTTTGTTTGGCTGTACGGTTGCGTTTGTCGGTTTATTACGACGGAAATCGTAACGAACACGAAAACGACCCAAATTGCAAAATGAATGAAGTTTTTGCATTCCCATTACTAAAATACAATATTTTAGGGTTTACAAAAATATTTGGATGTCCGGATATGGTCAGAATGCTAGATATGCACGAAAATGCATACTTTCGCAGTTTTGACGCTTTTAGTCCCTGTGATCGAATAAGCGCATTTTCGCATACCGAACCCCTCAAAACTTATTTCTAAGCTATGTTAAGGGTATTTAAGGTATGTTTGGCTTATGATCTTATTCCGGAGTGTACGTTTCTGTGTCGAAAGATCGTCTAAACGTCGTAGTAACTCCTCGGATTGGCGATTCGTTTATGGATTCGTCCGTCGTCCGTTTTGACCATAAATGGTGTCTGATCCTTCGGATTGTCCGTACTCGTTTTTAAGGCGTAATTATATGAAGTCTTGTAGGACTTTTGTTATAAAGTGCCTTGAGTTTAAATGTAACAATTTGATTCAAGTTCCTATTTTGATATATATTACTAATACATCAAGTAATACATAACACAAAAATTGTTAAAGTAACCAAATATATATTTTCTAAAAAAATATATATTTATCTTGTCTTTTATTTTATAAAAACCTTTCTTTGAAAACCTTTTTAATCTTGTCAAGATTTAACCAAAAATGTTGTTACTTTATAAAATAAAGTTTTTTTTATGAAAAATGGCCATATAACCTTTGTATTTTAAACTTTACCATGTTTCATAAACATATCATTTTCCTTTTCAAATCACCATCAATTTACTCAACATCTTAACTAAAAACATATGAGATTTTTATAACATAAACTTATCAAAATGATCTCCAAATCATGTAGGGTTTTGGACATGATCATAACATATGCTAACTAGTTCAAAAACCAAGTTTACTTCTAGTTTTAACAACTTTTATAAAAATCTCATGTTGTATGTTACTTTTTATAATTTTGTAAAAGTCTTGTTTTTAAATAAACCTTAAATACTTTCACAAGATCAAAGGTTATGATCATCCATTTAAACTTTTATGTTAAAAACCCTTTAACATAAACATGTATAATTGTTAGATCATATTTTTAAAACATTATCTAACAAGTTCTTCATATCATAATCATCATAACAAGATCAAATATGCAACTAACAAGTCTTAGATCACAACATAAACAAGCATAAATAAATCATAATTATTATTTTTGCTTCTTTGTATTTTTCATGTTTATTATGTATGATTATTTAGTTATTATTAGTTATAATAACAATCATAAACATAATATAAGTATGAGAAAAAATAAATCTAGAAGCTTACTTCTAGAACTAGGCTAGGGATGATCTAAGAGGATGATTAAGAACTAAGAACATGAAGATCTTGATGGTAGAATACTCTTGAATGGATGAAAACCCTTCCTTTAACTTGCAAATGCTTTAGATCACCTTAAGCTCCATGAAACTCCATGTTGATCATTAAGATGTGATAAACTTTAAATGGGTTTTTATGGAGTTCTTGGTGGAAGATGAAGATGATGATGAGAGCTTTTGTGTGTGAAAAAAAATATGGTGTAAAAGTATGATGAATGATCTAGTTACTTAGTTGGTAAGTTGTTAATTAATCACCAACATCATCCACTTGCACAAATGGATTAAATATCTAGATATTTGCAAGTTGTTAATGAGTGTGGATCCCACATAACAAAAAAAAAATCGTTAATATGAGGGGGGGGGGGTCATGCTTGATGATTTGTTTCTAGTTATTTCAAGTGTTAGAATTTGTAGACAAATGTTAGAAAGTTTAGGTGTTCAAGGATTTCAATTGATTTAAGATGTTTAGATGTTATAACTAGCCTTAAAATGACCAAAATAATGTTAGATGGTTACTAAAAAAAATTAGATATCGTTCGGATATTCGTTTCGAATTGTTTCGGTTAGACGTTATTTGAACGCTAAGTGGTGTAACTTGTGTGAATTGATGTAGTTATTGGTTCGGATGATACCCGAAGGTATCCTCATATGAATTATATGTTAAATAGCACTTTTACATGTTGCAAAAATATTAAATGGCTGATTTCTGCAGAATTTCTGTGAAAAAAATGTTGAAATCGTCGCTTTTAGTGCTTTTCGGGCAGTTTTTAGTGCTACCGGACATTGGTAATATATTAAACCAAACCCTTGTATTCCCATATAGGGTTTAATGTATATTTGATGTTGGACTTTCGTCTGAGTCCTAAAGATGTCATTTAGATGGTTTATGCGGATCCTGAGTTTTCGTCAGCACGCTAGTTTACTAGGTACTACACTAGTTGTTTCGATGCATTGTTTACACTGTTTCAAATGTGACCAATAAAAATGAATCATGTGCATCATAAATGAATACTCCATGAGTATTCTAAGATGTATATCATGTAATCATGCAGTTCGAATATTCAAAACACATATTTGTATAATGTAAATCATTGCTTTAAATGTACGTAAATTATCAGAAAGTGGCAGTTGTCACATTCTCCCCCTGTTATTGAGAATTTCGTCCCGAAATTCAAGTTGAGTCAT
The DNA here is from genome assembly GCA_030545235.1 of Helianthus tuberosus. Classification (NCBI taxonomy): domain Eukaryota; kingdom Viridiplantae; phylum Streptophyta; class Magnoliopsida; order Asterales; family Asteraceae; genus Helianthus; species Helianthus tuberosus. The sequence goes on from CM060413.1 coordinate 176,975,827, forward strand.
CCTTTGCAGGAGACTACTCGAATAGGTGGGGGTATTTTGGTTTTTGATTTGATTTTCACGTTCCCAAGTATATTCGGGTCCGTGTCGAGAGTTCCAATGAATTTTTGTCAATATGTTACGACTCCTTCATGTTTCCTGTAACACCTGTGCCTCCACGGCCATCAAACAAATGCCAAACCAATGAAATATTGTATTTCATACTTTGGACTTGTATAAATATGTGTATCTTTTGCACATATCAACTCTTGTTCGATTTCAAACTCTAAATCGCTTTCTGGAAGGTTATACGCGCACTAATGCGTAAATATAACCAGTTTAATCCAACGAACACTCCGGAATACTGAAATAGGCTTAACATACCTTGAATAACCTTTACATAACTTATATATAAGTTTTGGAAGGTTTGGTGTGGTGAAATCAAAGTTTAATCGCTTACAGGGACTAAAGTTGACAAACTGCGAAAGTATGCCAATTTGAACTGTAACAGACATTCCGGAACATGACCATAAGTTAAACATACCATATATATCCTTTACATAGCTTAGAAATAGGCTTTTAGAGGTTTGGTGTGCTAAAATAAACTTTTGGGTCATTCAGGGACTAAAAGTGTCAAAAAGTGCACAAGTTTGCATTTTCGCGCATAACTTACGTTCTGAATACATCTGGACATCCAAAAAAATTATGTAAGCACTAAAATATTTTATTTTAGTGTTCGCCATAAGAAAAATCCATTCGTCACGTCATTTGGATCGTTTTTCGCATTCGGGACCAGATTCGATGTATTAGCCGTTGTTTAATTCACAACCACACATTCTAACTTGCTTAGTCAGCGGATAAGGATGGAATTTAAACACCTAAACACCATGACATTTCAACACATGTATGGATGGAATTTAAACACCTAAACACCATGACATTTCAACACATGTACGGATGGGATTAAGGCACGTTTTCCATGAAACGATCTTAACGGTTCGGGTATTCCTATAAATACCCATCCACCCCCATTGCTAAAATCACTAGAACTTTGATTTGAGAAACTCTAAGTTGAAACTATTGTTTCATACCTGAGATTTTTGAATCGAGGTTAGCATTCGGGGACCCTTCGTAAGTATTCTTTCGTTTTTTTCCTTATTTTACTGCTTTTCGAGTCAGAAAGTCAAACTTTGTTTGACTTTCAGCGTTGACCAGTAATGGTCAATGCGAAGTTCGTTTGAACTTCGCAACGTGATTGTAATCACGATGGTTATAGTCCCTTGGGGCTATGCCTACTGATTACCACGTTGTCTAGGGTCGTAGGGTAAGCGATCTAATAAATCGCTTATACCTTCGAACCCGACCCAGTTTGGTCGATCATTAGGATCCGACCAAATACATTAGGTGACCATAGTGTAGGGAATAACCTTCCGAGGTTATACCTTATGGTCACATCGTTTAAGTAGTTGTATGATAGGTAGTTTATATGCCTTAGGTAAATTACCAGAATACCCTTTTCATGTATAATTGGTAATTAAGCATATGTAACCTAAACTTTTGTCACATAACTGATTATGTAACATGTTTAGGCATATAACACTTGTCATAGGACTAGTTAGACGGTCCGAACACGTTTCACGCGCACGGCGCGTTAAAGTAGCATAAGTTACCTTAATGGGTCGCGATGGGTCGATAATACTTAGGTTAAGTTTCATTTAGTATGTAGGCTTTGTTAAACCATATCATATGAGTTCCTACACTCATTTGGTTTACAAACCCTCCTGCTACCCAGTCTTCCGATTTAGGTCCGGGTTAATTATGTAATTACCTATATTAGGTACCGTTTGATTTTCGGGACTCCTCTAGCTTACTTGGTAGTTGTTCAAGACTCCTAAGCACTCCCAGGCGAGTACATTATTCCCCTCTTTTACTGTTTTCAACTGTTTTGGGGTGACTCATATGTGCTAAATGTTTTATCAATGGTTTCAAGAACAATTACTATGTGGTTTCAAGAACAATAACAATTATTTCAAGAACGCTAACAATGATTTCAAGAACGAATACAATGATTTCAAGAACGAATACAATGATTTCAAAAACTAATAACAATTTCAAAAAGTGAACAAACTTGTTGGTTGTAGTTTACATGACCGATGACATTCATTAGCAATGATCAAGCCGACCAGTATTAGGTTATGGTACCATAGGATCTGACAAATCCCGTTATTTACTGCACCCATTGTTATGTGTGGGGGTTGTGGGTAGCGACTGAATCTGTAATTATTAACTTATCCTTTGGTAAGGGTTTGTTAAGAACGAGAGCGAGAGCGAGATGGAGCGAGGAACGCGTCAAGAAGGTTTGAATGTTATTAGAGAATCGACCATAAAGTAGTTTCACAATTAAAACAAGAACGACTAGAACGATTTTACAAAAAGGGTTAACGATTGGGTAAACATTTTAACATGATTGACATTTGATCATGCATTTCCCACAAAACATAACTTTGATTTAAACCAAGTTTTACTTCATTACTTTGTTTTTGTGCATATGGTTTAGTTGAGACATTTCACTTGCCATACATGACATTTTGACATAGACATTTGACATGGATATTTGACATAGACATTTTGATATGATTTACATCTTGACATGAACACTTTGACATATTACCCAATACATTTGACAATTGATTTAAACATAGACTTCTTACATTGGTTGGTTTGGTTTGAGTAAATGATTAAGTAACGATGCGGGTGTAATATGATACAAGCATGGTGGATACGCCGCTGGTACTTCCTATATATAAGTGTTTGTATGGTATTACATATTGTAGCGTTATTTGAATCATTTCAGTTTGAGACATAGAACATTTTATACAAGTAACATACTTTTCACAAGACATTGATTTACAAACAACTTATCTTACACAAACTCATTTTACATGGTTATTCATTTAATCATGCATTATTTTCTTATGTATACATATCATCTGAACTAATTGTTTTTCAAATGATTTACAAAGACAAAGCAAATTACAAGGTTCATGACTAAACATTTTCTTAAAACAGAAGTCATGAATCTTATTTTCACAAAACCTATGTATCTCGCCAGCATTTCTTTGCTGACCTCGTTTTCACATATGTTTCAGGTATTGTTGGATGATATCGATTGATAAGATGCATGCTCACATAGGACTGGACAAGGCCTTAGTGACTCAATAACAATGATAGACTATGTTTAAATAGTGTATTTAGATTTCCAGACGATGTAATTATTCAATGTTTAATAAAACGAAACACTTTTGGTATCCATGGTTATGAAACATTAATTCTGTTGCAACACGCCCCGATGTTTCCGCCGCGATTTGTTGTTTTACGCGGTCGGGGTGTGACAGAAAGATGGTATCAGAGCCAATGGTTATAGGGAATTAGGTTATTAGTAATGCTTTGACCTAGTCTATAACCTTCTTAGGACCCTAACGCGAGTTTACTTGCGTTTAGTCATAAAACAAATACTGTCGCCTATCCTTAGGCGACAACCACAACAAGAACATAAATTTCAAAACCGCTTTGAAAACTAATCATCTGTTCTAGGATGATTGATTACTAGGTTTTGAACCCTCTATTGTAAGGTTTGAACTCTCTATTATATGGTTTTGAACCCCTTTGAGTTTTCAAAACTTCGTCAAGGTTTTGGGTTTTAAATGATGTGAACACGTGCAAACTGGAAGGGTGAATGCCTGTATTCTGGGTTTTCTGTCTAGGCAAGCACTTCGTATACATCTCATCAAACGCGAGACCAGTTGTGCTTACCTGGGAATTCTTGGGATGAGTGTTCACTTATAGGCGAGCATGTCTTCGCGATACATTATTTTTGACCCATTTACTTTGAATTGTCACCATCTCATTTGTTTGCCTTAGGTAACAAACAAATGATCACAATTTTCATTCGTTACCATTCTGTATTGGTTATCCAATAAACCTTTCACTTGTTTCTCCCTATGCCTTTCTTTTTCTTCAAGAATGTCTCTTCATCACAATGACGCCCAGATATCTGAGCAAGCAGCCAAAATTCGCTCAGCGAATAGGCAAAGTAGTCCTGAAGACTGTTGAATTAGCTACTGCCATGTATCATCTCCAGGATGAAGCCACTCAAGAGTCACCAAGACAGGCAGGACCTAGTCAGGCGACAACACCATCAGCCACTAAACCAATCGAGGAATCAAAGACCATGGATGAACGATCCCCTAAGAAGTCAAAGAAGCGAAAGGCTTCTCAGAACTTCGCCATGGTCGCTCACAATGGTAAAGCAGTCCCCAACCAACCAGCTCAACCCCCTGCTAGGTGGGTATGGCTTTCCTATGATACCTACATCAAGGAACTATGTACCTTACAAACTACTCTTGTTATTTCTCTCTTTCAAATGATCGCTCATGATTCCCTCGAAAATTTTAAAGTACTCGTTTCACTCTAAGAAACAAAGTACAGAAAATAAAGTGACATTATGAGTAATCATGCTTCTGCACGTCTGTGCCATTAAATCCTTGGTTAGATAACTAAGGGTATTTTCAAATCTCATACCCATTACATTTTGATTTTTCAACATACACAGTACAAGTATTTCAAAACAATCTTCATGATCTCAAAACATTTCATATAGTTTGAAAACAATTTTTCTAGATGCATTGTCTATGTTATTTCAAAAACATTGGCCATGTTATCAAAACCAACCTTTCTAATTTCAAAATATTTCATATAGTCTGAAGACAATATTAACACAATACATTTTCTGATCAAGTGCATGATTTCGAAAAGCATCATCCATGTCTTTCAAAAACCTTATACATAATTTCAAAAATTCATCTCGCATGATTTTAAAACATTTTTGTAAATATATCTACCTAATACACCTACTTTATGATTTCAAAAGTATTATATATAAGGTTTCAAAAACGTTAAACACATTTTTTCTTAAAAGAACCCCATGCATAGTTTTCAAAAATATTTTTCTCATACATTGACTTAACCTTCAAAATTCTGCTTCATATGTCGCCTTGACATATCAAGCATCTCAACTTCATAAGCATTTTACATTATGTTTTGACCTAAGCACATCCAGTGCAAGGTTTCAAAACATCTTCAACTTCTAAAATTCATATGGGATCTTTTTATCTTTACAATTAGATCCTTGTGGATGATTATCATTCAAATCAGAGTCCTTAATTGGATTCCTTATGTACCTTAATTCGAACACTTCGGTTCCTAATAATCGAAATCGAATTTTCTTTTTGAATCTTTCTATCTTTATAGTTGGATTCTTGGTAACGTTTAAAGTACCAAATGAAATCCACGGAATGGATTCCTAGTATGCTTTAAATGCATGTACGCAATTTACAAGACAAATTAACGAACAATTTTGTGGTTATATGATATATGTTTATGTGTTCTCCTCTATGATTTTTGTGTTTTTGTATACTCTGGATATTCGTTATCCAAATCCTCATAGAATCTTTCATATCTTCATATGAGGGATTCATAGTAGGATATTCAAAAGGTACTACCTTAATCTTTATGGGCTTCTACGTTGTAGTTAAGACCCTTGGGTTATATGGTACCACTCCATGGTTCGATAAGAGACCCTTTTAGTGGTCTAGTCAAAAAGATTGATTCACAATTTGGTTAAAGAACGACATCTAGTGATGTAGCTGAACAGACTCCTTGATAGTCTATTTAGATCATTTATTGATTTAATTAAAAGGACTCTAAGGCGGTCTAGTCACACTCATCACAGGATTGTTCATTGGGTTTCACACTACACATTATAAAATAGACTGTGTGAACTGGGCAAGGAATTGTCTAATTATGGACGCGTACATAATTATGAAATTTAGTGCACAGAAAACCAGTAAGATTTATGATGTGTAAGAACCGATAGCGACAACAATAACAAAATGACAACGATGTAATGGAGGTACGGTGGACGCACCAATGACACTTCATATACTTGTATATAAGTGTCCCTCTTACATTGCAAACATAATGTTATTAAGGTTCCTAGAAGTTCAAGAACCCTAACCAATGTTGTTCGATCTTTTCAATTTCATGTTTTCAAGCTCTCACAAGTTTCCTCTAAATAAATTTCGGGACGAAATTTCCTAAAGTAGGGGAGACTGTAACACCTGTGCCTCCACGGCCATCAAACAAATGCCAAACCAATGAAATATTGTATTTCATACTTTGGACTTGTATAAATATGTGTATCTTTTGCACATATCAACTCTTGTTCGATTTCAAACTCTAAATCGCTTTCTGGAAGGTTATACGCGCACTAATGCGTAAATATAACCAGTTTAATCCAACGAACACTCCGGAATACTGAAATAGGCTTAACATACCTTGAATAACCTTTACATAACTTATATATAAGTTTTGGAAGGTTTGGTGTGGTGAAATCAAAGTTTAATCGCTTACAGGGACTAAAGTTGACAAACTGCGAAAGTATGCCAATTTGAACTGTAACAGACATTCCGGAACATGACCATAAGTTAAACATACCATATATATCCTTTACATAGCTTAGAAATAGGCTTTTAGAGGTTTGGTGTGCTAAAATAAACTTTTGGGTCATTCAGGGACTAAAAGTGTCAAAAAGTGCACAAGTTTGCATTTTCGCGCATAACTTACGTTCTGAATACATCTGGACATCCAAAAAAAATTATGTAAGCACTAAAATATTTTATTTTAGTGTTCGCCATAAGAAAAATCCATTCGTCGCGTCATTTGGATCGTTTTTCGCATTCGGGACCAGATTCGATGTATTAGCCGTTGTTTAATTCACAACCACACATTCTAACTTGCTTAGTCATCGGATAAGGATGGAATTTAAACACCTAAACACCATGACATTTCAACACATGTATGGATGGAATTTAAACACCTAAACACCATGACATTTCAACACATGTACGGATGGGATTAAGGCACGTTTTCCATGAAACGATCTTAACGGTTCGGGTATTCCTATAAATACCCATCCACCCCCATTGCTAAAATCACTAGAACTTTGATTTGAGAAACTCTAAGTTGAAACTATTGTTTCATACCTGAGATTTTTGAATCGAGGTTAGCATTCGGGGACCCTTCGTAAGTATTCTTTCGTTTTTTTCCTTATTTTACTGCTTTTCGAGTCAGAAAGTCAAACTTTGTTTGACTTTCAGCGTTGACCAGTAATGGTCAATGCGAAGTTCGTTTGAACTTCGCAACGTGATTGTAATCACGATGGTTATAGTCCCTTGGGGCTATGCCTACTGATTACCACGTTGTCTAGGGTCGTAGGGTAAGCGATCTAATAAATCGCTTATACCTTCGAACCCGACCCAGTTTGGTCGATCATTAGGATCCGACCAAATACATTAGGTGACCATAGTGTAGGGAATAACCTTCCGAGGTTATACCTTATGGTCACATCGTTTAAGTAGTTGTATGATAGGTAGTTTATATGCCTTAGGTAAATTACCAGAATACCCTTTTCATGTATAATTGGTAATTAAGCATATGTAACCTAAACTTTTGTCACATAACTGATTATGTAACATGTTTAGGCATATAACACTTGTCATAGGACTAGTTAGACGGTCCGAACGCGTTTCACGCGCACGGCGCGTTAAAGTAGCATAAGTTACCTTAATGGGTCGCGATGGGTCGATAATACTTAGGTTAAGTTTCATTTAGTATGTAGGCTTTGTTAAACCATATCATATGAGTTCCTACACTCATTTGGTTTACAAACCCTCCTGCTACCCAGTCTTCCGATTTAGGTCCGGGTTAATTATGTAGTTACCTATATTAGGTACCGTTTGATTTTCGGGACTCCTCTAGCTTACTTGGTAGTTGTTCAAGACTCCTAAGCACTCCCAGGCGAGTACATTATTCCCCTCTTTTACTGTTTTCAACTGTTTTGGGGTGACTCATATGTGCTAAATGTTTTATCAATGGTTTCAAGAACAATTACTATGTGGTTTCAAGAACAATAACAATTATTTCAAGAACGCTAACAATGATTTCAAGAACGAATACAATGATTTCAAGAACGAATACAATGATTTCAAAAACTAATAACAATTTCAAAAAGTGAACAAACTTGTTGGTTGTAGTTTACATGACCGATGACATTCATTAGCAATGATCAAGCCGACCAGTATTAGGTTATGGTACCATAGGATCTGACAAATCCCGTTATTTACTGCACCCATTGTTATGTGTGGGGGTTGTGGGTAGCGACTGAATCTGTAATTATTAACTTATCCTTTGGTAAGGGTTTGTTAAGAACGAGAGCGAGAGCGAGATGGAGCGAGGAACGCGTCAAGAAGGTTTGAATGTTATTAGAGAATCGACCATAAAGTAGTTTCACAATTAAAACAAGAACGACTAGAACGATTTTACAAAAAGGGTTAACGATTGGGTAAACATTTTAACATGATTGACATTTGATCATGCATTTCCCACAAAACATAACTTTGATTTAAACCAAGTTTTACTTCATTACTTTGTTTTTGTGCATATGGTTTAGTTGAGACATTTCACTTGCCATACATGACATTTTGACATAGACATTTGACATGGATATTTGACATAGACATTTTGATATGATTTACATCTTGACATGAACACTTTGACATATTACCCAATACATTTGACAATTGATTTAAACATAGACTTCTTACATTGGTTGGTTTGGTTTGAGTAAATGATTAAGTAACGATGCGGGTGTAATATGATACAAGCATGGTGGATACGCCGCTGGTACTTCCTATATATAAGTGTTTGTATGGTATTACATATTGTAGCGTTATTTGAATCATTTCAGTTTGAGACATAGAACATTTTATACAAGTAACATACTTTTCACAAGACATTGATTTACAAACAACTTATCTTACACAAACTCATTTTACATGGTTATTCATTTAATCATGCATTATTTTCTTATGTATACATATCATCTGAACTAATTGTTTTTCAAATGATTTACAAAGACAAAGCAAATTACAAGGTTCATGACTAAACATTTTCTTAAAACAGAAGTCATGAATCTTATTTTCACAAAACCTATGTATCTCGCCAGCATTTCTTTGCTGACCTCGTTTTCACATATGTTTCAGGTATTGTTGGATGATATCGATTGATAAGATGCATGCTCACATAGGACTGGACAAGGCCTTAGTGACTCAATAACAATGATAGACTATGTTTAAATAGTGTATTTAGATTTCCAGACGATGTAATTATTCAATGTTTAATAAAATGAAACACTTTTGGTATCCATGGTTATGAAACATTAATTCTGTTGCAACACGCCCCGATGTTTCCGCCGCGATTTGTTGTTTTACGCGGTCGGGGTGTGACATTTCCTGGACCTTCCGGTCCATGACCTCAACAGGTGCTTTGGCGAATTGGAGTTTGTTATCTATATGAACCTCATCCTCCGGGATGAAAGCTGTTTCTTGCGTTGGACTCTTCTTGAGATTCGACAAATGAAATATGTCGTGTACTCTACTTAGTTCTTCTAGTAACTTCATTTTGTAGGAAACGGTGCCAATATTTTCCAAGATTTCAAATGGACCTACATAACGGGGGTTAAGCTTTCCTCGCTTACTGAATCTTGCCACGCCCTTCCAAGGCGAGACTTTCAATAAGACCTTGTCTCCGACCTCGAAGGATAATGGCTTCCGTCTCTTGTCTGCGTAGCTCTTTTGTCGATCGTGAGCCGCCTTGATACAGTCTCTGATCTGGAAGATTTTATCTGTAGTCTCTTGTACTAACTCCGGACCGATAAGTTGTTTATCGCCCGCTTTTGCCCAACAAAGCGGAGAGCGACACTTTCGACCGTAGAGAGCTTCGAACGGTGCAGCCTGTATACTTGTGTGGTAGCTGTTGTTGTAGGAAAACTCAACCAATGGTAAGTGAGTATCCCAGTTGCCGCTTAAATCCATAACACATGCACGAAGCATATCTTCGAGTGTTTGGATTGTCCGTTCTCTCTGGCCGTCAGTTTGTGGATGAAAGGTCGTACTTAGATTTAAATGAGATCCAAAGGCCTGTTGGAATGACTTCCAAATTCTTGATACAAAGCGATCGTCTCGGTCTGAGATGATTGAAATAGGCACTCTATGACGAGCCACTATTTCCTTAAGATAGGGTTCCGCTACTTTCTCTGTACTATCCTCCTCCCAAATCGGTAAGAAGTGTGTGGACTTGGTTAGTCTATTGATGATTACCCAATCATGTCATGACCGCATGAGGTCCTGGGTAACTTCGTAATGAAGTCCATCGATATTTGTTCCCATTTCCAAACGGAAATCTCGGGTTGTTGTACCAAGTCCGAGGGTTTCTGATATTCAGCATTGGCTTTTGCGCAAGTCAAGCATTCTCCTTCATAAGTCGCAATATAACTTTTGAGGTTAGGCCACCAATAGTATTCTTTTAATACTTAGGCCTATGTGTTTCCTCAAAATATCATCTCGAAGGCCGCCAAAGAATGGAACTCGATTTCGACCCATAAGGTATAAAGTTCCATCTTCTTTCGGCACTAATTGTTCCTTCATGCCTCGAAGTGTTTCTGCTTGAATATGCTCTTCCCTGAGCACTTGTGAATCATCTTCTCTAATGCTTGAACTCTCAGTGTTCTAACTCGTTCCTTGCGGCTCAAGGCGTCAGCTACAACGTTTGCCTTGCCCGGATGGTACTTTATTTCACAATCATAGTCGTTCAACATTTTAACCCACATCGTTGACGCATATTTAATTCTTTTTGGTTGAATATGTGTTGAAGACTTTTATGATCCGTGAAAATAATGCATTGAGTACCATATAAATAATGTCGCCATAATTTTTAAAGCGAATATCACCACGCCTAACTCAAGGTCGAGAGTGGTATAGTTCTTCTCGTGAACTTTTTAATTGGCGCGACGTGTACACGATAACTTTTTCACGTTGCACGAGTACACAACCCAATCCTTGATGCGAAGCATCATAGTTTACAACAAAGTCATCAGTATCGTCGGATAATGATAAGATTGTAAAATGCTATGCACCAATCTTAAGAATAAGTTTTAATGCTATTTCTTGTTTTTCGATTGAGGCAAATTTCTTGTCTTTATGGGTGAGGGAGGTTAGCAATTGAGTAAAAAAATATATCTCAATAGATCTCCGATGATATCCCATTAATCCCAAAAATTGTCGGCTACAGTTGGAGTCTTGGGTGTTTCCCAACTCTTAATTGCTTCGATCTTCAAGATGTCTACTTGAATGTCTTTCTCGTTCACTTATTAGCCTGAGAAATTGTACTTCACGAATCCAAAACACGCATTTGGAAATTTTTGCGTATAGTGTCTCCTTCTTGAATAGTTCTGAAATGGTTCTCAAATGTTGTTCGTGCTCATCGGCCGATCGTGAGTATATTAAAATGTCGTCAATGAACACTATGATGAATTTGTTAAGATATGGTTGTCGTCAATGAACACCATGACGAATTTGTCAAGATACGGCTAGCACACGCGGTTCCTTAAATCCATGAAGACCACTGGTGCGTTCGTTAAACTAAAGGGCATAACGAGAAACTCGTAATGACCATAACGAGTTTGAAAAGCCGTCCTTGGCATGCTTTCCTCTTATATTCGTAACTTGTGATACCCCTGATCGTAAGTCTATCTTGGAGTAGAAGCTTGGACCTTTCATAAACCATTTGAGTTAGTTGGAAATTTATATGTAACAATGTTTAGAAATATGAATTTTTGTTCATTGAAATGTTGTGCAATTTTGCAAAACTTGCATCTCTCCCCTGAAAACCTTTAAAAAGATATAAAATGATGAAGAGTGGGGGTTATGAACTCACAACATCCTTATTCGGTCAATTACAAGGTTTAGAAGGTGCTAATCGATATGGAGATTTGGCTACGGGTGCGGTTCCCGGTACCAAGTCGATTCGACTTGTCGATATGGTTATAGTCCCGACAAATCTTCAGGAAAGACTTCAGGAAACTCTTTTACCAATGGAATATCTGTCAGCTTCGGCCCAACGGCCACCTTGTCGACAACATGTGCCAGAAAGGCAGCACAACCTTTCTGTAAGCGCTTCTGTGCCTTCATGCAATTGATGATGTGCAATGGTGTGTCATGCTTCTCTCCATGAATAACAAGTGTCTCTTTATTCGGTAGTGGTAGGCGATTGACCTTCACATGACAGAAGACTTCGGCTAGGTTATCGGATAACCAATCCATGCCAACCCCTACTTCGAAACTACCCGACTGAATGGATAAGAGATCGATATTGAATTTGAACTCCAGACTCGACTAGTTTACCGTTTGCCAATTCTATAGAATGAGGAGACGTCTAGCTTACGTGACTCTAGGCCAAGTACATTTTGAATTCTATGTAGTAAGGACTTCACTGTACAAATGTATAGAACAATCCAATCCCTGTGTTTAGATGTAGGATAACCCAATCCCTATTTGTAGCTAGGACAATCCCGTCACTAGCCATGAAACTATGCATGTGAAATGTTGCGATAAAGCTAAAATCGGCAATGGTATCAAATAATATGGATGTGAAGTGTTGATTGATAGGATACGTAACGGTGACCCTTTATGATTTGACAAGAGTCAGCTAATTTCCCATTAGCTAAGTTGATATAGTAATGTGTGTCCAACATGACTCTAATTCGAGTATATGCTTAACATTTAAAGACAATAGCTAAGCTCGGTGTTGGTATTAAAAGAATTGGTACATGATGATCGTAGAGTGTACGTACTCATGACTTCATTGGGATTTTGTGGAGTATTCATAGTTCTAGCCACACACACACTTATTCACTAGCTTGATCCGTTCTTAAGTGTTATCGTCTTACTAGCCTTTGTTTTGCGCCCGGTATCAGCACACTGCTACTCTTGGTGCTTTTGCAATTGCCCTCATGATGAACGTCTCACTTGTCACATTTAGGATTTCGGCAAGTTACCAGCATACATCCTGGTGCCAAAATCGTTTATGGCAGCAATTGCCTTCATTTCTCTCATGGCGAGAGTTATTGTTTGAGTGATCGAGGTAGGGAGGGATGATGCGATCATGCTTCGGATCTCCGAGGCTAAACACAAAATGTAACACTCAGTGTGTTTGAATTCGGGTGTTACCCAGTATGGAACAACCCTTGAGAGACCGTGGAAGCATCAAGTGTAACCATCAACATTGGCTCCAGTTATGATCGAGTTCTTTTATAAAATCATATGAAAATAGATATGAAAATCAGATGATATAAAAGAATGATGTATGGTTAAATAAATAACCAATAGAAATGTAGTGTATAAATATATCATGTCTTGAAATAGAATATTATGTCTTGTGTAGAGGATGTCGCGTCTTGTGCAAAAATGTAATGTCTTGTCTTTGTCAAAGAGGTTTGAATAACACCACGATATGCAATATAATATAAGCACTTATATATAGGAAGTACCAGCGGCGTATCCAACATGCTTTTATCATATTACACACGTCTCATCACTTACAAATAACCACCAAAAATGTCTTGTGTATACCAACATCAAATGCCATGTATGACAATGTCTTGCGTAACAATGTCCTGTATAAACCATGTCTTGTGTAAAAGCAATGATTTACAACACATAACTTTTGACTTAAACATTTGATTCTTTTGGCGCCATGATCTTTTTAATACACACTATTAAAAGAATCTAGACATGTATTTGGATAAATAAAGTCTATCAGGTGCCCAAGAATGAAGAATGCAATCAATCGGTCATGGAAACCTCAAGACCGCATTGTTCATACATGTTTGAATAAATGATAATGTGGATAACCAAAACCAAAAGGTGTAATACCTCTTGTGTGTATTGGTCATATGTCTAAATGGAGAAAAAAAGAAAAAAAATAATTCATTGAGGAGGGGAAACCAACCAGTGGTCTTCGTCCATATAATATGTATTCCCTACTCTATGGACCTCGATCATCCTAAGTAGAGAAAATCCTTTGTCTTACTTGTCCATGTGACAATTATGGTAATAGTGCTTGAGTTTCACGAGCTCTAGCAAAATTATTAGAAAATAGAATGCAATGAGGGAGTTGCAGCATGGCTCATGCCATACCATTCCTTGGGAAAAGACAAATGTCAAGCGACGGAATTTATTGTATAACTTCCAATAAATATGATAAGATGGAATTTGATAAGGTGAGGTAAGGTAAAGTAGGGTAAAGTGTCATAGACACCATGGAACCAATCCATGTTCAAGAATTTCGAGAATGTTGAGGAAAATCCTCCATGAGTGGCTAACAAGTTTTGTTTGTTTAAATGCCTAGTCTCAACTGAATCGTGATATAGATCGAATGTTAGGTGTGAACAAATACGTGTCGTCTTCCTGTATTGTATTGTATGGTGTTATACTAACCACCTCAGTTCGTGTTCTAATAGATAAGAAAAATTGAATCTCAAGTAATAACTTAAGAATTTTGAACGAATAGTGATCATTAGCTTGGCCGTAGAGTCCACCAGAATTCCCATGCACTACAAGTTGTTATTACGTAGGCCTCCGTAATAATAAATTGCCTTGCATGGTCACCCTAGCGTTCTCTCATACAAAACAGCCGATCAGTCAGAGGGGGGACACTATTGTCTATATACCTTCAACATAGGAGGGACCTTCGTGATAGATCACGTGTCAACGTCCGTTTTCATTACTCACAAAACAGCACAGCGTTAGAAGGAATAGAAATGGAAAGAATCTGTAATAATAACAACTGAAGGGGCACCTTCAAGATGAGTACTTCATCTTCCTTGTAGGGACAAGAGTATATCAACCTTGATTAGTATTAGTCACAGGGATCTCGTCCCACTAATGGAGTTGTTGTCCAAGGTTACCACCTCCGCCTCGTCGTCATTTATCATGGTCAGGCATCTCAGCATTCGCGAGAAGCAACCATATTTTACGGAATTAAGTTTAAGATTTCACTTAGGAATCATGTTCGCCATAAGCTCCACAGTAGACTTGAGGTCGATATTTTCATCGTGTGAGTAAAGAATAATAATAGAGTTTGAAGTCGAAGGTATTTTGTCCTTGGCAAAATATTTTGTACAAAACATATATAAATAAATCATATATATATATATAATCACATGAAATCCTATCTAACAAGGATTTCTATCTTGCATAAGTTGAATTTGTATATGTTGAACTTGTAAACTGTTTATGATGTGTAAACTGATAATGTAATGTGTCTATCTTGTATAAGCACTGATAATGTAATGTATTGTAGGCACATAGTCTGTTAATGTAATGCGCCTATCTCTCATAGACTTCACCCATGGAAATGTCCTCGCTTGATTTATGTGAAGTGAATATTTGTTTGTAGTGGACCTTGAAAAATGTTTATGCAATGAAAACTCTTGTTCTTGTGTAAATTGTTTTCGTGAGAGGTTCCCTAGTGATTGTAGACTAGACTCGAGAAAGAATCCTGGTTCACTACAATCGAAGCTCTGATACCAATCTGTCACACCCGCTCGTAGCGGAAGCGCGAGGTGTGATCTGATCGGTTCTCATTGCATAACAATATAAGTGAATATTCTAAATGAATAAAAACAAGCTCCAATGCCATTGTCATAATTGTTTCAAAAGAATGCAACATAAGTTGAATGTATTGGTTACAAACCATCAAATGAAAATAAGTTGTCATCGTTTTATACATCAAAATGTAAGTCTTAAAATGTCAAGACTTTGACCACTATATCACCGCAAAGAGGCGGTATATAACAGGCAAACCCTTCAATAGTTGGCATGGAGTATTGATACTTGTTTTCCTTGAACTGAAATCGTTGCATTGGTCCACTAATTCCCTGAAATACATGTAAGTTTGAAAACATCAACAAAAGTTGAGCGAGTTCATGCAGTTTAGTTGTATGAGATGTATCTGTAAAATGTGAGTTGTATAAAATGTATCTGTAAAATGTGAGTTGTATAAACTGTATCCATAAAATGTGACTTGTATAAACTGTATCCATAAAATGTGAGTTGTATAAAATGTATCTGTATGTCAAGATGTAGTATGTAAAGCGTCAATGAAATCGTTGATCATTAATGTTTCGCGAGGACATTAATATGTGCGACGAATTAGGAAGCAATCCAAACCTAGACGATTTCTTGTCAACTACTATCGACTGGGACACAAACGCACTCTTCTGTATGGGTCCACGACCAAGAGTGGGGCTCGCCAATACCCATTAGATCTAACCACTTGTACCTAGGTCCAAACTGGATTAATGGTGCTTAGATGTATGACCCTAATTCGCACATGATCTAAGGTGTTTCATTCCCTAACTTTAACATACGTTGAACATGTATTTTCCCCGATAGTTGTAAAGTTGTAAAACATTTAAATGAATAGGGGACATGAACTCACAGAATCGCGTCCGTGAATAGAAGTAATTATGATCTCGCGTGTGGTCGTCTTGAACAATGTTGCGACCTACAAATGTTCTTTATTTGTTAGACACTTCGGTCTTTATAAATGACTTGAGTATAAGTCTTGTGTCTTGAATATGTGTTAAGGCCTGTATGTCTTTGTTATTCATTGAACTGTGTATTAGATGTATTAACTGATAACTGTTTAGTGTATATATTTCTCCAAATACATATTCTTGTATATCGTGAGTTGTATCATCGGGTCTTGTCTTCTTAATTTCGTGTCTTATATGTATCAATTGTATGATTGTGTTCACAATAATGGTATCATTGGGCCGAGCCCATGTTTTCATGTTATTGGGCCCCTAATAGTGTTGGGCCTAAATAGTGTTGGGCCTCAAATAGTGTTGGGCCTCAATAGTGTTGGGCCTCAAATAGTGTTGGGCCTCAATAGTGTTGGGCCTCAAATAGTGTTGGGCCTCAATAGTGTTGGGCTTGAATAGTGTTGGGCTTCAATAGTGTTGGACTTCAATAATTTTGGGCTTCAATAGTGTTGGGCTTCAATAGTGTTGGGCCTTGGCCCATATGTTATAAAATAGTCCATTAAATAAAGTAAGCCCATTTGTTATAAAATAGTCCATTAAATAAAATAAGCCCACTAGTAAGTGTAAGTCTTTCATTTTTATAAAAACCTTTTTATAAAAATTTACCAAGTATACTCTTTAGTTAATAACAACACACTAGTTTTTGTAAACATCCGAACTTTGTTATCGATAGCATATTTATATGTTCGTGTCGAAAGATCGTCTAAACGTCGTAGTAACTCCTCGGATTGGCGATTCGTTTATGGATTCGTCCGTCGTCCGTTTTGACCATAAATGGTGTCCGATCCTTCGGATTGTCCGTACTCGTTTTTAAGGCGTAATTATATGAAGTCTTGTAGGACTTTTGTTATAAAGTGTCTTGAGTTTAAATGTAACAATTTGATTCAAGTTCCTATTTTGATATATATTACTAATACATCAAGTAATACATAACACAAAAATTGTTAAAGTAACCAAATATATATTTATCTTGTCTTTTATTTTATAAAAACCTTTCTTTGAAAACCTTTTTAATCTTGTCAAGATTTAACCAAAAATGTTGTTACTTTATAAAATAAAGTTTTTTTTATGAAAAATGGCCATATAACCTTTGTATTTTAAACTTTACCATGTTTCATAAACATATCATTTTCCTTTTCAAATCACCATCAATTTACTCAACATCTTAACTAAAAACATATGAGATTTTTATAACATAAACTTATCAAAATGATCTCCAAATCATGTAGGGTTTTGGACATGATCATAACATATGCTAACTAGTTCAAAAACCAAGTTTACTTCTAGTTTTAACAACTTTTATAAAAATCTCATGTTGTATGTTACTTTTTATAATTTTGTAAAAGTCTTGTTTTTAAATAAACCTTAAATACTTTCACAAGATCAAAGGTTATGATCATCCATTTAAACTTTTATGTTAAAAACCCTTTAACATAAACATGTATAATTGTTAGATCATATTTTTAAAACATTATCTAACAAGTTCTTCATATCATAATCATCATAACAAGATCAAATATGCAACTAACAAGTCTTAGATCACAACATAAACAAGCATAAATAAATCATAATTATTATTTTTGCTTCTTTGTATTTTTCATGTTTATTATGTATGATTATTTAGTTATTATTAGTTATAATAACAATCATAAACATAATATAAGTATGAGAAAAAATAAATCTAGAAGCTTACTTCTAGCACTAGGCTAGGGATGATCTAAGAGGATGATTAAGAACTAAGAACATGAAGATCTTGATGGTAGAATACTCTTGAATGGATGAAAACCCTTCCTTTAACTTGCAAATGCTTTAGATCACCTTAAGCTCCATGAAACTCCATGTTGATCATTAAGATGTGATAAACTTTAAATGGGTTTTTATGGAGTTCTTGGTGGAAGATGAAGATGATGATGAGAGCTTTTGTGTGTGAAAAAAAATATGGTGTAAAAGTATGATGAATGATCTAGTTACTTAGTTGGTAAGTTGTTAATTAATCACCAACATCATCCACTTGCACAAATGGATTAAATATCTAGATATTTGCAAGTTGTTAATGAGTGTGGATCCCACATAACAAAAAAAAATCGTTAATATGAGGGGGGGGGGGGAGTCATGCTTGGTGATTTGTTTCTAGTTATTTCAAGTGTTAGAATTTGTAGACAAATGTTAGAAAGTTTAGGTGTTCAAGGATTTCAATTGATTTAAGTTGTTTAGATGTTATAACTAGCCTTAAAATGACCAAAATAATGTTAGATGGTTACTAAAAAAAAATTAGATATCGTTCGGATATTCGTTTCGAATTGTTTCGGTTAGACGTTATTTGAACGCTAAGTGGTGTAACTTGTGTGAATTGATGTAGTTATTGGTTCGGATGATACCCGAAGGTATCCTCATATGAATTATATGTTAAATAGCACTTTTACATGTTGCAAAAATATTAAATGGCTGATTTCTGCAGAATTTCTGTGAAAAAAATGTTGAAATCGTCGCTTTTAGTGCTTTTCGGGCAGTTTTTAGTGCTACCGGACATTGGTAATATATTAAACCAAACCCTTGTATTCCCATATAGGGTTTAATGTATATTTGATGTTGGACTTTCGTCTGAGTCCTAAAGAGGTCATTTAGATGGTTTATGCGGATCCTGAGTTTTCGTCAGCACGCTAGTTTACTAGGTACTACACTAGTTGTTTCGATGCATTGTTTACACTGTTTCAAATGTGACCAATAAAAATGAATCATGTGCATCATAAATGAATACTCCATGAGTATTCTAAGATGTATATCATGTAATCATGCAGTTCGAATATTCAAAACACATATTTGTATAATGTAAATCATTGCTTTAAATGTACGTAAATTATCAGAAAGTGGCAGTTGTCACAGAAACGACTGTAGGATAAGCAAATTGCTAGATCCCAAAGATGTAGAACATCATTTGGTGTTGGAAATTTTTAGGGGATTCAAAATGTGATTTGGGATATTCAAAGTATCTCAAGGTATTCAACCCTTTGAAACTTGTGAATCTTTAAAAGTGTAAATCAGTGTTCAAAAATTGTTTAGCATGGCACTATGTTATACTAAGCTTTTAGTTTAAATCCTAGCAAACAAAGGGGTGTACATTCAAGCCTTGCCCATACGTACACGGTTTCTAACGTCCCACGAGGTACATCCCATGTACCATGAGCATCTCATGCATAGGAGACGGGTCAACATACCTATGGCATCAAGATCGTCACCTTTAACACCATAATATACTCCCGGTCGGCTCGATTAGAGTTAATGAATGTACTCGTCATCGTCCATTGCAAATAATCACACAGATAGCAAATAAGCACATAATCACATAATGGTCCAAGATAACATAAAATCACCAAGTAATCTTAGTAACGTTCTGAAGAATAACGCAATAAGAACACTTATATATAGGAAGTACCATCGGCATATCCACCATGTTCTTATCGCATCATACTCCTCCCGTTACCTTAATCACTCTATATTTTACGCCACCATACTTAACAAGGCTTACTATGATTCTCATGCGTCGAACCTCAACATTAATGGAGTTAATCTCCAAGCTGTGATTGACGCAATTGTCGGAAAGGCCATGAAGAAGGTTATGAAAAAGTTCAACGAGCCAAATATTACTCGCTCCAAATCCCATTTAAAACTACATTCATGTCACGGCCCACGACCCGGTTTGACCCGTTTCAGGAGCCGCGGCAGAAAATACTGCGGTATTTATTTAATTGAGTTTTACAGCGGAAACAGGATCGTTTAAAGCTAAAATTTTTCCCCGATTATTTTATTTCACAATTCGGGATAAAACCCCGGTAATTTACAATAGTATAATTTTTCTAGGAAATCGTTATGTTACAAAACTTATTGCTTTATTTTATAATGAGCCACTATCTTAAGCTAGAAATGCTCCCCAGCACTTTTCCTGATTTACAACAGATCACCTGAAACATGTTTGAAAAAGGTTTTGTCAGCGGGAAATACTGAGTGAATCATCCTATTTTGCATAATGATGCATAGTTATTAATTACAGCATAAGAGCGATTACAATGGCTTCTATCTTATTTTTATCTGGTATTCTGTCACAATGGTGACATGTCACAATGGTGACATGTCACAATGGTGACGATGGTCATACCACTATTTAGATCAATGAACCTAAATAGTGATGATTATCCCTGTAGGTCAATGAACCTAACAGTGATTATCCCGAGTAGGTCAATGAACCTAACTGGGAGACAATTAGTAATGTGCACAATACCCCACTAACCAGTAATTCAAGATATCCACGACTTAGTCCCTGTAATTAAAATCTTGAAAATAATTTGGAGTATTGTAAAATATTTAATAGAAATATAATGACTCACAAACTGTGAGAAAAGGTTTTATAAAGCAATTTGATAAAAAGAGAGAATGACTCACAAACGGTGAGAAAAGAAGAATGACTCACAATGCAGATTTATACGGGCAGAGCCTAGCTTACTGATTAGCCTTTTATCCTAATTTCAATAACAAGCACACAATTTGGAATTAGTAATCAATCCAGCATTTACGATAACTCACGAGATCAAATTCTCACAATTAATGTCAAAATGCAATACTTTGTCCATCGAATTAACGATGATCCGTTGAATTAACAACGAATGACAAGGTATAATACTTTACCCATCGAATTAACGATGATCCGTTGAATTAACAACGAACGATAAAGTATAATACTTTACCTATCGAATTAACGACAATCCGTCAAATTAATGACGAACGATAAAGTATAACCCTAATGTGGGCGGCACTTAAACATTCATTGGATATTTAGATCAATCGGACAATGAATCGTAGCAGCGATTGTGCTAATACCCTGATTGCAGCTTCAATTTAGTGCTTGTATATATTAATTGTGGTAATCAGACCAAAACTCAGAGAATATCACGAATTTTCTCGTCGCTCAAACTCCAGAAACTAAGTGCCAATGTTCTGAATTTATACACGAATTTTATCTAGCTTACGGACCGTAAGCTTAATGACCTTACGGTCCGTAAGGTACACTTTATGCTTATCTTGTTGCCACGTGTGGAACTAGCTCAGGTGAGTCGACAGAATTCGAATTTGAAACTTTGTCAGCACGTAATTTGGATAATCGTTAACTAGGAAATACCCCCCCTGAGTTTTAGGGGCCCTAATCCTGATTTTGAAAATTTTAGGGTTTGCACAGAATCACTTGGGTGTCTCAATTAGAGTTTCCTATTGGTCAAATTAATTTAATAATTATGACTTTTGATGAGAGTCGTTACATTCTCCCCAACTTAATAAAAATCTCGTCCTCGAGATTTACTGGAATAATTGAGGATACTTTTTCTTCCTTTTTGATTCCAGTTCCTAAGTATATTAGGATCCTGTCTTTGAATCCTACATTACTTAACACTATTTGTTTACCTTTATATCTTGGAAAGGTATTACCAAAGATTCGTCTGATAGACATTTCTTGAGATTGGATATATAAAATATATCATGTGTTTCAACTAATCTTCCTGGTAGTTGTAAGTAACTGGTCCAATATGTTGAATTACTGGAAATGATCCTACATACTTTGGTCTTAGATTTCCTTTCTTACCAAATCTAACCACTCCTTTCCAAGGAGATACTTTTAATAGTATTTTGTCTCCAACTTGAACTCCAACGAATTTTATCTATTATCTGCATAATTCTTATGACTATCTCTTGCCGTTTTCAGCTTTTCCTTTCGTGATACCGAATATCACAGTCGTAGTCACTTAGGATTTTCATTCATCTTCTTTGCCTCAAATTCTTTTCGCCTAAATATATATATCTTAACTTCTTATAATCCATATAGATAGTATCCTTACTTCCATACAGATAATATCTCCAAATCTTAAGGCAAAATTATGGTTCCTAATTCTAACTCTTGAGTGGTATAGTTTTCTTCGGACTTTTTCAATTTGGCTTGAGGCATACGCAATTACCTTTTTGCGTTGCATTAAGGAATATCCAAACCCTAGCTTTGAAGCATTACCGTATACTTCAAAATCTTCTGTTCCTTCTAGTAAGGCTAGGATTTATGTTTTTATATCCTAAAAACTTCTTCTTCTCTAATCAAACTTAACCGTTTTAGAGGTTAACTAATTTAATGGTATAGCTATTTTGAAAATTCCTTAATAAACTGTCTATATTACTAAACCTATAAAATTCCTAATTTCCATTGCTGTTTACAGAATCTTCCATTTGGTAATTACTGCTATCTTAGCAAGATCTAAGTGAATACCTTCATGGTTCACCATATGACCTAAAATTGCACTTCATCCAAAATTTATTCTTCAAAAATTTTGGAGTAAAGCTTTTCTTTTTCTTAACATCCAATATTGTGCTAACCGATAAGGTTCCCTGGCTTATTGATAAAATTCCGGGAATTAGAGGAATTTTAAATTCTATCTTCATGTAATCCAGGTAAATCTTCTGGAAATATATCTGGGTATTCTAAAACTACAAAAATTTCCTTAATTTCTGTATCTTTAGTATTAATGATTACTGAAATCATATATACTATTCCTTGCTTTCGTTCATATTTAGCAATTTCCATTACTGATATGAACTTCATAGGTTTATATGGTTTATCTCCTGTAATCATAATTACTTCTCCGATGGTTGATTGAATTTCTAAGAAATTCTGATCACAGATAATGATCACATCATTGAACTCAACTAATAGATAATAGGATTGCAGAAAACTTATAACTTATTTCTAGGTTCTGCATAACCTTATCTATTTTAACTGAATTCCCATCTGCCGTTTCTAATATATAGAAATTTATCTAATGCTGGTTAACGGTAAGTTAAGAGTTTGGCAGAGTAAAGTATTTATAAAACTTTGGTTTGCACCAGAGTCGAATAATACTTTCATGTAAACATTGTAAGCTAAGAACATACCGGCTATCACATCTGGAATCATCTCGGCTTCATGAGTAGTCAGCTGAAAGGCTCTCGCATTCCTTTTTGCTCCTTCTGCTGGTTTGACTTGATTGTCAAATGGTTTATTCAGTTTTGGACAATCTGGCCTAAGATGTCCAGTTTCTCTACAGTTGTAGCAAACTGAAAATTTCTTCCTCCTACAATCTTCTTCTTGATGCCCTGGGATCTTGCAAAAATTGCAATATCCTTTGCATCTTCCAAAATGCTTCCTTTTGCAAAAATTGCAAAATGGACTAGTAGAATATTGCCTAATCCCTCCTTTCTTGAAATGGTTATAGTTACCCGAACTGAATTCTTGGGTAATCTTTTGGGCTACTTCCTTCCTTCTATTTTCTTCTCTTGTCCGTACTAGCTCGTCAGTCATAGTATTGGCTAATTCTACTGCATCATCAATTGTGCGAGGTTTCGCAGCTTTGACAATATTACGAATCTCGGAAATCAATCCCCAAATATAACGAGAAATAAGTACCGGCTCTGGCGAAGCCAGGGTTGGTACCACTCTAGCATATTCAAAGAATGTCGTAGTATACCCTCGACAATTTACATCTACCATCCTATGGGTTAGAAACTTATTTGCCATTTGATCTTTTTCATACTCAGGACAGAATTTTCTTTCTACAAGACTCTTAAATTCTTCCCAGTTCATAGCATACGCCATCCTTCTTCCTTTTGCTTGTAACATCGTATTCCACCATTCTAGCGCCACTTCTTTGAAAAGGTTTGATGCGTACATGACCTGATCATCCTGAGCACATTTACTTATGGCAATTACTGCCTCAGTTTTCTCTAACCAACGCAGTGCTGCAGTCGCTCCTTCATTGCCTGCAAACTCAGTGGGTTTACAAGCAAGAAATTCTTTGTAAGTGCAACCAGGCGTTGCAACTTTCCTTTTCTTAGGGAGCGGAGCTTGCCGTGGTTCATTATCATGATTAACATGATTATTACCTCCATTTACGCTATTACTGAAATTATCTTCAGAAATGCGTTTACTAGGAACAACTTGTTGCGGTTCGATTGGATTTTTAACAGCAGCAATGATTGCTGGAATAGCATTGGCTATCCCTTGAGCAACTATTCCTGGAATAGCGTTGGCTATCCCTTGAGCAATGATATTTTCTATATCTTGCCTAGTCACATATTGGTCCCCCGGTTGTTGCTCAGATTGATTAACCTCATTAACTGGTTCATTATTAGCGTTTTCCATCTGATATCTAATTTATAGATACATAATTAGTATAAAGGAAATAATCCAATGTCACAATTTAGTTGCACATAATCACATAAACGAATATATAAACAAAATTGTAACTTTTCTAATATTTCCTTATATCATGTTTCTATATACACCCGTTTTATTATTTATTTTACACATACTGATTTTACTATTACTATTACACAACCACCGTTTCATAATCCCCTATCCTTTATCAAATGATGTTCTAGTAACGACGTTTCTTCTCATCGTATTTCCAGGAGATTTGTCCCAAAGTCTCTTGGATCCTATTCCCAGCATCCATTTTGTCAAAATGATGGAGTTCAGTCCTATTCTCATTACTTATTGGTAAATTTGATAAAGGTTCTGGATTGTACTTAGGAAAAAGCCTATAGGGATGGTTTTGTAACAGTATTTCATTATCCAACCATTCATCTATATTCCAATGATTAGAAGAGTTTGGAATAAATGGTTCTAAGTTCATAAAATTATTTTCATTAACAGGCTCAATAGTATCATCAGTTGCCATTATAAAATCTAGTTCTTCTTGAGATGGTAATCCCTCCTTTTGCCTAGAACTTTCCCCAATTTCCATTTTCTTAGGCTTAGGTTTCTCGAAAGGTAAAGCGTTAAATTCTATAGGTTCTTCTATGTCTGGAATATACCTATTAAAATCTCTGGAAACTTCGATTCTTACTGGATAGAGATTTAAATTCTGAAGGGCTTCCGACAAATCACTCATGCTGATTAGTAAAATACACACAATTACTAAGTCATAACAAAATTTTATAGAACAACTTGTTAAATAGTATTTCATATTACCAAACCAACAGAAAATTAAAACATACTAGGTTTTATTTGTAATTTATTTATAAATTTTCTAGACTGTAGATAAAATACTAAACTTTAAATCAGAATATTTAAAGATTTATATTTACTATTTACAGTAGATCACATATAAAATCTATATACTAAATAAGTATAATGACTTAATTTATATATATATTAACTAGTCATTATCATGGTGGATATTGGTTAGTGCTGCCTTGTTTAAGCATAGGTGATCAGTCCATGCATAACTAAGGCTAGGCTTATCCAATATCTGCCTTTGATAATAACCTTAATATATATAAAAAAATCATCTTAATACTACTATTATTAATATATTATTATTAATAATAAAATTATTAATAATAAATAACTAGCAAAATTTTAAATAAGAGTATACTTCAAACATAAAAATATAATTTCTTTACCACACTATAGTAATACTATATTAGGTAATTCCATATATTAATCAAATAAATTTATATATAATATTTTTCAATTAACGATGATAGAGCAACAAATATTACAGTATATATAAAAATATGCCCATATTAAAATTAACGAATAGTCAGTTAATAAAACACATAATCATATAATAGTAATCAGGAAAAATTAAGTATTTCTAAATACTTAATTAGCTTAACCCAGTGGCTCTGATACCACCTTTTTCTGTCACGGCCCACGACCCGGTTTGACCCGTTTCAGGAGCCGCGGCAGAAAATACTGCGGTATTTATTTAATTGAGTTTTACAGCGGAAACAGGATCGTTTAAAGCTAAAATTTTTCCCCGATTATTTTATTTCACAATTCGGGATAAAACCCCGGTAATTTACAATAGTATAATTTTTCTAGGAAATCGTTATGTTACAAAACTTATTGCTTTATTTTATAATGAGCCACTATCTTAAGCTAGAAATGCTCCCCAGCACTTTTCCTGATTTACAACAGATCACCTGAAACATGTTTGAAAAAGGTTTTGTCAGCGGGAAATACTGAGTGAATCATCCTATTTTGCATAATGATGCATAGTTATTAATTACAGCATAAGAGCGATTACAATGGCTTCTATCTTATTTTTATCTGGTATTCTGTCACAATGGTGACATGTCACAATGGTGACGATGGTCATACCACTATTTAGATCAATGAACCTAAATAGTGATGATTATCCCTGTAGGTCAATGAACCTAACAGTGATTATCCCGAGTAGGTCAATGAACCTAACTGGGAGACAATTAGTAATGTGCACAATACCTCACTAACCAGTAATTCAAGATATCCACGACTTAGTCCCTGTAATTAAAATCTTGAAAATAATTTGGAGTATTGTAAAATATTTAATAGAAATATAATGACTCACAAACTGTGAGAAAAGGTTTTATAAAGCAATTTGATAAAAAGAGAGAATGACTCACAAACGGTGAGAAAAGAAGAATGACTCACAATGCAGATTTATACGGGCAGAGCCTAGCTTACTGATTAGCCTTTTATCCTAATTTCAATAACAAGCACACAATTTGGAATTAGTAATCAATCCAGCATTTACGATAACTCACGAGATCAAATTCTCACAATTAATGTCAAAATGCAATACTTTGTCCATCGAATTAACGATGATCCGTTGAATTAACAACGAATGACAAGGTATAATACTTTACCCATCGAATTAACGATGATCCGTTGAATTAACAACGAACGATAAAGTATAATACTTTACCTATCGAATTAACGACAATCCGTCAAATTAATGACGAACGATAAAGTATAACCCTAATGTGGGCGGCACTTAAACATTCATTGGATATTTAGATCAATCGGACAATGAATCGTAGCAGCGATTGTGCTAATACCCTGATTGCAGCTTCAATTTAGTGCCTGTATATATTAATTGTGGTAATCAGACCAAAACTCAGAGAATATCATGAATTTTCTCGTCGCTCAAACTCCAGAAACTAAGTGCCAATGTTCTGAATTTATACACGAATTTTATCTAGCTTACGGACCGTAAGCTTAATGACCTTACGGTCCGTAAGGTACACTTTATGCTTATCTTGTTGCCACGTGTGGAACTAGCTCAGGTGAGTCGACAGAATTCGAATTTGAAACTTTGTCAGCACGTAATTTGGATAATCGTTAACTAGGAAATACCCCCCCTGAGTTTTAGGGGACCTAATCCTGATTTTGAAAATTATGAAAATTTTAGGGTTTGCACAGAATCACTTGGGTGTCTCAATTAGAGTTTCCTATTGGTCAAATTAATTTAATAATTATGACTTTTGATGAGAGTCGTTACAATTCATCTACTTATAAAGAGAGCTTTGTTCACGCTTCAAATGTGAAGAATAAACCAAAGAAGATAATGTATAGTGAGGAGCTTCGTTCCTCCAAGGGATGTACTTACGAGTACTTCGTCTCTTGCAAGCCAAGAGACTTCAATGGTGAAAAAGGAGCCATTGATTGCATGAGATGGTTGGACGAAATGGAAAATGTTGTCGAGATCAGCGGTTGTGCTAAGAAAGACACTGTGAAGTATGTATCACAGTCATTCAAGGGCGATGCCCTTACGTGGTGGAAGACATTGATAAAGTCCACGGGGAAAATACCCCTATACAATATGGAATGGTCCCAGTTTACGGACCTTATCAGAAAAACTTACTGTCCACGACATGAAATGGAAAAGGTGGAATTAGATTTTCTGACTCTCAAAATGAAAAATCCAGACTGTCGACAGTATGTTACCGACTTAAATTCATTATCTATGATAGTACCCTATTCGGTTAACCCAGGATCTAAGCGTAATGCATAATGTAGTGGTGATTTAGCACCAGAGATAAAGGAGCATGCTAAAGCTTCAAAGACTGCTTCTTATAGATCCACTATGGATCTATCTCAGCCACTTACACTGGATAGGTTGAGAAATAAGTCAGCCAAAACTGAGAGTGACAGAAAAAGGGAAAAAAGGAGGATAACTCCCAGAAATTTAAGAAAAAGAGCAAGATCGGGCCCAATTAGAACCAACAAAAGTCCAATAAGAAGTCTGTATGCAAGACCTGCTATAAAAGACACTGGGGACAGTGTCGAATGAAACAAAGGCCAAAGCAGTGTGGCGTCTGTAAAAGAACTGGTCATCAGTCCCACGAATGTAGGGACATAAAGAATGCGGTCTGTTTCAGCTGTGGCGAGAAAGGCCACATCAGTACTAATTGTCCTAAAGTTGCCAAAGAAGGTACAGCTAAGCCTGGAGAGGCTAAGAAAGGAAACCCCTGAACTACCTGATCAATGTCGGAGGCAGTACATATCAATAAAATCATCAGGTACATTCCTTATCATTTATCAATGATAATTTTTGCTAAGTATCCTGGTTTAATTCAGGTAATAATAAGTCTTTCATAGACCATAAGCTTAGCATACTTCTATAAGAACTCCAAATACTAAGTATAAGGTAGAACTTACCATAGAAACCGTTTCTTCCATTCTCGACGATGATCCTTCAGTAAAAAATCTAGAGTACTCTTTCTCCAGATAGAGTATGACAATATAGGTTATTTTAAATTATTATCTCATTGATTTCTATCAACTGCGAGTGCAAACTATGTTTGATAAAAGCGCCATATGAGGATTGGTGTATCCTAACATGTTCCATAGATTACTTCCATGCCTGATCAGTATGGAGGTTTAATGTATAGAACCACTAGGATATTCCAATGGTTATATTGTACTAAACTCAGCTAGTGGTATTCAAAGAAGATATCCATTGTAGAAATGCCTGAGTAAGCGTCTCTACTTAAGGCATCCACATACTCGTAAAACAGATGTGTCAATTGCATGGCACAAGTGACAGTAAGTGAACCGAAGTCAGAAATTGGAGCTACCTATATCATATTTGGATAACTTGATAACTTCTCCGTAGAACTACCCTGTTTACCTCCTGAGAGGCAAGTGGAGTCAGGGTTGACATCCTATTAGGAGCTGTATCTGTTACAGAAACTTCGATTATTGTTGATAAAAGAAAGCACGGTGCAGTACGCTTGTGCAATGATTACTGCAAACCTAACTAGGAAACGATTGAGAATCGCTACCAACTGCCCAGGATCGTCGATTTATTCGACTTACCACGAGGGTAGTTAATTCCTTAAGATTGATTCGGATAGTAATTGGAATGATCATTTCACCCTAAATAAGTTCTCCTATAACTAATAATTATTATATAAGTATCAAGACTGCTCCATTGGAGACCTTGTATAGGAGAAAGTGACAACCGCCCGTATGTTGGGCAGGAGTTGGGAAAACCCAATTAACAGAATATGAGATAATCTTAAAGACGACGGATAAGATAATACGAATCCGTAATCGTCTAAAAGCTGCCAGTAATCGGCAGAATAGCAATGCGAACAAGAAGCGCAAATCTCTTAAAGTTCCATGTAAGGAACAAGACTCTATTGAAAATACCAACATGAAAGGGTGTGATACGTTTCAGTATAAAGGACAAGTTGAGCCCTGGATATATAGAACCATTCGAGAGAATCGAATACGTCGGATTAGTAGCCTATAAGCTAAAACTTACTCGAGGAGCTTGGTGGAATTAACGATGTATTCCACAGTTGTAATTTAAGGAATATCTAGCGAATAAGATGCTAGCATTATCACATGAAAATGTGCAGATAATAAAAATGTTCGGTCTGTTGAGAAACCGGTATCGATCAAGAACCGATAAGAATCAAGAAGCCCTGATGTAAACGTATAGCTATTATTATGATTAAGCGGGATGCCGTAGAGATCCCGATTATACATGGGAGGTCGTGATCACTACATGACAGAAGTACTCCTATCTTTTTGAGCAAATCTCGAGGTCGAGATTTCTTTTAAGGGGGTAAGGATGTAACACCTTGTAAAATCATGTCCAATGATGTGTTGACACGTGTAATAAACCCTAATAAAGTCAAACATTGACTATGAGGGACTAATTTCATCAAAAACGAAAACTATATTTATGGAAAGACTAAAAGTGTCAACATGCTAAAAAATAAGCCTTCGAGTGACCTTATACGGTGTCCGTACTCTCATATAAGCCACTTGTTGGACGAGAGAAGCCGTTTACATAATTGTCCGAAAGTTGCGCGATTATTTGAAAGTTTCGCAACGAAGGGTTAAAAGTGTCAACATGTTAATTCTTACCTCTGAGTGACCTTTTAACAAACCAAGAGTTTTATGATGCTTGTTCATACTCTTGAGTATGCCTAATATTGGCCAGTGAGAGCTTTTGTGATAATCATAACAAAATATGCATTATTCAAGCTGAAGGACTATTTACGACAAACTACGAAAGTCTGCCGATTCTCGTAGCACCGTACACTCCGGAACAAGCTCATAAGCTAAACATACCCTAAATACCCTTAACATAGCTTAGAAATAAGTTTTGGAGGGTTTGTTATATGAAAATACGCTTATTTGGTCACAGGGACTAAAAGCGTTAAAAATGTGAAAGTATGTATATTCGCACATATTCTGCGTTCTGACCATATCCGTATATCCAAGAAATTTTGTAATCATTAAAATATCATATTTTAGTGATGGGAATGCAAAAATGCCATTCGTTGCGTAATTTGGATTGTTTTCGCGTCCGTTTGAACGTTCGTCGTAATTAAACGAAAAACGCGACCGTACAACCGAACGAACTGACATCCATAACATTTTTGAGCATGATTCAAGTTAAATATACTTTAACTTCCTTATGAAGTTTAAAACTGGGGTTAACGGGTGTTAGATGTGCCAAAACTCAACAATACGCGTTCAGGGGCCAAACTTGCCAACAGATGAAACTTCATGTATACAGACCTGGTCCATACGGACCATATACAAAGGACCATATGGTTCGTATGGGCATCTGAAATAGAAAAATTTGGACAACTGCCCTTCTTCTTCCTTGCAACCCACACAAACCACTCTAGCAGTTGTATTTCGAAACCATGGGCTTGTTAATGGTATTTGACACCTGCCTATACACTTGGAGTGATCTTAGAGCCTCTCTAACACTTGTCATGATCCTAGAATCATTCCAAACACTATAAATAGAAGTGTTCTTCAACACTTTCAATTGCACCATTCCTTCTTTCTCTCTATCTTCTCAACATGGGAGTTCCTGAGCTTATTGGGAGCACCCTCTGAGTTCTTTTTAGCCTCTAGGACCACTTGTGAGTGTTCCTTTCATGGCTAGTTATTTTATTTGGCTTTAAAGCCGAAAAGTCAAGCGTTTATGATAAACGCTTTGACTTTTAGTTAGACCTTAAACGGTCAAGCCATGGTTCGCAACGAACGTGGCTACGTGATCGTAATTAGGTAAGTTTTAATCCCTAAAAAGGGCACCTCCTAAGAATCACGTTCGCTTGGTCAATTGACGAGTCAACATATTGACATTTTAAAAGTCAACGAGTCAGATTTTAAAATAATTGCGATCTGAGTTTAAGAATGTTCTAAATATGATTTATCACTTAAACAACTTGGTAATAATTATTAGAACATGTGTAAACATGTTCGGCTCGTCAATTCCAGTTTTAGGGTCGGTTCGCAACCGAAAGTCGGGAAGTTTGACTTCTACTTTGACTTTCGTTTATGAACCGAATTTGAACTAGTTTGTTACTGATTTAAGTTTCCGTTAGGATCGTAATATGATGTAGTATAACTCCCTAAGGTTATATTACATGTCATAAAGTGATTTGAGATTCTAATGCAAGTTCCGTTATTATGCTTAAAGTTGACTAAATTGCCTTTTTTGCTAAAAATAAGGTTTTAAGCATACACGAGCATGCAAATAAGTTGCATTCTGATATGATAACATGTTTAGCACATTTGAAATTATAAATCTGGTCATAAACTGAGTTTGCTTAAATGATCGTAAATTATGCTTTTAAAAGGACGAAAGTGCCCTTTTTACATCTAGAATGATTTTAAGCATATTTTATTGATAAAACTTGATACCTACTGATATGATATCATAATTAGGATTATTTGGGATGTCGAGTTAGATTATATTCTGAGTTTATGCACATGTCGCTGATAAGTATCATTAAATGACGATGATGCCCCTTAAAGCACTTAAATTAGTTTTTGAGCATAATAATCATATCAAACATTTTACCTACTGATGTGTTATGAAAATTAACATATTTAAACTATTCAAAGCTGGTCATAACATCAGATTTACTAAAACATCTTTAATATCGTCATTTAACGACTTTTACGCTGATTAGGCGCATAGTATGGTTTTAAACCATACTTATCACCCAAGACTTGTTACATACTGATTTTATAAATCATTTTGAATATTTTTACAGTAAGTATAAGTCACGAACTCAGAATCCCCAAATAAGTCCTTAAAACTATGTGTGAAAGGACCAAAATGCCCCAACGGTGAATAGTTTGGTTTTAAAGCATAACGCACACATATACTTGATATCCTACTGATATTATATCATAAATCAAATATTTTTCCAGAATGTTTATGACCGTAGCACCAGATTACTTGCAAGCTCCTTTTATAAGTCAGAAAATGACCAAAACGCCCTTATGAGGCTTAATTCGATTTAAAACCTTAATGGGCATACATGTTAGTATCCTACTGATATTATAACATGTTTTAAGCATAATGACTTATGGAACTTGTATATGTCTCATTCGGCTACTCGTTATCGCTTATACGCATACGGTTAGACTTACGTAACTAGTTTACGTAAGTTTGCCGAAACGGGTTTAACCTTATCGTTTTTACTTCAAAATCCAGAATGTACTTACTTTACCCATATTATACAAGTTTTCATACTTGTTGGGTCTAAATTACATTCTATTCCGGTCATCGCTTAATCTAGCGTGTCGTACCGTTTTAGATACTTTAAGCTAGCCGGTCTAAGCCTGCGACTTAAATAAGACCGCTAGCATTCTGAATTGGTTATATATTAGCATCATTCCAGACTAGAGCCACCCGGTAAAAGATACCTGCATTTAGTTAGTTTGGATACGACTGAGTTATTTTGCTGTGAATCAAGTATTAGCTCAGGTAAATACTTTAAACTTATTTTCCCTTATACGGCTTGGGATACGGTATATTAA
Source organism: Helianthus tuberosus (assembly GCA_030545235.1). Lineage (NCBI taxonomy): Eukaryota > Viridiplantae > Streptophyta > Magnoliopsida > Asterales > Asteraceae > Helianthus > Helianthus tuberosus. The sequence continues at coordinate 177,009,510 of CM060413.1, forward strand.
TACCGCTTGGTCGGGTATGAGATCATTTAATCGGATTGTGATTTAATAAATCTGCATAACCCGTTTTAATCTGTTTTGTTTGATAACATAAACATTGGGGGTTAACGACCGTGTCCTGGATTTAAGTTATTAATGGCCACGACCTATGCACGGGATGTAGGCATACACCTGACAGATGCAGATGCTAAATATTAAATTACCACAAGTTGGGGATAACTCCTTTGTGGGTTTTATAGGTGGTGAGTCGGTTAATCATGACCGGCTTCCAAACCGGCCCTAGTTGTGTGACAAACATGTAAATCTGTATACAAGATTTTAATAAAAATTGTCCCAAGTTATAAATAATTTTGTGCCTTGTGTGCCTAAACCAATTTTCATAAACTCTTTTCAAATGAGTCGGTTAATTGTATTTACCAGTGTAAACTGACGTATTTTCAAAAGACTAAGTGACAAGTACTACTCGTAATTGGCTGGGAGCTGCTCGGTGTCGAAATAGAGGATCTTGCAAATCCTTAAAGATGCCTTAAAGTCTGCTAAACTTCATTTTATACATTCTGTAATGATCCGCCTGTGGATTTGATATTACAAGCTCGTCTATAATTAATACTTTGATATTTTCAGACATTGGGTTTGTATTAATATTTTGTATTCCAAGACTTCCGTTGTGCTATATCTGTGTTTAATTGTCTATGATGATATCAACTACGTCACGATACTCCCCACCGGGCCCATCGGAATATGTGGAAATATCGGGGTGTGACGCACGATTGCTAAGGTGCTGTTTGTTTTTTCTGAAAAGCTCTGGGCAAGCTCTTCTATCTGCGCCGCGCAGACCACGCGCAGACATTGCCACGCGCAGACTGTTTGTTTTTTCGAAGATGTCTCATTAAAAAACGTCTGCGCAAGCTCTTCTTGGTGCAGACTTGGCCCAACCACTTCTAATATCTTCTAAGGTCTGTAGAGAGTTAAACACCACCACTCCCCACCACCGCCTATCACCACCACCACCACCACAGTTCACCACAACCGTCCACCACCCACTACCGTCCATCACCACCACCACCGTCCACCGTCCACCACCACCGTCCACCGTCCACCATCCACCACCACCGTCTATCACCATCACCGTCCAACACCACCACCACCGTCCGTACACCACCACCTGTTTATTTTAGAAGTCTTCATACTTTAAAAAACAAACAACCTTCTTCTTACAGATTGCAGAGGTTTGGTCCACCCCTTCTTCTACAGATGTCTGCAGATGTGGTCTGCAGACTACAGACATTTTACCTCTTAAAAAACAAACAACACCTAAGTGTTATGTGTTTTATATCCAAGGCTTGATGCAAAACTACTATCAAGCATGGGGTCTCACTGGAAGCATGCTATCTATTCCTATAGTAGAGGTAAAGCTGTCTATATTTTACCCTTCTCACTTAGTTTTGTTATTTATGAGATTTACTATCGAGCCTGAGGTCTCATAGGAAACATGTTATCTGTTCCTATAGTAGAGGTAAAATTGTCAATATTTTACCCTTCTCACTTAGCTTTATTATTTATGAGATTTACCAAGTATGATATTGAAGATAAACTAGTTAAATTTCCGCCCGCGCGTTGCGGCGGGGACCCAATGACTGCAAAACGCGTGTCAGTAACGGCAAGCAGATACCGAATATCAAAACATAAATAAAAATGTTGTGAAAAGGATAGTCAACCTGTCCTAAAAAACGATTTTAAATAACCTAATATATAATAATAGGACCCGCACGTCCTACACGTTGGAAATTCGGTTGTTTTCAGTTCAGTTATTACGGTGCTAACACGTTAAAATATGGATGAGCTCGGTACTGGTAACGACACTGAAAGTACCGATCCGGAAAATCATAGAAATTAGGTACTGGCACCGAAAATGCTTGGTACAATACGGTATGGTATTTGAAGGTAAAATCAATAAATATAGATATGGTGCTAGACCGGTGTCGAACCGAAAGTAACGATTCTGAAAATGCCAAAAGGTGGGTACCAAATTGGTACCGAAAATGATTTGGTATAGTAAATTTTGTACCGATACGATATCGGTTTGATTACAGGATTTGATACGATTTGCTCATCAATAATCTAAATATCCAAATTAATTTTACATGCTACAATTCATTTATTACATAAAAAGACAAAAAAATAAAGCAAAATAAGTTGTTGTGTATATAAAACCTCATTCAAACGAAATACAGTTTATTTACTGTGTGTATGAAAAGTAATCTAAACTGTTCAATTACTTGCATTGTTACGTTGCTACAGGATTTGATGAGCTCGGTACCAACCGGTACCGAAAATACTGTTACCGAAATCCCCAAAAGCGGCTACCGGTACCGAATATATCTGGTACGGTACAGCTTGATACGGTCGGTACTGGTACGGCACCGGTATTTGAGGGTAAAACCCGATGAATACCGGTGCCGAACGGATCCTGAAAATACACTCAGTTTGATAAATTTGATACCGGTACCGGTACCCGATACTATTCATTTATTTCTATTTTAGTTAGTACTGTTCATTAACTTCAGAATTTAATATATAGGAGAATTAGCCAAACGAAGAAAGGAAATGTATCCCTTCACAACACCCAATTTCCCTAAATATTATCTCAGAACTGAAACTTCTATCATGACCATTTTAACATGTTTTCAATTTTTAAATTCTCACAGAATCGAGAACAAACAAACTGTATTTTTTTTTGAGAGGTGACTTTCACAACAGACGGTAATATCACACCCGCTAGTCGCAGGCCCGCCCCACTACTGTCCCGAAGACTATGTTGTCTTAACCGGGCCCACGCTTCGGTAGCAATGGGAGCTTGGCTCTCCCCGAGAAAATTTCGAGCCCCCTGCCACTTGACAGGAGTTGCACCCTCCACACGAGCCGACCGCCTGTTGTGACAAGCGACCCGCTGGAGTAAATGCACTGTAGTAGAAAACTCGGGTTGACTCCCGGGATTCAAACCTGGAAACCTGGTTCTCCCCCCGTTCATTGCCATCCCCCAAATGCAGTGTGTGGGGATCGAACCTTGGTCTCCTAAGATAACCAAAATCCTTTCCACCACTCCACCACAAGTGGAGGATAACAAACAAACTGTTTTGATTAATAATTTTGAGCTTAGAGGATTATGAGATGTGACGTAATCAATTACTTATTTATTAGTTATAAATTTATTTATGAGAAAAATGCCCGTATAGTCCCTGTGGTTTACCTATTTTTCACCTTTGGTCCCTAACTTTCTAAAATTACAGCTATAGTCCTCAACTTTTGCAATTCCGTTCCCGGATAGTCCCTGACACGAACGGGGGTTAGTTTTTAGTGTTAAGTGGATGTGAAATTACTAAAATGCCCTTAAGTATTAAATAAATATAGATATATGTTTGTAAGACCCATTTCTTATAAGGCTGGAGGGTGTGGGATGGAGCCCCTAGGGGCTTTATCAAGACACGTAAGCGCCACGTAGGATCCACGTCAATCATAACGCCCCCTTTAATTTGCACGGTGTGGGATGGAGCCCCCTATTAAACAAAATAAAAAAAATAAAAAAATTTAATTGGATGACATGTGAGAGCCCCACCTGATAAAGCCCCTTCTCCCTCGTTACCACCATGGAGCCCTCTCTATAGCGCCCCCTCTTAATCGTGTGGGTGTGGGTGTATAGCGCCGGGGGCGCTATAGCCTCTGACGTGGCGAGGGTGGCGCCCCCCACACCCTCTGGCCTAAAAACAAAACAACCCCACCCACCCCCCACCTTTCTCTCTTTCTTTCTCTCTGTTTCCCCCACTACCATTAACAACCAACCACCACCCACCTCCTCCACAAGTAACCACCTTCACTGTCTTTCAAGTACCACCTTCGAGCACCTTCACCGTGCACCACTTTCACCATCTTTCCGATAACACATCCGAGCACCTCCGGCCAGAACTCCGATCACCATTCCACCGCCACCATAACACCTCCACCCCGCCATTGCCAAAAAATGCACCACCATAAGACCACTCTTCTTCTCCGGCCAGAGCTCCGACCACCCTGTCGGAAACTTGCAACTCCGGGTCCGGGTCAATAAAATATTAGCAAGAAGCTTCTCAGTTAGATTCCCGCAATAATCACAGAACGCATCAGTCGCTGGCAAGTTTGTTTGATTGAGCTCATTTTCCTCAATATCCCATCTTTAATTTTGGGAATTTTCTAGAATCCTGCAACTATTTTCATTTTAAGAAATTTGTTAATTTAGAGTTATGTAGAAGCTCATTTAGTTCCACAGGATTTGTTTATCTTTTTGAAAGACTTTACGGGTTTACAGAAAATGAGAAAAACGAATGTAGAAGATAATGGTAGAGGGTGATGGTGGAGATGGTGGTAGAGGGTTATTTTATTTTTTTAAGAAGTGGGTCCCACAAATAAATATATCTATTTAATAGTTTAAGTTATTTTGTTTTGTAGTAAGATTATTTTTGTCATTTCACACCTACTTAACTGAGAAAACTAACTATGTTAGGCCCATGGACTATCTGGGAACGAATTTATAAAAGTTGAGGACTATAGCTGTAATTTTAGAAAGTTATGTGCCACTATTCCATGTTCCAGTAGTTGTCAAGTTTATTTTAATATGTAGTTTATTTATTAATCAAGCATGTTTTAAGTTATAGATAGTGGGTCAAGATGGTGGGATAGTGGTTAGTTATTTAGCTTAGTATTTATAATGTAAGTCATTTAATGTTTTAGGGATATGAATGAAAAGAATTAGTCCTAATATTTCTATCTAAATTTCTATTCAGTTTTCTTTCTACTTTCTTTGGCCAACGATTAACCCGATGGAACCACATCAGTGGTATCAGAGCTGTCGTGATCCCCCTGGACCCATGGCTGCTCAAACTCTATCCGAAATCGAGTTCTATCAATGGATGAATGAATCCCTTGTAAAGCTTGAATCTCAGTTGCAAACCGTTTTCAATGAGTTTCGATTGCTCCGATCCACGTGGGAAGCCCAATCTTCTACCTCTCCACCAACTTCCGCCACCATCACAACCAACTCTAAAAATTGCCCCATCACTGGAACCAGCCCCGTAATGGGCACCACCACTTCCTACGCTTACACAACAACAACCACCGCCGGTTCTTGCATCCCCATTAGTTACTTCACCGACTCTTCATGTATATCTTGGTGAATCAAAAAATCATGGGTGGGGCCTCTTTGCATGTTGGAGGATTTTAAAAGAAGAAATTGGGCTTTTATGTCATGTTAGTAGCTTTGCAGAATAGAGGAAAAGAATATACAAATGTGAAGGAAAAAATTGTTATCTTTTTAAAGGTGAAGTCGGGCGACGCGAGTGGCATCCACCATGGCGCCCCATTGAGACGGCTCCTAGTGCCACTAACCGAATCGAGTGGCGACCACCGTAGTCCTTATTTTTGTCCTTGAGGACAAGGACGTTTTCAACCGGGCGGGAATGTTATGTGCCCACTAACTCATTCCATGTTCCAGTAGTTGTCAAGTTTATTTTAATATGTAGTTTATTTATTAATTAAGCATGTTTTAAGTTATAGACAGTGGGTCAAGATGGTGGGATAGTGGTTAGTTATTTAGCTTAGTATTTATAATGTAAGTCATTTGATGTTTTAGAGATATGAATGAAAAGAATTAGTCTTAATATTTCTCTCTAAATTTCTATTCAATTTTCTTTCTATTTTCTTTGGCCAACGATTAACCCGTTGGAACCACATCAACTTTACAAAAATCATGTATCCTCATATATCGAAATGAATCTTCTCAGCCATCTCACACAAGATTTGTATCCTTGAGGTTCTATATTTGTATGGCTTCAAAATAGATTGTTTCAGATTTTGAAATTAGAATTTCGAGTATCCGGAATCAACTATCCAAATTGTCGGATATTCGAATTTTGGATATCAGTATAAACCAAACAAGATGGCAATATAACTCTTTTGCGGTAATTAATATTTGAACAGATTAAACACTCACATAGTTACTTAATAATACTTTTACAAATACTACTTCATTGTATTCAAAAGTCAACACAAGAATTCGGTGACTTTGAAAACAAATTATTTACGTAAAATTACAACACAAGATTCTCAACACATGAGATCGAGTACTAGAAATCAAACAAGACGATAAGAAGCAGACAGAACACAACTGATTACAGACCATGAAAACGGCCGGAATATTCAATTGTTGTCACCACGAGTAAGTCCTTGAAAGGAGGTTGGGTTAGCAGCAGGGGTGGTTGCAACGGTCTGGGTGTTTGATGTTCGTGCACGCGGATCCACAGTTGAAACCGATGGAGCCTTTTGTTGTTGGTCTATGGAGCGTTGGAACGATACCGGTCTAGTAGTACCAGAGGACGTCGAAGAAGAGCGATCCCTCGCCGCGGCTGCTGAGAGGTTTGGAGCTTCACCACTAGACATTGTAAACAAAGAGAGATGTTGAATGTGTTTCCAAACATGATGGTCTATTTATTTATAGGAGGAATTAATACATTCACATCTACCTAACGTGACGGATGACCCACACGTTCATGCTTACGTTGTGAGATAGAAATGTTAATATTAATTTTTAAGTAAAAGAAAATTAATAAAATTGTATTTTAAGTCTTTATGCTTGTAAAACTCCATAACTGAAATCGTGCATCAAATTTATAAAAAAAAAAAAAAAACAATTCAAAAAGAATAAGAAACAATTTTGTTAATTACAAGAAATCACGGTCACGTTTAAAAAGTAAAAACAGTCTTTGATAAATGTTTTATATCCTTTTTAAGACACTTGTTCAGCAAATTATTTGAACACAATGGGAATAAAAGTGTAAAAACACATATTTTAAACTTTTTTAAAGTACCAATATACAGGGGCGGACCTACCCTTTATGGTGGGTGGGCGGCCGCACCCCTTGAACAAAAAAATTTTAGTGTTATTTTTCCCGTAAAATCCCGACCGCACCCCTTGGAAAATCTCGACCGCACCCCTTGGAAATTTTCAGCCGCACCCATTGGAAAAAAATATTAGGAATTTATAAAAAAAAATTGTAAACACTGATTTAAACCCAACTCAATTGGTAAACAAGTTAGCCCATTAATCTCTTTAAAAACCTTGTACACTTGTAACCCAACTACTCAACAAGCCCACTTATGAAGTATGCATTAAGCCCAACCCAACTAACTAAAACAATTAAAGAAAACAACCCAATCGTCCCTACAACTCCCGCCCGCTCTCCTCTCTCTGCCCAGCGAACATCACACCCCCACCCAGCGTCCCAGCCCCACTTCCCTGGCTGATCAGGCAAAAAATCCGCCGGAAACGCAAAAAATCCGGCCACCAGTCGTCAACTACTTCGAAATCTTGACCCGACCCGACCCGATTCGACCCGCTATGAACCGAATTTTTTTTATATAGCTAGGGATCTAAAAACTTTAAAAAATTTCCGCACCCCCAGGAAAAATTTCCTGGGTCCGCCACTGCCAATATATCAAATGTGTGTAACATTTAAATCCGTTTATCTTCATCAGTTTAAGTTCATTATTTATATATTCTTTTAGGTTTTTTAGTTTTTTTTAACTGTGAAAGTTCATTATTTATATATTCTTTTAGGTTTTTTAGTTTTTTTTACTGTGAAAGATTTCATTAAAGTCAGGTCAACAGGGAGTTGTAAAACCCAAAACAACAACTTTAGAAAATTATATCTCTTATATTGAAATCACATCATCTTTCTCATTCTAGGCTATTAAATTTTGACCAAATTTTAATGCACCAAATCAAAAACAATTTAATTTCCTCCACCGTTTTGACTGTCGGTATGAAGTTGGAGCTAAATTCCTTTTCGTTCCTCGCCTTTCATATATGTCAATATTTAGAAACAACGGTTGCACTTACGGTCTTTTTCCATAACTCGGATCCAGTTAGGGAGTTTACCCAAAAAGAAGTTGTTTGCGCGACATATTTGCCTCCCGGATAGGTAGTTTCAGTCAAACGAAGTCAAACGAAGATGTGCCACCATATATTGAGCGAGGCCATAAGCAACCTAGTAACAAATGCTCCGTCATCTCCTACTCAATGCCACATCTAGAAGTCTGGAACACGTCATCTCAACGCCTTACACTCCTCGTCTACTTAAAGCCGATTGGGAAGCAATCTTACCCGAGCAGGCCCGCTTTAGCGACGTGACTTAAATTGAAATCAGTTGTGAATTATGACCCCCTCCCATTGTTTGATTGTGGGGATGACTGTTTCCTTGCCTTTGATGTGTTGGATAGGATTCTTGATTATAAAAAAAATATAAAAGACATTTTGTACTTTTAAAAACCAATACTTCAAACCAATTTTACAGTGGGTTGATTTTTCAATTGTTGAGAGATCATTTTATTCATACACCTCAAATCTTATCCATTCATACTTTTGTTCTCACTCTATTCCTCTCAGTGTATATCTATGTATATAGAAAGAGAGATAGAGTGAAAGGGTGTATCAATATCAACATCCTTGTTGAGTGGTTTCTGGATTTTTTTATATTTCCATAGGACTTTTTTCTATAAATTTGATAAAAAAGTGTTACTACTCATCGATTTGTATATAATTTAAAAAATAGTGGTAGAATATTGTAACACCCGAATTTTATAGGAATAATGGATTTTAATAATCCAACCTTTCACCAGTTGGCCGGCAACGGACCCAACTTCAAAAATAGCCACTGGCGGTCCCAACTTTTCGTATATTGTAAATCAATGGACTTTTACTAAAAAAAAACCTTAATTTCTTTTTGTCTCCTTATCCTTTTCGGCAACTTTTTCGTATAATGTAAACCAATGGACCTTTACTAAATCGAAAAGGATAAGGAGACAAAAAGAAATTAAGGTTTTTTTTAGTAAAAGTCCATTGGTTTACAATATACAAAAAGTTGGGACCGCCAGTGGCTATTTTTGAAGTTGGGTCCGTTGCCGGCCAACTGGTGAAATGTTGGATTATTAAATTCCATTATTCCAATTTTATATGCTCAATAATCTCATTCAAAACATTATGGCCACAAAATAGTGTTACTACTCATCGATATTCAGTAGCAACTTGCTACTAGCGAATGATCAGTTACTACTGATAATCAGTTTTTATTCATGGTCGTTTCCATTCTACTTTTCTTATATGCATCATACAGCTAGACCCTAACCAGACGCAAAATATACTTTACAACACAAAACAATTTAGTTTAGTTTGTGATAAGATTTTTATAATCATATCTACATAGAAGTTAATACGTGATGACAAAATTATTAAAATTGTAAAAATAGAAAAGGTTTAAGGGCATTTAATAGGACTCAGACTCATGATGTCATCATCTCTAGAAGGTTACTTTGCGTTACTTCCCAACTTGCAAGACTTTGACTATCAATAGCTGAAGTCGTTGTTTAGTGTTTATGGTGGGGCCTATAACTAAGAGCAAATTACCTAACTAGTCCTTGTACTATTTAAGTTTCTCACTCTATTTGTCTACAATATAAAAATGCTTTCACTATTCTCAGGTTCCATACATATTAATTTCAGATCTTTTTTTACTCTATCTCTCTCTCTATATATATCTACTAGTTTAAGTATTGAACATTCACATCCAATCCACTAAAAATATACATACATTCCACTAAAAAATAACTCATATATCAATATATTTCCACTAAAAACAAATATTTTTTCTCTCTCATTTTCAATATATATTACATTTTTCTCTCTCATTCACTCACAACCACTTTCAATATATATTAAAAAAATTTAGTGGGTGAACAGTGTCCCCCAAATATACAGATGAACAGTAATATTTTATCTCTCCTCCACTCACAACCACTTTTTATACTCTTTACATTTTAAAAACCCCACACTCACAATATGATGCCTTGGATGTGAATGCTCTTAGACGAGTGGTCTCACAGTAATTTTTATTAATTAACAATGTTAACATAAAACTTTCAAATGAAAAAAAAAATTATTACTAAGGTAAATATTAAATTACAATTAATCCTAAGAAATAAATGCGAAAAAGAATTGATGTTGTTCTACGTGTTGGGTTTCACATAATAAATACATAGAGATGTTTTATATTTATAACTTTGTATTAAAATATGTATCAACTTCTAAAATTACATGTATAAAGAGACCAAATAAATGAAACATACATATCCATCTACTTGATCGATTTTACTTATCGACCCAGGTACACTTGCAAAAAATGAAAATTATCGAGTTGGAGTTCTTACTAATTTGCAAGCTCTTCTAGTAACTCCCTTTACTCCATAGAAGCATAAGACTACATAAGAAAAATCAAATAAATATTGAACCCGTTAAAATAATGAGAAAAATATAGCTATACCAATAATCTTTTATGATCATCAATGTTCCATCTAATTATTTTTTATTTGAATATAACCAAAGCCATTAGGCTACTGTGAAAACATCTTAATTCTTTTATTGGAGCTTTTATAGGGAACCGTCCAAATCGGTCATCGGTTTGGTTTCATGGTCGGTTTTTTTCTTTAACGTTCGGTCGGTCGGTTTCATAATTTTCAAACCGTAACGAACAGTTTGGTTTACAGTTTATACCAAAAACCGGTCGAGTAAAACCGAACCATAAGATTAATTATATATTATATTTTTTTAGATATTACATATACAAACATGCATATATATAAGGTAAGGTTCATTTGAGAACCACCTTTATTGTGAGAACCATGAGAACCAATTTGAACACATCAAAAAAAACCTTAAAAAACCTAAAAAATCCTAACCCTCCACCCCCCCCCCCCAAAAAAAAAAAAAAAAACCCAACCCCCCAAGCTAAATACTGAAAACTAAACCCTCCCCAAAAACATAAAAAAAAACCTAACCCCCACACCCCCCATCCAAGCTAAAATGCTAAAAATTAAACCCTCAAAAAACCTAAAAAAAATCTAAAAAACACAAAAAAAAAAAATAGCTAAAAATCGCTCCTTTTAGTAGCAAAAAAAAATTTAATACCCAAGCTAAATACTGAAAACTAAACCCTCCCCAAAAACATAAAAAAAAACCTAACCCCCACACCCCCCATCCAAGCTAAAATGCTAAAAACTAAACCCTCAAAAAATCTAAAAAACACACAATTTTTTTTTTAATATTTTTTAGCTAAAAATCGCTACTTTTAGTAGCAAAAAAAAAGTTAATTTTTTTTTGTAACGAAAATTAGCGATTTTTCGCTAAAAAATATTAAAAAAAATATTTGTGTGTTTTTTAGCTATTTTTAGGTATTTTTGGTTGTGTTCACATTGGTTCTCGCGGTTCTCGCAATAAAGGGTGGTTCCTATATCGAAGTTAAAACCCCTTCTGGTGATTTGATCACCAATTCACCATTCAAGGAGATGTACACTATGGATTGCCTGAACAAGCGTCGATATTTAAGGCATCCAAGTGTTTGAAGAGCAGATGTGTCATTTACATGGCACAAGGGACAGTAGATGAACCGAAACTGAAGATTGAAGACATTCTTGTCATCTATGATTATCCAGATGTTTTTCCTGATGAATTACCTAGTTTACCTTCGGAGAGGCAAGTGGAGTTCAGAATCGACATCCTACTTGGGGCTACACCAGTTGCAAGAGCTCCTTATCGTTTGGCGCCGACTGAGATGAAAGAATTGAGAACCCAATTAGACGAACTGTTAGAGAAAGATTTATTCAGCCTAGCTCATCCCCTTGGGGAGCTCCAATATTGTTTGTGAAGAAGAAAGACGGTTCAATGCGTCTGTGCGTTGATTACCGTGAACTGAACAAGGTAACGATCAAGAATCGTTATCCATTGCCCAGGATCGACGATCTATTCAACCAACTGCAAGGGGCAAGCTTCTTCTCAAAGATCAACTTAAGGTCGGAATATCATCAGCTAAAGGTTAGAAGTGAAGATGTTCCTAAAACTGCCTTCAGAACAAGATACGGGCACTACGAGTTTCTAGTGATGCCTTTCGGGCTCACAAATGCACCTGCAACGTTCATGGATCTCATGAACAAAGTCTGCAAGCCGTATCTAGATAAGTTATCATTGTCTTCATAGACGACATACTTATCTATTTTCTCGTAATCAATCCGATCACGAGAAACATCTTAGATGCATCCTTGAGCTTTTAAGACAGGAGAAGCTTTATGCTAAATTCTCCAAATGTGAGTTCTGGCTTCGTGAAGTCCAATTTCTTGGACATGTGGTTAGTGAGCATGGTATCCAGGTGGATACCACCAAGATTGAAGCTATTATGAACTGGGAAGCACCTAAGAGACCCTCTAAAATCCGTAGTTTCTTAGGTTTGGCTGGTTATTATAGGAGGTGATGTGCTCTAAATTATACATATTTCTCTATAAATATTCCTATACTTTTTAGTAGGTTTTGGGTTGATTTTATTGCATTCTTGTCGTAACTGGATAATAGTTGAGTTTAGAAAACGAGCTAAGACGATGAGTAAATAAATAAACAAATAAGAGTTAATATGTAAAAGTCTTGTAATCAATATTAATAAACGAAAGCATTAATTGGTTTATTATTCTCATTCGTAGGTTTCTAAAAGAAAAATCAAAAGTGGATGGCATTGGATGAATTAAATGGGCCATGAAGAGCTGAAGCTTAGTGAATTTTAATATACAACATGCCTTGGACGTAAATGAAAGGAATTTGGAGGCATCCCTATTATTCACGACATCTTAAAAGATATTAGATTAAGATATAAGCTAGATATGATTTATATATTATAGGATATAGTTTTACTATTTATGTTACAATTATTATGTATTATGTTTTTCGTTCCCTAAGTTCTGGCGGTTATCAATGTTTGACTGCCAAGTATATATGTATCGTACATGTGACAATATCAAATTACCAATTCGAATACAAAGAACGATTATTCTTTCTCTGCATATATCTCAAACCCTAATTTACAATCTACAAAGTGGTATCAGAGCCAAACGCATCGATCCATATTAATTCTTCTTATTCGCTGTAAATAATCATCGTCATGGCAACATCAAACAGTGGTATCCAAACCCAAATTCCAAAATTATTTGGGCAAAATTACTACCACTGGCACATTCAAATGAAGGTTTTATTAGAATCTCAAGATTTGTGGACAATCATAGAAGAAGGGTATGACGGAATCGCTGCCAATGCATCAGAAGCCGATCAAAATATGTATAGGGAAAAAGTCAGAAAAGATAAGAAAGCCCTACACATAATTTTCCAGTCTGTAAGTGAAATAGTATTCGAACGAATTGCAAATAGTAAAACGGGAAAAGAAGCATGGAATGTTCTTCACAAGGCATACAGAGGAGAACGAAGGGTTAAAACGGTAAAACTTCAAACTTTACGATGTGAATTCGATGCTTTACGAATGAAAGATAGTGAATCTATAGAGGAATATGTGAATAGAACCACTATAATAGTAAACCAATTAAGATTAAATGAAGAAGATGTATCAGAACAGCGAATAGTAGAAAAAATTCTTCGGAGCCTTACCAGGAAATACGAGTCTGTAGTTGTAGCCATTGAAGAGTCAAAAGACTTGAATCTGATTACAACAGAGGAGTTACTCGGTATATTACAATCGCATGAATTGCGATTAAGACAGTATGATGATTCTCCGATGGAACAAGCATTTCAAGTTCAGAGTCAAAACCGATCAAGACAATATCGATCCGAATATCCAGGAAGAGGAAGAGGTAGAGGAAGGAATAGGTTTAATGGGCAGATTCGCTGTTATAATTGTCAGAAATTAGGACACACTGCAAGATTCTGTCAACAGAGAGAAGAAAATGAAAGAAACAACAGCGTTCTCATGCATGAAGAGGATAACGAAGGAGATGAAGACACTATGTTTATGATATTCAACATAGAAGAGTTAACTAAGGAAGATTGCTGGTATTTAGACAGCGGATGCAGCAATCATATGACCGGAAATCGGAGTCTATTTATTACATTAGATGAGTCGGAAAGAAGAGAAGTAAGAACAGGGGATAATAAAAAACTCGAAGTATTAGGTTGCGGAGATGTATCTATAAAGGTTAAAGGAATCGAGAAAAAGGTGCCAAATGTGTTTTATGTAGAGGGTTTGAAGCATAATCTTTTAAGTGTAGGTCAATTAGTTCAAAAAGGTTATGAAGTGAAGTTCAGCAATCAAGAATGCATTATCAAGGATTCAAAAGGAGGATACATAGGGACGGTTCGGATGACAGGAAACAAAATGTTTCCTTTGAATCTGAAAAACGATATAACACCTAGAGTATGTAGTATGATAATACAAGACAATTCAGTTTTATGGCATCAAAGGTATGGTCATGTTAACTTCGAAACACTGTACAACATGGGAAGAAACAATATTGTTGAAGGTCTACCTAAGATTTCAAAAACATCTCATAGCTTATGTGAAGGATGTTTGTTTGGAAAGCATACAAGGAAGCCATTCCCTAAGAAATCAAAATGGCGGGCATCACAACCTTTACAACTGATACATTCTGACATATGTGGACCCATGAGAACAAATTCCATAGGTGGTCGTAGATATTTTATAACTTTTATAGATGATTTTTCGAGGAAGACTTGGGTCTATTTTCTAAAACTGAAATCAGAAGCGCTTGTAAAGTTCAAAGAATTTAAGAAACTGGTAGAGAATCAAGTAGACTACAAGATGAAATGTATACGTACGGATAGAGGGGGAGAATATTGCAGCCATGCTTTTCAAAGTTTTCTTAAAGAAAATGGTGTTCATCATCAATTAACGACAAGTTATACACCCCAACAAAATGGAGTGGCGGAGCGAAAGAACAGAACATTAATGGAGCTCAGTAGAAGCATGTTAAAGATGAAGAGACTTCCAAACTCTTATTGGGCTGAAGCGGTAGCATGTGCAACTTACTTATTAAATCGGACTACAACAAAGAGCATTCAAGATGTAACTCCATATGAAGCATGGAGTGGCAGAAAACCAAATGTAGAACATCTTAGAATTTTCGGTAGTATAGCCTACTCTCACATTCCTAAACAACATCGTGGAAAACTAGATGATAAAGTGGAGAAAACAATCCTCATAGGATATAGTGAAAATAGTAAAGGATATAAGCTCTTTAATCCAACAACAAACAAGACCATCATAAGCCGGGATGTGACCTTTGATGAAGGTCGAGACTGGGAAGCAGCCAAGACTGATGGATGTTATACGGAATCATCGCTGAAATATGATAATGAAAACGATGAGGAAATGGAATCTACACATCGAAGAACAGAGACCGGAGATCAAGATCAAGATGTTAATTCTCAAGTTAGTGATCAAAGTGAGGAACAAGTTAATAACAACAATCCAGATCCACTGCATGAAACAGATGAAGATGAGGTATCTTCAATTACATCAGAGAATGAAGAACTTAGGACACGTAATATATCATAAATTTATCAAAGTTCTCAACCTTTGACAAAGACACAAGTAGATCAGTTATATGCAAATAGTTCACTTGGTTCCACTGATGTAACAAATTTTGTATTATATGCCGATGCCGATCCAACCAAGTACACTGAAGCGGTAAAAGATGAAAAATGAAGGGAAGCCATGGATAGAGAAATAGAATCAATTAAGAAAAATGAAACCTGGGATCTTGTGGAACCCTCGCCAAATCAGAATCCGATAGGTGTTAAGTGGATATTTAAAACGAAATACGATGAGCATGGGAATGTGGATAAGCATAAGGCACGGCTGGTAGTAAAGGGGTATAATCAAAAATATGGGATCGATTACCATGATGTATTTGCTCCTGTGATTAGATTCGACACAATAAGATTAGTTTTAGCATTAGCAGCACGATATGGTTGGTATTTACACCAAATGGACGTCAAGACAGCCTTTCTGAATGGAAAGTTAAATGAACAAGTCTACATTACACAACCAGAGGGTTATATCAAGAAGGGAGAAGAAAAGAAAGTGTGTCGTCTAAAGAAAGCATTATACGGATTGAAGCAGGCTCCAAGAGCTTGGTACAGTCGTATAGATGAATATTTCCAATCACATGGATTCAAAAAATGTGTACATGAGCATACTTTATTTATCAAAATAACGAATGAAGCCCGTATGGTGATATGCTTATACGTAGATGATCTTATCATTGCAAGTGATTCATTTGAAATGATAAATCAATTTAAATGCTCGATGAAAAGGGAATTTGAAATGACTGATCTAGGTAATCTTCACTATTTCCTGGGAATGGAAGTTAAACAAGTAAATGGAGACATTATGTTGTCGCAAAGGAGGTATGCAGAAAATTTACTTGAGAAATTCAATATGAAGCATTGCAAATCAATTTCAACCCCAATGGAATATGGGGAAAAGTTATCAAGAGAGGATCTAGGAGAAGATGTAAATGAAAACCTATATAGAAGTTTAGTAGGGAGCCTGATGTATCTGACCAACACACGTCCAGATATTATGTTTGCAGTTAGTAAGATCAGCCGTTTCATGGAGAGGCCAAAAAGAAGCCATTGGGATGCTGGTAAACGCATACTACGATATATACAAGGAACCTTAAATGAAGGACTTATATATTCAAAAGGAAGCAAAGGAAAGTTAATAGGTTTCAGCGATAGTGATTATGCAGGCAATGTAGATGACAGTAAAAGTACCTCAGGTTATACATTCCACTTAGGTTCAGGGGCAATTGCCTGGCAATCAAAGAAACAGAAAGTTGTTGCACTCTCGTCCATTGAAGCCGAATATATAGCATTGTCGATGGCAGGGTGTCAAGCGTTGTGGCTGAAAGGTATACTGAATGATCTGCAGATTAATATGGACTGTCCACCTACCATTTTGTGTGATAATAAATCTACTATAAGCCTGGCCAAAGATCCTGTCTACCATGGGAAAAGCAAGCACATTCGAGTAAAATATCATTTCATTCGAGAACTCATTCGAAATGATGAAGTAGAAATCTGCTATTGTTCAACCAAAGATCAAGTTGCAGACAACTTTACAAAGGCGCTGCAGCAAAAGGATTTCTTACATTTCAAGAGACATCTTCACGTAGCACCAATCTAGCTTACGGGGGAGTATTAGATTAAGATATAAGCTAGATATGATTTATATATTATAGGATATAGTTTTACTATTTATGTTACAATTATTATGTATTATGTTTTTCGTTCCCTAAGTTCTGGCGGTTATCAATGTTTGACTGCCAAGTATATATGTATCGTACATGTGACAATATCAAATTACCAATTCGAATACAAAGAACGATTATTCTTTCTCTGCATATATCTCAAACCCTAATTTACAATCTACAAAAGAAACAGTGGGCCGCTCACATAAGAACTACTTCAGCCATGCATAACTTGAACATCATTATGGACGTGAAGTCCATGTTTCTTGGGCCTTGAATTATTTTTTTTCATGCATTATCATATTAAAACCCTAACGAAATAAGAAAGGATATATATATGGGGACGTGAAGTTGAGTGGGGGGCCGATCATTGTTTTCAAAAGACACATTCGACATCAGACGGCAGAAAAAAAAAGACAGCAGGTATAGGTGGGAGTTCGACGATCTAGACAGGGGAGGAAAAAAAGAAAAGAGTGGTTCGAGGGTTAAAGCCACGATCAAGATTCTAGTCCGGGTTTGCAAATAGTTTATATTCAGTTTTAATAACTTTGTGTTTTTTGAACTTGATTGCTATGGATTATTTGTTATTTGAGACTTGTTTCTTTTTAGTGGTTATGATTATTGGCTAAACCTTTCATGCTACCTAGGTTGAGATGAACTAGTTGATTGTTGCGTTGTTTTGACTTGGTTTTGGTTATTTTATGCGATTTACATAACTTTGCCTTGTTATTGATCTTGATATTGCATGTTGGTGTGTTTTGATTGGTTATTGGTTGATGAATTCAACGGTTTAGGCACGAAGAAATTCCCCCTAGACTTGGGATTTAATTTGATTCGTTTATCTTAGGATTTTCGGGTTAGGTATTGTGTTGAGAAATTGACCAAGTTGACTAATAATTAAAATAAAAATACTAAAACTTGCATCCTCATCTTGTGACTCGAAAGACGATTAAGGTGAGCTAGGTTATTAGCTAATCATTGGTGGGTAGATTGGGTGACCGATAGCTCGGGCTCGTTTATTACATCGTGGTTAAGGTTTCCTAGGATTTCAATCATCATGGTTTGGTTTGCTTTGCGTTTTTGGGATCTTCTCTTAACATAGTTGTCTCTGAGGTCAAAAGGATTCTATTTTCGTGGGATTTGGTATCGATAGGTCGAGCCGGTTCGTTCTAGCACTTTTCATTTCGTCCTTATCTTTCGTTTGATACATCTCTAGCGGGGGGTTAATCGAGAGAGTAGGATATTTAACCATTGCCATAGTCAAGATAGCGTTGCATGATTCTAGGGATTCGACACCTAGGTAGTCTTTTCTCATCATATTTGATTTACACCCAGCTCCCGAGTTCGTGTTTGTTTTACGTTGCTTGTCTTGTTTGCCACATTTTCTTATTTAATTAGATTATTAGTTTAATTAGTTAAAACCTCAAAATCCAAACAAACCAATTAAGTATTAGTTGAGTCAGACTCTAGTTTAGCGTCGCTAGTGTCTCGTGGGTTCGATACTCGGACTTCATTAGGCTTTACTACGTACGATAGGTACACTTGCCTGTCAGTGGTCTAGCATTTAGAGAGTCTTAGTTTATAAATTTAAAACTAGGGTGTCTAGATTAGGTTTAGTTTTTATTAGACCACATTTAGAACATCAAGTTTTTGGCGCCGCTGCCGGGGACACTTAGGCGATTGCGTTATTAGCTTTGACTGATCTTATTTGTTTAATTGGTCTTTTTGTATATTGAGTTTTAGGTTAATGTGTCTAGTCGTTTTTGTAAATATATTTTTATTAGTTAATTTTTTTTTATATCTTTATCATGTGTTTGATCTGTGGAGGGCCCCATTACACTAAATATTGTCCAAATTCATCGGGGTATTCCACATATTACTCTTCTAACTCATATTCACAGCCGCAGTCATATCAGAATTCCTATCCTTCACCATATCAAAATTTCTATACTTTACCATATCAATCATGCAACGAAAACGAGTGCCCACCTTATTTTCAGACATTGGTGGAATCATGTCAAGTCCTCGCTCAGTCGACAGCAGCACTAGAACAGATGTTGAGGGAAAGCAACAATCAACTCATGGATCCATTTTGTCGCGGTTGTGCTGGACCGCACAAGTATGAAGATTGTCCGGTCGCTTTTCAAGGGGCGATGCCTTCAAATTCAAAGGAGATGCCATTGGAGGATACTGA
Source organism: Helianthus tuberosus (assembly GCA_030545235.1). Classification (NCBI taxonomy): domain Eukaryota; kingdom Viridiplantae; phylum Streptophyta; class Magnoliopsida; order Asterales; family Asteraceae; genus Helianthus; species Helianthus tuberosus. Next base: position 177,028,882 of record CM060413.1, read on the forward strand.
GAGTACAAATGAAAATGATAAGGTAGAGCGGGAAGAACGAGAAGAGAAGAATGGTAAGTTTATAATTGATTTTTCCTGTGGTGATGAGAAGATAGATGCGCAACTGGCTGAATATAGGAGATTAATGGAAGAAGAGATTGAAGAAGGGCCACCTGGTGATCCAGAGTTATCAGATGTAGAACCGGAGACGATAATGGACGTTGAAGTCCCACCTCCGGTACAACAAGTCGTTAATTCCAGCTATTGGTGTCCCACGCCATGGAATATCGATGATGGCTTTTGGAGTGATGATGATGAGGGGGTAGTAGAAGAGGCAGAGTTGGAGGTACCCAACTACACCACGTCCCCTAGAAATGAAGAAGCTAGTGAGCCACTAGACAAGATGGATAATGGGAAGACTGAAGAGCATATACCATCTTGGGAGGAGGAGTTTGGTGATGAGTTGGTAGGTTTACCAACTCTTGAAGATAAAGAATTTGACCCGGTTGGTGATCTCGCCTATCTTGAGACATTACTTGTAGAGACGCCGACCATGGAGATCAAATACACACCAAACGTAAAAGAGGAAATGGCTGAGGGGTTTGATAGCCGACCCATGGAGAATCCAGGAAATGGACGCCCACCACGATCAAAGACACGGGAGAAGGCGAAAAGGAGCCTTGACAGACCTTTCGCGGAGATTCGGGGATGGTGCCGAAGAAAGAAGGAGATGGAAGCGCTGAAGTCTACTCGACACCACTCTTCTCATTACATGCCTCGAATCAGGTTTGGTCCAGATAAGTTTAAATATTGGTGGTCCGACCCATTCGAGAATTTTAAACGGTTTATAAATTCCATTCTAAAAATTTTAATTAATAATAAGGAACGGGTGGAATTAAACGGGTTGGACCGAGGTTGGATAAAGGAGAAACCTCCTGATTAAATTCAAGTGTGGGGAGGTTTGTAGAGTTTGTATATTGAGTCATTTATTTTGTACTATGAGTCTAATTTAGTAGTTTTGAGTCGTTTTTTTAGAGTCGGTACTGCTTTGGTTTTGCTTGTTTTTGTTTATGCAGGTTTGGATATGTACCACCCGTACTCAATCTCTATTCGGGTGTTTTTGGAGCTGCTTAGAAAATTTCAAGCCATTTACCAAGTATACTAGTTAGAGTCAGAGCCGATCGCGAATGAAATGCTATACGATCGAGCTGGATTGGACGAGAGTTATGAAGCATATGCGTTATAAAACCAGCTACGTCTTTTCCGATTTGCCCTTTGTCTTTTATTTCTTATTTATTTTTAGTCTTTTGAGTCGGTTTCCATCCTACATTGAGGGCAATGTAGAGTTTAAGTGTGGGGATGGAAAACTTGCGTTTAGTGTCTAGTTAGTAGAGTCTTGAGTCATAAAATTCGAAAAAAAAAATTTAAAAATAAAAAAAAATCGAAAAAATTGAAAAAAGAAAAAAAATGGTTTTGCGAGTCCCGATCCTTTAGCGCGTAGAAAACGAAAAACCTTTTCAACACGTCGGTCAAAAACGGTTTAATTGTCGAATTTACGAGTTGGAGAGCACATGTTTCTTTAAGTTGCGGGATAGTAGGTTGATTGATTCTGTTTTTGGGAAGTAAAAGGTTTTGGGATGCCTAGGATAGTGGATGGAGCCGGAGAGTTAATTGGTTGTGCATTGTCGATATCGGTAGTCCTTGTTTACCACATGATAGTGAGATTTGAGCCTTTACATGCTTCATATTTATATGTTCACTACTTTCGTTTCATGTGTGTTTACCGACTTGTTGCATTACTTTAGAACTTGTGCGTTTTGATACAGTTTGAGACCTTCGGTTAGGATTTGGCATGGATATGATAGAGGCATTAGGATCACCTTGCTTTTGTTTAGCCTTGTGTTCTGACCCGTTTCACCACTACCCTTAGATACCACTTTGAGCCTAGCCATTCGTTTGTTATCCGTATGTGATTTGATAACCGGATCGTGTTACGTGATTATTATATTTGTGAAGAAAGAAAAAGAAAGAAAAAGAAAAAAAAAGAGAAAAAAAAAGAAAAAGGAAAAAGAAAAAAAATAGAATAAAGTTGTAGGTCAAAATGACCAATATGTTAGTGTTTTGTTTCGTGCTTATCCGGTTTATCGTGTGATTATGTGTTTAGCCACTTATTCCAAAAAAAAAAAAAAAAAAAAAAAAAAAAGAGAGATTAAAAACCTACCTTTAGCCCTTACCTACCCGTTAAAGCCCTCTTGATCCGTGTCGAATTCTAACAATTAGGTGGAGATCTGATTGACGTACAAGCTTATGATAGTATGCTTCATAGTTTGGTTTTGAGAGTTCACCCAAAATTACATAATATTAACCGAGAGATGAGTGACATTGTGAGGGGTGTTGACAGTGCATAATTGATTGTTTGAAGGTAAGAAAAACTTGATTAGGTAGGCCAGTTTTCATTTAAATATTATGATTCGTCAACCTTTTGAACGTTGTAAGTCTTGCGAAACCGCTGTGTTTAATGATTTCGTAGTTTGCGTTATAATTTGTTCGAGACTTGCGTTACTGTTAAGTGTTTAAGTTGGACATGTTGCTTGGGATTTTGCTTAGGGACAAGCAAAAGGTAAAGTGTGGGGATATTTGATGTGCTCTAAATTATACATATTTCTCTATAAATATTCCTATACTTTTTAGTAGGTTTTGGGTTGATTTTATTGCATTCTAGTCGTAACTGGATAATAGTTGAGTTTAGAAAACGAGCTAAGACGATGAGTAAATAAATAAACAAATAAGAGTTAATATGTAAAAGTCTTGTAATCAATATTAATAAATGAAAGCATTAATTGGTTTATTATTCTCATTCGTAGGTTTCTAAAAGAAAAATCAAAAGTGGATGGCATTGGATGAATTAAATGGGCCATGAAGAGCTGAAGCTTAGTGAATTTCAATATACAACATGCCTTGGACGTAAATGAAAGGAATTTGGAGGCATCCCTATTATTCACGACATCTTAAAAGAAACAGTGGGCCGCTCACATAAGAACTACTTCAGCCATGCATAACTTGAACATCATTATGGACGTGAAGTCCATGTTTCTTGGGCCTTGAATTATTTTTTTTCATGCATTATCATATTAAAACCCTAACGAAATAAGAAAGGATATATATATGGGGACGTGAAGTTGAGTGGGGGGCCGATCGTTGTTTTCAAAAGACACATTCGACATCAGACGGCAGAAAAAAAAAGACAGGAGGTATAGGTGGGAGTTCGACGATCAAGACAGGGGAGGAAAAAAAGAAAAGAGTGGTTCGAGGGTTAAAGCCACGATCAAGATTCTAGTCCAGGTTTACAAATAGTTTATATTCAGTTTTAATAACTTTGTGTTTTTTGAACTTGATTGCTATGGATTATTTGTTATTTGAGACTTGTTTCTTTTTAGTGGTTATGATTATTGGCTAAACCTTTCATGCTACCTAGGGTTGAGATGAACTAGTTGATTGTTGCGTTGTTTTGACTTGGTTTTGGTTATTTTATGCAATTTACATAACTTTGCCTTGTTATTGATCTTGATATTGCATGTTGGTGTGTTTTGATTGGTTATTGGTTGATGAATTCAACGGTTTAGGCACGAAGAAATTCCCCCTAGACTTGGGATTTAATTTGATTCGTTTATCTTAGGATTTTCGGGTTAGGTATTGTGTTGAGAAATTGACCAAGTTGACTAATAATTAAAATAAAAATACTAAAACTTGCATCCTCATCTTGTGACTCGAAAGACGATTAAGGTGAGCTAGGTTATTAGCTAATCATTGGTGGGTAGATTGGGTGACCGATAGCTCGGGCTCGTTTATTACATCGTGGTTAAGGTTTCCTAGGATTTCAATCATCATGGTTTGGTTTGCTTTGCGTTTTTGGGATCTTCTCTTAACATAGTTGTCTCTGAGGTCAAAAGGATTCTATTTTCGTGGGATTTGGTATCGATAGGTCGAGCCGGTTCGTTCTAGCACTCCGCATTTCGTCCTTATCTTTCGTTTGATACATCTCTAGCGGGGGGTTAATCGAGAGAGTAGGATATTTAACCATTGCCATAGTCAAGATAGCGTTGCATGATTCTAGGGATTCGACACCTAGGTAGTCTTTTCTCATCATATTTGATTTACACCCAGCTCCCGAGTTCGTGTTTGTTTTACGTTGCTTGTCTTGTTTGCCACATTTTCTTATTTAATTAGATTATTAGTTTAATTAGTTAAAACCTCAAAATCCAAACAAACCAATTAAGTATTAGTTGAGTCAGACTCTAGTTTAGCGTCGCTAGTGTCTCGTGGGTTCGATACTCGGACTTCATTAGGCTTTACTACGTACGATAGGTACACTTGCCTGTCAGTGGTCTAGCATTTAGAGAGTCTTAGTTTATAAATTTAAAACTAGGGTGTCTAGATTAGGTTTAGTTTTTATTAGACCACATTTAGAACATCAGGAGGTTCATTGAGAACTTTTCAAGGATAGCCACTCCTTTAACTACATTGACCTGTAAAAATGTTAAGTTAAACTGGGCTCCAAAACAACAAGAATCCTTTGATATTTTTAAGAACAAGCTAAGCAACGCTCCAGTGCTAACTCTACCTGAGGGCATTGAGGAGTTTGTTGTCTATTGCGATGCTTTGCACACTGGTATGGGTTGTGTGCTTATGCAGAGAGACAAGGTGATTGCCTACGCATCGCGATAACTAAAGGTGCATGAAAGGAATTACACCACCAACGACTTGGAGTTGGGTGCTATTGTATTTGCACTAAAGCTATGGAGACATTACCTATACGGAACGAAGTGTATAATATACACTGATCACAAGAGTCTCCAGCATCTGTTCAATCAAAAAGATCTGAATATGAGACAACGTCGTTGGATGGAAACATTAAATGATTATGATTGCGAGATTCGCTATCATCCCGGCAAAGCGAATGTAGTCGCTGATGCGCTTAGTCGCAAGGAAAGAGTTAAACCTATAAGGATTAACGCCAAGAGCATTGAGCTCAAGAACAACTTGAATGAGAAACTGTTGGATGTGCAGAAACAAGCCCTGTTGGATGTAACGCCCTGCGTTTTAATGTTAACCTATAAATAGCAAGTCTCGTCGTACTTCCTGACAATTGACTCTTTTACCCTCGTGGTACTTTATTTGATTCTATTTTATCGATGAGACTATTTTAATCATGATATTACTAAACTATGATTCTATATGATACTCTAAACTATTGAACGATATGAATCTTAAACTATTGAACAATATGAATCTTAAACTATTGATCAATGTGAAACTTGAGTCTATTGAACGATGTGAGTCTTGACTCCTTGAACGATACGAATCTCGACTCTTTATGATGCTTGATACTATGGAACGAGAAACGTGTTTAAACTATTTGGAACGAGAAACTGATTTAGACTACATTCGAAACACGAGGTTATTCTTGATTATACGAATCTTATACTTGAATACTATGAAACAATGAATCAATCTCAATACTACGCAACGCAACGCTTAATCTCGCTCGCAAGCCGAACCAAAGGCGAAAAACTAGCAAACGAGTACCAGCTGTCCGAATGGACATCCGACCGGATGTCCATTTCGATCGGAAGGCCATCCGACCCCTACTCACCCTGCACCGCCTTAGTTCCTTCTCTCAGCCTATAAATACCCTCCATTCTCTACTGTTCACTGATGTGACAGCTCCATTCGACCCGTTGCACTCTCCAGTCGTTCTCAAGCACTTTTCTCTCGATTCAAGCTCATTTGGTAGGTATTTCCCTCTAAATCTTGTACAATCATCATCACTACACATTTCTTCATCACTTTCTCCATCAAAATCACTGATTTTCACCATGAAATCACCCGATTTGGACTATTTAAGGATGATGTTCACTTGGTGACGTCATCCTATCAACAATGGTTCGGATCTAAGTGATTTCCACGACTTTTCAACTAAACATTTCAAGATTTCATGCTTTTCATCTATTTCTTTCAACTCTTTTACACTCATCTACTCAAAAACTAATGGAACCCGAGTTCATACCGATTCTCTGCTTGTTTCGTAGTCGAGAACCGGCCTGATAACGGATTTGCACCGGAGAGATGACTGACTAACGGGTCAAACATGAAACTCCGTCGAGGAACAGTGTGGCTGATCGAATGGGGTGATTCCCATCCGAACGAATACACAGGACCTGGGTGTGGTTTCCGTTGTTTGACACGTCGTCATGCCGTCTCAGTTAAAACTCAAAACTTTGAACTTGGAAAACTTAAGAAACTTTTAAAACATCAGACAGCCACTCGAATGGCCATCCAATCGAATGACCATTCGACCCGGTGATTGGTCTCTTTACAGATTTTAACTTTTGATCAAATAACCATCCGATCGAATAGCCATCCGTCCGGATGACCACCTGACCGGATGACTTGTTTATATACTACAACGAAAACTTCAAAAGTTCTCAAACAATTTACAACACACTCACCCAATCGAATGGCCATCCGTTTGGATGACCATCCGATCGGATGGGTTATTCCCATTCGTTCGGCTCACCATTCGACAATCTGTTTAACATACTGTACAACGCTGACGCTACCATGCTATACTCAGGCTGATCCAGCGCTCCCTTCGATCCAATTAACAGTGTTTGGTTCTAAGCACCCACTGTGAGTATACACGATCTCTTTCTGTTTAAATACTTTTGGGATGCAACATGTATTCTATATCAATACACTTAACACTTGAAACTTATTCAAAACATACTCTATCCGTGTGAAACATGAAGCTATTGATACTTGAAACGATTGAAACTTGAAACTATTTTGTGCTATGTGAACGTTTAATCCCTGTGTGTAGTTCTGCCTTAACAATAGTAGCGCTAAAATTCTCTCTCTCGATTCTGAATAGCAATAATAATACTCGGGTGTTATACCCACTAGAAAGCGAAGCTCTGCCTCGTTGAAAGTATCATAATCCCCGGTTACGTATTAGATACCTTGCCCGATTGATTTAGTGCTCCGTAATGAATGTCGAGGCTCTGCCTGACTCAGTCGTTGGAGTTCTGTCTCGGGGAGGGTATAACTAATGTAAAATGGTTTATTATACTAACGCATGTGCATTGTTTAATTTAATAGATTATAACCAGGAAATCACAAGGAAATGCCTAAAGTAGCAATGTGAGTATTCCTCTTTTTTGTAAATTGTTTTTACAAAACTTCAATTGTTTTAAATTATATTCAACAGTGATTGAGTATTTGTAATTCTACAATTATCGTCGGTATGTTGGGGTTTTGTATACAAAATTTGTTACTACACTGTGAGTAGTAACATTACCACCAGTCAGGATTGACAGTACCGTGGGTAGTAATTAAAGTAGAGATAAACAAATGTAATTGTTGGATTGCCCTCAATGTTGTAAAATGATAAAACTTGTTTTGATTAAATTAGGATTCACTCACCAGTATTTCCCACTGACAAAACTTTTTAAAACGCGTTTCAGGTAACAAAATTTGAAAGCCAAATAGAAGCCAGCTGGAGAGCACTGAAGGCTTGGAAAAGTAGCTATAAAAGTTACCTAAATAAAGAAGACCTTTTATTTCAATAAATTAGGGTTAATCCCTATAAACATAGTTGTAATGGAAACTTGGGTTTTTCCCATGTATTTATACTTATAAAAATATGGCGTTTTACTCTGATAAACTATTTCCTAACTACGGTCCTCATGTAAATTCTGCTGCCAAACAAAGAAACACCGATACCACCAAACTCGCTCGTGGCCGCCCGCTCCCTGGGATAGGGGTCGGGGGTTGCGACATGGAGGGTTATTATCGTCGATTCATCTCAGACTTTTCTAAGATCCCTGTACCTCTCACTTCGTTGACTCATAAAGAGAAACCTTTTGCTTGGGGTCCTGAGCAAGAGGAATCCTTTCAAACTCTGAAGAACCTACTCTGTAATGCTCCTGTGCTCACTCTTCCTGATGGGAACGACGACTTCGTGGTATATTGCGATGCCTCGAACCGTGGTCTCGGTTGTGTTCTCATGCAACGAGACAAGGTGATCGTTTATGCCTCCCGACATCTCAAGATACATGAGAAAAACTATACTACCCACGACCTTGAGCTTGGCGCGGTTGTTTTTGCTTTAAAGATCTGGCGACACTACCTATATGGTACTAAGTGTGTGGTTTTCACTGACCATAAGAGCCTGCAGCATATTTTAATTAGAAGGAACTAAATATGCGTCAGCGACGATGGGTGGAATTGCTTAACGACTACGACTGTGAAATTCGCTACCATCCCGGCAAAGCGAATGTTGTGGCCGGTGCTCTTAGTCGTAAGACTCATGTCAGCAGTATCCATTGCTTTCAAATCTCTAGTGACCTTCATTGCTTGTATTCGTGACGCTCAGTACTCATCAGCAAACGAAGGTAGTCTAATTGTTGAAATACGAGGTGCTTCTATAGACCAGCTTGTGACGAAACCTAATGGACTCCAATACTATCTCGATCGCATCTGGGTGCCGGATCGCGACAACCTTCGTGAGCTCATTATGAATGAGGCACACAAATCCCGATACTCTATCCATCCTGGTGCTGATAAGATGTACATAATTTGCGTATGTCCTATTGGTGGCCTTGTATGAAAAAGGACATAGGTGCTTACGTTTCGAAATGTCTCACTTGCCCAAAGGTCAAAGCTGAGCATCAGCGCCCTTCAGGCCGTCTGGAGCAACCCGAGATTCCAGTATGGAAATGGGATAGCATTGCTATAGACTTCATAACCAAACTGCCTCGTACACCCGCTGGTCATGATAGTATATGGGTAATCATTGACCGTTTGACCAAATCAGCCCACTTCCTTCCTATTCGTGAAGATTTCAAGGTAGAGAAACTTTCTCGAATTTACACAGATGAAATCATATGTCGTCATGGCATACCTTTAGACATTATCTCTGACCGCGATGATCGTTTCACTTCACGTCTTTGGCAAACGTTTCAGTCCGCTATGGGTTCACACTTGAGTCTTAGTACGACCTTTCATCCTTAGACGGATGGGTAGACCGAACGTACCATCCAAACCCTAGAGGGCATGCTTCGCTCTTGTGTCATTGACTTTGGTGGTAACTGGGATGTACATTTACCATTGATCGAATTCTCGTACAACAACAACTATCATTCCAGTATTCAAATTGCTCATTTCGAAGCTTTATATGGTCGCAAGTGCCGATCTCCGATCAGTTGGCATGAGGTTGGTGACAAACAGTTTACTGGTCCCGAACTCATCCAAGAAACGACGGATAAGATTCTTCAAATCCGCGACAACTTGCTCAAGGCCAAAAGCAGACAAAAGAGTTATGCTGACAAAAGGCGTAAGCCTTTGGAATTCAATGTTGGAGACTTCGTTCTGCTCAAGGTATCTCCCTAGAAGGGAGTGATCCGCTTTGGTAAAAAGGGAAAGCTTGCTCCTCGCTATGTTGGTCCTTTCAAGATACTCGAAAGGATTGGCAAGGCGGCTTACCGACTCGATTTACCTTAGGAACTTAGCAATGTACATCCGACGTTCCACGTTTCTAATCTAAGGAAGTGCTTAGTAGACGAGGAACTCTAGGTTCCCATCGACGACTTGCAGATAAACGAAACTCTTCATTTTGTGGAGAAACCGGTCGAAATCATGGATCGGGGTGTCAAGCGATTAAGGCGCGGCAAAATTTCCATTGTCAAGGTTCGATGGGAAGGAAAGCGTGGCGTCGAGTTCACTTGGGAACTGGAAAGTGAAATGAAGACCAAGTATCCACAGCTATTCCCTCAGTCTTCCTCTCAGATTTCGGGGACGAAATCTCCTAAAGCAGGGGAGACTGTAACGCCCTGTGTTTTAATGTTAACCTTTAAATAGCAAGTCTCGTCGTACTTCCTGTCAATTGACTATTTTACCCTCGTGGTACTTTATTTGATTCTATTTTATCGATGAGACTATTTTAATCATGATATTACTAAACTATGATTCTATATGATACTCTAAACTATTGAACGATATGAATCTTAAACTATTGAACAATATGAATCTTAAACTATTGATCGATGTGAAACTTGAGTCTATTGAACGATGTGAGTCTTGACTCCTTGAACGATACGAGTCTCGACTCTTTATGATGCTTGATACTATAGAACGAGAAACATGTTTAAACTATTTGGAACGAGAAACTTATTTAGACTACATTTGAAACACGAGGTTATTCTTGATTATACGAATTGAAATACCCTAACACGTAATAACTTAAAAACGACGCAGCGGAAAAAGAGCCTTAAAATTTTCTTTCTTTATTAGACACATAACTTACATAAAGGCTCAAATATGAAATGTCAAACATTAACTTAAAGAAATATACAACATTCACTATCGATTAAGACTTTAAGGCGTTACAAAATTAAAGTTATGTGACCGTTCTTTCCGTACAATCCTTCCCCTCGACTCGATCCATTCCCGCTTCTCTTCATTCGTGATAGAAGAAATCCGTGTAATACCTGTGGACATCCCATACAACTTAACCATTAGTCGTTAACAACATCTGACGACATTTATTCTCATATAATTTAATATCAAATAACATTCAAGAATATAAACTTTGATTCATTCAACTATCCTCTCATAGTTTCTCGTTTCGTTTTCGAGTTCGGTACCTCATGAACCCGATGACCTTTTACATGCATACATTCCAACTTCAAGGCATACCATTAACAATCGTTAATACCCAAACATAATGAAATCATTCTTTCATACATTTATAACATCTCGCATTCATGCATGTATACTAATTCCTACGTGCATTCATAGCGAATTACATTCATATATGCATACATTCTTAATTCATACATGCATATAAACATATACACCAACATATATACGCACACATTCGTACACGCACACATACATACGAGCTCTCGCTTACCGCTATTATTCACATATATCTATGCTTCTTGTCAAAATCACAACCTTCCATAATATAGGTTCTATACCTATAGTCTCGCATACCTATTCGTTCCTAGACTCGGTTACATTTACATTTCCTTCACTAACAAGAAGAAAAATCCGTACTTTCACTATCCGGAGGCTCATAATATCTCTTATGTACAAAAACCGGCTTTAAAATAAGTTATGAAACATCGAAAATCATTCAATCATCAAGTCCGGTTGCGAAATCAACAAGAAAAACCAAGATTTGCCAGCTGACTGGCCCTCGCGGGGCGCGACAGCCCCAACCCGGGCGCTCGCGGGGCGCGACAGACGTTGCAGTGCGCGACGGTGAAACCGAATTGCTGTCGCGTAGCGCGACAGCCCTATTTCGACAGACTGTTTTCCTTTGCTGCTGCATATGGTGCCCAGCTATGAATTCTAACCAAAAACTTTAACTGAAAGTTGCATAACTTTTGATCTAGACATCCGTTTTACGTAATTCTTGTTTCTACGTGTCCGTAATTTAATTACGGATCCATTTACCATCCTAACTCACATCAAAAGCTGAATTATAAGATAAGGACCTATAAATCCTTCAAGCTATTAATCGACCCGTTTGATTTCACCATTTTATTTATGACATAACTAACAACTTTCAGTCTCAATAATCATTCCTACCTTAGTAATTCCATTTATCACCTCAGGTCGCATCAAGAGCTAATTTATAAACAAACGGCTTATAAATCCCTTTATACCATTATTCGACCCGTTTAGTCCTACTAGTTTACCTTCGTTATAAATAACTCCATCGTTATACTAAAATAACACATACCTTAATGCTCTCATTCATTACATAGTCCTTGCATAATTTTCCACACTTATAATTATTAAATTCTACATACATACTAAGAAGTGAATCGGAATCACTTACCTCGTGCGTCCGAGTTCGTGCATAGCTTCCGTATTTACCTTTGACCCATTGCCCTTCCATGCTCGTGTCCATGTTGACATGGCTCCTACGCTTTCAGGTTATCATCAACACATTCTTGTTAGTATACATCATTGTACTTGATAACAAGCATACATTTGTATAATTTCATATTCAACTTGCATTAATCATTCCTAACAAGCATACGACATGTACCCGATTTCACATCCTTTCAAACCCATATAACCCATCATGTCATTACATTTATCACATATTTATATACCATGTACCATATGATTATCTATAATCTTATAATCACAACAACAAGTCTAAACATGTTCCTTATGCGTAGTTGACTTTCAGAGTCAACTATTTATCATTTTAACTTTCGGCTTAATCTCATATACTCGTGACATCATAATAGGCTGTTTTGGGGCGTCCGTTTACTGTACTTACGAGCTTGAAAAAATTACAATCTTTTTATGTGACGTGCCCCTCGGAGGGTTTATCCTTGTGTTAAATTTTTAGAGTCTAACCCTCTACCAAAAATTTATAAAAATTCATTTACTAAGCTGCAATCAGATTCGTCACTTCTGACTGCAGCTTACGGAAAAATTCATTTAAAATTCCTCGTTTATCCGATTGACGAAATTCCAGTTGGAGATTTTTGAAATCACATGAAGCTACCTACAGTAAAAATTTGAGATCATAAATCAATTTCTAGATTGAGTTATGACATTCGTAATGGGGCTGCAAATTCTGCTAGAAAATGCAGCCTGAACCTTCGATACGGAAAAATTCATAAAACGTTCATTTTTCGTCGAAAAAATGCAATTCCAGTTGGGTTTGAAAGTTTTTTTCCTGGGAGTTCATCAAAAACTCAATAAACATCGGTTTTTGACAAGATTTGACCCAGTTACAGCTGATTATATTCGACTGTAACTTTCTAGACAGATTTAGTTTTCATCAAATTCCACTAATATTACATAGCTTTCATTCTAAATCAAGTTCATATATCAATTTACTCTAATACACAATTCATACTCCAATATTACATCAATTTTCAATTTTTTTCACCTTCATGATCATCAAGTCTCATCATAATCCTACATCAAGTGGGTTTCACTTCAAATCATTCTAGTGAGCAAAATTAAACATAATTAACCTTCTATATGATGATTCTAACCAATATTCATGCCTAATTTCATACAAATTCGCGAATTACTACATAACTCACTTCACACAAGATCACTAATCTAAATTTTAAAACATACCTCATGATCCCCTCGTGTAGGTGATCATTAATTTATGTTCATTCATGAATTTAAGCCTCGATTCACCCTTCAATTTGATGATCTTTCATAATTAGGGTTTGGCTCCCCCTTGTGTTCTTCTTATCGTTCCAGAACACACACGAAGTGTGTGTTTGTGTGTGTTAAATTTTTACTTTAATAATTCAACTTTCATCTTATCCTACTTTAGTCCCTCATGTTTGCCACTAAAACATAATTGGAACAACTTTCATCCTTGTATAGTTTTTTTTACCATACACTTAACTAGGTTAAATAGCCGAGTTATTTATTTCATGTTATATTATACTAGAACATAAGGCGAATATAAACATTCGAGTTTTGGGGCGTTACACGAATCTTATACTTGAATACTATGAAACAATGAATCATCGCAATACTACGCAACGCAACGCTTAATCTCGCTCGCAAGCCGAACCAAAGGCGAAAAACTAGAAAACGAGTACCAGCTATCCGAATAGACGTCCGATCAGATGACCATCCGACCGGATGGCCATTCGATCGGAAGGCCATCCGACCGCTGCTCACCCTACACCGCCTTAGTTCCTTCTCTCAGCCTATAAATACCCTCCATTCTCTACTGTTCACTGATGTGACAGCTCCATTCGACCCATTACACTCTCAAGTCGTTCTCAAGCACTTTTCTCTCGATTCAAGCTCATTTGGTAAGTATTTCCCTCTAAATCTTGTACAATCATCATCACTACACATTTCTTCATCACTTTCTCCATCAAAATCACTGATTTTCACCATGGAATCACCCGATTTGGACTGTTTAAGGATGATGTTCACTTGGTGACGTCATCCTATCAATAATGGTTCGGATCTAAGTGATTTCCACGACTTTTCAACTAAACATTTCAAGATTTCATGCTTTTCATCTATTTCTTTCAACTCTTTTACACTCATCTACTCAAAAACCAATGGAACCCGAGCTCATACTGATTCTCTGCTTGTTCCGTAGTCGAGAACCGACCTGATAACGAATTTCCACCGGAGAGATGACCGACTAACGGGTCAAACATGAAACTCCATCGAGGAACAGTGTGGCTGATCGAATGGGGTGATTTCCATCCGATCGAATACACAGGACCTGGGTGTGGTTTCCGTTGTTTGACACGTCGTCACGCCGTCTCAGTTAAAACTCAAAACTTTGAACTTGGAAAACTTATGAAACTTTCAAAACATAAGACTGCCACTCGAATGGCCATCCCATCGGATAGCCATCCGATCGAATGACCATTCGACCCGGTGATTGGTCTCTTTACATATTTCAACTTTTGATCAAATAGCCATCCGATCGAATAACCATCCGTCCGGATGACTACCCGACCGGATGACTTGTTTATATACTACAACGAAAACTTCAAAAGTTCTCAAACAATTTACAACACACTCACCCAATCGAATGGCCATCCGTTTGAATGACCATCCGATCGGATGGGTTATTCCCATTCGTTCGGCTCACCATTCGACAATCTGTTTAACATACTATTAAACGCTGACGCTACCATGCTATACTCAGGCTGATCCAGCGCTCCCTTCGATCCAATTAACCGTGTTTGGTTCTAAGCACCCACTGTGAGTATACATGATCCCTTTTTGTTTAAACACTTTTGGGATGCAACATGTATTCTATATCAATACACTTAACACTTGAAACTTATTCAAAACATACTCTATCCGTGTGAAACATGAAGCTATTGATACTTGAAACGATTGAAACTTGAAACTATTTTGTGCTATGTGAACGTTTAATCCATGTGTGTAGTTCCGCCTTAACAATAGTAGCGCTATAGGAGTAATGCACCTCTCTTTGAGTCTTGGGGAGTATTGTTAAGTATCGAATCTATTACCTCCTCTTCGATGCGTCGATGTAGGAAAGGAAAAATTTACGCATTGGGAAACTTGGGCTATCACTTGGACTGCGTGAACTAGCACGGCTGAAACTAATTATTTGATGTTCATGTTGGATATGAGTTTTAAACTTGAAACTATTATGCTATGTATTCAAACTTGTATACTCGCCAACATTTTTGTTGATTTTATTTTAATACATGTTACAGGTTGATAGATGAAAGGAACCAAGAAATCAAGCTAGGATGATGCTTAGAAACTCATCTTAAATAAATAGGTGATTTTGAACAATATTTGAATTATGATGTTATTTTGATACTCTATGTTTGATGTGGAACGTGTTTGACAATTTTAAACTTATTCATGAAGTTTTGATTAATCTATATTGAAACAAATAGTGTTATGGAATCTCATGAGCAATCTGAACGCTTAGTGCCACGCCCCGATGTTTCCGCCATCGGTTGGGGTGTGACATTGGAGGCTGACCTTCCCAGTGAAGGATTAGGTGGAACGGTTGATCAGTTTTCACCTAGAAATGATGGAATTCTTAGACTCAATGGTTGAATTTGGGTTCCGATATTTGGAGGACTTAGAGATCTAATCCTCCAGGAAGCGCATAGTTTCAAATATTCTGTTCACCCTGGAGGTGACAAGATGTATCAAAATTTGAAAAGGAACTATTGGTGGATGGGTATGAAGAAATCCATAGCCACCTACGTAGCTAAATGTCTGACGTGTTCGAAAGTTAAAGCTGAACATCAAAAGACGTCTGGACTGCTACAACAGCTTGAAATTCCTACTTGGAAGTGGGAAATGGTAACAATGGACTTGATTACCAAGTTACCTAAGACCAAGCGTGGTAATGAAACGATATGGGTCATCGTTGATAGGTTGACTAAGTCAGCACATTTCTTGCCTATAAAGGAGATATATAGCTCCGATAAGTTGGCTAAATTGTACGTGAACGAGATAGTGTCCCTACATGGTGTGCCGGTATCTATTGTATCCGATAGAGATACAAGATACACTTCTCATTTCTGGAAAAGTTTCCAGCAATCTTTAGGCACCAGATTGAACTTTAGTACGGCTTACCATCCTCAGACATATGGACAGAGTGAGCGTACGATCCAGACATTGGAAGACATGCTTAGAGCATGCGTGATCGACTTGGGTGGTAGCTGGGATGACCATCTCCCCCTAATTGAATATTCCTATAACAACAGTTATCATACGAGCATCAAGGCTGCTCCTTTCGAGGCCTTGTATGGGAGAAAGTGTTGAACGCCCGTTTGCTGGGCAGAAGTTAGGGAGGCCCAACTATCAGGACCTGAGATTGTACTGGAGACGATGGATAAGATCATAGAAATCCGTGATCGTCTCAAAGCTGTTATGGATCGGCAGAAGAGCTACGCTGACAAGAGCCGTAAACCTCGTAAGTTTCAAGTAGGGGACAAGTTATAGGTTAAGGGAGATGGATTCAAATTACGTTTAGAGCTATGAGATAGGTTTATAGATAAGTTATAGGTTAAGCGATAAGCTCCTATAGAGTTCTTAAGAGATAATAACTAACATATAGGTTTTAAATTAAAGAAAAAAATATAAAAGTTTTACTTGTTTTTTAAAATCTTCAGATTTCCTAAGAAATAGAAGGAGATTTGAAGATTTTCATAAGTTAATTAATTATGTAAAAAATGGATTTTACTTTTTAAGACACTTATAATTAGCCTACCAACCTCTAAAAATACTTGTTTTAATCTAGGTTTTATTCCTGAAAAAGTTTAGATTTAAAAGTAAATTTTCGTCTTTGAAGACAGCTTTGCGCACTGATCTTTTAAAAATCGCCAAAAATTCATTCGAATGAATTAGAAAGTAAGCTATATATCAAATCAAACTTAACTCGACGAACTACGAACAGTAGAGAAAATCCAACCCATTTGGGGCAATTTAAACATGGTTTTAGCCGTCACAAAAACATATTAGTTTGCTGAAAAATTTGTTTATGTTCATAAGAAAAACTTTTGATGGTTAATATTTAATTTTGTGTTTCGATTCATCTTAAATCTATGGTTACTACTAAAACATGTTAGTGAATCATAGATCTAAGCTACTTATGTGAGATTTTAGTAAAACAAAAATGGAAAGGTATGAACACGAAGAATGGAAAGAACATTAAAACTTACTTGAAGTGGAAACTTCTTGAATCTTTAAGAGGTTGGAGGAGAGAATGAAATTTGAGAGCTCTAGAATGTTTTGGATTTTTGTTTGAGTTATAAAGAATAATGAGGGTGGAGACTCCTATTTATAGCTTATGGATTGATGTTCGAATAGAGTATAGATATAGGAAAATTTAAAAGATAATTATGAAAATAAAGATATAGATATATCTCTATGATAATCTTGTGATTTCAACTAATTAATTATGAAAATAAACATATTAAAAATTAACTATAATGATCCGATGATACTTTACAGAGTACACAAAACTTATACATATCGATTAACTTAATAATATTTTTTTATTAAAATAAAATAATATATACCGGTGATTTTGACATTAACATCCTATAACCCACATTGTAATTTAGTATATATGTTTAATAAATACTAATACATATAAATTAATAGAGTGTCATATGCCATATATCCATACACAAGGTCGATTTTTAACAGTATTAACAGAATGATATATTTATTGAGATTGATGGAAGAAACATTAACAACATAAGAATAAATATAATTAAAGATATTCACTAATTAAGGGTGTAAGGGTGTACGGTGTGGGAGTCGGCAAAGGGCGGCAAACCTGTTTGCCGATCGGCAAACACCGGCGTCGACCCAATGCTGACGCGGCAAAGCAAACGAATCGGGGACAGGTTACCGAGTCGGGAAAGAAGGAATTTGAAAGGTGGGCCAGGTATTAACGGTAATATTACCGTTCAAATAAAAAAAATTATTTTTTCTTTAAAATATTAAACTATAAATATCAAACCAAACTATAACCAAATACCTTCAAATATATACCCAACCAAACCAAAAAATACCACAAATTCTTCCCAAACATTTACAAAACAAAATGGCGGATGAACTCCCGTTATGGTTCCCACCCATGAGTAGCGACGATTCATCCGATAGTAGCATTCTTTTTTTTCAAAATCTCATCGAAGAAGCCGAACTTCAAGACACAGGCACATCTAACCGAAGGAGATATATTGAACGTCAACGTGAGGAGGGGCATGAGACACTCATGGCGGATTATTTTGTCGAAGACCCGAAGTACAACGAAGATATCTTTCGGCATAGGTTCCGTATGTCGAAACGTTTGTTTCTAAAAATTGTGGCCGACGTGGAAGAGAACGACCCGTGGTTTGAAGAGGCCCCCGATGCGCGAGGTAAGAAGGGCTTTACGCCGTTGCAAAAGGTGACATCGGCTATTAAACAGCTCGCAACTGGTAACACTCCAGACGAGAACGACGAGTACTTGCATATGGCCGAAAGAACTTCCCGCGAGTGCCTAGAATATTTTTGCGACACGGTTTGCAAAATATACGGTCCAGAGTTCTTACGTAGACCGACAAGCCACGACATGGCACTTTTATACCAAGCTCATGAGGAAAAACATCACCTTCCAGGTATGTTCGGTAGCCTTGATTGCACCCATTTCGTTTGGCGATTTTGTCCGACAGAGTATCGAGGCCAATATATGCGAGGAGATCATCGATACCCGACTGTTATGCTCGAAGTGGTTGCTTCTCAAGACTTATGGTTTTGGCATGCTTTTGCCGGTCCACCGGGTTCTCAAAACGATATCAATGTTCTACAACAATCTCCGTTATTTTTAACGGAACGAAATGGAACCGCTCTAAAATGTCCATTTTACGTTAACAACCATTTATACAAACGTGGTTATTTGCTCGTAGATGGAATCTACCCTTCGTGGTCCGTGTTTGTGAAGTCGATACCTTACCCTCACGAAATAGACGAAAAGAAATTCAAGAGGCAACATGAGGCGGCAAGAAAAGACGTCGAACGGGCTTTTGGTGTTTTGAAGGTGAAATGGGGTGTATTGAGTCGACCGATGCGAGCAAGATCCGTTAAACAAATTAGGAGTGTCGTGTACACGTGTATTATTTTACACAACATGACTTTGAAAGATGAAGGAAAGGCGATAGCACCGGTGCACATTTGGGATCCTCCGATCGAGCCCGCTCTAGACGATACGGTGTTGGGCGAGTTGATGGATGAAGACACGCATTGGAGACTCAAACACGATCTCATAGATCATCTCGCAAGTCAAGATTTACCCCACCTTTTGGTCGATTCCGACAAAGACTAGTTTAAATTGTTTCAAGTTAATGTAATTTTATTGTTTTTTAATTTAGTGTAATTTTGATGTTTTTAATTTAATTTATGAAAGTTTATTGTTTTTTAATTTAATGTATTTATTCTACATTTATTAATATTAAATAAAATAGTGCACAAAAAAAATTAATAATAAAAGTTTACCACTTCAGCAAGTGTTTAAACCATTGCCAACACTTTTCAGCAAAGTTTAAACACTTTTGCCTGATTGACATGGCGCGCTCTGATTGGTCGGTTTTTTAGGTGCTGTTTGTTTTTACAGACATAAATTGTCTGCAAGCTGATTTCATCTGTTTTCATGTCTGCAACTGAAGATGTGGTCTGAAGCTCTTCAAGCTGAAAATATAAGACTGTTTGTTTTTATAAATTGATACCGTCTGTACATACTACATGAACTTTGTTTTTATAAATTGATACCGTGTGTACCTTTTGTAAATCAAGATTCAAGAATCAACCTTTTGTCTTCTAACTTCTAATTCTATTTTGGAATATATGATCTCACAACATTATGGTTTTCAGGATCAAACGATCCATACACATACCCATTACATAAACATAAATAAAAAAACAATCATGTACACAAATACACACATTTAAATGAATAATAATTTAACTAGAAAATCTAACCTTTGGTGTTTTAATTCTATCTTGGCCTGTATACACACATACCCATTACACAAACATATATCAAAATACAATCTTGTACACAGATAAATGAACTAGAAGTAGAAAACCCTAACCTTCCAAGCTTCTTTCCTTTTCTTGAAAATGCAAACATTCTGGGTCAACTCAATGAAACCAAACACAGCAAAATTATGGGTTTTGAAGAGCGAAGCTACATCTATTCAAGTAACAACTACCACCTGTAAAAAAAAACCCATAAAAATTAGGGCTTTTGGAGCAAAATGAGCAGTGAAAAATGAAGAGAAATCGAAACTAACAGAGCAAAGGGAGATCGAAGAGAGAGAGAGAGAGAGAGATAGAGAGAGAGAGATCGCAGATGAGGATGATCGATGATGACGATGATGATGTTGAAGGTTGATGGCAGCCGCGACGGTGGTGGTGGCCGACTGAGGTGAAGATGATGATGAACAGGAGTTGTTCTTACGGCAGTGGTGGTGGTTATTATTGTTGTGAGGTTGTTGTTCTTGAATGGGGATTTTGATTTGGGGAAAACATGGTGAAGATGATGATGAACAAGCTGGTTTTTGAGTTTTAGAACTTGTGAAGATGTTTGAAGAAAGGGGGGATAGCTTTTTTTTTAAGCTCAAAAAAGCCATTTTCAGATCTGTTTGAAAGAAAAAAAACAAACAGTCTTCAAGGGTGATGTCTGCGCGCCTGCAGACATCAGCTCCCTTGAAGATGTTTGAAGAAAAAACAAACACCCCCTTAGTTTACCACTCCAAAGTGTTTAACCACTCCTTACACCCTAAGGAGTGGTTAAACAATTGAGAGTGACAAACTAAAAAATCAACCAATGAGAGTGTGTCATGCCAAAGTGGTAAACTATGCTCAAAAGTGTTGGCAATGGTTTAGACACTTGATGAAGTGGTAAACTATTTAAAAAAAAAGGAAAAAGTTGTGATTGGTTGAGATTGGAATGGACCCCACCCCACACTACCCCCTCTCTCTCACATACACTCCCTCCCCGCTCGGCATGCCATCACCGAACGACAAAGAAACCGCATCGGCAAAGGGTCGGCGGCGGTGTTTGCCGCGCGGGAACCGGCTTTGTCGAACCCTTTGCCGCACCCACACCGGACACCCTAATGATGCTAGTTTTAAATGTAAGCAATCATATCTTTCAAATGATTATTTGTTTTATTTATTTTCAGCATTAAATTATTCAAAATATGATTATCATATGATTCTTTTCTTTTTAATTCAAACTAGAATTACGACCCGCCGCAATGCGGCGGGGATTCTTTAGTTATAACTAAGTCTATTTAGGACCCGCACGCTATGTTGAACCCATCAAACGGGAAAAAATAGACGATGTAAAAACGTTCACCCACACACGCATGATGCGTCGTGTTAACTCACAAAATTTAGAACGAAACGTAAAAACGTTAAACCAAAGACGCACGTTGCGATGTGTTAAGTCATCAAATTTAGAACGAAGCATAAAGCGAAAAATTTGCAGAAAATGAAAACTATAGATAACCAAAGTTGAAAGTAAAAAAAGTTGTGAGGATAGATTGCAAAAAGATAAAAAGTTTTGGGTTAAAAGTAAAAAAAACAAATAGTTTTGTGTTAAAAGTAATTTATGAAATACTTTTGGGTGAAAAGTAAATTTTTTTTTTTTTTTTTTTGAAAACTCCCCAAAGCCAAGGTTACAACAACCATATGCATAACCATTTTTTCTTTGGAAGACCCGCAAAGCCAAGATTACAACACTTCACGAAAGATGAAAAGTATAAGGGACCAAAGTTGCAAAAGATAAAAAGCTTTGGGTTAAAAGTAAAAAAAAATCAAAGTGGTTAAATCGCAAAAGATGAAACCTTTTGAATTAGAAGTGAAAAATCAAATTAATCAAAGGGGTTAAATTGTATAAGATGGAAACTTTTGAATTAGAAGTGAAAAATCAAACTAATCAAAGGGGTTAAATTACCAAAGATTAAAACTTCAAACTTAAATTGTCAAAGATTAAAACTTTAAGGTTAAAAAGGAAAATTCCAATTTTTTTTTGAAAAACTCTTAAAGCTAAAAGTACAACAACCTTAAGCATAATTATGTTGCTAATTTATAGGTTTTTAATTTAATGTACAGGTTTATCAAGAATTTGAAGAAATAATTAAATACCGTAAATATAAGTTTTTTTTTAAAATATTTTAGGGTTTAAATTGTTAAAATCTAAATAAATAAATAAATAAAATCATTGATTAAACTAATTTTTTTATAGATGTTACAATTTTTTTTTAACCTAAAACTATTTGATTCTTTACTTTTAGCGTAAACTGTCATTTTGGTCCCTGAAGTTTGGTTACTTTTGACATTTTAGTCCAAAACTCAAATCTTTTGAATATGTGTCCCTGTGGTTTCAGTTTTATTGCCATTTTTATTCAAGAGTAAAATCAGCTCAGATTTCTCAAATAAAATCCTAGTTTTTTGTCCTTTTCCTCACGGGCAAAATGGTCATTATAAGCTTTATTATTATAACAAATTATTAATTAAAATAATAAAATTAAAGATTGTTGTTTGACCGTATAAAAGCAGACACTTCAGGCTGAATCTGAGCTGCAAATTCCTAGGCTGCAAATTCAACCGAGGCCTGCCTCCACCACCACTACCACCACCGCTTGATTCCTCCCTCTTTTCCCCCAATGTATCGGAATCTGACGAATCATTCCCAACTCGCCTTTCTCTCAAACTATCAAATGCGCTCCCGTTCCCGATTCATCCGCCCGCGAATGCGAACCATCACCGAAACCCCCTCCACGTCTCTCTCTCTCCTATCAATCTCATCCGCACGTGAGGGCCCCAACGGCTCCCTACTAGATCTCCCACCCTCTTCATCACCACCACTGTTACCCCTACCAGATCCCCAACGCCAGTTCGAAGATTCGTTGTTCCGATCACCGTACGATCTGAAACCGCCGCCTAACCTAGTGTCGAAGATTCGAAGATTCGTTGTTCCTTGGCGATTAAGGCTTTGGGGTTTGATAACTCTCATTTGAAGAGCTTGAAATGAATAGACCGAGAGAAAGTGTTTGGGCTTTCTTTTTCTTTGTTTAAATTAATAATATGTTATAATACAACTTATAATGACCATTTTGCCCCTAAGAAAAAGGACAAAAAATCATGATTTTATTTGAGAAATCTGAGCTGATTTTAGTTTTGGATGAAAATGACAATAAAATTGAAACCATAGGGACTCAGATTCAAAAGGTTTGAGTTTTGCACTAAAGTGGCAAAAGTGACCAAACCTAAGGGTCTAAAAATGGCAGTTTACTCTTACTTTTAACTAAAAACTATTTGATTTTTTTACTTTTAACCCCCAAATTTTTCATCTTTTGCAATTTAAACTCACAACTTTTTTGCTTTCAAATTTGGTCCTCTATGCTTTTATTTTTTACAAAATTCTCGTTTTACGTTCCGTTCTACATTTTGCGAGT
Organism: Helianthus tuberosus; assembly: GCA_030545235.1. Lineage (NCBI taxonomy): Eukaryota > Viridiplantae > Streptophyta > Magnoliopsida > Asterales > Asteraceae > Helianthus > Helianthus tuberosus. Next base: position 177,052,407 of record CM060413.1, read on the forward strand.
TAACACGGCGCAACATGTGTGTGGGTTAATGTTTTTACGTCGTCTATTTTTTCCCGTTTGACAGGTTCATTGTAACGCGCGGGTCCTAGATCGACTTAGGTATTCTTTTAAATGTTTTACGTTTCGGTTTAATTTCTTCGAATTAACACATCACAATTTTAGTGTTGATAGTCGCTGACAGTAGTGTGGCATTGATGTTCGCCCCAGCCACAACGAGGAGGTGCTTAATACTAGTTTTCTTTATAAAAAGAAACAATTTTATTTAGAAAATCATGGTACGTTAGAAAACAGCTAGTGTTTGAAAAATGTTGTATTTCCTTTTTAAGACACTTGTTCAGCAAAATATTTTGAACACAATGGGAATGGGAATAAAAGTGAAAAGACACATATCTTAAACTTTTTAAAGGATTAATGCTTCAAATGTCTGTATCATTTAAATTCATTTATCTTCTTCGTTTATATTCATCTAAACTTTTTAGTCACATGACAAAAATTGAAACTCAAAATGTGAATTATGGCCCCTCCCCATGTGTTTGATTGTGAGGATGACTTTGTGTCCTTGCCTTTGATATGCTGGATATGTTATTCAAAAAAAATATAAAGGACAATATACTTTTAAAAACTAGTACTTCGAACCAGTTTTACGGTGGATTGAATTTTCCATTATTGAGTAGTTTCCGGATTTTTTATTTGTATAGGATTTTTTCCTATAAATTTTGGCAAAAAAGTGTTTCCAAAACTTTTTTTTCTCACTTAAATTTTAAACAAGTGTCCTATCTAATCTTTCAAAATGAAATTACATAGTTTACATGTAAACCAAAAGTAAAATATTGTTACACCCAAATTTCATATGCTCAATGATCTCATTTAAAACATTATGGACGTAAAACAGATCTAAATTACTAAGTACTCATCGGTATTCAGTAGCAACTTACTACAAGTTCGACTCCCACTGTGGTCTTAGGGGGGGGGGGGGGTGGGACGTCCCAATGATGGATCGTATCCTACCGAGGCATGGTGCGGTCTTGAGGGCAACCCGGTTTTACCCAGCTGTTAACCCAGCGAGTCTCTCGTGTGGGGGCAGTATGGTTTCCAGGCGGAAGTCAGCTTGCGCGGCGGCCGGGGCCCGATCGAACATCGCGTCCGAGAGTGCGGGGCTGACGGGGGAATGTCTTCGACATGAACCCAGTGACCAATAGGTCCAGTACATAGAAAGTCACCTTCCAAAAAAAAAACATATCAGTTCAATCATGTCTTCTAAAGATGGTCGATTTCATCATAAAACATCGGATTTGTAAATAATTTAAAATATTGTTGACATTCAATTTACTTTTTGAATATAAATCAAACATATGATTTCTTAAAGTTTCAGTATATGTTATATTACTTTCATTCATATAATTTCAAATAATAGATTCTTTTTTTACCTCAAACCAAAATGATTTTTTAATCCTGTGTAATGGTTTTATAAACCGTCCACTTTACCTAATAGACATTAATTAGTAGTGTCGACGAGTAAAATCTAAAAGTGTTTGTCATATTGTAAGGTTGTTGTCAATGTGGTCAAGTGTTTGTGATAAAGAGATTCTAATACACTCTTTAATTTATTTATTTTTTTTAACTCTAAATTTCGATATCATTCCACACGATAAAGGGCAATTACAAAGCAATGGCAGGTAGTCGGGCAACAAGTTGTGCCGCCACCCCCTTTTGAATAGAAAAACCAATTCTACTAAATACAAAGTTTGAAACCTTTAGCGACGAAGAATTACTATTAACGACTTTTTGAACCCAATTCAAAAGTCGCACAGCGTCAGGAGCGAGACCACCAAAGGTATCAAACGCAAACGGGACAAACACATGTTGATTCTCTAGGCAGGCTTTCTCATGTTTTGCCACTTTGCTCGCCTCTGCCTTGAGCACCGCTTGCCCTACGACAAAGCCCTTGTCCTTGAGCCCGACAAGGGGGGAGACTCCAGTTAGATCTACACAAGCGTGTTTCCCCCCTTCCCGTCCAAACACAAGGATGTCCGCCGGGCGTAAAGTGAACCTCCCCTCTAAGGGGTCAGTCAGGAAATGATACCTACCATGCGATAAATACAATATTAAGAAATATATAGTACTTGGATGATACAAAAACATATCCGGTTAATTGTTCGGTTCAAGATATTCATTAAAACTGGTTGAACCTGACTCTGAATAGCTAGTATCCCTAATTATTCTAATTCAACTGAAAACTTTTGCGAAATTCAAGTTTTAGTTTTATTAAACTTATGTACTTTAGTCCTAACATAGAACTCGTTGAAACAAGTCTTTCAAATCTACAGTAGAAACTCGATAAATTAATACTCGATTATTTAATAAACTCTCTAAGATAATATTTTTTGCCGGTCCCGACTCGGGGATAGGGTGCTAAATTAATAATTCGCTAAAATTATAAGATAATACATTTTTGATAATTTCTTTAGACCCCATATAAAATATAAATTAATAATTCCTTATATATAGCATATTACATGAATGATTTATGAAGGTTTCTTGAAAATGACTCAATTGTCTTTTGTTTTTTGTTGAAATCAATTTCCCCTTGAATCTCGTCTCTAATTTTCCTTAGCATGGTAAGAACTTCTGGTGTTGTTTTCTCATAGTTCAACAAGAAATTGTTCAATGTGATTACCGCTTTAATAGCTTCGTTTCGCGAGGGGACTCCATTGTAGAACTTTCATCATCTTCTTCATCGATATCATCTTTATTAATTCCAATAACGCTTTCAATAAGGTGGGAGATTGAAGGTTTCTTTCAAATTGGGCCGTTCATTTGATATACATGCATTGTATACAATAATTAAGTAGAAGCTATAAATTAATAAAATATTAATTAATATATAAATTATTAATTATTAATTTATCGATTAATTAATAACTCTTTTAATTAATAAATTTTGATAGGCCCAAGTATATTATTTTATAGAGTTTCTACTGTATGTGTTGTTCTTGGAGAAATATATGAACTAAACTTATTATACAACATTAACAAATTTATCGCGAGTACATTTAATGATAGCCATGAACCTCCATTATAAATTGTAAATAATATACTTGAAATAACTTCTGATTATGTATATATATACTTTTTGTGTAGTATCTATAGGAATAAAATAGCTTAACATTTCTCAAATTTGGATGAAATTATATTTAATTACTTCTAAAAAACAGCTTAATAATAGGTGTTAAATAGTTGGTTTGGATAAGATTTTGCCTTTCCAAATGATGAGGGTACAATCCATCCTCCTGTTGGGCATATAAGTGTGTTTAGTAGTAGCATTCGAGAGTGTGTGAGTTGTTGTCCAAAGAAAAATAAGATTTGAAAAGATTAAACACTGAAATAGTTAGTTAACAGTCTTACAAATACTAGTTCATTGTATTCAAAAGTCAACACAATATTTGCGGTGACTTTTAAAACAAATTATTCATGAAAAAGAAAAACACAATATATATCCTTAACACATGAGACTTGAAATAAACACGACTTTAACGAAACGGACACAACGATAATTGATTAAAGACCATGATAGTGGAATCTGAAAAACAATACAATCATTTGTTGTCAACATGAGTAACAGCTTGAAACGAGGCTGGGTTCGCAGGGGTGGTTTCGGATCCTTTAACGGGCTGGGTGTTTGAATCTTTGAAACGATTATCGACTTGTCCCTCCGATGGAGGTTTTTGATTAATGGGGCGTTGGAACGATTGCGGTTTATTATTACCAGTAGTCGAGGTATTAGAGGGAGGCCTCAGCATGCCTTCGCGGGATGGAGCTCCAGACATTGTTAAAAAAGATGGTTAGTTGAGAGATCGATTTTGGATATTGTGATTCCAAAGGAGTTTATTTATTTATTTATAGGAGTAATACATACACATCTACCTAACATGCATGATGATTGATGACCCACACGTTCCTTCTTACGTTGTAAAATATAAATTTTAATTTTTTAATGAAAAAAAAGTAAACATGTGCTTAAAGTCTTTACGCGTGAACCATATGGAAAGTGAAAGAAAAATTAAGATTATAAGAAAAGGTTAATAAAATTAAGGGAGGTTTGGTTCACGGAATGTTTTGAATTGGAATTGGAATTTGAATAGGAATTGATATTTAAGGAATTAGATTTGGAATTTACACATTCCAATTGTAATTGGAATCTCAATTCCATTTTTATTGTGTTTGGTTGTCAGATGAATTGGAATCCCTCACCCCGGCACCCACAACCCCCGATTCGGGTCAAAACGGTACCGGTGGAAACAGTACGGGTCGAAATGGTACGGGTTGAAACGGTTCGGGTCGAAACGGTACGGGTCGAAACTGTTCGATTTGAAACGGTTCGGGTCGAAACGGTTTGATTTGAAACGGTTCGGGTCGAAACGGCTCGCGTCGGAACAGCTTGCGTCGAAGCGGTTCGAGTCGGAATGGCTCGGGTTGAAACGGTTCACGTCGAAACGGTACGGGTCGAAACGGTTCGGATCGAAACCGGTACGGGTCGAAACGGTTCGGATCGAAACCAGTACGGGTCGAAACGGTACGAGTTGAAACGGCGTGGGTCGAAACCGTTCGGGTCGAAACAGTCGAAGATTCCAATGAATTTACTTTAATTCCTTCACATATACAAAGGATTTTGAATTCCTTTAGTTAAAGGCGTTTGAAGGAATTAATGCCCAGTTTCACTTCTATTGTCAACTAAACATCGTAAAATATGGGATTCAGATTTCAATTCTCTTAAATTCCATTAAATTGCCGCAAAATAAACGCAGTAGGCTATACGCCCTCGCTGGTTTTGAAAATTTCATAAGGTAGCTTTAAGTAGAGTCATTACTCATGAGTCATGAGTCATCGTCACTATCAATAGCTGAAGTCGTTGTTTAATGTTTTTGGCGTAGACTATAATAGAAACAAATTACGTAACTAGTCCCTTTACTATTAAAGTTCCTCACTTTTTCCATCAACAATATTTAAAAATGTCTTTTGATTATATAACTAGAATTGCGACCCGCCGCAATGCGACGGGGATTCTTTAGTTATAACTAAGTCGATCTAAGACCCGTACGTTATGTTAAACCTGTCAAACGGGAAAAAAAATAGACGATGTAAAAACGTTCACACACATACACACGTTGTGTCGTGTTAACTCGCAAAATTTAGAACGAAACGTAAAAACGTTAAACCAAAGACGCACATTACGATGTGTTAAGTCACAAAATTAGAACCAAGCATAAAGCGAAAAATTTGCGGAAAATGAAAACTATAAAGGATCAAAGTTGAAAGTAAAAAAAAGTTGTGAGGATAGATTGCAAAAGATAAAAAGTTTTGGGTTAAAAGTAAAAAAAATAGTTTTTGGTTAAAAGTAATTTATGAAATACTTTTGTGTGAAATGTAAAAAAAACATTTTTTTTTGGAAAACCCCCAAAGCCAAGGTTACAACAACCATATGCATAACCATTTTTTCTTTAAGAAACCCCCAAAGCACACCCCACGTTGCGGCGGGGCATAAAACAATGTCAAATAGTACTAATGCCACACAACCGTCATCGACCACCAACACTGACCTAGGATCTGCGTGTTGCGACGAACCTGTCAAACATGGAAAATAAGAAGTAAAAACATTGAACCACACATGCACGTTGCGCCGTGTTAACTTGCAAAATTTGAAACAAAACATAAAAAAGTTGAACCACAGTCGTACGTTGAGTCGTATTAACTCGAATAATTTAGAACTATACGTAAAATGAAAATTTGCGAAAGATGAAAAGTACAAGTGACAAAACTTGTGAAGTTAAATTGCAAATAATGAAAGTTTTGGGTTAAAATTAAAAAAAATATGTAGGGTTAAAGTTGCAAAAGGTAAAAGCCTTTGGATTAAAAGTAAAAAATCAAAATTATTTTTTGAAAAAGTCCCAAAGCACAACGTACAAGTTGTATTGCATATTTTTGTTGCTTATTTACAGTAACTAGATGGGAGCACCCCTGCTCTGCGGCGGGGTACAACCGTACCAACAACATTAATAACACACCATTGTCAACGACAAGCATCACTGAAAAAGAAGACGTAAAAACGTTAGACCACGCACGTCCGTAACAACCTGTAGAAAATGACGCATTAATAAAAATTGTTACACCATAATCATGCACGTACCTAAGTATAAGAGAAGTTACAACCATTTTGAGAAAATTTAGAAACATTTTGTAGTACATTTTGTTAGTACATATATGATTATATTCTAAGTCCCCACGTTGCGGTGGGAACATAAAACCGTGACAGGTTGCACCAATGCTATACTACCGTCCACGACCACCAACACCGGAAAAACTCATAAACAAAATAAATAAAAATGGAAAAAGTTACATTGGGCGAAACGTAGACGTAAAATCATTGAACCACACACACCCATTGTGGCGTGTTAATACGAAGAAATTAGACCGAAACGTAAAACACAGAAAAGAATAACTAAGTCGATATATGACCTGCAAGTTGCGACGAACCTATCATATGAGAAAACTAGACGTAAAAACATTTAACCACATATGCAAATTACGTCGTGTATGCACACAAATGAAATTTAAAAAAAAATTAATGCGTATTATAAAAATAAATACATGATTTAAATAAGTAATAAAATTAAAACAAAGAAATCATAAAATAAATAATAATAAAAATAAAGATAATAATATACATAATGTCTCTTGGACCTAGGCCTGTAAACGAACCGAACGAACACGAACACAGGCATGTTCGTGTTCGTTTATTTAACTTTAACCGAACACGAACATGAACACGAACACGAACATATAATCGAACACATTTTTTTGTTCGTGTTTGTTCATTAAGAAATCAGGCATGTTCGTGTTCGTTTATGTTCGTTCGTTTAAAGCCTAAACGAACAGTTCACGAACATAAACGAACACAAATGAACATAAACAAAAAAAATTAACTGAACATATTTGAATAAACATAAACAAACATAAATTACACTACTACAAAAACAGGCATCAGCTACGGAGTTTTGCTACGGAAAAAAGTGGTGGCAGATTTTGCTACGACTTAGCTACGGATTAGCTACGAACACATTTTGCTACGAATTAGCTATCGGTTAGCTACGAACTTCCGTCGCAAATGAATTTCGTAGCAAAACTCGTAGCAAATCCGTAGCAAAAGTGACAAAATTAATATAAATCAAATAACGTAGCAAAATCGGTAGCAAAATCCGTGGACAATTTTGCTACGGAAAAATGGTGGCAAATTTTGCTACGAGTTTGCTACGGATTAGCTACGAGCATATTTTGCTACGAATTAGCTACGAAATTCCGTCGCAAATGAATTTCGTAGCAAAACTCATAGCAAATCCGTAGCAAAATTGATGAAATTAATATAAATCATATAACGTAGCAAAACCGGTAACAAAATCCGTAGCAAAACCATGAAAATTTTGCTACGAAAAAAATGGTGGAAAATTTTGCTACGGGAAAAAATGGTGGCAAATTTTGCTACGAGTTTGCTACATATTTTGCTACGAATTAGCTACGAAATTCCGTCGCAAATGAATTTCGTAGCAAAACTCATAGCAAATCCGTTGCAAAATTGATGAAATAATTAATAATATATACTATAGCAAAATCATAAAAAATAATTAATAATATATACTATACAAAAATCAAAATCAAAAATATTAATTACTTAAAAATAGTTAAAAAAAAGGTCAATTTTACACAGACTGATGTAAACATAAATACATTTAATATAACTATCTCATACAAATAATACGTACCAAATTAAGCATAGGTATGAGCAAATGGTGTTGGGTACCGGAACCGAATATATTTTAGTACCGGCTTTTGACGTTTTTGGTACCGGTACGATACCAGGTATCGACTTAACCCACTGCCCCAGACAACTCCGTTCACATACCCCCAGACTTCCTTTTTGTATCGACTTAACCCACTACCGTCGCCTAAGGTACCCAAAATAACCCATACTCAAACCCTTCTTAGTTCAACAAAACCCAACATTCAAATGACATACTTCCCAGTAGCGCATGCTGAATCCTCAAATGCAGCAGGAATTCATCACGGGGCTCGAAATTAATCAACAAAGGGTTAGTTCCCACTCTTTTGTTTTCTTCTCGCCCGACCTTCTCCGCCGAACAACGACAAACATCAGCAGCGGCGACGAAGACCTTTTCGTTTCCTTCTTTCCGCCTTGTCGTGGACAGGTGTTGTTAAGGGTATTTCTTCACGTGTCACAGTGGTGATATGTGTTGCACATTCTACAACTCGCAGTCATGTCTGTGCATATTTCATTGTCGATAACCTACTTGCTTCGCATTTCTACGTGTTACATGCTTGTTATGCGTAAATCGCTTTCGTTACTATTATATTATTAAAATTGTATGCTCACCTTTACACTATGTGTATTGACTTTTATGTTAACGTATGTGACAGGTGTTTAGGATGCTTGCTATGTTTGCTAAACTTTGTGGAATCAAGCTAGGAGAGTCTAGAAACGAATTAAATAAAATCTGAGTTGTCGGAACAATTTATTTATCGTTGAGATACTATGTCTGTAATAATTGTTTTGCTTGATATGTTGTGGTATGGGACGTAACGTTAAAATATTTGGTAATATTTGTTGTTATGGATTTCTCCTGGACAATCTGTTTCGCTCAGTGCCGCACCCCGATGTTTCTGCCATCGGTTGGGGTGTGACAAACACTATGTCTGTAATAACTGTTTTACTTTATATGTTATGGTATGGGACGTAAAGTTAAATATTTGGTAATCATAGTTGTTATGGATACTCATGGACAATCTGTTTCGTTCAGTGCCGCGCCCCGATGTTTTCGCCATCGGTTGGGGTGTGACAATAGGGGTTAACAGGGCTAATGATGGTCAGTTGCGGTTATTCATGACCAACTTGACTAACAGTGTCAACAAATGTTAATGTTGGTCAATTAAGGTTAATGGTGGCCAATTGGGTCATATGATGGTCAATTATGATTAATGATGGTCAGCTAGTGGCTGCTAACCTCCACCGCCACCACGACCACCGTCGTTGCCACCTTCCACCGCCGATGCCACCATTCGCCACAAAGCACCGCCGCCACCGACAATCGCAACCACCATCGACCACCGCCACCCACTGCCACCGCCGCTACTACCTTCCACCAACCACCGTCGTCACCGCCCAGCGCTGTTGCCTCTTCTGCCAACCTCCACCGCCACACCGACCACCACCATTTCGTTCCTTTGTTCATTTCATTAACTCGTCAATTTCATTTCTCATCCATTGCATTACCCATATCAAACAGACCACTAGTGATTGTTCACGAGGGTAATGATGGTAAATGAGAGTCAGTTTGGATCAATAATGGTGAATGAGAGTCAATGTTGGTCAATAAGACCATGCGTAATGGTTAATGTCCCCTAAGGGACATTTTTCGCTACATCGGTATCATAATACTCATTCAAAAAATGTGTAACGGTTAATGCCCAGTTCATTCAATACTTTCCATTTTTCCTCCTATTTAGACATCATTCTAGAAATGTCCCTCCCTCTTCATGCCCTTATAACGCCTAAGAGGATGGTGTTGGGGCGTTATCAGACCTTTTCAAATCCTATTTTTTTAACGACAAATTTGGATCATTGATGGACCAATGGAGTATTATCGCGCCACCAGCGGAACCACCTAATCATATCCATCTTCACTAAGCAATAATGCTTATACACCAATTTATGAGGAAACCTAATAAATCTTGAAAAACTCCTTTATGAGAATCGAACACATGACCTAATAGTCACAAACCTTATCCCACCCCTATAACGCCCATTAAGAATGGCCTAATGAATATAATTTGTTAAATATAACATATTAAGACCCATTATTACCTATTAAAGTTTGTATAATCTAATGTATTAGTTAATTCTCATTTTTTGTTATTATTTCTTATTATTATTTTTTTCTCCAATGGCATTAGTTAAGTTTTATAAAAGAGTGAATAATTATTTATTTTATTCAATTCATACAAATAATTGTCGTGTTTTTACTTGTAAGCCTATTAAAGCTTGATAAGTGAAACTTTTAAATAGTTTTTAAAATTAAAGCTTCAAAATTCATTTATCAAAATCCCTCCGAAATTACAATTTCCCTCCGAAACCAAAGTTTGTTTTTCAAAATCCCTCCAAAATTAGTTTCCATTCCACCCAAATAACGCTTTCCGAGTTTCCCTCTACCCATTTTTTCACCAAAACTATTTCACATTCAAAATTTCATTATCTCTCTCCTCAAATCTATTCATATTTCTACTCATTCCCCTAACCATCGACTTCCTTTCCCTATATCTATGAATACCATATCATTGAGAAAGAGATGGGCTGCCTCTTCTAAGAACCCTGTTAATTATTTGGAGGCTTTCCAAAAGTATAACAAAACACCATGGATTCTCCAAACTTCTGGATTTTCAGAGAGCCCTCTTAAATAAACCAAAGCTTGCATTCGAAAGATCTTTCTGCCAATTTACATTATTTTGTTCAATTTTTCTTATTGATGAAGGAACGTAAAATGATAGACTGCCGTAGGCTGTGTGCTAAATGTGGAGACGGTGGTAATGGGAAATTATGTTTATATAATTATTTCTGTATATTCTGGTAGTTAATTAATATATAAAATTACTGATTGACCTTTTGTTTTTTTACAGCTTGAACTTGAGGAATACGGTACAGATGATGAATCTGAGTATGATAACCCCGGATCCGAAGATTACGAGTGTCACGACTCTCTTGCAGAAAAGCTAAACAATGTTCCGTTAGAAATAGATGGAAAAATATAAACTTCTTTCAAACGACAAAAATATAGAAGAAGAGCCTGTTACACTAGAAACCGCAGCCGATCTGAGGCCTCGGTGCATGCAATACGCTGAACAGTTTGAACATGAAAACGAGAATGACAAAGAAGACATGTACTTAGAAGAAAGCAGTGATGAATCCGAAGGCTGGGATTGCGAGACTATTATAACTACCTACTCATATCTCGATAACCACCCGGGGAAGATTGAAGCCCCGGGGGAAGGAGAAAGAAGAAGTTGACTGAGACGGTCAACAAGGCGTTTGATACTCCGGCTCATGTAATCACTTTTAAATGTGGAGACGGTGGTAATGGTTGCTTTAGCAATTATGTTTATATTATTATTTTATTGTTTTTTATATCTAGATCAAACAGTGGTAGTTATGTTTATATAATTAATGTTGTTTGTGAAATTGAAACCTTTCTTAAATGTGGAATATAGGTGGCCATGGAGGAAGAGGTGGTGATGTGATTCTAGAATGTTTGCGGACAATTTGGGATTTGAGCAGCTTGCAAAATCACATTGTTTGTTATATTTTCCTTCCCTTTTGTATTTTCTACAGTTAAAACATGATCTCACATATTATCTGTAGTTAGGAGTAATGCATAAGGTATTTTACAGAATGCAAAGAGAGGGGGGCATAGTGCTTCAAAAAAATAAGATAGGAAGCTCAGGAGATGACACGGTATTTTCAATTACCTATTTTATATCAAAGAAGGTATGAACTTTGTTAATGCAGTGATTTAGATTTCTAACATTTTCTGCTTTTTATATGTACTGTTTGTTTCCAGAAACATGGAAACCTTGTTGCTGTTACATGAAACAATTGAAGATATAACTTGAATACTTGATGGTCGATTAGAATCATTAATGTTAGGTTTGAATCTAACAAAGTACTACTTTATTGTTTTAATTTACCGTATAGGTGAAGATTTTGGTTATTGTTTCATCTCAAACAAGTCAGAAAATAAAATATTTTAGCAAAAATGGGAACTAGTTTCAAATGTGTTGAAATAGCTAATAGTTGTTTACTGTAACTTTATAATGCATATGATTTCTTAGTTTATTTTATTCATGCATGCTGACTAATATTGTAAAAATAATTATATGTACCAGAAATATGTTTTGATGAATAGTAAATGTAATGTTCTTTTAAACTGTTTTTACATTTTTTTTAGAATAATGCAAAGACGATGTAGGTTGCTCTTGGTGACATGCATCAACCACATATTTGTCCCACCACAAGACGACCAAAGAAGGTATGCTCAATTTGTTTTGTGGACTGCAAACTGTTGGTATTCTAATGAGCCTATTTTTTAATTTTATTTTTTTCTTTACCATACGAGCATATAACTAACTGTCATCTTGAAGATTTTAATGTTAACTCTTGTAGAAGGAAGCTCATTAATATGCATGTCATCCACTTCATATGGTTGGAGGGATAAATGATGGATTTGGAACAAGATAAGAGAAACATGCTATGATGGAGAAAATTTAATGAAAAGCGGGGTTACACATTGTGTTGAATGAGTGAAGACACGAGTTTATGTTTCTATAGTTCAAATATTTATTGGTTTGCTTTTGGATAATTTTGTTGTTTCATGTTTCTATAGTTCAAATATTTATTGGTTTGCTTTAAGACCAGATGTGTAGCTAAATCTGCTTCAAAAACCTTGCAAAACCCATAGCTATACTCATAGCAAAATTGAAATGAAATTCGTAGCTAAATTCGGTAACAAAATGAGTAGCAAAAGATAGCAAATTTTCGTAGCCAATCCCTAGCATATATGTAGCAAATTTCATAGCCAAATTGCAACAAATCCGTGGCAAAAATAGTAGCAAAGTCGTAGCAAATTGTCATCGACAAAGCGTAGCTAGCATCCATAGCGAAAAAATCTCCGTAGCTAATAATCCATAGCCAAAAAATGGTAGCAAAGTTCCGTAACTAAAAAACCGTAGCTAAAATCCATAGCAAAAAGACTCCGTAGCTAATAATCTGTAGCAAAAAAATGGTAGCAAAGTTTCGTAGCAAAAAAACCATAGCAAACTTTTTCGTAGCGAATCTGTAGCTAAAATAGCGACGTCACTTTTTGTAGCTAAACCCGTCGCAAATATTAGTTTCCGTAGCAAAGTTCGTAGCAAATAAATTCGCGACGAGACTTGTAGCTACGGACCAAATCCGTGGCAAATCCGTAGCAAAATGGGTGTTAGCTACGGATTTGCTACGGATTTGACCGTAGCAAATACCAGTTTTTGTAGTAGTGTTAACATTTATTAAACAAACATAAACCAACATAAATGAACGTAATTGTATATATATAAACAAACACAATTTAACATTAGTGAACATAAACAAACAAGTCTAATATATTACAGTTCATCCGAAAACACATCTAAATTAGGGCTCATAGATACTAAAATTTAGTAGTTTTTTTATATAAATATTCAGTAAGTAATCAATTACGATCTAGGAAAAATTTTAAAATTTAATTTCTATAACTAGAAAACTCAATTACTAATTAGTTATGTTTATATAAGTAGTTAGAAAACCTAATATTTATATAAATATAACTATTTATGTATTTAATATTATTTAAACGAACGTTCACGAACATAAATGAACGAACACAGGGTGTGTTCATGTTTGTTCATTTAGTTAAACGAACAAAATTTTTTGTTCGTGTTCGTTCGTTTATTAAATAAACGAACATAAACGAACTTCCCGCCGAACAAGTTCATGAACGTTTGGTTTGTTTACTTGGACCTACAACCAATTTTTTTTTTTTTAAATACATAAAATATAAGGTACAATACATTTATAAAATTTGCTAATTGATAGTATGAAAATAAAATTCCCCCTTTTCATTTAATAGACCTTTTTTCTAAGTTGGTAATTTATATGTCAATTTATCATGTTTTTCTAAAGCTGTGTAATTCCATTATAAAATATTTGATCAAATGATATAAATTATTGTTAGCATTCATTCTACATTTTGAATGTAAATCAAACATATGCCTTCTTAAATATTTTGAAGTATTAGTTATTACTTGCATTCATAGTTATTAATTTCATACATATAATTTCGAATAACATTTTTTACGTTAAACCAAAATGGTTTTTTTAATCATGTGTAATAGTTTATAAACCCTTCATCTTTCCTTAAAAGACATTAGTAGTGTCTATCAATGAAGTCTATAACACATTCAATCATGTTTTACAAGCATAGTTATGTTAAACGTAAACAACTAACCGGATTGAAACAAACTTACTTTAGTATAACCCAAACAATCAATTTTTAGTATAACCCAAACAAACTTACTTTAGTAGATTTTGATGAATGTCAATCATGCTAGTGGGTATGGTGATGTCCATCCTTGGAGGATGATCCGCCACGTAGGCGCCACGTCATAGTCCTCCCAAGGATGGTCCATCCTCCAAAACTAGAGGGTATGGGAGGATGGTCCTAGTCATAGTCCACCACTTTTATGTTTTTTTATTTTTTTAAATCTTTTTTTATTTTATTAACATTTAACAAATAAAGTAACAAAATATTTTCATTAATATTAAAAAACATTACATAAACTTAAAAAAAATAAACTTAAAAAAATAAATTTAAAAAAAACATAAACTTAAAAAAACATAAACTAAAAAAAAAACATAAACTTAAAAATATCCTAATATATTAAAATAAGCTACTAGTCTTCGTCTTCCATGTCGTGATCGGGTTCGTCTTGAGTGTTGTTCCAAATGTACTCCACCAAGTCCGCTTGTAGGTTATGATGTGTGTACTCGTTACGTAGAGCGAACATGTTCAAATCTTGTTGTTCCCCACTAACTGGAACATAATTTCCAGTAGACGCGTTTTCGTCGTACTCGCATATCGCTCTACCTTCGTCTTCAATGACCATGTTATGAAGGATGATACAAGCGTACATAGTGTGTCGTAACCTCTTTGGTATTTGCGAACGTGCTGGATGTTCAATGATATGCCATTTTTTTTGTAGAACACCAAAAGCCCGTTCAATATCTTTTCTCGCACCCTCTTGATACTTCGCAAATTTTTTTCTTTTTTCGTCTGTCGGGTGCGGAATAGTTTTAACGATTGTCGAGTACGTTGGGTATATTCCATCGGCTAGGTAGTAACCTCGCCTGTATTCCACCCCCGAAACCGTAAAGCTTGTGTCTGGACCTGTACCCGCCACTACATCCTCAAATATCTGTGACTGGTATATGATGTTAAGGTCATTGAGCGAACCAGATAGACCAAAAAAAGCATGCCATATCCAGAGATCCTGTGACGCAACAGCCTCTAGAATAATAGTCGGGTGTCCATGATCTCCCCTAGTATACTGACCTTGCCAGGAAACTGGGCAGTTCTGCCACGGTCAGTGCATGCAATCAATGCTCCCGAGCATTCCTGGGAAACCATGTCTCTGTTCGTGTGCTTGATATAATTTTTGAACGTCGGTTGCGTTCGGTTTCCGCAGGTATCGCTTGCTATACAATTTGACAACCCATTCGCAAAACTTGTGCAAACATAGACGTGCGGTTCAATCAGACATCCTAATATACTCGTCTAATGCATCGGGTGCGTAACCGTATGCCAGTTGGCGAATGGCCGACGTACATTTTTGTAAATTATTGAAACCCCTTTGCCCCCTAGCGTCGTTTCGCAGTGTAAAAAACGGATCAGACTGGGCCATGTCGCCTGCAATACGTAAAAATAGTGGACAACTCATGCGGAACCGACGTCGAAAAATATCGGCTGGGTACAGGTTCGTCGGCAAAATAATCGGCTACTAGTTTAGCGTGGCCGGCTATAAATTTAAAACGAAACATAAATGAAATTAATTATAAAATACATTTTCAAATCTATATAAAACATAAGGAAAAAAAAGTAAAATACCTTCTTGGTCTCGATTATATTTTGCTCGTCTAGTTAGCCGTTGGGACGACGCTTCATCACCTGCCATGAAGATCTAAGCCGCGTTCATAATCATGTTGTGCATACCACGTAGACGAAGCCGATGAAGACATGGAAGAAATTGAAGAAATGGAAGAAATGGAAGAAATGGGTGAAGCCATGATCATTTTTGAGCGAGAGATGGGGTGGTAGCGGGTAAAAAATGGTATAAAAAATGACGAGTTTTTATAAAAAGGGAAGAGTGGTTATAAAATGTGAGAGAGATGGGGTGGTAGTGGGTGAAAAGTTGTGAAAAAAATGGTTAAAGAGGTGAGTATTTATAAAAATGGAAGTGAATTGGGTGATATTTTGAATTATAGCCGTTATTTAATTAATATAAATTCTGGATTTTTTTTTAAACGGTCAAAAGCCAGATGGTCCCCACTTGTTTTTTTGTCGTTTTCTGTGCGTCGAGAACGTCGGATTACAGCTGTTGAGGACGGGACGTGGGGGGGGGGGGCACGGTGTAGCCACCGACGCCGATCCAAGACGGTAGGGGGACGACCCCCATACCGTGTAGCCTCATAACCCCTTGCCTGGATAGCTTGCTCTTCAAGAAGCAGAAACCACATAGAAGACATCAATGAATTGAGGAAGAGAGCTACAAAAAGGCTCCCCAAACAGTTAGCAACTTGGGGATGGGTTAGGATATAGCCCACTTGAGAAAGCTTACAAAGCTCCAAGTAGCCCAACACATTTTATTTCAAAATAATACATAAAAAAAACTAACCATAAGAAAGGGAGAATAAAAGGTTTCATATTAAATTGAAATAGAAAGTAGTGTTAACAGTCTTGTGAAAATTTGTTATCACGTGGTGCCGTATTCCCAATATTTTTGCCGTTTGATATTAAATTGAACAAAAATAGTAAGTAGTGTTAAGAGTCTTGTGAAAGTTTGTTATCTCGTGGTGTCGTATTCCGGTACCATTCCCATTATTTTTGCTTTTTCATTTAGAGATCTTATGGAGATTTACAAGGTGCTTCCGCTTAGTAGGATGAAGAAAGAAGTTATTCACGGGATTATCATTGTGGCTTGTCGTTCAAGGAGAGTAAAATTCAGGGTTATTGGGTGTAAAATAGAGTAGCGGTAACATTTGTCGTTAAAAAAAAGGTTCGAACCAAATCGATTAACAAGAAAGTATCATTTTTCAGGACCGTCTTCGAGAATGCGACAATAATTGTTATAAACTCAAAGACAAAACAAATATTATATATAGATATGAAAATGTCTCTTATATAATACCAATAACTCATATATACAAAGTCTAAAATGCGACAATAATTGTTCTAAACTCAAAGACAAAACAAATATTATCTTGATATGAAAATGTCTCTTATATAAGTTCAACCAGCTCTTTCACAAAACATCTACTAAGAAGTATATTTTTAAAAACAAGTTATAATTTTAATCATATTAAGTTAAGAAGAAAAATTTATGATAGATTTAATACAGACGGTAGAATTACTTTTTGTCATGGATCAAATGATATTATAGTTAATGTGGTTGGGGCCCACAACATGATATTTGGATTCGAGCTAGAGTCATATAAGAAGGCTTATTTTTTTATATCATAACACTCATTGAAAAAATACTGAGACAAAAAGAAAGGGTCGGGAATCGAACGTCCGGCTTAAGATTTGAAACGTAAGGAATCTACCAGCTAGGTTGTAATAGTTTATGGTATTCTTATTAGTTTATTCAATATATATCATATAATTTTTTTAAAAATATGTATCCGAGCCCTCGGGGAGACTAAGCCCTGGGCCGTCGCCCACCCCGCCCTCCCTCAAAGACGGCCCTATGTTTGATTTATTTTTTTTCAATGATAATGTTTGATCTCATTTGTTTACAGCAAATTGCTTTGAGCAAATCAGTTTCAACTCACCGACTGTTACCAACGTTCTCACATTCGTCGCCTTTTGATGGGGGATCCACTAATTGAAACGGGCCGTTGTAAAGTAAAATCGGGCTTATTTAAGAAACAACCTATTCAGGATACAAAATCAACCAAAAGTCTTTTTTTTTTCCTACGACAGGCCCATAAGTATGTAGATAGCAAGCTAGCAACATGCAATGTTTTTGCAAAACCTAAATTTAACTTTAACTATGTTTTTACATTGAGTAACCTCATTGTAATACTTTTTCTTCAGTGTAGGAATTTCAGTTTGTGATTGATTATGCAGTGATGATTTCAAGGGTTATCTCCCTAGTGATGCACTCTCAAACTACTCATTGTTGTAACCGATCAACCCATAGACAAGTTTTTCCAAAATACTAATATATTAAGTGTCTACGTTGACTTGTCTTAAAATGTCAAAGCTAGTTACTAAGTTTTAAGACCATAACCATTTGAACATAATAGTTATGACCCGGACTCGATCTATGTACCCACTAAATCTTAGCCAGCTCGACAAATCTGAGTTCAACTCACCCAAAAGTTCTATTACGCCTACGTGACAAAAAAACATGACAAAAATAAGGATTACCTCTCTACCAATAGGGGTAAAGATGTCACAGGCCTCACACCATACAATAGTGACATCAATCATAATTCTCTCTGTATAAACATGCCAAAATGAGTTAATATGATTCATTCACTCTTTCGTGCTATCACTCATACTTAATACTTAAAATTCTTTTTATTCTCACGTCGTAGGGAAGTCACAAGGAGATCCCTCTTCTGTCATGAGTCTAACGGTGTCTGTTTTGCAGCATTCTGGCAGCACTGATCGTGAATTATAGACCAAAAGTTGACAAGAAGGCAATATGTTGAAGTTCATACTGACATTCCGATATCCAAATGGTATTTCGTTCTTCAACACATATTTTGTCACTAGTTGATAACACTCAATAGCAATACTTGTACGTGTCCAACTAACTTCATGTCTGTTCTAGTACATGATTTTTGTGCCCGTATGTCTTTGCGGGCTTGTGGCTGACATCTATAGTAACTCTATTTTATGTATATATGATTTGTGAAAGACCTAATCACCTAAACACATTTAATTTAGTTACACAATTTGCATGTGCGTTTTTTTTCTTGTAGTTGATTTTCAATATATTCTTAGCATTGTGTGTCGATGTACTAGAAAAGATCATCATCAATGCATAAGAAAACACTTTTCTTAAATAATATGAGATTTCTAATATTATATGTTTTATGAATTACATGGATTTGTTCAAATCATCATTACAAATATGTTTTTCAAGTTATCCATATCAAAACCTGAAATATTGAAGTCGACTTTTTTTTTTTTTTTTTTTTAATTTTACCAACGCTAACCGGTATAATAGCACACATGAAGGGAATTAAACCTTCAACTTAAAAACAAAAAAAAAATAATGATTTATTTCTTGTACTTCAAAACTCAATTTGAGTCGAGAGATGCCTTTTTAAACATCATTTTTGTAAATGGCTTAAATTCTATATGTGGCGATTTGCCAAAATATGTACTTAGTACACACAAACATTTTTTTTATATTTGATAATAACTTATTTATAAAGTATATCATTAAAAAGCAAAAGGGGGAAATTTGCAATCCATTACTCCACTAGTTTAATACCCGTCCGGTGGACGGGGAATTCAACGTCAATAACATCACCGATCAGTTTATTTCTTTGAGTACTTTTAATTAAAAAAAAAATATTACAATTAGCAGTGCGTTTAAAGTTAACAATTAACTAATTTTACTAATTTATTTTGTGATGGTGAAACTTCAGGTACAATTGTCCATTCCCATTTACCATTCCTACATGGGCAATCTAAGAGCCTCTGCTGCCGGCTGCAAATGTGATAAATTCAGACTCAAAGGCTTGAAGGAAGCTATACACCTTAACAATAACATAATGCTACTATGGACTTCGAAATTAAACTTTTAATGTAAAAATACCTTATAATCAGTAAGAAGTAGAAAAGGCCCAACAATTGCCACCCCATATACTTCTTTGCAACGTAGTTATAAATTTTATATACGCAATTTTAAAAAATTCAAATTTCAAGATTCAATGACAGTATGACACATAGTTGAGTATTCACTATGTGAAATGTATAAACTATAGAGAAGCGTCACTCATAGTTTAGTACCTATTGTCCTACTCTATAATCACTTTGTGTGGAGCATGTGACCCCAAGACCAAGCCCTATGTGAAATGTATGAACTATAGAGAAGTGACACTCACAGTTTAGTACCTACTCTATAATCACCTTGTGTGGAGCATGTGACCCCAAGACCAAGCCTACACAATAGATAAACCTTAATTATTCGAGCATTGCAAAAAAGTATATAAACAAAAAGAAAAGTAATTCTGACAAAACAACATTGGCGTTGATTCCAAATATGAAAAGATTTTACAATGGGTTCTTGATGTTGAACTAAATCAACATCTATATCACCTTCCACAAAGACTCATCACATATTGAGCTTGCCATATTAACATACCTCAAGCTTGATTTAGGAACCCGTCAGCTCACACCCTTCGACTTTCTTATTATTAGTTGACCTCCCATACCTGCTTTTCTTTTTACTCCACCATGTCAGCTGTTATCTTGCTATAAAAGTTTTCTCCACAATTTTTCAAAGCCAGCTCCCACTTGCAAAATCTCTTCCTTAAACTTGTAAGTGTTTGTGTTAACACTGTGTTGCAGATAAAATAAATTGTCTCATTCTGTAATCTGGTAACAAATAAATCCCTTGGGATCTCGCCATTTTCAACAAATTTGATGAACCCAAACAATTGACTAAGATTAAAAAATCCAAAAAAGAAACTTCCCTAAAAACCAAGTAGAAATAAAAAAACAATAAAAATAGAAGAGTTCTATAAGTAAAGCAGACAAAATAGATGACTACCCTAAAAAAGTTTTTTTTTTTTGGCCTCATTTGGTCAAAATTATATCAGATTTAGTTCCACTCTTTTTCAAAACACACGTCAGTTTTATATAGCTTTATTATATAGAATATTCAGGAAACTACAATTATTCAAGATACTTAGCGACTTTCAATCCCATTGACCCGTTTAACTTTTACCTAATATTTTATAAACTCATTTGACCACATTGGAGATCAAACATCACCCCAAACGGGCCCACCTGAAAGTGGGCAATTCTACCTCAATGATATGTTATAAATGTGGAGTGTCTTACATGCTATTCAGACCAACACCAACAACTGCAGTTTGTAGTAATAGCACACCCAAATCCATATTCATGCATGATAACACAGTTTAACCCAAACCCATTTTGACCTCTTACCCATCCATGTTGCCCATAGTGGAAATCACTACCCATTCCCATTTACCATGTTTACATTTTAGTTAATACTAACACCAGCATATAACCCTTATTTTTATAACTGTATTGTTTTTGTAGTCACATTTTAAGTCTTAAATTTTTATGAAAATAAAAAGAAAAACATGGTTGAAGGTCAGATTGGCCCATTTCGACCCACACTCATGATGAACCGGTTTAACCCATACCTATCTTGACATGTTACCCACCTATCTTGTCCACAGTGAAAACTGCTCCATGTATCGAGTTTTGACCCACTAATCCCAACACTCCTGTTTTTGTAGTCATAATTTATGCCTTAATTATTTTTGAAAATGAAAAGAAAATGTAGTTAAAGTGCACGTAATTTATGACTGGGTGTTTCGGCCCATACTCATGATGACTCGTTTTAACTTGTTACCCAACTCATGAATCTTGCCCACAATCCAAAACTATAAAGTGCACGTAAAACGTACCTGCTCAAAAGGAGGGCTTTTATGTGATCCTCTCGTGTTTGGTCATTGAGTCTTTCTTCTTTAGACTGTCACAACAATAGAACTTTGATATTAATATTTGACCAAAAAGTTGCCACTAAATATCAAAATATATTAACAATATGGAGTGACACTAAATTTTGTTTGATGGCAATAAATTGATGATATATCAAAACCTCAAAACCATCATATTCATCATGAATATCTTTTTGTTTCACTTGTCTTTGTTCTTTCAAATTTGCAGCTCCCTGCACACCACATATGGTCATTATCAGCACCAGTTACTACATAAATCACTAGTACAACAACTTACAATAAGAAACAAATCAATTATACCAAAAAATAGTATAAGAATTAATACCTCATCATTTTCATATTCTTGAGTTTCACTCTTTTTTTCTGAGACTTTTCACCTTTATATTGGTCTTTTTGGACTTAACAGAGCCGCCAGGTTCGCCACTATCGTCATCATCATCATCATCATCCAGTAGCTTGTAAATCCTAACCCAACCAAAGGCGGCCCGTTTCTACTTTGTACAAAATATCCATTTTCACATATATTATAAAATCCAGATAAAGGGATAATGATTGTGGGTCAGCTAGCCCAGCCCAGCCCAACCTACCTTACTTTGACACATTAACTGACCCGTTCTTACAGTGGGTTCTTGATGGGACTACCAGCAACAATTTCTCCTGATTTCAACCACCATAGATGTGAGCATAGTACAAGCTTTGCAACACCAAGATTACCGTGCTTATAGTGTAAAGCTATTTCAAATTTTTTATTGCACCAAATTAGAAAATTATCTTAAAAATGCACATGATTTGCATACAAGATTATCCATTTCAAGACAGTGAAAGAGAGCATCTTTAAAGAACACAATTAAAAGAAACAAAAAAGAGAAAAAGAAACCAAGAAGCTAAGTGTTGTCACATTTACCATAACCAGATGAACTAAAAATAGACGTGTGGATCTATATCTGGATGAAAGGACTCACATTGCAGGTTTAAAAAATCAACCCACAAGATTAAGGATATCCCTGCTGCCCTGCACCATTGTAATGAAAAACATGTTGTATAGAACTTTGATTGAAGATGGAAAAATGAAAGCGAGAAATTAAATCTTCACAGAGATATAAACAAAAACACATACCCGGCAATCCACGTTAGGAGGAACATGAGGGAGACGCCATGGGTGGATTTGGGAATAAGATTCAATATTATCATTCAGTTTTATACTTATATACTGTAAACAAAAAACCTCATCAAGATACTTAAACACAGATTAAAACTTCACAATTAATTAAACACACAAATTCCACATCATACCAACACGAAGATTAAGACAAAAAGTATTTAAATAACTTGTTTCATCAGTCGATTTTTCCAACTATAGATCCCTTGTTTCAAATGAGAACTTACCAAATGAATCTGACTTGACTTCCAATTAACTGTGATACTCGGATCTCGCCCGAAACCCGTAATCGGAATAACCAATCGAACACGATCGGTAACTGTTGCACCGCAGCGGCGACGTGGTGGTGGTGGTGGCGCAAGTGGATACAGAATTGGCTACGTGGTGACGACGACGATGAAGGCTAAGAAGGATGAGTGTTTCCCGTTGGTATCTCTGTGGTTACTTGTAACAACGGTGGAATCTGGGGAGTGGGGTTGTTACTTGTTTCAAGCGAAGTAGTAGGGGAGTGGGAGTTTACAGAGAACCCAATGAAACTTATCAATAACTGCCATCTTCATGTAAACTACCAAATTTAGGTCCACGGAAATTAGGGGGAGGATGTAAGACGTGGGTTGAAGTAGAAGAAACTGCTGGGAACTGACATAGTAGCAGTTAAAAAATGGAGTTTAAAGGGCTGAGATTTAATAATGGTTAAGGTTGATTTCAAAGTTGGTTACACTTAGGGTATGTTTGGCAAAAGTAGCTGGTGGCTGCTAGCTGTAGCTGGTAGTTAGTAGCTGTAGCTTTTTAGATATATTTGGTGTTTGGTAGAGTAGCTGGAGCTTTTAATAAAATGTATAAAATGACCAAAATGGACATAACTAAAAATTTAGAAAGTTGATGCATTAAAAAGTTTCCTATTTTTAGAGGTTAAAATAGTCATTTTTTCCCTAAAAGCTTGTAGCTCCTTCTAAACGCTACTAGTAGTAGCGTTCAACCAAAAGCTTTAAGCTCCTAACCTAAAAGCTTAAAGCTCCTTCAACCAAACGAGACTTTTTATTGAGTAGGAGCTTTTTCTTAAAAGCTTAAAGCTTGAAGCTCCTAAAAGCTCCTAAAAGCTCCATGCCAAACATACCCTTAATGGAAACCATATATATATATAACTAGTCTTGATTAGATATCATATCCCACGACCTAACCCACTCCACTAATCCATTTTACCCAATAGTTTTGATTCACACTAATCATTTACTCGCTTTATCTCATTACTCTACCCACTCCACTAATATATTGAGTTATCGTCTTCTTGTCTGATCGATAAACGTCAACATCTGATCTTCTATCAAAGAAAAGGGCCACGGTTCTAGTCTAATCAGTCTTGTGTGTTCGTGTCTATCTCTCATTCTTTGTCTTCAATCGACTTTTCGATGTTCGAGGGTTTTATCATCTCTATTGTTTCATCGTCGTCTTCTAGATATTCGATTGTCATCATGTTGTTGATTGTTTGTTTAAATCTGTTCGTGTAGATTCTATTTCAGATTCATTGTATCTGTATTGAATTTTAGGTCAAATAATATTGGTTTGGGTTAAGAGTTCCTAATTCTGAGTTTTGCAGCCAGTCCTACCCATTACTCCACTAGTCTTGATTAAATATTATATCCCGTGACCCGACCCAGTCCACTAATCCATTTTACCCACTAGTTTTTGTCACACCCCAACCGATGGGGGAAACATCGGGGTGAGGCACTGAGCGAAACAGATTGTCGAAGAGATTCCATAACAACTACGATTACCAATTATTTAAGCATTACGTCCCATACCGTAACATAATAAGTATCACAGATATTATAGACAAATTGTTCTCAAAGACAAATAGAAAATTGTTCCGACAACTCATAAATTAATTGTTTGTTTCTAGACTCTTCCTAACTTGATTCCACAAAAGCTAGCGAAGCACAGCATCCTAAACACATGTCACATTCGTTAAAATAGAGGTCAATACACATAGTGTAAAGGTGAGCATACAAGTTTAATAGTATAATAGTATCGAAAGCGAGTTTACGCATAACCAGCATGTAACACGTAGAAATGCGAAGCAAGTAGGTTATCGACAATGAATTATGCACAGACGTGACTGCGAGTTGTAGAGTGCGCAACACATATCACCACTGTGACACGTGAAGAAATACCCTTAGCAACCCCCGTCCACGACAGGTGCTGAGTCCAAACTATAGTACTATCGTTGCTAAGGTGTCAGGCAACAATCACTGTGTAAACATAACATACAAGCATTCATCGAGTAACATGTATAACATGCAGAGCGGTTAGCGTATAAAATGTGTTTGCGTTGTGTGATCGAGGTGATTCGTTATAGGTAACGTATGTAACACCCAAAAGTGCGTAAAGCAAAAAGGGATCGAGTATACTCACAGATCGTGTTTAACAAGTAAACACAGTCTTGGATTGAAGGGAGCGCTTGAAGGTTAGCCTGATTACAAAACGATGGCATAAGCGATTAAACAGTGTGTTAAACGGTGCGAGTGAACTGAGTGACGAAGGGTCATCCGATCGGATGACAATCCGGACGGATGGTCATCCGGTCGGATGGCCATTCGGTCGGACTGTCATTCGTTTGGGATGGATGTGTGTGTGTATGATGTGACTTTGAAGTTTTCGTTGTAGCATTTTCAAAATAAAGAAGTATTTCTACAAATCAGGTCATCCGGACGGATGGTCATCCGATCGGATGGCGATTCGTTTGAGACTAGCCTTCCTTGAGTTTTTGTGAAAATTTTTAAGTAAAAAGATCACAAGTCATCCGGTCGGATTGTTGTTCGATCGGATGGCAATCCGATCGGACGACAGTCCGTTTGGTGACCTGTTCGTTGAGTACTTTGTAAAAGTTGTTAAGTCTGGAAAGTTTTACGATTGAATCGAGACGGTATGACCACGTGTTAGACAACGGAAACTCCACCAAGTTCAAGTCGTCCGATCGGATGGGGATCACCCCGTCTGATCAGTTAACTGTTCTTGATGGTTGTTTATGTTCAACCCGTGAATCGGTCGTCCTTTTCCGATAGGAATCCATTCTCGGTCCAACACTTCACCATAGAACGAGTAGAAGGCCTGAACGGACTTGGATTCTATCCGTTTTTATGTGAAAAGTCGAGAATGTTGAAGAAAAGTGGAAATCAGTTGGAAAATGTTTAGATTATGACGAAATTAGTGTTTAAACATGTTGAAATCCCTTAGATCTGAGTTGTCCTTGGTGGTATGAGGTCACACCTTGAAGTTCATGAGAACCCATGATGACATCACCCCAGAACAGCCCAAATCAGGTAGATTTCATGGTTAAAAGTTAAGATTTGTTGGTGAAAATGATGAGAAAGTGTGTGTAGATCAAGAAAGTACAAGATTTGAGTGGAAAACTTACAAGAATCGCGAGGAATCGAGAGAAAATAGGGCTGGAACGCGCTGGTCGAACGAGAGCTGTCACATCACTGTTCATGTGATGTGACAGGTGCTATTTATAGGTGTGAGGGGGGAGAAAAGCGGTGCATAGTGACGGATCGGAGGGCAGTCCGATTGGATGGCCATCCGATCGGATGGTCATCCGAACGGATGACCATTCGATCGAAGGGCTGCGGCGAGTTGGTTTTCGACGTTTCGTTTCGGGCGTTGAGCGTTGCGATGCGATAGTATTAAACAATAGTTACACAAATAACCTAACTAACATACAAAAACATAATTAATCTTGCGTTTAGCGTTTGCGATTAGATTGCGATGCGATTGAGTTGTGATTTCCATCTATTCCTTTCGGTTAGTATGCTATCACCATCGCTTGATTCGAGTTCCCTGGTTATATGTGATTGTGTTGATATATGAGGTTGTGTTCAATTATGTTCTTGCATAATGAATTGTGCTTAGGGTGCATGCTTATAGAATTCTTGATGAACATCTTATACACTACTGTTAGTTTGGAACTAAATGAAGGTTTGATGTAATTGACGACATAGTTTCGTATATATACGTACTCGTTAAGGTCCATACGCACTAAGGTTTAATGAATTGATAAATCATAACGCTGATTCGAATGGTTAGCTAGGTTCGATGATGATCCATGATTGTTTGCATGCGCACTATGATAATTGTTGGATTAGACATGCTGTTATGATTAGTATTGATGTTTTATAAGGTATTAGGGTTCATGTAAATCAAAGGAGTGGTCTGTTTGATCTGTTTCGTGTGTTGATGAATGTTGTTTGCGAGAAATCAGGGATAACTGATAGGAAAATGTGTAACTGAATTATACAATGATTAAAGGCATTCCATAAAAGTTGGATTTAACAAATTGTGAGTCGGAACCCTTGGTTTCGACTCGAGACCAACCCTCACATGGGCATGAGGACTCGAGATCATGGTTGCGGGTCCGATTTCGACTCGAGATCTGACTCGAGACTTCATAGTCTCGACTTGCATTATATAACCCGAGACCTCCCCTAGTCTCGACTCGAGACCTCTGAGTTACAACTCGAGACTGTATGATCTCGACTCGAGACCTCATGGTCTCGACTCACACTGGCTTATTTAGCTGCATTTAACTTGAACACTGTTTGGGCCTCACTTGTACATTGGGCCGCACACTTGAACAGACTATGTGTTATTTGGACTTGTGATTATTGTATTGGGCTGAACTTGGTGCACTAGTATGTTATGTGCTCTAAGGGATGGTAAACTATACATGATGTTGAGCTGTGATGTTATACGTGATACGTGACAACACTGTGTGTGATACTTGTATAAGAAACTGATTGTCTTTGGTAACTACGTTAGGATTGGGTTAACTAACTTGGAATACGTGACTTAATTGTAATATACCGAGCAAATCTAAGGTGAGTTCACTTCTCTTGAGCATGTGTCCCGGTGGGTGGGACAATTAAATGGGTATTCCTGAGGGAATAAGTCTTTTGGGTAAACTGGGATGTTGGATAATACACTCATTTCCTATCACCTTAAGTCCCATCTTCTACTGAATAGTTACCTGCGAGGTAACGGGGTATTAGTGATAGCGCTATTAGGCTTGGCAACCTCACACCGTACCTGAGAGGACGGGCGAGAACTAATGACCTTAAATCACGACCAATGTTTTGATAGGGGCATTGGGGACGGGCAAACAATCTGACGCCATCTTGCACATTGTTATTAAACTAAACTAAACATTTGGGTAACTAAACATTTTGTAAAAACTGTGACTCGCCAGCTTTGTGCTGATACATTTGTTGCATGCTCGCAGGTCGTTAGATTCTTGGAGGTGGAACTTGCTGTCTGGAATTGCTGGAGTGGTCAGGGGTCGAGAAACTTGCAAACAAGTGACAAGACATTTGGTTTTCATATAATTACTTTTGAACATTGAACAATGATTTACATTATGCTTCTGCTGAACATGTTAAACTTTAAGTTGTGTTTTGAGAATACTTTAACATAATAAATGGGATCTTTTATATAATATCTTGTTAATAGTTCAATGTGATTGGTGGCTGGATCCTGGTACGTCACACGCCTAGCGGGATTCCCGCATGTGGTATTTTGGGGGTGTGACAGTAGAAGTGAAGATTACTTCTCTAAATGGATTAAAAGCAAGTTGAAGTTTGCACCAGATAAGGTAGAATACGTTTGAGATATACAATTCCACATTTAAAAGACTATAAGGCTTTTAAGGTGCCTGCAGCTTTAGATCAACAAAGTATTATCAAAGACCAACTGGTTCTTGCTTTATTTGAGTCATTTGACTGTAAGCATATATGCATTAGCTTAATGGCTTAAATTAAAGGCGCCCATTGAAAGATTTTTTCTTACCATTTTTATCTTTGTCGGAATGCTAAAAAGGGCTAATTTACCATATTTATATATAGTAATCTACACCTCTGTTACTTTTTGCAGGCATTGGACAATGAATTAGCATTATTGGTTTGCATCTACCTTGTGTTATTGATGACATTTTCTCTCACACGAGGCTCTATTGGTGCTATTTTCTCAATTGAAGTTGTCTCCTTATATCATTGGGCTCCAACCACTTAAGGTAAATACTTTCTAATTTCTTTGTTATATTTAAAAATTATTTATTTCTTTTTGTGTTAACCTGCAATTTCTGTATTGATGTTATAGCTCGGCGAGATAGTTCTAAATGGCAAGGAGAATTATATGGTATTGATGTTATGGCTCGGCGAAATAGTTCTGACTGACAAGGGGAGCTATATGATTGTCCGGTGACCGCACATGTGCACATGTTGCAAGGAAGTAATATTGTTTGGAAGTAGATGGTTTTGTAACCAATGCAACAAGATTCAGTTATGATCAAGGTGAAATTATATACCTTTTTATAGTTTTTTTTTGGCATCCTACATTATTCACCAATCATTCATTCTCACATTGATTGTTCATTACAGATGTGTTTTTTCCGGATATAATGCACAAATACGTTTATGTAAAGATAAACCACTCTCTGAGGTGTATTACATCATAAAACAACATATGCATTGTCACATTTTACTGGGCATGCCAAATATTCCTCTATGATGATCCTATATCATCATAAACACAATCTTGTTGTCCAACCAAAAGGTAACGACTGTCACACCGGTAAGTTAATTACCCCTTCAATAGAGGTTACCTCTAAAACTATAAAAAAGCAAACTGAGGATCAAAATCGATAGACTTAAGAAATGATAGATTTGTTTTCATAAATTTAAATAGCTATGCTAAACTTGTTTCAGTAGATAGGGCTCTAGATGCTTTGATTCACATGTCTTAATGTAAAAGCGTTGAGGACTGCAACCTGGATTGTCGAACAGTCAAAATGCTTCTCCAACATGTTTCTATATGAACTAAGAGGAAGCCTAATCGTTGCCAAATTTGTCAAGGAGCGTGATGGATATTAGAAAACCACATAAACACTTGTATAAATCTTCATTATACCATACCTTGTTACAAGTGAGTCCACCGTTCTTTATACTGCATGAGTCAGTTATGTGCCATCAGTGTCAACGTCAACGGAACGACAAAGAGGGGTTGTTGTGTGCGGGAAATAAAGTTCATTAAAAATTTTAATTGTTTTATGTATGTTATTACCTTATATATAGCTGGTTAATTTTAGTTTAAGTTGACGAGTAAAAGATTATGTATGTTATCTATCTATTATATTAAAGCAAAATAGAGGTTGACCATTTGACCATGACTTGGCACCTTTCTTTGGCCAGATAATTGGTTTTTTGGGCGGCAATTTCATCATCAATATATTTCCTTCAATTATCATTCAATGCTTTTCATTACCCCCAATAATTTCCCACCGCATTCTATCTTCATCTTCTAATTTAACCTACATATACTTCGTCCGTTTCTTCATCTTCTTCATCTTCTTCGCACGATTTCTCATATTTTTCGCTGAACCATATCCAAATCTGTAAGTGTATATTGTTAATTATTAGTTTAATCGTTATTTTTTTGTTCGGATTTTTAAGTATTTTTTCAAAAACTATTTTCCTGTTCTATAAACCCTAGCTTTGATTTTGGTATATTTTTATGTTGTCTATACAGATCTGTGTGGATAATAACTTTTGTTATGTTTTTGATTATTTTTTTGAATAAATATTTGGTCTGTTGTAGAAACCCTAAGTCCGATATCTAATCCAGATCTGTGTTTTATGTTTATTAAAATTTTGTTATTGATGTTCAATTTGATGTTTACTCATATTCCTAAATCCGATTGTAATGTTTGATGTTTACCCTAATTCCGATTGTAGTTACAGATCTGTATGTTATTGTTATTGAATTTGATGTTATTTTTATGCAAATCCCTAAATCTCAATTTTAATTAAAATAATGTTTAATTTTTTTGGAACCTGTAATCTATGCACCATAGATTATTTGAGTACATTCTTTTAAATGCGTTTGATTGTTTTTTTAATTGATATTTGTTATTTTATATTAATCCTGTATCTGAGTTTCATTCAAAAACTGTTGATTTTGTTAGTATTAACATTACGGATGTTTTCCATTATTAATCCTGATTTATTTCAATGCATTATTATTTTTAAATGTGTTTGATTTTTTGGTTGATTGATCGTTTTTATTTTGTATTAAGGCTGTATCTGAAATTCATTCAAGATTTGTTTATTTTTTAGTATTAACATTACGGATGATTTCCATTACGGATGATATTGAATGCATTCTTTTTAAATTTGTTTGATTGTTTGGTTAATTGATTGTTGATATTTTATATTAACCCTGTATCTTAATTTCATTCAAGATCTGTTGATTATTGACTATTAACATTACGGATGATTTCCATTATTTATCCTGAATTATTTGAATGCATTTTTTTAAATGTGTTTGATTGTTTGGTTAATTGATCGTTGTTATTTTATATTAACCCTGTATCTTAATTTCATTAAAGATCTGTTGATTTTTGAGTATTAACATTATCATGATTTACATTATTTATCCTGAATTCTTTTTTTGTCATTCAAACCTGTTGTTGTAGGTTTCCAATATGCCTGGATCTTCTTCGTTAAGGTATGTTTTTCATTCAAAATCTGTTTATTATTCACTAAGTTATTGTATTATATATTTTGGTTCCCTCATTTATCATTTGTTTTCTTACAACAACATTTTAATGTTTACTAACTTATTTTTTGTATAAATTAGTCTTAGAGAACCCTGTTTCTGTAAGCATATGAGTAAAGCAGACGAAGTTATTATGGTAATTGATATATTATTACATATATCCCTGTTCCTTTTTTTGTTGGTTGTTATCATTAAATCATATTTATGATAATTTTTTTATTTTAATTTTTAAATTATGAAATTATAATTCATTTTCCACTGTTTCCTTTTGTTAGTCTATTCCTTCTGATGCTGCTTGCAAACTGTGGGGTGTGGGTAAAGCCCCTACTAATGTTATGATACATACTGATGATGGCCGGATTTTTAATGTTTGGTTAAGCGAAGATAAAGGAAATTTGTTTTTTTTCCAAAGATGGTCCAATGTAATCCAACATTTGCGACTATCCGAAGGATGTTTGTTAGTATTCAATCCCATAGATTGTACTACTTTTAAATTAACATATTTCGTTGATGGTGTTAATGGTAGCTCTTTTTGGACATATCTCCTACGTACATCATCTGATTTTTATGTAAGTTATTTTTTTCTTTTATTTAACTTAAAGTATTATTTTTGTTCTTCATTGATATTAAAACTTAATTATTTTATTTCTTATTTGTTTTATAGGTCATTCCTGAATTTATTCTGCCGAATTCGTTTAATACATCCTTTGATGTAATATCCACTATAATGATAGAGAACAAAACTTTTCACGTTATGATAGAAACGTCTGACGGTAAATTTGGTTTTACCGTTGGTATTGACGTTATTGTTAGTCAGTTGCAGTTAGAGCCTGGTTGTTTTTTGTTATTTACAAAAAATTTAGGTAATAATTTTAATTTAAAAGTGTTTGGAAAAAACGGTGTTGAAAAGAACTTTATTGATGTGGATGTCGATGTGGTAAGTATACATTTGTGTACTTATATAAATTTTTATATATATTGTTTCATATAATAAATGTTTTATATGAATTGCAGCCTTTTGTTGCACCTATCGATGCTTTAAATGAAGTTTACGAACAACCACATGGTCCTGTTTACCGGTTTTCCCGTATGGCTGCTACCGATTTTGTAAGTTCTAATATCTTTTTACAAAGTACCAGTATTTAATTGTTAATATTTATTTTTTTTACCTTTTTTATTAATTATTTTTTTATAACAATACAGATGCTTCCCGATCGTGTTTCTGAAATGGCAAAACTTGATATTTCTTTAAAAGATATAACCGTCAGACTTTTGAACCGGGATCCCCCAGTGCAGTTTAGCAATGGTACCATACGTGAAAGGAAACGTGAAGGTTTTCGATATGCTTTAAGGCATTGGTCGAAGTTTATGAAAACTGTTGGAATTAAGGTCCGTGACACCGTTTACTTTTCTTTTGACGAAAATGAGCAAGTGCTAAGTGTTGAAAAGGTTGTACCTTACGTTACGAGTAATAATTAGTTATTTGACATGGATATTGTTTTTTCCTTTTTGACCATTTAGATATTTACTTTTTATATGGTTTTTGGGTTTTAACATTCTTATGGTTTTCAACATCAATATAGTACATTTTATCATCTATTGAGATTTATTTTAACCACTATAATTGCAATCTGTATGATAATATCATATTATTAAAAAACCCATTGTGTAAGATGTTTAATCTTAATTTTTTGATTTTTATTTCCATTAAGCATATACATAAAAAACGTTAAAATAAAACCTTTTAAAATATTTACCAAAATTATAATTTATACCAGTTGGTGATATGTACATATAGCAGTCATACTTAACATGTTTGATATAAATGAGTTGATATATTCAGATGTTAACATAGCAGTGATACTTAACATGTTTGATATAAATGAGTTGATATTAACATAGATATTAATTTTAAAAAAATATGCCATTACTGAAATACATGTTTATTAATATCATCACTGAAATACAAATTTCACTTTATATATGTTGTAATTTTCTTATTTTTTTTAATGTTGTTCTAAAAGATATATATTATTACATAATTTCATAATATGTGTTCTTTATCAAGTTTTTTTACCACTCATGTTTTATATGTCATTTACAAAGCGTTGTGGATCCTCATGGTATTTTTTGATATTAATGGATCTATATTGAAAACCCTTTTAATCTACTGATTTGCTTGGTGGATGTTCATGCTACTTTTTTGATATAAAGTAATTTGAATAGGACTCGATTGAAATTTGTGGTACATTTTGAATGAATTTAATGTTTTATGTAATAAGAAGTGTTCAGTTTTATATTAATTTTATTACCTTTTTTTAGTAATTTATAAATTTACAGTTCTAATTCGTGGATTTTTATTCCATGTAATGTGTTCAGAGAGATTTCAAGATGAACTCGATTTGCCTACATGTCGTTTTTTTACTATTAACGAAGAGAGGAAGACACAAAAGATGTTTCAAATACAATTTAGACGATTTATGTTCAAGGTAATAAGAAGAATTCCTCTGTTGAAGAAGAAAACAGTGATAGTGTTTAGTTCGTAACATGGAGGTGTCGTTGATGTTGTCGAGGAGTGTCAAGAATTGCTAAGTGATATCATTTTTTTACGCTCCTCGGCAATGTCAACGACCCCTCTTTAAAATTCCATTAAATCTCTCTCACTGGTTGCTTCTACAACATAGGTTTTTTTTTTTTTTGTTACCTGAACCTGTATCATCTCAACTGTGTTGACTGACCCTGTATGTGTTGTTACATGAGGATTCAATCATCATTTATTTCTTTTGATCAACATATATCATCCCATTTTTTATGTAAGTTATTTTTTACTTTTATCTATCTTAAAGTGTTGACTATTATTTTTGATGTGGCTATTCTCACTACAGATATCTTCTCTATTTCATTCAATTTACTTTAATTATTGAACCGCGTTTTTTAGATTATGTATGGAAGGTTGCAATCTTATTCGATAATCGGATTTTTTTTTATTAAATTATGGAACGGTTTCCATTTGTCTTTCCTATATACAAAATCTTTCCTTTAATCTGATGTTTCAATCGTTCCCTGCAGAAGCTTGCTTTGTTTTTTGTTCATCATCAGACATCCAAATACCAAGTATCGGTAAGTATATTCCACCTCTGTTTGTGTTTTTAATTTTTTATTAGATAATCCCCATTATGTTGTATGATTTGTATGTTGTTGTTCATTTAAACTAATTTGTTAATTCTGTTAGATATGAGATTTATAGCAGTTGGTTGATGTAATTAGTCTGTTTATCATATACTCTATTCGCTAATTTTTATTACGTATATGTATTCATGTTACCATGTTAATATTTTTTCAATATAACATTGTTATAATTACAAATTTTAGTGTGTCTAATTTTTATTTTCTTGTCAGATATGGAAGCTGGCTTTCTGGTTCATATGACGGATCCGTATAAATCCGAGTTGGTTAGGAACTCTGCTTTTATTTGTCAACTTTTTTTTGTTAGATGTTATAATTTTACTTAGTTATATGTTTATATTGTTTTCCTTCTGTTATAATCCTATTTTTATATTTGTTTTCAGGAATTCCCTAAGTGGTATAATTCCTCGATAGATGTTCCGAATTATCCTGTTGGTTGTGTAGATCTAATAACAGATAGTGGTTCTAACTGGTCTGTTGTTATTGAATCCAACACAAAGGGGGTTTTTATAATTCAAGGTTGGGTGGCAGTTATTATAATGCTTGCTGTTGAGCATAATGATTTGATAGTTTTTGAAAAAGTGGATTTAAAAACATTTAAATTGAAACATATCAAATTCCACCACGGTACATATGTCAATTCTATGTTCTATCTTGTGATGACGGATACAGAATCAAAAGATCTGGTATTATTCTCATAATTTTTTTATTTTAGTTTTAAAATTATTTGGTTTCATTAATTTTACTAAATATTATTTTGTTCAGCTGCTTCCATCTGGCTTCATGGAGAATTATTTCAAGAATGATCCCTTGGATTGTCGTTTCACAATACGTTTTCAAAACAAATTGGTTGGGACGGTATATATTGCACGCCGTTTTGCTTCCAACTATAGTATCGTTGATTGGATTCATATTTCAAAAGATCTTCAACTGGAAACAGGGGATTTTGTTATATTTGAATTATTTGGATATAATGATTTCAGTATTTCAGTTTTCCACAAAGATGGTTTCAGTCGTATTCATCAACAGCCTTTAAGAGTACAAGAAGTAATTCAAGTTCAACATCATGTTATTTCAGATGTTATAGTAGAAGCCCCTGTACATGTGGCTGATTTTTATGAACTGAAATGGGTTTTAACGACCCGTTTTGTAAGTTTCTTCTTTTAATTATTTTTTTAATATTTTTTATTTTTATACGGTTCACTT
Source organism: Helianthus tuberosus (assembly GCA_030545235.1). Classification (NCBI taxonomy): domain Eukaryota; kingdom Viridiplantae; phylum Streptophyta; class Magnoliopsida; order Asterales; family Asteraceae; genus Helianthus; species Helianthus tuberosus. The sequence goes on from CM060413.1 coordinate 177,088,208, forward strand.
TATTGCATACTAATATTGGTTTATGTTTTTTAATGTAGATATTTCCAAAAGAATTTTCGTCGAACGTTAACCTTGGCGACATAGGATTCATGAATGTTGTGTCTGGAAATGGCTTTTCCAATACTTTGGTTCTCCGTTTCGCCTACGGTAACAAAAAGATTAGATATGCATTTAGAGGTTGGACAAAGTTTATGCGCCAAGCTGGTTTGGAGGATGGATATCTTTATCTACTTCGTTATTATTTTAACAGTGCTAATGATTACCTATGCAAGTTAGGAACAATAATGTTTTTATCATGGATATATTTTCATTTCATTTTTTAATCATATTGGAAATGACAATAAAGAGTTCTTTTGTTTGTTTACACATCTGTGTGTTTTTTCAATGTATTTTGTAGTTTGTTTTGTTTTATGTATGTCGTTTAACCATAATGTACTACTGTTTATCCGAACAATTTTTTATACAGTATTATCTTATGTGAGAGCATTATGATATCTTTATACTATGTTATTCTATAACATTTTTTTTTGTCAGAAGTTGTTAATATGACAAATTAAATTTATAGTATCTATTCCATTATGTTTCATATATTTTATTTATTAACGAACATGAATATGCCCCTGTTTTTTTATCCAGTTGATTCCTTTACAGACCTATAATTATCCGAAAAAATAAAGAAATATATTATACATATGGATATAGATACGGATTCACATTATATGTATATGCTCCTGAATGTGTGAGATATCATATTATTGGTATTGTTGTGCAGTGCTATATAAGCCTCGATAACATATTTTGTATCTTGATTTCAGTATGCGGGTCGAACAAGGTTGTCAGTGCTGAATTTATAACTGATAAGGTTGTAGAATGCTGGAAACCTTCAGTGTCAATCAAACCTAAAGAAGGAAGTGGAAATTTCAAAGCCGTTTAATAAGGTGGTTAGTTGCATTTCAATTTAGCAAATTGTTTTTCATATTATCCTATTTATGGACATGTACACTGATTGACTGTATTTTTAGAAAATACTATTATTTGACATATTTCCATGTTCATGGTTTGTTATAATTGATTTTCTGTATATTTTAATTTTGTAAAATATACAATGTTTCCTTAATTAACAATGCCTACCTATTATAAATATTTTTTAAACATTTCACATTGAAATCATTATTCTCTACTCAGAAATTGTCTATCTCTTTTCATAATCATAGGTAAGAATTCCATTGACTCTTCTATAATATATTGATTGATTATGATTATTTATTACAATGTTTTAGTATATATTGTTTTTTTTCTACTAATCTTTCATGATGAATTATATGCAGAAATGGCACATGCTGCAATAACACTGTTGAATAATTTGGACCTCAACGTTGATAACTACACCATCAGAATACGCATTGTTCGTTTGTGGACAAGACCTGATTTCAATAACGCTAGAAAAGTTTATTGCTATGATATGATAGTCATGGACAGTGAGGTAAGCTTTCATAGACGTATTTTTTAATTTAATATTATATACAGTTAATTCTTAAAGTATGGATTTTTTTTATAAAATAATGCTGTTTTTTGTCAGGGAACAAAGATGCAAGCTTTTGTTTTGGCTAAAAACGCATCTGGATATCAACATCTTTTAGAAGAAAAGCGTTGTTTGACTATTCGAAATCCTTCTTTGGGTTCGAATCGTCAGAAGGTCAAATACGCTCACGGTGGTTTGAAGATTAACCTTAATAACAACACAGTTGTTGAGGAATGTCACGAGGCTATTGGTTCTGAATGGGGTTTTGATTTTACTCCATTTGATTCTGTTGTGGAGGATCCAACAGATGACAACAAGTTTTTTAAAAGTCCAATTGGTATCATCTATCAATTAAAACTATATAATACAACATAACACATTTTTATTTTGTTGACACTATTTACATTTTTCTCAGATGTAATTGGTTTTGTGGTCAAAAGTTTTCCATTCGAGGTAGACATGGAAACTAATAATGGAAAAAACCAGAAGAAAGTCACCTTTATGCTTGAAGATTTGAAGTATTTATTTATTTTGTTTTCACTTCTATTCCTTATACTATTATGTTTTTTATATTATGTTTTCTATACTACTAACTATATGTTTTTACTGTTTTAATGTTCAGCAATAAGCAGATTTTTGTGACACTTTGGGACGGTTATGCGGATCAGATAATGGAGTATGAGAGCAGCAATCGAGGTCAAAAAAATGTTGTTGTAATCATTCAGTTTGGGAAATACAGATTCTGGGGAGGTATCTTATTTCTTTAAATCTATTGTGCTTTGTCTTTACTGTTTCAATTTTAATAGTTGTTTAAAGTAATTAAATTTTTTTTATTATTATGTACAGGCCAGTTGTCTGTTTCTAATTTGTATACCGTCACTCGAGTATTAATTAACAGTGATATTGATGAAGTTGCTGAGTTTAAAAAAAGGTTCACTATCCTAATATGTTTTTATATTTTTGAAACCAGGTTTAACAGTGTAAATAATTATTTTTCATGTTTTATTAGATTTATCGAGAAACTTTCTCCCGAAGTTTCTTCCAGTTATTCTGGCTTAAGTTCTTCTGTTGTGAAGTCTGCCACTGAAGAGTTCCTTTCAGACTTGACTTTTTATCCCATTGGGTCGTTAAACTCAATAGATACGGTAACACGAATTAAGATTGTTTTAATATGTTTTGCTTTATGTTTTTTTTTATACATTATCTATATCTTAAGCAGACGAAGTTTGTTGTCATTGTTGGGACTATCAAGAGTTTTGCATCAAACAATGAGTGGTTTTACAACGCGTGCAAAAGTTGCAACAAAAAGGTTTCAACCATTACTGTTGTTAAAGAGAAGCAGGATGGTAGTGATGGTTTTGAAGAGGTTACTGTCTTGGAATGCAAGACTGATGTTTGTAATACAAGGACCGTTTCATCAATTCCAAGGTAAAATATTATCCATATTAAGGTTTTGGTTGTCAAAAAAACTAAATCTTATTAATATGTTATGCAGAATTAGGCTTTCTATACGTGTGCAAGATTGTACTGGTATTGTGACGCTGACATTGTTTGAGCGTGAGGTTACAAAGCTTTTGAAGGTTAATGCTAATCAGCTGTTAGACAACAACATTGAAGTATGTACTAAATAATTGATTTTATCATATGTTTTGTTATTATACAACATTAAACTATATTTATTTTTTCAACAGTTAGCAAACGAAGGAAACTTTCCAAATGAGCTAAATTCTTTACTCAATATGAAGTTTGCATTCAAGATTGCTGTTTCTTCTTTTAACATTAGCAAGAAGTCTGATGGCTACTCAGTCTCCAAGATGACTAATAACCCGGTTGTTTTGTCCGAGCTTGAGAATCATTTTAACACTATTCAGGTATATTTATTCCATTTCCCTTTTATACTATTATTACGTTTTGCCAACAATCTTTAACTTATAATTATTATAATTTTTTTTTAATTTTTTTTAAATAAAATCAGCCTATTGATGAGGAAGCCGTCAATGTCGAACCATCCGATTCAAATCGTAATGTCGATTGGCCTGTTAAGGTTTACTATCCTTTACTTTACTATCCGATTCAATAGATTTATTTTTACTCATTATTTGTTAAATGTATATTAATAACTCATCCCTCTTTAATTATTTGATATTTGTAGGATTCTATATCCCAAACTGGAGACGATGTAACCCCTTGCTCAAATGTTTTTAAAGTTGGGTTTACAACATCCTTTAATGAGAATGATGCTATTTTGGATACCATGAGCGAAGGTGACTTGAAACGCAATTTGGATACCGTGTACGACGTGGATGATTTTTCTTCGCAGTCTTCATCAAAAATGCGTAAAGAGGGTGGTGTCGATGCAGTGCTTCTAATTCCAAAAACAGAAAAGTAGTAACCTATAATTCAAACATTTTATCTCATTGTTTCATTTTGCTTCAGTATTTGGATATTTTTATGTTTTTTTTTTTTTTTGAAATTTGACAATGGTTTGAATTGTGTGGTTTTTTTATATGAACATGATGATTCTGATGGTTTAGTTAATTGTTTTGAATAACAATTGTTTTTTGCTAATTCTTTTTGTTTATTATATATATCATGATTATGATTATTATTTTTGCTAACTCTTATTGTAATTTACTACTATTAACATATAAATTAATCAGGTTATACTGCGTATATAACATACTATTAAGATAACAAAATTTTTATTTTTCTAATTTATACAGAATCAAAATAATACATCCGTTTTTTTTCAAAAATTAATGTTACTAAAATTATAAGACCCATTATATATTTCGATAAACTTGAACATTTAAAAAACGATTCTTTTTTATTATTTAAAATATTCATATTATTTTATAAGATTTGAAACTAAAATTCATTTTTTGGTTGATTTTTAAATTCAATTTAATTATAGATGTAATGTAATCTATTTAAGTATTTTAGTTAATACGTTATCAATTTTTGTTATATACAGTTACCATAATTTGTTCTAAACATATATAAATCATCAGCTTATAGAAAGTATTACATACTATTTAAAAAAGAAAATTAACGTTTTTAAGTAATACATAATTTAAAAAAGAAAATTAACGTTTTTAAGTAATACATAATTTAAAAAATACAATCCGGTTTTAAATTTAAAAACTTTAATTAGACTCCATTAATTTGTTCAAAAAAATTTATGTATATATTTAATTTTATAATTCACCCTTTTTGTAACAAATAAACTGTACTCTTACAAATTTTTTAATATTTAATTATTATATTACTATTTGTATACATATTTTTCCAACGAATAACCACAATAGGGTAGCTGCTTTCAAGTTACCTCCTGATTGTATGGTTCAAATCATCACGACTCATCGAATAGTATTGTATTTTAAAAATTTTTTATCATACACTCCTTTTTATCATTTATTAACCCACCTTTCATACATTATTTAATTATTAATTATTATTATATATCGATATATCGATGTATTATTTTGTTTCTAAAATAGATTAACAACCTTTCATAAAATAAAAGGGTGTTGTTGTAATTTATTGTAAAATCCATTTTATTTTAGTCAAATTTTCAGACTATAGGGGGTGTTTATATAACATTTCAAATGGCGGTTGTAATTAAGGACATTGTCCTTACCATACTCTAACATCAAATCATCCCTCTTATCATCCCATCATCCCAAACATAGAGTGAATCGCCGGCCGGAACGAAAGGTCTTATTATTGCCCGAATCATCGGAATTAAAGTGCTCTGCAACGGAACTAGGGCTTGGAATGTTGATGTAGAGGTAACAACATTTAAGTTCCTTCAGATTATTCATAAATTTTTTACTTAAATGTTTATATCGTTGATTTTTAGAACTTAAAATAGGTATATTTAGAATCCTAACCCGATTTATTACTGTTTTTGTAAGATTGAGTCTTAAACTCTTAGAAAATTATTGTTTGTGTTTATGTTTGTTATGCTATGTTCTACTTGTGTGTATATACCGAGTGTACTTTAAACATAAGCGTTAAATGATGATTCTGTATTTAATCATTCACTTAAAATTTGTTACATACGGGTATATGAACTTTAAATCTCATAATCGTTGAAGTTTGTTTGAATACTGTTTTTAAAACAAAACAAATGCAATAATTTTTTAACCCTATAACATTGTGTTTTGCATGATTTAAATCTTTTGTTTTTTAAAATCATTCTTATTAGCATTTTTATTGTTGCAGATTTGAAAATGTACACTTCGTTTGTAAAATATCTTCTCAACCCGGCATCATTGAGTATAGTAAGCATTCTTTATTTTACCTATAATTCATTTATTGTGAGTATTATTTTTTAGTATTTTGAAGTTTTAAACATATATTGTTAAATATACTGAATCTTAATATATATAAAGGATGTCCCAAACAACTTTGTTACTCAATTCTATGGAGAGGATTGGGCCGGTAGGAAGCTGCGTATATATCATTCAAGTGGGAAAAAATGGGCCGTAATGTTGAAACGAGTAAAAGGTATGCCGGTCTTAATTGACGGCTGGGAAACAGTTGTTTCAGAACTTGAACTCCAAAAGGATTGTCTGCTTACATTTCTTCCATTGAGCCATTTTGGTCTCCATCTTTCATCTTATGTTAATGGCGTCTGTGATCAATCTTATTTCACCATTAATCGTCATCTAAGAATGGGTTTTACGGTACGTAATCTCATTTTATTTTCATTACAATTTATCTTTAACATGTTTTTCACTCTTTATAATATAACGTACAAAGCCAACATTCAATGTGTTATGTTTCATATTATGTAGATCATTGAAGATTCTTTTGTTCAACAATGTTTTGGAGACAATGTAGTGGCTGGCTCATATGAAATTAATTATAAGGGTTCTCCGTGGACAGTGTCAACAAGTAAGGTTAATTCAAACTATGTATTTTCACAAGGTTGGACTAACTGATGTTATGTTTGGATTAACCGTGTATCGAGATGAGGTTGAGATAAGGTTGAGCAAGAAGGTTGAATCTGATGATGATGATGACGTATTTATAATATCTAAGGCCAATTACTGTAAAGCGCTTCTTAAGGTTCGAATTTATTAAGTATTAAATTTTGTATCCTTTTTTATTCTTCTTTTAATTTTTTTTCAATATGATGTTTGCAGGACATAGAGGAAGATGATAACCAGCCCACTTCTGATCAAAGTTCATCTGGAACAATCCCGTCACGTACACCGAAGAAGGTTCATGTTAAAGAGACGTTGAAAGTAGGTGATGGTTTACATTTCAAGAAAATGCAAGATGTAAGTTTACCACCACTATTATATATTTATATTAATTTATTAGTTATGATAATTGCGTATTATAAATCATGTTTATAAATGAGAACTTCAATTAACTCATACGAACGTTAGTACTGAATTGAAACCTACTGTTGCATCTATATCATAACTGTTATAGGCTGTTTTTGGTTGTTTGTTTTGTACAAACACATTGTTTAATCAATTTGCTGTTTAAGTAATTTAAATGAAATTGTTTAAATGATCATATTAGTTGTATTAGAGGTTTAATAACTACATTGTTTATTTCCTAGGTTTACCAGTCAAATATTATTTAAATACTGATGACATTTTACAATAAATTTAATAACTTTAGTATATTACAAAAATAACATGCAGCTTTATTAGATCAAATTCAAAGTCTGTTTGGAATGTATGTTAGCCTTTTTTTTCTGAAAATATATTACATTTTGTATATGTAATATGATGCAGGATAATTTTAGTTTTAAATTTATAAAACATATAAGATGTAACATATTGGATGTGCTAACTCTATTCTTTCACAACAGGTTAAAGGAAAGGGAAAAGGTAAACGTTTTGTCGACCTATCCGACACAGTTGAGAATTTGAACAAACAATGCAAAGGCCGAAAACGTTATACAACATCTGGTCAAACTGTCAAGGTATTAAATTGTTTATATATTTTTATTAACTTTAGTGATATCCGTTTTTATTGTCATTGTTTGCTTAGGTATATTCATAAGGTTTGATAGAAAATTTATAATTTCTGCTGAATAACAACTTTAAAATTTAAATTATTGATTCTTTGGTATTTTATTTTTTTGTGCTCAACTTGAATCTGTTGATATTCATGTTCAAGTAGAATGAATCCAATATTAATTTAGTAAAAACTGAATACGTTTAGAATCAATGTTCTTAATTGTTTATAAGTCGCAGAAAGTGTGTATATTTTGTGTAACATTGTTTAAGTAAACTAATAGTTTTTCAGCCAAATCAGTATGTTATCCATCTTCATACATAGTATTTGTACAAGATTACTTTAATTGTACAATATATACTATATTTGGTGTTAACTACCTCTATATATTTATTTTAATTAAACAAGGCAAAGAAACGGTTATCTGATGTTCAAAATGTGAAGCATCGAAAGAAGGTTACAAGGAATGCAAGCAAAGTTTCCGCTGTCGTCATGGATCCTGAATTCTTCAACTTTAGTCGTAAAGCAGAATATAGGCTGGTAGGTTTTTTTTTACATGATTTACCATCATATATTTTTTTTTTAACTTTTCTATATTCACTTATATTTTGTTTTCTTTCAACGCATTTAGCGGCTTCCTGTTGAGGTTGTAAAAAGAGCAGGCCTGTCTGAAAGCTTGCAACCTTTATCTGTGCAAGACATGAATGGTGATGTTGAAGTTTATGAAACAAAGACAGAGTTAAACGGTGGTACTTTACGTTACGCCGTTGATGGTTGGAGGAAATTCATGGAAGATAACCAGTTGCAGCTTGGACACATGCTGCACTTCACATATGTAACTTCTCAGAGGAAGATTGTGTTGAAAGATGTAACTTCGTTTTAAGGAAGACTGGTATATATTTTGTTTAAAACAGCTATGGTTTGGTAAGTTGTTTCTTAGTCTTTTAAATAGATACATTTTGGTGGTTTGGTTGATGAACATGATAACTTTGCTTAGTTTATTTAGTTGTTTTGTAATGATACCAATAACTTATTTTGTAATACGTCCAATGTTGTTAGTGTATGATATGTATATTTTAGTAAGTATTTACAATCTTCACATTTACACAATTCAAATTTTTTATTTAATTTGAAAGATGTGATCAATCTCATCTTCCTTAAAAAAATATTGAATATAAGGTAAGTAAATTTATTTATGGAAATCTATATTACAATTTAATCACTTCCAAAAGTAACATATTACATAAATATATTTCCATTTTTTTCATATTCTATCTCTATATATTGAAATAGAGTTGTTTCAATTTTTTACTTCTATATCACCCTTTCATTTCATATTGGCTTATTCAATAAGAATTCATCTAAACACGTTTTGTTCCTTTGATAATTTCCTCCTGGTGAACCAACCTTTGAACTCGGTTAGTTTGCTAACTTTGTATTTTAATTTATTGTTATTCTAACGATTTAACATTTTATTTGAACTTTTATGTTTTTTTTTCTCAATATTTGTTTTCGCATAGTATCATTCACTTAAGTTATATGCTCTGATTATAACGTATCCTTATAGTAATCTATATATATATATATACATATATACACAAATCATCTTTGTTATGTATTTCATATATTTTTCCTTCCAATGTAGTTCTGATCATGGAAGCTATTGATTATGACACCTTAGTCGTGGAAGTTTTGTCTAGGCTCCCTGCAAAATCAATTTGTAAATTCAAATGTGTTAGTAAAGCATGGTGTGCAGAATTATCAAGTAATCAGTTTGCCATTTTGCATTGTGTAATGCTTAATAAAGCTAAAAATCGGAAGCTAATATCATTGAATGATATGTCAATAGATGTTGATAATGTAATCTGTGGCAAGATTGAATTTGGTTCAACGAAAAGTATATCTTTTCCTTTCGAGACTCCACCATTGTTATTACGTTTTCTTTCTTCTCTCGACGGACTTTTATTAGTTTACTGTCTTAGAAGACTTATCATTTGGAATCCAACTACTAATTGGTATACTATTTTATCTGATGACTACCCTATACATGGATACGATCACGAATATGATACTGGTGCTATCTACTACGATCAATCTAACGACCTTAAAGTACTCCACATCAAACGTCGATACAATAATGTATTTGCAAGTGTATATTCTAGAAGTTTTGGTATATGGAGAGATGTCGAATTCATTAATGGAACTAACTTTGGTTCACGTTCTTATGCGTGGTCTGTTGGAACACTATCCGCCAAGACTGTATACTTCATTGTTTCACAATCTTGGTGCGTAATTGGAAAGAAGTTTATAGTTGCTTTTGATGTTTTATCTGAAACATTCAAACTTATTAATTTTCCTTTGAGTAAAGATCTTATTCCTAGCCAAGGGCATCTTATCACATTAAACCGTAATATTCACATGTTTGTTGTTTCCGAACCTGAAGAGCTTATTGTTGAACTCTTCAAACTCGAAGGTGAAGTATGGAATAAGGTTTTATCTTTTCAGAATTCTCAAACAGTTTCTTTCCAAAGTAGGCGGCACCAACCACATATAATGGAGTACAACACATGGATTTTAATGAGTGAATGGGGACATATGGTTACCGTTAAATTAACCGGCGAAGAGTTAGATTATTTACAAGATGTTGATACATTTAATGGAGTTAACAGAGCGTTATTCATAGAGACTATTATTTCTCCTTTTAGTTAGAAGTTATATAATTTTTTTTGTTTCTGTTTTTATTGTTCTCAAGTACTTACTTTATTTATATTAATTCTTTGTTTTATTTTGTTTTTATAAATTATGATGTTTTCCATATTATTTTTTGTTCATTAATGTGAATTCATTATATTGTTGATATAGATTGGTGTGCAACTGTTTTTTCTTTATATCCGTTCACATAAATTTTATGATTTATGAGTCAGTATAAAATAGAGATCGATGTACACTATTACCACCATAATGGTTTGTTAGATTTTATATATGAATCTGGTTTCATTAAATATTATTTAACATGTGATCCAACATACCAACTATTTAATGTAACACTTTTTTTATTTAAATTTCCAGCAATGCCTAAACGACCAAAGACTGATTCCGTATACAATGACATTTATAAAGAAAATACACAGGATGGTATGTTATTTAAAGTTTTTCAGTTTTTTCCTATTCATTCCTAAAAAACGATTACTTTAAAATTAGCGGGCGCATGATAATTAGTTTAACAACTATATGAATATATATATATTTTTTTATGTGCAGTTCAGCGGATTGGAAACACATCCACCGACATTGTTAACGGTATAACACTAATTCTTTCATTATCCAGTTCGATTCTTTTACGCCTACTTAGTTAGCTAACTATTATACTCGATTTGTTGATTAATTCTTCCATTTTTTTATTTATGTCTCTTCAAAGTTCGACGAGGCAGAAGACCTTTATCAAGCATAACCAATGGTATTATTTTAGCTATATATTTTTTATAACAAATTGAAGATTATCCTTTCTTGATTTACAACTAACTATTTTGATTTGTTTTTGTTTGTTGATTATAATTTTTGTCAATATGTATATGATTTTCTGTTAGTTGTCCTCCCAAGTGTTACTCAAGACGAGGCATCTCACAGAAGGAAATTAAGAAAATTATTATTAGATAATAAGAGATCAAATGGGGGAACTACATCGTCATCCCTCAATATTGTATCCACCAATATTAATTCCACTTCCACTCCGTGTGTTACACAACATCGTCCAGTTCCTGATGGTATGTTATTTTAGACGCTATACATTGGTTTAATTTTTTGTATATTATTTTAATTACGTTTAGAAATAATTAACTTTTTTATAAATACGTGACAATGAATTTATTTGTGATGCTTTAATATTTTCTATTATTGAGTATGATTATACAAAACAAGGATAGAGATAGCATGCGATTACCTAGATCTATTATTGACAAAAGAAGATCTACTACTATAGGTGTTACATCGGATAACATAGTCAACAAAATTGGTTGTCACAATTTTGAATCCACTCATGATGTAGCTAATAATGTTACTCCAAGTCCGTCAAGTATGATAACAAGTAAGTAATTTTTAAATTATTGTTTTTTTTTTTTTATGTTTGTATTGTTTTGCATTGATATTTTGAGTATGTTTTTTGTCAATTTTACTAGGTAACATTAGTTGTTGTACCAGCAATCGGACAACGAGAGAAAATGGTTTTCGAATTAATAAGTCAACTGGCATCACATCAACCACCTGCACATCATCATTGAACTGTAATTTGCAAAGGCTATCATCTGGGAAACGTAAGTTGGTATCCAAACCACGTATTTCATCTCCTATACCAATGATCGACTTGACCACAGAGGAAACCGTAGAACGAGATCCTTATAAAGGTGTTTCCACAGGTTAGGTTTGGTGATAAGTAGTGCTACATAGTGTAAAAATACCAAGTCTTAAATACGTATATCTTATTATTGTAATGAATGTTGTATATATAACTCTAATGTTGTACGTTTTAACAGATTATTTTGATCATGGTGATCAAGTTATTACTTGTGAAGTTTGTTATGCAAAGTTATGGGATGCAGAGAAAGGAAGTGGAAGAAAAGAGGGTGGCAAATTATGTCATATGTTATGTTGTGGTTATGCCAAAGTTGTGTTACCTGATTACAAATCTGCGACACCTTATTATAAAAGTCTATTCATGTCCAATGACAATGAAAGCAGGCACTTTTTGAAGAACATTCGACGTTACAATTCTATGTTTGCGTTTACGTCAATGGGTGGTAAGGTTGACCAGACCGTTAATACTGGTAACGCTCCTTTTTGCTACAGAATTAGTGGTGAAAATTATCATTCTATTGGTAGTCTTGTGCCAGAAAACGGAGGGAAACCTAAATTTTGTCAGTTATACATATACGATACAGAAAATGAGTTGGCAAACAGGCAATCAATTTTTAGGTACCATTCATGAACTGATTTTTTTAATAACATTTATTTTAATTATATATTTACTTACTATTTAAATTTTATGAAACAGGTCTTCAGACGATGCTTCCTCATCAACATCTTCAGACGAAACTGATAATAAGCTGATACAACAAATCAAAGCAATGTTGGATGCCAACAATGTGCTTGTGAAAATTTATAGGATGGTTAGAGATTGCTTCCAACAGAATCCTAATGCTACTTTAAAGCTTCGCCTTATTGGGAAAAGAGAACAAGATGGTCGGACTTATAACTTACCTACTTCCTCCGAGGTTGCTGCTCTTATTGTTGGAGATATTGATAATGCTCTTGGAATAGAGATATCGTTGTCGAGACACAAACAGGGTCATTAAAAAGAATAAGTGAGTTGCATCCGTCCTATCTTGCACTTCAGTATCCTATTTTGTTCCCATATGGAGACGACGGTTACAGAATTGACATACCCCATAGGGGTGTCATTGATGTTACTAACAAGAAACGTCCGAATTGTACTATGAGAGAGTTTTTTGCGTATCGTGTACAAGATCGTAGTAACCAGTTTTCATTGATTCTAAATTCTCGACGGTTATTCCAACAATTCTTGGTTGATGCTTATACGATGATTGAGAGCGAGCGACTTAACTTTATAAGATTTCAGCAACATGATCTCAGGTCTGATACATACGAGAATATTCGAAAACTAAGATATAACGGCCAACAAGATTTGTCTAAGGTTGGAAAACGTATTTTCCTTCCATCTTCGTTTACAGGCGGGTCACGATATATGATGCAAAACTATCTTGACGCTATGGCCATTTGTAAATGGTATGGTTATCCCGACTTTTTTATAACCATTACCTGCAATCCCAAGTGGCCGGAGGTTCAATGGTTTCTTAAGGACACAAATCTTAAACCGGAGGATAGGCCTGATATTTTATCGCGAATCTTTAAAATAAAGCTGGATGCAATTTGTAAAGATTTGAAAGACCGTCATTTGTTTGGAAAAGCTTCAGCTGGTATGTTATTAAATTTTCTATTTTGAACATGATATAAATGATAATTAACAGTTTCTTACCTTTTTCTGTAGTTGTATACACTATTGAGTTTCAGAAGCGAGGATTGCCTCATGCGCATATGTGCTTATTCATGGAGAATGATTACAAACTTCCAACTGTAGACCATGTTGATCAGTTTATTTCTGCAGAAATCCCTGATATAAACCAAGACCCGGAACTATATACGCTTGTGAAAGACCATATGATTCATGGTCCATGTGGTAACGCTAGAATGAGCTCTCCATGTATGGTTGATAGAAAATGTTCAAAAGGTTTTCCCAAGAAATTTCAAGATCACTCAACCTTGGATTGTAACGGATTTCCCTTATACAGAAGAAGAGATGACGGTTCCTTCGTTTTAAAAAATAGAATTGAGTTAGACAACAGAAGTGTTGTACCTTACAACAAAAAACTTTTGAAAAGATATCAGGCGCATATAAACGTTGAATGGTGCAACCAAGCGGCGTCAATAAAGTATTTGTTCAAATATATTAATAAAGGTCCTGATAGAGCAACAGTTGATGTGGTTCCGAGCAATAATTTAAACGAGCAAGCAGAAAATGATGAAATTAAAGAGTATTATGATTGTAGGTATATCTCGGCTTGTGAAGCCTCTTGGAGGATTTTTTCGAATGAAGTTAATTATAGGAGTCCTTCGGTTATGAGGTTGCCTTTCCATCTTCCTGGACAACAAACAGTTTATTTCGGTCCTGATGAAGATATTAATCAGGTGCTAAACAAGCCATCTGTGAACTCATCAATGTTTTTGTCTTGGATGCAACGTAATCAAGATCCTAACGACACTGTTGCACGTACACTAACATATGTACAGTTTCCATGTTTTTATGTGTGGAAGCTTGACCAGCGTATATGGGTTCCGAGAATAAAAGGAAAAACAATTGGCAGAATTCATTCCGTTTCTCCGTCTACCGGTGAAGCATATTATTTAAGAATTCTTCTTAACAAAGTTAAAGGACCAACATCGTTTGATGATATTAAAACAGTTAATGGTCGAGTGTACGATACTTTTAGAGATGCTTGATATGCGCTTGGTTTGTTAGATGACGACTCGGAGTACATTGAGGCCATCAAAGAAGCAAATATATCAGGTAGCGCAGGTTATATTCGCAATTTATTCGCGACCATGTTACTATCAAACACTTTATCTAGACCTGAAGTAGTCTGGGAAAGCACATGGAAGTATATGACAGATGATTTTCTGTACAGATTCTCAAAGTATCATCGTGTTTCAGGTAAAATTATAAATTTCATATTAGGTTTTTGTTACAGTTACTAAAAATTTACCAATAAATTTATATGTGGTTCTGATTTTTTCACAGGTTTATCAATTCCTGATGAGCAACTAAAGAACTATGTTTTATGCGAAATTGAGAAGTTTTTAACTCGAAATAATTCATCGCTTCGAAGATTTGTATCAATGCCTTACCCGGATACTTCATCTTTAGATAACTTTCGATGCCGATTGATTAACGAAGAGCTTGCATACGATAGAACAGATTTACAAAATGTTTATCAAGGTCAGGTCAATTTGCTAACCGATGAACAACGTTTAGTGTATGAAGAAATTATGAACGCAGTTGATGGAGACAATGGAGGAGTATTTTTTGTTTACGGTTATGGCGGGACTGGTAAAACATTTTTATGGAAAACATTGTCTGCTGCAATTAGGTCAAAAGGTGAGATCGTATTAAACATTGCATCTAGCGGAATTGCATCATTGCTGTTGGATGGAGGAAGAACGGCGCATTCTAGGTTTCATATACCTTTGAATCTTAATGAGGATTCCGTTTGTCACATTAAACCTGACGATGATGTAGCTAAATTACTACAACAGACCAAACTCATTATATGGGATGAAGCTCCTATGGTTCATAAACATGCATTTGAGGCTTTGGATAGAACTATGCATGACATTTTCAATATATCTAATTCATCCAGGTCTGATGTTGTATTTGGAGGAAAGGTTATTGTATTTGGTGGTGATTTTAGGCAAATATTACCTGTTGTTCCAAACGGTGGACGACAAGAAATTGTGAATGCCTCATTATGTTCGTCTTATTTGTGGAGGAAGTGTAAGTTGTTAACGTTAACTAGAAACATGAGGTTAACCGT